>JAUTXW010003640.1:0-621150 GCA_030620095.1 Kuschelorhynchus macadamiae
CAGAAAAAGTTACAATTTAATCAGGTCTCCTCAGAAGTTTGACAATGTCTTTTGTTTTCTGTTATATGATGAATATAACGTTTTTCAGAAAACCGATTTTATTGCCGCCATTTTGGAAGAAAAAAACTTGTGAAACATAATTTGAAAGGGAATTTTGCACAGAATACGACTATGAAAAAAAAAATAAAGCGTTAAACCGGAAGTGATGTATAATTGAATTATCTGTTAAAGTATGCATTTTAATAAGTTACTGAATGTACCTAAGTTTCAAAATGATATCTGAAAAGGTAAAAAGATTATTGCGTGTATCCTATGTTCTGTGTCACATGGTATATATTTATTATATATATATATATATATATATATACAGGGTGACAATTTAAAAACTTGAAATGGCCATATCTAGGAAGGAAAAACCTAATCAAAAAACGCTCAAAACACTTTCTATAAAATGAAGAGGGGACAAATAAAAACGTATTATTCGACCCTTATCTGTAACCCCTTGGGCAGGGTGAGAAAATGCTTTTCAATGATATCATAGAAAGCAACTTTTTGTGAAATTCTTCTGTATTTAATAAAGGAAACAATAAATAAAAACACAGTTTTGAAAATTTTTATTTTTATTTTTATTTAGGTGAATGTTCAAAATGATTGGTACCGATATCCTGGCATGTCTCTTAAGAATTCTAAACATTTTAAGCCTGGTATTTTATTTGTTTATGAATATTCGCATTTTATTATCACAATATTTACTTTAAAAGTAACTTGTACTATTAGTATTGATATTTTAACAGTTTTTGGTTCAGTTTAAACGAAAAGCAGCACTTATCTTAAATAATGGTGTACAACACAGCTGAACGTGTAGAAATGATTTTCATTTATGGTTCTCAGGATCAATGTTTCTTAAGGACAACACAAAGATTTAATGAAAGGCATCCAGTTCAAAATGTAAGTCCGGAGTATGTTCGCCAACTAGCAGCCAAATTTGAAGAAAGTGGCTCTGTCGCGAATAAAAAGAGAAATCAACCGAAACTAGTTGACGAAGCACCGCAAATTGAAGTTCTGGGACAGTTTGCAATTAATTGAACTTTATCAACTCGTCAAGCAGCTGTCGCAACTGGCTTATCTCTTGAAATAATAAGAAAGGTACTTAAATTTCATAAGTTTCATCTGTATAAACTGCGCATACTGCAAGAATTTGGTGACGACGACCCGGATAGAAGAATCCAGTTTTGTGAAGTAATGACCTCGACTATTTAAAAATATTTGTTTCAGTGATGAATGTACCTTTTATTTGAATGGATATGTTAATAAGCAAAACTGTCTTTACTGGAATGACGAGAACCCACACGTATTTACAGAAGGGCATACCCAGTACCCCCAGAAAATTAATGTTTAGGCTGGTATATTGGGAGACGTTTATCGGCCCAATATTTATAGAAGGAAATTTAAATGGCGACATGTACGCTGAAATTCTACAGAGGTCTATTGAACCACTAATAGTGCGGGATTTAGAAAATCAGAGGGACATACAAGGAAATTTAGCTTTAGAAGAACGCTTACTACATTTTCATTATGTAGTTCCTGTCAGGCAATGGTTGGATGATAATTATCCCAACCAGTGGATTGGAAGAAGAGGTCCTTGTTGAATGGCCATCTAGATTCCCGGACCTAACACCTCTTGACTTCTTTTTGTGGGGTCACTGTAAATTTGTGGTGTTTAAAACGCAACTCAAGGACAGGATAGTTCAGGAATGCCGTGCTATATCCAGAGAAACATTTGCAAATGTACGCGAAGAATTTGAACAAAGACTTTATTATTGTCTTCAAAACAACAGGAACCATTTTGAACATTTAATTAAATAATTATAAAAAATTTCACAATTGTGTTTTAATTTATTGTTTCCTTTAATAAACACAGAACAATTTCACGAAAAGCAGCTTTCTATGGTACCGTTGGAAAGCATTTTTCAAGAGCTTTAAGATGATGTATCATTCGACTCCCCTTTCTATTTAAGATTTTAGGGGTGTATCTCACCCTGCCCAAGGGGTTACAGATAAGGGTCGAAAATACGCTTTTATTTGTTCCCTCTTCATTTGATAGAAAGTGGTTTGAGCGTTTTTGATTAAGTTTTTCCTTTCTAAGGTATGGCCATTTCAAGTTTTTAAATTGTCACCCTGTATATATATATATATATATATATATATATATATATATATATATATATATAATCACACCAATTTACAAAAGCAAAGGCAATAAAAATGAAGTAGGCAACTAGTTATAGACTTTTTTCCAAAATATCCTTGATTCCAAAAATTATGGAATCTATTCTAACTGACTTTCTTGAAGATCTATTACTACTAATCTGTTACTGTATACTGATTTTTTAACTTAAAAATGTTGAAAAGGGTTACGATGTTGATTCGATTAACACAGATTTTTCTTGACAAAATTAGTCATCATACTTTACAGAAACTAGCAGACAATGGCATTATGTACCTCTGTTAAAGTTAAATCTTATATTTCTAATAGAGTTCACTTTGTTAAGATTGGTGATTGTTTATCGGAACCTACCTACGTAGGAGGACATTTATCTCCTCTTTTATTTATTATTTTTATTAATGACATAGATTAATGCTTTAAACATTCACTTTTTATTTTATATGCAGATGATCTAAAGATTTACAAAATTACAACTGCAGGAGGATATTAATAGATTCCATGATTGGTGCATGTTTAACAAAATGATTCTTATTGTAAATAAGTGTAAATGTATAAGATTTAACCAATCTCTGAATGCCCAAAAGTCTGTTTATCATATTAGTAACATTCAACTAGAACAGGTAAATATAATTTGGGATTTATAGACATTATAATTTAGGATTTTTATAGATATTTGTCGTAATAAAGCTCTTAGAAGCACAAAAAACTTCAAAAACATTTTTATTATCGAGTTACTTTACACATCTTTACTAAGGCCACAACTAGAAAATTGTTTTTTAATTTAGAATCCTTTTATCCTTCTTATATTGATAGACTAAATAGTGTACAGAGTAAATTTCTTAGATAAATAGATTTTAAAAAACATATTCCTGTAGAGTCCCTTAATTTATAATCAACTTGAAAAAGTATTCCAAACCGTCGGCGTCGCGAAAACTTTGACATTATATTTTCTTCATAACCACATAAACTGTCCTGAAATCCTTGATAAATATCAATTTCATGGGCCATCAGAGCAGAGTTAGAGAAATCAAAACTTTTCACTTAAGATTCTGCTTTTACTAGGACGATGAAAAGCGCCAACTATTTCACTGGAGATCTTTTTAATTTGAGCCTTTCAACTTTAAAGCATAGACTGAACTAACTAATAAAGTTCCTAGTTTATTTTATTTCAACATATATTTAATATTGTCAATTCTGTACCTGTGGTAATAGCTTTACTGTTTTCTGCCATACCTTACATTTTATATTTGCAACAAACCTATATTTAGTGCACATTTTGTATTTATATTAGTATTTTACAATACGTTTCTCTATTAGTACTTGTATTTGTATTTGTATACTTATTATATTGTATTGTATGATTGGAACAATGTCCCGTTTGTAATAAATAAATAAATTAAATAAAAAATAAAATTGTGCTGTTTTAGTGATTTAATGTATATATAACAAACAAACAAACAAAAGTGTGCTTTACTGACGCAGGGAAATTGTCACAATTTTATGGACGAAGGGAAAAATTTACCTTAGAACAAAAAAAAAATAAAACAAAGAAAAAACGAAATTATATTCTAAAACAAATCATATTTTTCGATAGGTCAATGCAAATACATAAATTGTAAATATAACATTCGTTATATTCGTAACATTGTCGTAAAGCGGTTAATGAATCCAGGTGAATTAACAAAAGGAAATAAACAATACATATGTGAGGTGAATAATTTTGATGACATTGAAATTTTAACAAACAGTGTACTGAACTAATATAGTAATTAAAGTGTATTAGAAAAAAAAAGAAAATGTATAACTTTAATCTAATATGTAACAAAAAAAATTAATGTTAACGGACAGTTCATTCCTTATAAAATATTTTCAAATGCTATGCAGCAAAACATGACACCCAAACATTTTATTCATTATAAAAATCATTAACGCAGTAAAAAGGTCTTTCAATGAGGTACGCTTTGGTTTTTTTTTCGCAGGAGAGTGCAAATATAGGGATTGTTTTTAAATGTTCTGGAAGATGATTGCAAAAGTTTTATGGCGTTGTAAATAATTGATTTTTTTATTAATTCTGTGGAAGAAATGGAAAGGTATATGTCATGCCTAAAGATTCTGGTAGGATATCGTATTGTGGCCTTTCAGGGAATGTACTTATATGTTTTATTATCAAACAGACGGTTTCTAAAATAAATAATGCAGGAAGTGTTAATATTTCATGTTTTTTGAAATAGTATTGGCAGTGGGCTTAAGGGTTCGCGAGACCGAGACCGAAAAATGTTTATGGTCTCGTTCTCGGTATCGGTCTCTATGCTTCGATACCGTTAATCGGTCTCAGTGGCCTCGAAAACAAAATTTTAAAAATAATAATTGTTCGCCGAGATGTTATTTAGACGAAAATGTACATGGAAGCCTTCGTTCGAAACCCAGAGTTTTTCCAATCTTAAAATTTTAATTTAAAAAAACCCAATGTTTGAACATTTCAGTAAAGTAGAAAAAATGTAGGTATATTTATATAAAAAATTATTCCAAAAATCTATCATTCGAAATGATGTTGCCAACAGATGGAATCAGTAAAGGAAGATATACGGACAATAGTAGGTGTATCAGAATAAATGTCACATTGTTGTGACCCCATTATTTAATAGTCATTTTATTTATGAATAGTCTTAAGTATTATATATTCATTATCTAGAGATAGTTTGACACGTAAATGCAATATTTTTATATTTCGGCGGAACCTTCCGACAAAAGCTGCTTTAATGGTCGTTTATTGCAAGGGAAATTCAACAGTATTTTAAATTCTACTTCAATTTCTATTTTATGCAGGAAAAAACCTATCATAAACTCACACATGTCGATAAAGCTTGGGAAGAGTATACATTAAAAGAAACCATTGTAACAGTAAGCAGTGGCGTAGCAAATATCCCCAAATTACTTTTATAGACACCTTTTTTAATCAATTTTAATTATCAAATTGAATTCATATAAAAATTTCGTATAGAGCAGGATCATACAGTACTATATGTAGAATTAAGTCAGTAGACACAGCAAGAGTAAAGATTTGTTAGTAAGAAGTGTCCCTCTTGTACAGAAGATAATAGAGAGATTTGAAACAAGTGTTTACATACTACCAGTGCTAATACAAAATACTAAAATTATTAAATCATAACAGTGGTGGCATTCGGCGAGTAATAAAAATATTAAAACATAACAACATATCCCTTGTTCTTTGGACATCAACAGAAAGGCCACACATCACTAGAGTTACTTAAACAACCTTTCACAGAACAATAATTATTTGACATTTCGAAAGATATACAAATGGAATAAGATATATTAACACAAAATAAGGATACACTGTATAATGCTGCCGAACTCATGCAAGCAATGTGCTTGGCATTCTAGGGACAGACGTTATAATTTAATAGGCAGACGATCGATGGCCAAGTAAAGCACCCTTAGGTATTCTGTAAACTTTGCTATTTTGAACCAAACTTTTATTACGTTGATGCGTATTTACTTTCTTAACCAGGATCGTTCTTAGAGGTCTGCACGTTGTGCTTGCACAAAGACGCCGCTGGGTCATAACGCTACTTGTGAATTATTGAATATTTTTGTTATTTGATAAATTATCTATAAATTTTAAAAGTGGAGTAGATTTTAAAAGTAAATTTATTTATTAAACAAATATCTACTTGTTCAATTTTTCGCCTGAAAGATCAATCTATAGCCTCTTTTGAGAAAATGTACAGGGATAAATATTATATTGTGCCTGCTGAATCACCAGTAATATCAAGTTCCTCAAGCGATGATAACTATGATCTTGATTATATCACTATTTAAAAAAAAAGTGATTCCGAAAATTGGAGAAAAGAAATAATAGAACATTTGCAATTAAAGCGCGCTTTAAAGGGTACAGATATTTTAGAATGGTGGAAAGCACACGATAAACAATTTCCAAATTTAGCCAAAATGGCAAAAGATATTTTGTCTATACAGGCGACCTCCGTAGCAGTAGAGCGTTTATTTTCACAAGCAGGGTTAATTAATACAAAACTAAGAAGCATGTTAAATGAAACTTCAAACAAATGCTTATTATGTATACATTCATGGTATAAAAGTAACTTGAAAAATGAAATTATAAAACATTAGTTTAAATTTTCTGTAATATTTTTAGGCTTATTATATAGGTTGAAATAAACTCTAAAAATATGCTTTCTAATGTATGTTTATAAATTAAAATTTTTACTTTGTTGTTAGAACAGTTCGTTATTTTTTAAGCGTTATAATTGAATTAGCTTTATTGAGCTAAATTCTACTTTGTGTTTTGTTTGTTGAAAATCTTGTCCGTATGTATGTGTATTATTTTTATTATACACATATAGTTAAAAATTTTATATCGTCCATTATTTTCAAATACAAACAAAATCAATACAAAAATATTGTTCTATAAAACATGTACCTTCTTTAATTAGCAAGCCATCGAAGCGATTAAAGAATAAAATGTTAAGAAAAATTTTCACTGATTTTTTTAACAATTTTTTGTTTATTTTGTGTCGGAAAATTTTTAAACAAAAATCACCACAATTACTTCATCTGTTGAGTCATTACCGTATCTATATTATATAAGAATATGATATTGCGATGTTTTTAGTTGTTACAGTCTATTAGTTATTAATTATTGAACCAAAAAACTAAAAATTTTTCGATTTTAGTTACTTTCAATAATTAAACATAGAAACCGATTATAAATTTATAAAGATCACAATATCAAAATCCTATATAGTATAGTTGTGATAAAAGCTCTCTCTTTGAGAACAGGGTAGCAATTTACGGTGTTCGAGATGTGAAGTGGAATTTTTATGGTTATTTATATCGTGTTTTAAATGACTATTTCACTAGTATCATTATTATAAGAATATATACAATGCAAGTATAATATAATTGGTTATAGAAAAATTATTTCTAGCATCTATTAATTTGCCCCTTAAATTATTTTGTCAAAACAAATAATTTACGAACATTAGTTATTTTGCTACTTCACTTTGAGATCGAGACCGAGAGTCTCGATAAGTAAGTCTCGGTATCGATCTCGGTCTCGAGACCGAGACTAGTCTCGTGGTCTCGCGAACCCCTAGGTGCGCTCTATTTTTAAGACCAAATAAATAGCGGATTGCTCTCTTTTGAAGCCTAAAAATACTAAGAAAATGCTTGATGGTACAGCAGCCCCAAAAGTGAAGGCCATAGCGGAAATGGGATGCGAATAGAGAGAAATAAGTCTGGCAGAAGATACGTTCAGTTCTTTTGAAACTGATCGAACGTCAAAGCAGGCCTTAGAAAGTTTTTAGGTAAGGTGTCAATATACTTAGACCAGTTTAGGTTGTTATTTATATTCAAACTCAAGAATTCAACCGACTCAACGTATTTAATATTGCTGTTAAGTAGCTGTAAAGTCCCCTTATAAGATAAGGCCACCATATGATGTGTGCCTCTATGTAAATGTTTTTACTGCGTTTTTAATTACAAAAAAAACTTTTTAGAAATCAAGATACTCGAAATTAAAATCTTGATAAACTTTAACACAACAGAGCGTTAATTTAATATCAATTTTCATTGTCTCATGTTTAATATGCACAAATTGGTAAATTAGAAATGTACACCTTTTTGACCACGATTTCTGAAATTTCTAACAATATGTAATTTGCCATCTATCAATGGTAAAAAATTTCTTTACAGAAATGGTAACAATATACTGGTTGTCAAATACCCAATTACAAATTTAGACCTTCGATTTCCGAGTCAACCTGTAGTTTGCGAGATATGGTCCAATGGCAAAAAAGTTTCCTTATAGAAACGACAACTGTCGTTTTATTTATTCTCAACAATTGTAGTTTATTTTACTCAATGTTGTGACTTTTTTCTTTAAAGATTACAACATACATACATACAACGTAACACATTTAGAGTAAGTTAATATGCTTAAATTTGTATTTAAAACTGAAACAAAGAACATTACAAAACATAAACTACTTCTGGTGGAAAAATCGTAGAATTACTTTTAAGCAAAAATTTTGTGATCATTTGTAATAAATAAAAAAATATATGTCCATTCCATTTTAAAATAAATAACTAGATACTAACATTAACTAATAAAATAGAGAAGATATAAACAAATATTATTTGTTGAATAAGACGTGTTTTCCATAAAATCCATAAAAAGTCCATAAAATCTGTTATATTTTATTTTATATAATGATTTTGTTATTTCGATTTTTTAAGCAAAAAACGACCTTTTGTTTAGTTCCATTAGAACTATTTAGTCTGCACTTCACGCTCGAGTTCACCTACAGCCTAATGCCTATAAATTTCCAGAAAAAAAAACTTACATGTTTAAGATCCATTTTCGAAGAATAGGTCGTTAGAGCTAGAAACAAGATCGAAACCAAAACCAAACGTTGACTTGCACGAGTTGACGCCTATTATTACCTTTATATCTGGGTCCCTCCCTATTAGGCGTTTGGAATATTCGAATCGAAAAAAATCGAAATTTCAATAATTGTGCCACGGATGGCTGTGAATTCCTTAGATACCGGGTGTTGCATAAGTAAAGTATGAATGTCAGCGCCAATTGTTATTTTGAATATATAATTGTATTGTTTAGGTTACGCTGAGTCATACATAGGGAACTTGAGTAATTGGATACAGGACAACGAAATTTAATAAAAAATGCTTTTATAATACACATTTTTAAGACAAATAAGATGGCGTATACGACACGTCTTCATTGTTTTTTGTTATCCCGTCTCAACTTTCATTTTTCTTATGGCCGTCATATTAGATTTTTCGATTTTCGAAAAGAGCCTAAAATTTCCAGTCTAGTGATATTTTACAAGTGCATTAAAGATTTTAGTATCATCGAAATATTACACTTCGTATAGTTAGGTTTCAGTTTTTTCTAAGGAGGCCATGACTTAAAGTAATGTTAGCTCTCAATGCTTTTCTAAGGAGGACGTGATTTATCTGTAACAAAATTGGATTTTGACTTTGACGTTAAGTTAAATAGTTGAAAGTATCAAAGCTGTGTTTTAATAAGTAGTAGGTGCGCTTTTATCCCAATAAAATCATAAATCTGACACATAAATTGTCAAAACCTATAGAAAATGGCCGGCATTCCATTTTCAAATGAAGAATAGGTTGACATGTTAGCTCTGTACTTTCAATCATACAGAAACGCCGACGTTACTTCAGCAAGGTATTTGAAAATGTACCCCAAACGAAGGCAGCCTCATAAAACCCAATTCGGGAAAATCGTAGTTAATTTAATTAACCACAGTGCCTTCGAACAACCTAGAAGCGGATACAATTACAAGCAATCAACGAAAACCCTAGTGCATCGGTAAGAACTGTAGAACAGGAAACTAATGTGCCCAAATGAACAGTACAGAGAGTTTTAAAAAAGAATAAGTACCATCCATACAAACCCATAATAGTACAAGGACTTAAGGAAACTGATTTTCCAAGACGACTACAGTTCTCTAAGTGGTATACTAGGAGATGTAATGAAAATCCCGATTTTGTAAATCATGTCTTGTGGTCCGATGAGAGCAAGTTCACGAATTGTGGAGTCTGTAACAGGCACAACCGTCATCATTGGGCTGTGCAAAATCCTCACGAAGTGGCAGAGAGACGTCTACAGATCAGATTTGGAAGTAACGTTTGGTGTGGGATCATTAGTAAGTTAATCTAACCAATCTTTTTTAAATAGACACCAAATGATGGTCAAATAATAGTCTTTTTTTTTTCGTTTAGTTCTTCAATGATACTAAAAGAGTATAATCTAATAATAAAAAAGTAAAACGTTCTACTCTAGTCAGTCAACTTACTTTTTTGATATTGTATTACATTTTTATTCAATCATTTTGTATTATAGTTTCGAAGAACCTATAAAGATAGAATTAGGTTCTATAAATGTATCAACACTTTACCTAAATTTTCTGCAGATTTAGCTAATTCTCTAACATTATTTTGATTGTCTGAATTTAATGATTTATTATTACCCGGGAAGCCTAGTTCTTGCGTTATGAAAAAAATACCGTATTAATCAAATGTCGAATTATTTTTCGATTTTCATTACGATTTATAGAAAGGCGTTCAGCTGTATTTCCGAATAATTTAAATTTTAAAGCGCAAGGGGTTTGTTCTTTTGATATTTTATGTTTTATTAGGGCACGGTGTGCTTCTTTAAGATTATTATATCACTGAAATAAATTGATTTAGTATTTTCGAAATTAATATGCAATACCAACAAAATAATTTATTACGGCTATTACTTCCCGCTAACCAAATATGTTTTTCTTTTTCATAATAAAGCTAAATAGGTTTCAACTGTATACAAGCTCATTTATTACGGGATGTTTCGATAATTATTTTTGGAAAGAAAATATCTACTAATTTTTAATAAAGATAATTTTCCCTTTATAATTTAGAGTTTCTAGTACCACCCGGCCGACCCTGCCGCCCTTGACTGTAGGGGCACCTATTTATAAATTATTAATCATTTAAAGAAGTCGACTTATTGGACCATTTTTGTTTGACTACAAGCTAAACGGGCAGAGGTACCGAGAGCTTTTGCGAAACAAGGTTGTACCAGCCTTACGACCTATTCTAACGGAAGATGAATTAAGAAGAACTTTGTTTCAACAAGACGGATGTCCGGCTCACAATACCATTCAAGTCAGAAACTTTTTAAGAGAGCAGTTTGAGGAAAAAATAATTTCTTTAAATGGTCCAATATCTTGGCCTCCTCTGGAGTTACACGAAGAATGAAATCTATGAATTTGATCCCCCTGTGGCCATAGAAATCCTGAGACAAAGAGTTCTGGACACATTTAGAAATATTAACCGAAATATACTTACCAGGGTTGTACGAAAAACAGTCAAATATCTCGATACACATGGAGATCATTTTGCAGATTTGTAAATTAATGTTACCCACTTACAAAGTAGCTAAAGCTCATTGAGATTTTTTAAGTCGTCATTTACGTTCATGTTGTATTGAAAATTCAATGCGTTCAATACATTACTTACTTATTAATGTAATCTTGTGACAAATAAATCATGGCCTCCTTTAAAAACATTGAAACCTAATTTACGAAGTGTGATATTTTGATGACACTAAAATCTTTAAAGCACTTGTGTTATATCACTAGACTGGAAACTTTAGGCTCTTTCCAAAAATCGAAAAATCAAATATGGCGGTCATAAGAAAAATGACAGTTGAGGCGGGTTGCGGGTTAACAAAAAACAACGAAGACGTGTCGTATACGCCATCTTATTTGTCTTAAAAATTTGTCTCAATAATGTCACATTTTGACAGTTGTCAAATTTACCGTTCTGGATAAACCTGCGAAAAACGAAATCCGTCATTTTCGGTTTTTTGCCGATATTTCCCAAACTTACTGATCGATCGTAAATCTGAAGCCAGATATCGAATGCAATAAGTTTCCTCTAAAACTTTCCCCCATTCATCCTTTGCTGTAGGTATAATAGGAGCCGAGATCCCTATATAGAGAAGCGAATCTGAGACACACTGTATACCCACCGCCCATCACTGCTATTAACTAAATATTTAGTTCCCTACATAGCCATTTGGTAACACATATACCTACACGGTGAGCGCCAAAATTTTTTGGCCTGATTATGAAAAATGCGAAGTAATATGTTTTTATTATTTTCACTAGTAATCTCCCTAGTGCTTGAATTATTGCCAGAAATTATTTGCGAGAGGATGAATTTTTTGAAAATTTTCTTAAAAAATTCGTCACCGAGGAAACAATTTCCGGTATTAATTCATGCACGTGGAAGATACGGTAAGAAAATTTCACACCAAAATTTATTTTTAATTTTCATCTCGATTTTCGTGTAGTTTGATGGCAAACGACATAGTGTTGTTCAATTATTGTTTAATCGGCTGTGAATGATGAAAAGTCAGGATCAGAGACTCCTTGTTGATTTAGTTTAGGGTGGTCTAGTTATCCCTTTTTTATATAGTATAATTTTGGTTCTTATAAAAATTATTTGTTTTTAGGTTTAAAATTAAACTTTTCCTAAAACTTTAGTAAAGAAAAGTATTTTGCACTATCTTTAAAACATACTAAATTTTTTTTATCTAAGCGTAATTTACTAAAATTCAAGGAAGTATATTTTATTCAGGAAAACTTGCCAACTTAATTAACTACCACCTACTTACGGTCATGTAGGAGTTTTTGTTACCTAGAAAAAAACTAATTTCCGTAAACTCTACTAACGAGAAGTATACTTTATCAGATGCAGGACATTTTAAAGTTGAAATTTTGCCCTATTTAATATCAGTAAACTTGACGGAACTGCATGAAATTTATCCTGAGAGTACATTATAATAATATAGGTATTATGTACAATATTTAAATTATCATATTAATCGTAAAACAGAGATTGCCACGGCTGCGACAAATGAATGTAGTGAATTAAATGTCAAGAAAATAGTTTATCAAGAATCTTCTTTCTTGTACCGATTATCCCGAAGTAACTATCTACTTCCTGAAACATAAACATTTATGGGAATCTGATGAGTTGTATACACCTGAAGCACCTCCTTACTCTTCATTAAGAAAAGATGAAGTAATGGAAGAATTTAAGAAATATTTTGATGCCTTAGCTGCTAGATTAGAATAATTCGTTGTTTATGTAAAGTAGATATGTAATATATGTTATCGACCAGTTTTATTATTGAGAGCACAAACTTTGGAATAAAATATCTAAACAATAATGCAATAATGTATCAATGTGTCCTATCACAATACATGTGTCAAAAAGGTTTCCAGTGTAATCAACTCCAGCTTAACCCTGAGGCAAAAAATTTCCGGAAATCCAACCCATTGCTATGGTAACGCTGAAAAATAAAGGCATTTGATTGGCTATAAAGTACAGGTGTAAAATTTTCAGTAAAGTCTCCCTTATCTTCAATCCACATATTACAACTTTTTATTAATAATTCAATCCCTTTAAAAAAATATTCTTTTGGTTTGTCTACAAAATGCGCTGAAACAGCTTTTTTTTAACTCAACTTCGTCGTCAAACCGTAGCCCCCAAGGATCTCTTTTCAAATTAACTAAGAAATAATAGTCGCTGGGAGCCATGTCTGCACTATAGGGAGGATGATTTATCTGCTGGAGCTTGTGCAACACCAGCAATATGGACAGGTGCATTATCGAGCAAAAGACGCACGCCACTGGTCAGTTTTCCACGACGTTTTTCCCATATGCAGTCTCGCAATTTATGTAACAAGGCTGCCTAATATTTTCTATTTACGGTGTTATTATTGGTTTCTTTAAAATCTATTAAAAAAATTCCTTCACAATCCCAAAAGATCGTGGCCATCACCTTTCTTGTTGATTGGCAGACTCTGAATTTTCTTGGCACTCCATTGATTCCCTTTTCGATAGAGGATCATAATAGAGAACTAGATTCATCCCCTGTTACAATGATTTCTGTCACAGGCTTTGGTTTAAGCCTACACAGTTCCAAATAAGATCGGGCGCACTCGACACGGCTTTGTTGAACCCATCTTGTACTGACCTTTCGCATACATAAATGATCATGCAGGATTGGACGAACACTAATATCAGAAAGGCTAGACTTTCCTTTACCTTTAAACGCGTCGGTGGCTCAATTTTATCTCTCCCACAAAGACAACGTTGTGTTCCGTTATCACATCCACTGGTCGACCAGTTCTTGTATCATCTTCTGAATTTTGACCCATGCGAAAACGTTTTGCCTGCCCATTTCTTCACTACAGAACACGCAGGAGAAGTTTGACCGTATCCACCATCCAGCCTTTCATTAATAATACTAGGCGCTAAACCTTCTTTTATCAAAAACTTTATGACCGCACTGTTGCGTTATCTGCGACATTTTCTTGAACACTCCTTGTTCAAAACGCTATCAATAAAAAACTATTTGATTCAAGACGTCAACTTATTTCAAGCAGTCTACTAAAATATGTATTTAAAAGAAGGCAAAGTTTTATTGGGACACTAGAGCTGCATCTAGGTCAGGCTGGGAAATTTTGGCTCTTACAGTACATATAATGTCATTTTTAAGGGCGCCATTTTGTTGTACCATATTCGATTCATACAAAAATGTTAACAATGTTTTTTCTAAGATCGCCTTTTTGTTCTGTCATATTGAGTTGGTATCAGTATATTTTTTATTTGTTATTACATTCAATATTTGTAAAACATTTGAAGTCAATTGAATAAGACATTTTTTTTTAAAACGTGAAGATCTGTAAACATCTGGAGGTTGATTTTTTAACGATTACAATATTTCCATTTTATAAGGAAAGTAAAAATCACTGTTATCTCAAAATTTTGTTAGAAATCGGTATGTTATGGTTACTGTGTTCTAATTTATGCTTAAAATAAAATAGAGTATTGGAGTATTAGAAAATAACACCTAAATAAATAAATTATCTATTTCATTTACTGCTATAGTCTTACAAAAGTTGGATACAATTAGGTAAGGTATGAAAATAAATTATAATTCAGGAAATAAATATTAAGCTGTAAAATCTACTATAAAGAGTGATTAGTTATATTGACATTATTAAAATATTAGGTAACATATTTATTAACTAATACGAGCCTAAACAACTACACTTTCAGAAGATGTACGAAATGTTAAAATTTTTTTTTAACTTTACCTAAAATGAAGTGCGATCGCAAATAATAATAATTTTATTTTTCATAAACTAGATAACAAAATAGCTAAAACATAACATATTTGAATCTTATAATTTAAATCTTATAACTTAAATCAAACATTAATAAGACTTAACATCACCTTTTGCAACACTAACTAAGCTTTGCAATATTCGGGAGTGAAAGAGTTCCAATTTTCCTTGATTTTTACCTTTAATGCTACAATTGTACGCTGAGGATCGTTACGCAAAGTCTTCTTCATCTGATGCCATAAAGTTTCAATGACATTCAAGTCGGAGTTACTCGATGGGCAAAAGTATGCTTCCCAAACCATTTTTTGTTGGTTTCCCAGTGTAGCAGCGCGCACCTTCTTGCTGAAAAATGAAATTGTCATTTCCAAAACTTTGTTCCCCTGTTGAAATCATGCTTTGTGATAAAATTTGTCGGTACCTCTCTGCATTTACAGTACCATCAATGAACTCATATTTACAAACTCCTTTAATAAAAATTTTGAAATCGTGAAAAACAACCAATCTCTCAGGTTTTACATATTTTCAAGTTTTTAGCGCTCCTAGATGCCAAAAAATATGATTTATCAATTCCGCCGTTTTGTCTGTCTGTCTGTCAGTTCGCGGTACAGCTTAAAAACTGCTTATCTAATTTGGTATAGAGATATATATATTTTAAGGTTTTAGCTTCCCTAGATGCTAAAAAATATGTTTTATCAATTCAGTCGATACGTTTGTCTATTCAATGTCTATCAAATTTAAACTGAAATATGCAAATTCAAAAATCTCTCTGAATGATTAAATTTTTTACGAAATATTTGATTTTCAGTCGCTTCTCTTTTCACAGCAACCCCTCAAAATCAACTAACTTTTAAGGCTGAAATATATATATACCCAAGAGCTTCCAAAATGAGATATTACCTGCTCGTTCTTCTAAGAAACTTTAAACTTTTATTCCCTTCCTTTTCCCCTCTGTGTAATTGTAGAGTAAATATATTATCAAGTAGGTTACAACTATACAAAAAAGCCCATAAAAATACATTTTATGCGAGTTATTCAATACATACCATTTAGTGCCTTATTTAGCCCCATCTTCTGACCAGATCAAATAAGGAAACTAACTGAGAAAAATTATTAAATGAGATAAATCACGAGAAAAAATATTAATAATTAATCTGGTTTACAAAAATAAGTTTAAATTTCTATTACCCCGCCCATGTTTCACAATAAAATCGCCGCCTGTTAACGGATACTTAGTTTTTATGTTGTTTCAATTTACTTTGGATACACTCTACCATTAATTTGATTGTTAGGGTTAAAACAAACCAAATGCCACCAAAATCCTTAAAAGCTTATATTATATATTCTTATTTTTAAACAAGGGACGAATACTAAATAAAGTTATAAGAAATTGTTAAATTTTATTTATAACTGCTCCCCCCGCATTTTGGTACGACCCTGTAACAAAAAAATTTTATTCATAACTATATAGATAACCAAGTGGTGCAAAACGCCCTCGTCAGTAATTATGACCAGGCTCATGATCTAGAGCTCCAGGATACTGAATTATAATTCATGTAGGTTGTGACCCGGACAACTGTTGAACAAAAATTCCACAGTGCGAAACCGCTTGCCGCCCCCCTCAAGTTGCTCCTTTTTCTGTAAGAAATGCTTGGTTTTCAGTAAATGAACGACATTTTTGTAAATGCGTCGACTTTTTTTAGTTCTCGGTTTTTGATTTTTCGCGAAAAAATTATGGGTAGTTTTCCTTTACTCTGGCGCCCAGGAAAAACTGTCTACGCATAACCCATCTACACTGCTGGACACATCAAGTGGACCAACGAAATTTTCGGTTCAACTTTAAGTGATATCTCAGAAACTAAAAAAGATATCCAACTTATTATAGGCGATTTCTTGTAGATTTTACCCAATAAGCTGCGGTTTTGCGATACCATATTTTATTATACAGGGTGGATTAAAAAAAAACCATGAAATTTTTGTAAAATTTCTTCTAAGAGACGATCTTGGAAAAAGTGTATGAAACTTCTTTTATATCTTATAGGGGGATTTGGGTCAGTATATAAAAAAAACAATTTCATGGGTTTTTCGATATTCCCTCTATTTTTAGAAATATGACTTTTTTATTGAAAGGAGTCATTCATATTACGTTTTACCCTATAACTTTTTAATGTTACATTGCTTTAAGTCATTGTCCTGGTGATTATTTAGGCGGAATGCTTTTACCATATTCGAATAAAAAAGTTTATAGAGGATATGGAAAAGTTGAGAAAATTTAATTTAAAAAAATACTTTTTAATTCGAAAAATATGAATTTAACCTGCGTAGGCAAAAAACAAACCTTCTTTTTTGATTTTAATATGGGTCGAGGACTCGAGACGGTTTGGGAATTTTCTTAGAAACTTGACAAGTGAATTACACTAATAAAAGACCTGGCTTGTATCCTGACGCAAAAAAAATACCATAAGGCAAGCATAATGATCTTTCTAGCACGGCAAACCCGTATACAAATTTTACTGAATTGTTTTATAAGTAGACAAGTATTTATCGTCGAAGGCCCAAAGTGGTATCTCTACAGGGTGAGTCAGAAAATCCACTACGTCATCCCCATATGACCCTTAACTTTTGACTCAAAGTTAAAGTTAATCTGGTAAGTAGTTTTTAAGCCATGCCGCGACAGACAGACCGAAAAACGAACCGACATAATTGATAAAACATATGTTTTCGCATCTAGTGACGCTCAAACATGAAGATATGTAAAACCTAAGAGGGTGATTTTTTCAAGATTACGAGCATTTTATTTGGCCGCCATTTTGTTCCATCATCTTGAATTAGTACTACAATTTTACTAGTTTATCTCTATACCACAATTAGTTGAAATCAATACATTCAATAGTTTTTCAGTCTGAATTTTTAAATATTTTATTAAGCGGCCATTTCGTTCCGCCATCTTGCACTCGTAATTTTGCCTGTTGATTTCTAGATAATGCTTAATTTTTGTGCAAAATTTGAGATAAATTAGATAAGTAAATTTAGATTAATAATTTTTTAACATTTCACTAGGCCGTCATTTTATTTTACCATATTGGATTCCTACCAAACTGTACCAGGTCATCCCCATATAACCCTTAATTTTTGACCAAAATTTAACCTGACCCTGAGACGTAAAGATCTAAGAACATCTCGGAAGGTGATTTTTCACGATTACAATACTTTCCTTTTACGAGGGAGATAAAAATCGACGAATCAACGTAGAAGTAACAACAACTTGTTACTTGGGAAGTTCTTTCTTCCGTATATGAAATATCCGGTACCATTTTATGGTACTCTGGTACTGGTATTCGATTTCTGATCAAGATTCTTTAACATCGGAAACATCGAAACTGACCGAAGCACTCAGAGGGAATAGCTATTGCATTGATGATATTACGCGTTCAATTAAAAGATAGTAAACCAACTCCGCCGAAATAGAATGATAAAAAGCCACCATTGTGTGTTGTTCTTCTCTACATACATGGCACTACAGACAAAATAGGACGATTACTTCGGCGGTCCAACATACGTACAATCTTCAATACACATAAGAAGCTTACTGATAAGCCTAAACAACAATCAATAAAGAAGATATACACCACCGCAATATCAACCCAAACCGATACAACAGATGTCCAAATGCCTGTCAATAGGTCTCCAAAAAAAGCTGTTTCCTTCCAGCCCAACAAAACACCCATTATAGAGAAATGGCATTATGTAGTGGTATCCTTAATTCCGTCCACGTATAAATCAAATCAGCTTGTACACTACATCAAAGAAAAATTAGGAACCACGAATTTTGTGCGTTGTTTTCCTATGCTTAAGAATGCAGACACTTTGCGCTCCGATTTTAAAATTGGGGTGCAAAATAAAGATCACTTAATTCAGCTTAAGAACGCTAGTCTGTGGCCACCTGGTACCATAATTGATCCTACCAATGATTCAGTTTCACCAACCCTTATCCAAACGCCGCCCACTTCCACAGCCCATAATGTCTCATCTTCTAGTCATCAAGATGTCAATATAGATATCCCAAAGAGCCGGGGGCTGCCTCCACCAAAGCCTCAATTATTGGAATCACCAGTGACATTTGTGCCTGAGGAGGATAAGTCAGTCATGATTGGCTCTGACAGGGAGGCCATAGCAGCTTGTAGGTCATTGGCACTGGAGGGTTCTAAATTAAGCATGGAGAAAACTGCAAGGAAAGATGATTTTTTGCAGTTTGATCCAATGACTCCACCAAGAGTGCGGCTGTCCCAAGATTCGGATAAAGCAAATGGTCGCTATATATTAGCCAGATTAAGGGATCCTTCCTTACTAAAGACCTTAAGGTTATTTCTTGCTTATCTACACGACCAGCCATCTAGTGTGTGTTTTGAGGGGCATACAAGTACTAGCATTAAATTATTGCTAGCTTCAGCAGGCCTTCCCAGTGACAAGGACTCCTTGCGCAAGTTGTATTATCGCTTTCACGATGCCTATGGGATTGGTTCATCTGAAGTGGACTCAGACCTTGCAGCGTATAGATCTTTCTACTCCTCGGAAAAAATTTTACGGCTCCAAAAAATTCGTGAAAGTACTGGTAAATATTATTCTAGTGGTTCACCATCAAAAAGTAAAAATTTTTAGTCAATATGACGCGAAAAGAGGATCTAGCACCCTCTAGAAATACAATACAATACTTATGACCTTTATATTATTTGTATTTATAGAACACCTGATGCTGATGTGCAATTATTCTGCCATAACCTTCTAAGTTTGCTCGAGTCCCTTCCTGTAAAAAGCAAATTAATCTTATGTGGCGATTTCAATATTGACTTTTCCAGTGTGTGTGCTGCTCAGGAATGTCTTCAGTCCATCTTTAAGTCATTAGGAATTGCCATGCACGTCAACTCATCAACCAGAATTACTAAGACAAGTGCCAGTACTATAGATTACGTTATGTCTTCTTTCGATCCTAGCTCCGTCGAATGTAATGTCTTAAGTCCAGGTTTCTCCGATCATGAAGCAATTTTCACAAAATTTTCAATTACATCCAAAGCCAAAAATTCCTCTAGACAAGTAGGCCGTATTTTTTCGGTTAGAAATTTCATTAATTTCAAACACCTATGTCAAATAACTGACTGGGACTTTCACACTTATGATGTCGACACTGAATTTTCTCGTTTTATAAAAACTCTAACTAATATAGCTTCTGAATCTTTTCCTCTTAGGCCTATCAAAAATAAAAGAAGTAAACCCTGGTCCACTAAAGGTTTAAGTATATCTTCTAAGAACATGCGGTCACTATCTCATTTAAAGAAATTTTCGGACAGTGTCTTTTTTCATAATTATGTAAAATCATACAAAAAAATTTATCATAAGACTATTAAAGCCGCCAAAGATATTTATTACAATAATAGACTTTCTAACGCCAAAAATGTA
The DNA here is from genome assembly GCA_030620095.1 of Kuschelorhynchus macadamiae. Lineage (NCBI taxonomy): Eukaryota > Metazoa > Arthropoda > Insecta > Coleoptera > Curculionidae > Kuschelorhynchus > Kuschelorhynchus macadamiae. The sequence continues at coordinate 20,451 of JAUTXW010003640.1, forward strand.
GCTAAAGAAACCTGGTTTATCGTAAATGATTTAAGAAACAAAACTCCTTTATCCAACACTATCCTTACCTCTCCTGAGGACCTAAACAATTATTTTGTAAATGTAGCCAAAGATTTCACTAAATCCGTATCTCAATCTAATGACCCAATTTCATATCTCTCTAATCATAGGGTAAACCTGCACAGTTTCTTCTTTTCACCAGTAGTTTTATCAGAACTTCGCAGTACAATTAATGATATCAAAAATAAATCTTCCTCGGGAATTGATGGGCTTACTTTAAAAATGTATTCAGGTCTGCCGGAGTGCACTCTAGAGCATCTGACTGCTTTGATAAATATGTCTTTCCAAAATGGTACTTTTCCAAGCTGCCTTAAAACTGCAATAATCATACCTCTTCACAAAGGAGGTGTTTCAGAAGAAGCTTCGAACTATCGCCCAATTGCACTTCTCCCTACGCTATCTAAGATCATCGAAAGACTGGTTAAAAAAAGGCTTTTATCATTTCTGTCTAGATATGAAATACTTACAAAACATCAATTTGGATTTTTAAGTAACAAATGCACAAGCGATGCCATGTTTTCCCTTCTTAATAGAGTTTACTCCAGCCTAAACAACCATCACGCTACGGCAACAATTTTCTGTGATTTTTCCAAAGCTTTCGATTGTGTGAATCATAATATATTAACTAACAAGCTGCAGTACTATGGATTTAGAGGGGCTCCTCTCGATTGGTTTAAGTCATATCTTAGCAACAGAAATCAAGTTGTGAAAGTTGACAACAGGATGTCTTCTTGTAGGCCAATGGAATATGGAGTGCCTCAAGGCTCGGTACTAGGCCCTATCTTGTTTCTTCTGTTCATAAACGACATGGCTAATTTAAACATTAGTGGAAAAATATGTCTCTTTGCGGACGATACCAGCTTTACGTGGAGCCACCCAGATGTCACGGACCTACATAGGATTGTATCTAATGACCTAATCACTATTAAATCCTGGAGCGATTCTAATCTCCTATGTTTGAACATCTCTAAAACGAAAGTCTTGTCTTATAAAAACACGCTGCAACCTTTTGACCTTAATGGCACCACTATTGATGTCGTAAACTCTGTAAAATTTCTAGGGATTCTTGTAGATGATTCTTTAAAATGGGATCCACATATCGACGCTTTATCAAGGAAGTTGGGTTCTGCTTGCTTTGCGTTAAGATCTGTTTCCGAGGAGCTTAGCTTTTCTACCTCTAGAACTGTTTATTTTGCTCTTGTTGAGTTGCACCTCAGATATGCTATTCCATTCTGGGGTACATGTTGTGACTGTGACTGTGAATTTGATCGAATTTTTATACTACAAAAAAGAGCTGTTCGTTACCTACTGAGACTTAACAGTAGAACTCACTGCCGAGATTTCTTTAAAAGATATAAAATACTAACCCTTCCTTGCTTATTCATTTTGGAATCGGTTTGCTTAATTCGTAAGCATGCACCTGCTCTATTAGAGAGACCTTCTCACAACTACCCTCTCAGAAACACTGAGCACGATCTCTATCTTCCAACCCCACACTCAGAGTTAATTAAAAGATCAGTAATCTACAATGCAAAAAAAATGCATAATCACCTGCCATTTAACATCAAATCCATAATATCTCTGACTTCATTTCGCAAGGCTTTGAAGTCATTCTTACTGGAAAGCGCCTTCTACACCGTGAACGAGTTTTACAACACATAAATTTATCCTTATGAACCCCTAGTGTGATAGTTGCCATTACCAACCATTTTTACCGAATTTTGTATATGTATTTTTTTAATTGTTTCGTACTTTTTTATTTTTTATTTTTTACTTTGCTTTTTTATTTTTTTTACATTATATTTATGAAAATGTTTATAACATAGTACGACTGACAAAGTACATTTCTAATGTACAGGGTGGTCGAAATTGGTCTGTTTTAACAGAGAAAACCTATTTCCTGACTAGATAGAGCAAAACTGACTTAGGTGTCATGGGCTCGATTTCTGAGAAATGTTTAATGGCAAAAACCGCCTGCCGATATTTTCACTGCCAACTGAGATATAGGGCGTTTTTCAATTTTCGGCCATTTTGAAAATTGTCCATAACTTTTTTATTTTGCGGAATATTAACATTCTGCAAAGACATTCTAAAGGCACTTTTTTATGTGCAATCCAGTGGCATACTCAGATTTTTTCTATAGTTGTCCGTTTTATCATAAATAGGCAAAACTTTTTTTTTCAAATGGAAATCATAGTTGGCTATAAATTATAAAAAGTGCTCGCGTTTAGCCCTTTTCAGTGATATAAAGTTGTAGGTACTTATTTTCAAAAATAACGAAAATATTAGGTGTATTTGGTTTACATCGAAGTAGGCTTTGATTTGTGATGACAATATCTCAATTATGTATTGTTAAGATTTATAGTTTGTTAGCAACTTAAACACAACTTTAAATAACACTAGCTAACGTTATTTTAATTATTTATTATTAATTTTTTTTATTTTTTTTTTGTTTACATAGCAAAGTTGAGCAAAATTAACAAACTAAACTACTATTTACAGCTACAAGTGAAAATAAAAAATAATTATGAAAATCTAGGTATTTAGTTAGATAGGTTTCTGATAAATATATTTAGAGGAGTTGTTCAAATTGAGCCCCTCCCTGTTGAATACAAACTAAGCATCTTTTGCGTACCGAGTTGCAACTATTTATTAGTTCAACTGGGCTAATAGATGCAAAAGCTTGCCTAGTGGCCTCTTGCAATTCTTCTTTTGTGTGAAAGGTTCTTCCTTTAAATATCAAGTCCTTCAATCTTCCCCACAAAAAAAAATCTAAGGGAGTTAAGTCACAGGACCTAGCAGGCCAAGGTATGGGGCCCCACGTACCAATCCAATTTTCTCGAAATTCGAAGTTTAAAAGATCAGTTGTGATCCTTGCATTGTGCGGGGGACAACCATCTTGTTGATAGTAGATATTTCTGGCATCAGCTAAAGGTATGTCTTCCAACAAAGGGACAATATATGTGCGCAAAATATTTACATAATCATCTGCAGTTAAATTTCCATCGTAAAAATAAGGTCCCACAAATCTTCCTCGGAATATCCCCACCCATATATTGAATCCACACCGACCTTGCCGGTCTTGTTGCACAACTACGTGTGGATTTTCAGTGGACCAGTGATATGAATTATATCTATTAAATATACCAGAAGTATCTACTCTGGATTCATCACTCCAATTAATATTTAATGGAAAATTCTCATTCTCCATAAATTTTTGCTCATACCACTGACAAAATCTCAATCTTCTAGCGGCGTCCCCTTCACGGAGTTGATGAACTCTTCTCGTTCTGTACGGTTTGAATTTATGTTTTTTGAGTATTTTTAAAACGGTGGTCTTTGGAACATTCGTTATATTAGCCAATGTTCGAGAGGAGGTGCCAGGATGATCTAATACCTCACCAATTATATTTAGCTGCTGGATTTCCTTTTCTTCCTTTAGTTCATAATGTCTTGTTCTTAACTTTTTAAAACTTCCGTAATTTACTAAATTACTTTTTAATGTTTGATAAATTCGGTTATCCGGTTGACGTCGCTCGGGAAATGTATTAAAATATAATTCACTAGCTGCTTCAGGAACTTCGTTAGATAATATGTAACATTTTAACATATCATACTTTTCATAATTCTCAAACATATTTTGTCAGCAACTTAACACAACTTTATAAAGATAACACCAAAACGCAATAATTACACCAGACTACAGTAATCTGACAGCAATATATTCAAAATATTGAACGCAAAAACACCTAATATTTTCGTTATTTTTGAAAATAAGTACCTATAACTTTATATCACTGAAAAGGGCTAAACGCGAGCATTTTTTATAATTTATAGCCAACTATGATTTCCATTTGAAAAAAAAAAGTTTTGCCTATTTATGATAAAACGGACAACTATAGAAAAAATCTGAGTACGCCACTGGATTACACATAAAAAAGTGCCTTTAGAATGTCTTTGCAGAATGTTAATATTCCGCAAAATAAAAAAGTTATGGACAATTTTCAAAATGGCCGAAAATTGAAAAACGCCCTATATCTCAGTTGGCAGTGAAAATATCGGCAGGCGGTTTTTGCCATTAAACATTTCTCAGAAATCGAGCCCATGACACCTAAGTCAGTTTTGCTCTATCTAGTCAGGAAATAGGTTTTCTCTGTTAAAACAGACCAATTTCGACCACCCGGTACTTCTTTTAGGATTCTATTATATTAATATTCTAAATTCTTGATTTAAATATTATTTTTCTATAATATTTATGATGTGTTTTTGTTTTGTTTTGTTTGCTAATTTTGATGTTTGTAAACTATTTTTTTTTTACTACAGCTTTGTCCACAAAATTGTAAAATTTTTTTGACAATAAAGCATTTATTTATTTATTTATTTATTTATGCTTGCGATCCCCGAAAGATCTTGTACTTTTCCAAACAGAAGAAGTATATAAAATTCCTTGCTCCTGCGGAGAAGTGTATGTGGGAGAAACAGGACGCTCAATATCAACTAGACTTAAGGAACATGAACTATGTATTAAAAAGAAACAAATTGTTCAATCTGCTGTAGCTGAACACCAGCATAACACTGGCCATTTCATAAATGTAAAGGAAACCAAGGTTCTAGCATCGGTTCCAGGTTTTTATAAACGAAAAATTAGGAAATCTATTGAAATTTTTCATAGAGATACGGGTCTACATCACACGTGAAAACCCATCTTAACACAGGGTCACTGTTCGGCGAGCAGGAGTCGGCTATAAAACCCCGCCTGAATCTCTTCGAGCTCATTCAGTGTTCAGATCTCGTGGAGTAAAGATCCCTGAAGATGCCTAGTGCAATCGAAGGCAAAACGTTCTTAATTGACCAAAGCCGTGAAAGCTTCCGTTCTATATTTCATTAGGCCGCCATACAACCCTTAAATATTAACCAAAATTTAAAATCAGTCCGGTAACTAGTTTTTTAGCTATGTCGCGAACAGACAGACCGACAGAACTGAGAAAATAAGTTTTTTGACATCTAGGGACCCTGAAATGTAAAAATCTGAAAATACTTCCGTTTTACGAGGAAAGTACACATCAACGTATCAACGTAAAAATAACATTACCTTGCTTCTTTCTTCCGTATATGAAACATCCTGTACCATTTTATGGGGCGTTGTACTTTAATAAAACATCAGATGCCATTTACATTTGGTTTGGCGTGCCTTCGTTTCCTCGCGTAATTCGATTGTTTTTGCTCGAGAATTTTGTAAAGGTCGCGGTTGGCGTGGTTCTCGCGTCCGAGATAGGATGAAGAAGAGAGTCACTTTGTTTGGATTTCGTTTTGCTTAGAATTACACAGTTGTATGTGCACAGGAGTAAATCTTTCAATAGATTTGAAAATTTCGCTATGCATACATTATAAACAATATTTAAATTAAATGTTTTAATGGTATATTTATTATGATGGAATCAAATACACAAGTTTTTTTTAGCAAAAAATAACATTTTGAAAAAACGCCTTAAAAATAGAATAAACTAAGAAATAACCTACACCCATGTTTGTCTAAAATTGAAACAAAAATGTTAATTATAACACATGCAACTAAAACCACATTACGAAAATTCCCTGCCAAAAATCAAAAACTTTGAAGAGAAGTATTTATAGCTTTAAAATTGTCTTGTAATATTCGCAGTCAACCTGCGGCATATGTTTCATCATCGCTTTAATAGTAGATATCCTTTCTGCATATAAGAAATTTTTTACATTGTTTGGTTTTGGCCTTATTACTATTGTATTTGTTGCTGATCTTGTTACGTTTAGGGGTCTGAGAATAACGTTTGTGCAGTTTTCTTCAGTATGACATGTTTTATATTTTGATTCAAAAATGTTTAGAATACGAAAACAAAAGACTATCAACTTTACAAAATACCAGCAAGTTTTTTTTTAATGGGACACTCTATGTATTATATATTCATAAAATGGAGCGCTTCTTGCTGTTTATAAAAATACCATATACTTTAAAAACACACAAGAATTTGAGAAAAAAACCTGCCATAAAAGGCAGAGTGTTAGAGAGAGACCAGAAATAATCTATTGAAAGTGTTTTTAAAAATAAATATATTAAACCTGGTATATTTACAATCAGCAAAAAGAGGTCCATTTTATGACCATACGATATATAGAGTGTCCTAATTAAATTTTTTTTAACTTTATACCTTTTAAAATTGGTAGTCTTTTCTTTCTAATAACTAGAGAAAAAAATTTTAAGTAGCCCTTTTAATAATTCATCAAATAAATCGTTTTTTCAGGCAGATATTTTAAATAATTTATGAGGCCGCTATTTAGTTTTGCTATCTTATATTCATAGCAAAATATTACCAGATCATTTCTAGGTAAAACTTGATTTTTGTTCCAGATTTGAGGAAATTGGATAAATAGTTTTTTTAGTAATATTTTTTAACGTTTCACTAGACTGCCATATTGTTACAGAATATTGGATTTTTACCAAAATATTACCATTTATCCCTTAATTTTTGAATAAAGCTTGAAGCAATCTGACGAGAAGTTTTTAAGCTATAGTTGGAAGTGACAGTCAGACAGGCAAACCGACAGAATTGATAAAACATATTTTTTGATGTCTGGGGACGCTAAAACCTGAAAATATGTAAAACCTGAGGGGGTGATAATTCACGAATATTTTTACATAGAACGGAAGCTTCATGGTTCTTGGGATTAGACCGTGTCAAATTGGAATTACTATCCGACGTTTCGCCTTCGATTGCACGAGGCATCTTCAGGGATCTTTACCCCACGAGATCTGAACACTAGATGAGCTCGAAGAGATTCAGGTGGGCTTTTATACCCGACTTGTGCTCGCCGAACCGTGGCCCTGTGTTAAGATCGGTTTCCACGTGTGTTGTAGACCGTAACCCGTGTCTCTATTGAAATTTTTTGTATGTTTGAATATTTCAATAGATTCTCTAACTTTTCGTTTATGAAAACCTGGAACCGATGCTAGATCCTTGGTTTCCTTTACTTTTATGAAATGGCCAGTGTTATGCTGGTGTTCAGCTACAGCAGATTCAACAATTTGTTTCTTCTTAATACATCGTTCATGTTCCTTAAGTCTAGTTGATATTGAGCGTCCTGTTTCTCCCACAGACACTTCTCCACAGGAGCAAGGAATTTTATATACTCCTTCGGTTTGGAAAGGTACAAGATCTTTCGGGGATCGCAAGCATTGTCCAATCTTCTTATGTGTATTGAAGATTGTACGTATGTTGGACCGCCGAAGTAATCGACCTATTTTGTCTGTAGTGCCATGTATGTAGGGAAGAACAACTCTACCTAATGGTGGCTCTTTATCAGTCTCCTTTGGCGGAGTTAGATTACTATATCTTTTAATTGAACGCGTAATATCTTCAGTGCAATAGCCATTCCCTCTGAGAGCTTCGGTCAGTTTCGATGTTTCCGATGTTAAAGAATCTTGATCAGAAATCGAAAGAGCTCTGAATACTAGTGAGTTAATAACTGCTTCCATAAAGATATTCTCTACCACAGGTGATAGAGGAGATCCTATAGCTGCCCCTGAAGTTTGTTCGTTAAAAGTTTCTTGAAAAATGTAATAAGTATATGTAGGACAAGCTTCCACTAGGTCTATTAAGTTCTCAAGTTTATCAAGATTATTATTATCCAGTTTGTCTGATATGCAGGCAGACCCAACAAGTAGAATAGAAAGACGCATTACCAATTTGATCAATGCATCCAGTCTACCACCAGCGGAGAAAAAATCATTAAAACCAAGCAGCTCCAAGATTCCCAGGTTCTACGGTCTTCCGAAGATACACAAGGACAACTTACCACTTCGACCGATCGTCAGTGCAATAGACTCGCCCACATACAAACTGAAATTTTCTTAATCCATTTACTGGAAAAACAGATTCTTTTATTAAAAACTCTGCACATTTCGTGGAAAAACTTAAGACAATCCAGTTGGATCCCGAGGATATTTTGGTTAGTTTTGATGTACAATCACTTTACACAAATGTTTCTGTCAACGACTCAATTTCCATTATATCAGACATACTGGATAATAATAATCTTGATAAGAACTTAATAGACCTAGTGGAAACTTGTCTTACATCTACTTATTTCATTTTTCAAGGAACTTTTTATGAACAAACTTTAGGGGCAGCTATGGGATCTCCTCTATCACCTGTGGTAGAGAATATCTTTATGGAAGCCTTTGAGGATATTGCTCAAACATCCGCTCTACTAAAACCGAAGCTCTGGTTTAGATACGTAGATAATAATTTTGTTGTTTGGCTTCATGGGCAGGATAATGTCCTCATATTTCTGGACCACCTTGATCAGCAACATCATAATATCAAATTCACGATGGAAATTGAATCTAATGGAACAATTCTCTTTCTAGATGCATGTGTTCAAAGGAAGGAAAATGGTATATTAGGACATTCTGTGTATAGAAAACCGACTCATACAAAAAGATACTTAAACGCAAATTCTCATCACCATCCAGCACAAAAGAAAGCGTTTATTAACTCACTAGTGTTCAGAGCTATTTCGATTTCTGATCAAGATTCTTTAACATCGGAAACATCAAAACTGACCGAAGCTCTCAGAGGGAATGGCTATTGCACTGAAGATATTACGCGTTCAATTAAAAGACATAGTAATCAAACTCCGCCAAAGGAGGATGATAAAGAGCCACCATTAGGTAGTGTTGTTCTTCCCTACATACATGGAACTACAAACAAAATAGAACGATTACTTCGGCGGTCCAACACACGTACAATCTTCAATACACACAAGAAGATTGGACACTGCTTGCGAGAAGGAGTATATAAAATTCCTTGCTCCTGTGGAGAAGTGTATGTGGGAGAAACAGGATGCTCAATATCAACTAGACTTAAGGAACATGAACGATGTATTAAAAAGAAACAAATTGTTCAATCTGCTGTAGCTGAACACCAGCATAACACTGGCCATTTCATAAATGTAAAGAAAACCAAGGTTGTAGCATCGGTTCCAGGTTTTTATAAACGAAAAGTTAGAGAACCTATTGAAACATTCAAACATACAAAAAATTTCAATAGAGACACGGGTTACGGTCTACATTACACGTGGAAACCGATCTTAACACAGGGTCAGGGTTCGGCGAGCACAAGTCGGGTATAAAAGCCCACCTGAATCTCTTTGAGCGCATTCAGTGTTCAGATCTCGTGGAGTAAAGATCCCTGAAGATGCCTCGTGCAATCGAAGGCGAAACGTTCGATAGTAATACTAATTTGACACAGTCTAATCCCAAGAACTATGATTTCTTACAAATATTTTATTTGGCCGCCATTTTTTTCCTTCATCTTCAATTAGTACGGCAATTTTACTAGATCATCTTTATAACATAGTTAGTAATGACAAAAGATTTGAAATCAGTCCATTAACTACATAATGGACTTTCAGGCTGCATCTTTAAATAATTTAAGCGGCCATTTTGTTCCGCCATCTTGGATTCGTGCCAGAATCTTACTAGTTGATTTCTACATAATAGTTGATTTTTGTGCAAAATTTGAGATAAATTAGATAAGTAGTTTTTTGATAATACTTTTTTGCCAATAATTCTTGATCAAAATTTAAAGCCAATCGGATAAGAAGTTGTTTAGCTATGCCGCGAACAGGCAGACCGATAGACCGACAGACAGAGAGACCGTCCGACGGAAATGAGAAAATATGTTTCTCGGCATCTAGGAACCCTGAAACGTAAAGATCTGAAAACACCTCGGAACGTGAGTTTTTTTACAATTAGAATACTTCCCTTTTACAAGGGAAGTAAAAAATCAAATTTATTACAAAATAAGCAGTTTTTTCGGTTAAACTCGTACGAACATAACCGAAGTGGCTTAACAGATCTCGTAAAATCTTTAGTTTCTGACGAAAAAAGAAACGAGTTGTAGCCATCAGTCATGAGAAAAAAATTAAGTTACTCTCCATAGCAACTTAATAATTACTTATCTTCAAAATATTTCTTCACATCCCAATCTAGCCTTCAGAAAGATATTGTTTCAGCTAAAATATCAGATGTCGAAAATATTTAAATACTATGTAATTTTCCCACATAATTGTACCTCACTACCGTGTTGAATAATAGAACTAATCTTATAGCTAATAATTAGCACGGTGCCTGTCAATTATATCAGTTATTTATTATTAAAGCTCGAACATATTTGTTTAATTATAGGTTGAGCGGTTTTAGCATTTTTTTCAATTTGGAATTATTACCTCATTGCAGAATAAATGACTGTATTGCGGATAATACCTGGTTATATCCGGTAAGGAGTCTTTATGGATTTTTTACAACCCGAACTAATTGAGTCATTATTATCTAACGTTTAATTTTAAGCGTAAATAACAAGTCGTAAAACAAAGCAAAGGTGTTTCAGATAGCTAAACCCTCGGTATAATGAAGATTTATCAAACATAAAAAATAATTTAGATAGACTATTCTGGATATATCGCGATAGTAAATACAATAACGTCTACATAGAATATCTAAACCTTAAGAAACTGTACAAAAAACAAATCAAGACTTGCAAACAGCAATTTTTTAAAACCAAAATAAACAATTCTGCTAATAGAACTAAAACTATATGGACTGTTATCAATGATAAATTAAATAAACATAACAATAAACAAAGTGAAATTAAACCCTTTATCAACAATGAGACTGTTTCGGATGCTAAGAACGTGGCGAATGAGTTTGTAGCATACTTCAGTACTGTGTCTGCCAAAAAACTGCAAGAGCGGTATGGATGTTCCTCCTATCACTGTACAATTCCACCATTTGTTTTTAATAGTATAGTGGTTAGTCCTATAAGCAGTGATGAAATTATCCAGATTGTCAAACAGTTAAAAAACAAGAACTCTGCAGGTTTTGACGACCTTAACGTAAAAATAATTAAAAATATTATAAATCATATTTTGCAACCCCTCACTTTCCTGATTAACCATAGCCTTTCTGAAGGTGTTTTTCCTAAAGTACTTAAAACTGCGAATGTAGTACCTATTCATAAGAAACGTGCTCGCGATAACATTGAGAATTTCCGTCCAGTATCCTTACTTAGTGTATTTTCAAAAATATTTGAACGTCTAGTTTATAACAAAATCGTAAATTTTATTGACAGATATAATTTGCTAAATTCCGCACAACATGGCTTCCTATCGGGCAAATCTATACAATCGGCCTCGTATCGGTGTCTAAACAAGATTTACGAGAGTATAGATGCAGGTAAACTGGTGGTCACGATATTTTTTGACCTGTCAATAGCGTTTGACACAATAAATAAATACTTCCTCATTAGTAAATTGTATAATATGGGAATTCGCGGAACACTTCTACAGTGGATTGAATCATACTTGTCTGAAAGGGAGATTGTACTTAAGTACGGCGGTGTAAAGTCTAGAGCGTGTCCAGTAAACATTGGTGTACCGCAGGGCTCAGTTTTCGGTCCACTGCTTTTTATTCTATATGCAAATAATCTGCCGCTATATATTAATCAGGGAAATGTGACGATGTATGCTGATGATACTACTATTGTTGTTGAAGCCGAAAATGTGAACGACTTGAGTGGAAAGATCTTGAATGTCTGTAAAAGTATGGAAGCGTGGTGCCAAAGAAATAGACTAATATTAAATATAGAAAAAACTGTGTATATGAATATGATTAATAGAAAGTCGTACTCGGCTGATCTTGAGGAACGGCTTAATATTAAGTTTGCTGGTAGCAATAGATTCTTAGGTACAATTATTGATTCGCGGCTCTCGCTCAATGACCATGTAGACTGTGTTTGTGGTAAGTTTAACTCCGCGTATTTTGCTATTCTGAGTTTAAAGAATACACTTGACATTGATGGCCTTCTGTCATTTAGTCATATGTCAAATAATATTATTTGTTGGGGCAATGCAGGTATTCAGAGCAACCGGGTTTTTGTTAATCAAAAAAGAATTTTGCGTCTCATATTTGGTTTAGATATGCGCTAGAGCTGCAGAGACGTTTTTTTGCAAAGGAGAATTCTCACGTTTCCTAGTATGTACATTCTCAGGTGTTTCGTGTTTGTAAATAATAACAGATCCATGTTTGGTGAGTTGGGATCGGTGAGCACCTACGATACGCGAGTAGGGAACTTTCTTATAATCCCCCCTCATAGAACATCGTTCTTTAAGAGATCTCCTTTGTACAATTGTATTAATTTGTACAACCGCTTACCATTGGAGATACGCATGTTGCGTGGCAAAAAATTTACTGCTGGGGTGAAATCCCTTTAACCGACTAAGTGTTGCTATTCTATCAAAGAGTTTATTGGACATTAGCATAAATACGATTATTGCGTTTTTTCTCCTGCTGCCTGGTTACTTTGTTTTTTAGATTGGCTTCTTCAATATTTATTTTATTTCTAGCCGCACTGTTTTTTGTGTTTACTTGTTTGTTATGTTAAATATTAGTACTTTGTTTATTTTACTGTTATTTTATTTTATGTAATTTTATTTTATTTTATGTTTTTTTATCTCGACATTGTATCAAAATTTTGACGAATACAGTAACGTTTGTTTATGCATACAGTATTCGATTTTTATATTTTATATAATTCTTTTATATTTTATATAATTCTTGATTTTTTTTTTTAAATCTGTTTATTGTAAATTTATTGACGACCCAATGTATATTTTTGGTAATATATTATTCTATTCTATTCTATTCTATTATATTCCTTTAATCAGGAATATACAGGGGTATAATGAATGCTCTAAAAAGCAATCCCAGTTTCAACTCGTCAAGATAACGACGTTTAGCCAAATATGACTTAGTGAAATGTCTATCATTAATGAGATACAGGGTGTTAAAATTTAAATCTCAAAACTGATATTTTTCTATAGTTTAATCCGTTTTTGAGATATCGACATAAAAAATGGCAATTGGGAGTTTTCGGGGAAGGGGAGTACAACTAAATTAATTGTTTCGTGTAATATGTACAGGGGGCTTGTTAGCAAATGTCCGCTTCGCGGCCGTTTGTTACTATGGCTCTCACACTCAGGGATGAAAATCAAGTGTGGGGCGTGTCATTTCAGAAAACTGTGTATTTCGACCTTTCAGTGGGCATATCGTGGAAACTATTAGAGATAGGACATCGAATTTGATATGTATTTTTAGAGGAGATGTGTTAGAAACATTTTTCTGTACCACCTTTGATACCGAAGATATCGTACCGCAAAGTTGACCGAAAAAGCGAACTTCGAAGTATGTAATACAGCTGAAATCGCAATTTATCTTTTTTTGATGAAACTTTCTGGAACGATGGTTCTTCCGGTCTCACAGGACCCTACTGTTTTTGGTTGGGTTTGGATTTCGTTTGAGAATTTTACGTTTTTTTTTTTTGCGTTCAATTAAAGTCCTATCGAAATGTTAATTAGCAAATATCTAGGAGAACAAAAACCTAAATGCATCTCTGTGGGGAAAAATAGCGAGAAAATAGACATTTGTAAGAAAAACTGCAACCTTTCAAAAAAGTCATAACAAAATTTTTAGTCACTTTTTCTTTTTTATAAAAAAAATAGGCATCTGGTCAGAAAACTAGTTAGGGCACCAGAAAGTGGATTATATAGAGGGGGTGCACTAACGAGATGAAATTTGCACCAAAGTTCCCAAGAATAGGTAGTGGAAAGTGGGGATTATTCGGTTATAGGGAACATTCGGCTGTCATTAATAAATCCCAACCACGTTTGAATTTGGCGCCATATTTCATGCGAGTTATCGAAAATATTGTTTAACATAGAACGGAAGCTTTCACGGCTTTGGTCAATTAAGAAATCATGGTTCTTGGGATTAGACCATGTCAAATTGGAATTACTATCCGACGTTTCACCTTCGATTTCACGAGGCATCTTCAGGGATCTTTACTCCACCATGTTGGACCGCCGAAGTAATCGTTCTATTTTTTTGTAGTGCTATGTATGTAGGGAAGAACAACACTACCTCTTTATCATTCTCCTTTGGCGGAGTTGGATTACTATATCTTTTAATTGAACGCGTAATATCTTCCGTGCAATAGCCATTCCCTCTGAGAGATTTGGTCCGTTTCTATGTTTCCGATGTTAAAGAATCTTGATCAGAAATCGAAATAGCTCTGAATACTAGTGAATTAATAACTGCTTGTGGTGTGCAATATCGTTTCAATATGGCATTGTTGGTCCATATTTTATCGATGGGACTCTAAACCAAGACAAGTACTTTAGAAGTGCTAGGATGGTTCGAGCGAAAGTTTCTAGACTATATTCCTCGTGACCAAATACTATCAGTTTATTTTCAACACGATGGTTTCATAAACATAAAATAAAATATTTTTTTATGTAGCATATTGTTGCACTCTCAGAACACATATAGATTTTATATCCTGCTTGAAACCTATATTATCAGTCTTTACCTACTACTTACTCCGTAGGTCTGCAGATATTTCCTAGATATTATGTTTCTAAATGGTTTTCGTTAACGATCCTCTTCTTGTTATGTTATAGTGCTTATTATTTGGGGTTAAGATTCAGTATAGGAAGAAAAGACTTTTTTTTTAATTGTTAAGGTTTTCTACGCTTATTAAAAAATTTACTTGGCCTCCATTTTGTTTCGCCATCTTAAATTGAAACCCGTTTTATCAGTCTTTACCTACATCGTTGGTTCGCAGATATTTTCCAGTACTAATTTTCTAAATGATTTTCGGTAACGATCTTATGTCTAACGGACCAAAGGAGTAGGTAAAGACTGATAATATGGGTTTCGGCAAGATATAAAATCTGTGTCCTGAGGTTGCAAGAATAAAGTTGTGAAACGTCGGCATTTTAAAAATGAGCTTTTTTTACTGGATCCTAATCCCAAGTAACACACGACTCTAAGATAACTACAAGGGGATCGTTAACGAAAACCATTTAAAACATTAATATCTGGGAAATATCTGCGGACCAACGATGTAGGTAAAGACTGATAAAACGGGTTTCAATTTAAGATGGCGAAACAAATTGGAGGCCAAATAAATTTTTTAATAAATCAACGTAAAATGATCTAGTTCAAATAACTTTTAATTTTGCAGAAAAATTAACTGGTACTAATCCAACATGACGTAGCAAAATGGCGGTATGTGTCAATGTAAAAACTACTTATTGAATTTATTTTAAATTCTGCCCAAGAGTTAAATGTGGAAAATGGTAAAATATTGGTAGAAATCCAAATGAAATTAAATGGCGCCCAATAAAAATGAAAAGACAGTATATATATATATATATATATATATATATATATATATATATATATATATATATATATATATACAGGGTGTTTCACAACTTATCCACGAAATTTTAACCACATATGCACTGTTACGAAAGAAGTTGATTTCTCAAAAAGAATGTAATAAAAGTCGTACAGAAATCGAGATAATAAAATAATTTAAGTATAGGTATTTTAAGTTTAACAGTTCACTTATTTATAATTGTTGTTCAAAATTGTTTCCATTGGCTTCAATGCAAGCTTGGGCGCGTCTAATCCAATTTCGGCGCACTAACTGAAATACACCTTCTTCCTGCTGTGCTTGAAGTCTCAAATTATCAGCAGCCGCTGTGATTCGGTCATGCAGATCTTCAATATTCTGAACTGGAGTACGGTATACCTTGTTTTCCAAGTATCCCCATAAAAAGAAGTCCAGAGGATTTAGATCGGGAGACCGTGGAGGCCATGCAATTGGTCTACCCCTACCGATCCAGCGTATCTGCTGTACCTCATTCAAAAAATTACGAACTTCTAAACGAAAATGCGGAGGTGCTTCATCGTGTAGAAACCACATTCTTGCTCGGACCGCCAATGGCACATCTTCAAGAAAGACCGGCAAATCCTTCCGAAGAAATTCCAAATACTGGTGACCATCCATCCGATCTGGCAATACGAACGGTCCAATTAGACGTTCATCGACAATACCTGCCCACATGTTTAAAGATAAACGTTGGAAGTTTGTCTGGACTATTGGGTGAGGATTTTCAAAGGACCAAACGTGTGTATTGTGAAGATTGGTTATACCATTACGAGTAAAAATTGATTCTTCGGTGGCGAAAATATCAGCTGGGGGGGTAATCTGTGGGTAGCAACGCCTGGACTGTCTGGACGTGATACGGGTACAGTTGGGCTTCATGTAATATGCGCCACGCTGTCGCATGTGAGACTTCTGGTACCTGTTGGGCTAACCTCCTTGTGCTTATTCCTGGATTTTCTTCCACAATATGCAAAATTTCTTCTTCGGCGTTTAAAACGCGTTGTGGGCGAACCCGACCCTCATCCACCCCGCGTCTGGGGCGCAAATCTCCACTAGCACGTGCACGTAAAACAATTGAAGTAAATGTTTGTGGAAGCCGCTTGCGAATTTTGCCCTGCTTCTCCGTACGCTAAAACAATATCCACTAACTCCTCATTACTGTACACATGTGCCATTTTTAATAAATATCGAAAAACATAAACTCGCAAAATACTTTTTTTAAATTCACAAAAATCGACCGTTGTTCATTCAGATTACTTACGATACAGATTAAACATTATTTACATTTACTTATCAATATGAAAAAACAAGAAATTATTAATGAGTGTTGTGATATCGCAACGATGAGCGCAAAATACAGATATTTTTTTTCATTTTGTTATTGACACTCAGAATTATAACTTAATTTCTGTAGGACTTTTATTACATTTTTTTTTAGAAATCAACTTCTTTCGTAACAGTGCATATGTGCTTAAAATTTCGTGGTTAAGTTGTGAAATACCCTATATATATATATATATATATATATATATATATATATATATATATATATATATATATATATATATATATATATATATATATATATATATATATATATATATATATATATATATATATATATATATATATATATATATATATATATATATATATATATATATATATATATATATATATATATATAATATATATAAATATATACAGGGTGTCCCAACTAAAAGTATCCACCCCAAATAACAAGTCGCCAAGACAAAAAAAAATAAAACGCTCGGACCCGTCGATTTTGCTTTTGAGGGGGAAACATTTTGCGCCTATTTTCAATTTCGCAACATCACCCTCTGAGCGGGGGTGAGATTCACCCCCAAAATGTTAAATGGAAAGGGGGGTCGAGTGATACCTTACTTTGAAGGGTTTCCGACCCTGGTTACAACTGCCAAGTTTGAAGCCTCTGCTGTCATTCCCGAAGAAATGGCAGCTTGTCGAAAAAAAAAATATTAATACATTAACTGCAAGAGTTGGCTGCTTTAAATTTCGGGTATGATGCAGGCTAGTGAAAAGATTTGAATAATAATTACTCCGGACGAGAGGAAAATAAAAATAGTAAATGTAAATTAATGGGGAATTTTTGCGTTTAAGAAATGTTTTCTACAAAGACTAAATTATTTTATGAATTGTTCGAAATGTTCGCCATTTACTCCCTTGCAATGAAACAGACCGTTGCCAAAACGTTTAAGCTAACTTGTCGAATTGTCACTGTACAAAATTTAAAAAAAAAAATCAGCATTCCATTCTTACTGTTATCATAAAACATCAGCAACAAACAAAATAAAATCACATTGTTATCGTTTATTTAGTGTCAAGCATTCATGCGTTTATTACAGTTTGTGCATTTTATTTAAAATTTATTTTGTCTGAAAGTGTTAAAAAACGAAAGTTTCTAACAATTGCCTATGACATTTACGATACAAGAGAAAATCGAAATTATTGTTCTTTACATTAGAAATAATAATTGTGCAAGAGCTGCAGCTGTAAGTTTTAATGAATCTCATCCCAAACATTCTTTGACTCATAGAAGTGTATTACAACTGTGGAACAAATTTTTCGAAACCGGCTCAGTTGTCAATAAAAAGCATGAAAGAGAAAGACCAATAAGAAATGAAAATGTTGAGGTTGCAGTCCTTGGCCATGTTGCTATGGTCTCAAGTAACTCCATCAGAGAAACAGCTGCAATATCAGGAGTCTCCCGAAGCAGTGTTCCCGGATTCTAAAATCCCATAAGTTTCGACCCTTTAAATATCAATTGCTTCACGAAATGAACGAAGATGACTTTGATCGCAGAGTAGAGTTTTGTGAGAATATTTCTGAAAAATTAAACAACCATTCCATTTCATTGTACAATATTTGTTTTTCTGACGAAGCCACATTTTACTTAAATGGAGAAGTAAACACAACTGCAGGTATTGGAGCGACAGCAACCCCCATTTATTCAGGGAAACCCATAGCCAGCATCCTTTAAAAGTAAACGTGTGGGCGGGAATTCTAGGCAATCACGTTGTTGGACCTTTTTTCATAGAAGGCAATTTAAATGGTGAAAGTTATTTAAATTTCCTTGAAAATGCCATCGATCCGCAGATTACTGAGATTCTAGAAAACGACCAGGATTTAACTGAAGATCAGATATTCTTTCAACAAGATGGAGCACCTCCTCACTAAGCTCGTCCGGTAAGAGATTTTCTCGATAATACTTTTCCCGATCACTGGATTGGAAGAAGAGGTCCTATCGAATGGCCGGCACGATCACCTGATTTGACGCCGATGGACTTCTTTCTTTGGGGACACTTGAAAACAAAGATTTTTAAAGTGCAGCCAGAATCACTTGAGGATTTAAAACAGCGAATAGTAGCTGAATGCCGTCAGTTAACACCTGAAACATTTCAAAATGTTTGAGAGGAATTCGAGGCTCGTCTGTATCATTGCATGGAAGTAAATGGCGAACATTTCGAACAATTTATAAAATAATTTAGTCTTTGTAGAAAACATTTCTTAAAGGCAAAAATTCCACATTAATTTACATTTACTATTTTTATTTTCCTCTCGTCCGGAGTAATAATTATTAAAATCTTTTCACTAGCTTGCATCATCCCCTAAATTTAAAGCAGCCAACTCTTGCAGTTAATTTATTAATATTTTTTTTTGGACAAGCTGCCATTTCTTCGGGAATGACAGCAGAGGCTTCAAACTTGGCAGTTGTAACCAGGGTCGGAAACCCTTCAAAATAAGGTATCACTCGACCCCCCTTTCCATTTAACATTTTGGGGGTGAATCTCACCTCCGCTCAGAGGGTGATATTGCGAAATTGAAAATAGGCGCAAAATGTTTCCCCCTCAAAAGCACAATCGACGGGCCCGAGCATTTTATTTTTTTTTGTCTTGGCGACTTGTTATTTGGGGTGGATACTTTTAGTTGGGACACCCTGTATATATATATATATATATATATGTTGATTTTTACTCCTTCACGGAAGGAAAAATACAACGTGTTTTCATTCTCATTCGTGTGTTTTCAGTCTCTATTCGGACGCGAGAAAGAAAGCTTCGAAAATGCCAAATGTGATTTTGGCGAAACGTCAGCAAAACTGTTCTTTTCAGAACGACAGTAGTGAACGGATGTACCGGGTGGTCGAAATTGGTCTGTTTTAACAGAGAAAACTTATTTCCTGACTAGATAGAGCAAAACTGACTTAGGTGTCATGGGCTCGATTTCTGAGAAATGTTTAATGGCAAAAACCGCCTGCCGATATTTTCACTGCCAACTGAGATATAGGGCGTTTTTCAATTTTCGGCCATTTTGAAAATTGTCCATAACTTTTTTATTTTGCGGAATATTAACATTCTGCAAAGACATTCTAAAGGCACTTTTTTATGTGCAATCCAGTGGCGTACTCAGATTTTTTCTATAGTTGTCCGTTTTATCATAAATAGGCAAAACTTTTTTTTTTCAAATGAAAATCATAGTTGGCTATAAATTATAAAAAATGCTCGCGTTTAGCCCTTTTCAGTGATATAAAGTTGTAGGTACTTATTTTCAAAAATAACGAAAATATTAGGTGTTTTTGGTTTACATCGAAGTAGGCCTTGGAATAATGACGCGCGTTCAATATTTTGAATATATTGCTGTCAGATTACTGTAGTCTGGTGTAATTATTGCGTTTTGGTGTTATCTTTATAAAGTTGTGTTAAGTTGCTGACAAAATATGTTTGAGAATTATGAAAAGTATGATATGTTAAAATGTTACATATTATCTAACGAAGTTCCTGAAGCAGCTAGTGAATTATATTTTAATACATTTCCCGAGCGACGTCAACCGGATAACCGAATTTATCAAACATTAAAAAGTAATTTAGTAAATTACGGAAGTTTTAAAAAGTTAAGAACAAGACATTATGAACTAAAGGAAGAAAAGGAAATCCGGCAGCTAAATATAATTGGTGAGGTATTAGATCATCCTGGCACCTCCTCTCGAACATTGGCTAATATAACGAATGTTCCAAAGACCACCGTTTTAAAAATACTCAAAAAACATAAATTCAAACCGTACAGAACGAGAAGAGTTCATCAACTCCGTGAAGGGGACGCCGCTAGAAGATTGAGATTTTGTCAGTGGTATGAGCAAAAATTCATGGAGAATGAGAATTTTCCATTAAATATTATTTGGAGTGATGAATCCAGAGTAGATACTTCTGGTATATTTAATAGATATAATTCATATTACTGGTCCACTGAAAATCCACACGTAGTTGTGCAACAAGACCGGCAAGGTCGGAGTGGATTCAATATATGGGTGGGGATATTCCGAGGAAGATTTGTGGGACCTTATTTTTACGATGGAAATTTAACTGCAGATGATTATGTAAATATTTTGCGCACATATATTGTCCCTTTGTTGGAAGACATACCTTTAGCTGATGCCAGAAATATCTACTATCAACAAGATGGTTGTCCCCCGCACAATGCAAGGATCACAACTGATCTTTTAAACTTCGAATTTCGAGAAAATTGGATTGGTACGTGGGGCCCCATACCTTGGCCTGCTAGGTCCTGTGACTTAACTCCCTTAGATTTTTTTTTGTGGGGAAGATTGAAGGACTTGATATTTAAAGGAAGAACCTTTCACACAAAAGAAGAATTGCAAGAGGCCACTAGGCAAGCTTTTGCATCTATTAGCCCAGTTGAACTAATAAATAGTTGCAACTCGGTACGCAAAAGATGCTTAGTTTGTATTCAACAGGGAGGGGCTCAATTTGAACAACTTCTCTAAATATATTTATCAGAAACCTATCTAACTAAATACCTAGATTTTCATAATTATTTTTTATTTTCACTTGTAGCTGTAAATAGTAGTTTAGTTTGTTAATTTTGTTCAACTTTGCTATGTAAACAAAAAAAAATAAAAAAAATTAATAATAAATAATTAAAATAACGTTAGCTAGTGTTATTTAAAGTTGTGTTTAAGTTGCTAACAAACTATAAATCTTAACAATACATAATTGAGATATTGTCATCACAAATCAAAGCCTACTTCGATGTAAACCAAAAACACCTAATATTTTCGTTATTTTTGAAAATAAGTACCTACAACTTTATATCACTGAAAAGGGCTAAACGCGAGCATTTTTTATAATTTATAGCCAACTATGATTTCCATTTGAAAAAAAAAGTTTTGCCTATTTATGATAAAACGGACAACTATAGAAAAAATCTGAGTACGCCACTGGATTGCACATAAAAAAGTGCCTTTAGAATGTCTTTGCAGAATGTTAATATTTCGCAAAATAAAAAAGTTATGGACAATTTTCAAAATGGCCGAAAATTGAAAAACGCCCTATATCTCAGTTGGCAGTGAAAATATCGGCAGGCGGTTTTTGCCATTAAACATTTCTCAGAAATCGAGCCCATGACACCTAAGTCAGTTTTGCTCTATCTAGTCAGGAAATAGGTTTTCTCTGTTAAAACAGACCAATTTCGACCACCCTGTACACCCGGAATGAAAACATATATATATATATATATATATATATATATATATATATATATATATATATATATATATATATATATATATATATATATATATATATATATATATATATATATATATATATATATATATATATATACTGTGACTATGTACTGAACTAAATTGGGTCACACTTCACTATTCCTAATAAAAAGAAAGATTCATAACGATGGAAATTCCGGGTAAAGTAAATTTAACATTATATTATTTAATATATAATAAAAAGGAAGGCAGCTGCAACAGTCAGCTTAAAAGGAATCAATCGACAAATAAACTGTTAAAAGCTTTTCCCATTTAAAAGTTCTTCTATCTCTCAGAGTTTCTGAGATTCCAGTGCAGGCATGACGAAAACCACTGTTACTACACTGCATATGTGTAGTAACTAGAAACTAAACCACTGTCCTTTTTTCTGTCGAGCTAACGTTTTTTTATATACCGTTACATGTATTACTACCGTTTTACAAGCAGAACTTCTAGATCTTTGTCAGAGATGAAGAGCAAAACATGTCCGACACGAACCTATTAATAATAATAATAATTACAACATTACGCAAACTTCTATCGATGCTCTCATAACCTTCACATAATAAATAACCTGGTATTCACGCTTCACGGCGCAATGGCCAAAGAGAACCGGGGAAAATTAAAGATGCACACCATTTTTTTACGGATCACCGAACTCCATCTTGTGCAAATTGATTTCAAGGTGCATATGCAAAAAGAGCGTTGCATAAGCCTAAATTGTCGCAGACTTATGTTCGGTTGACAATATTACAAGAGCACTGGCTTCTTTGTTTCCATACGACAAGAATTTATTTGCATTTGACATTTGCCGTCTGATTGCCCCGTACGGTTCAATAATGAGGGCATGATAATTAGACAAAACTCCGTTTAGGACTTTGCAAGATTTGTCTTTTCGAGGATGAGATGAATGGCAAAAGTCAGAGGTCTTAATAATTATGTAATACCTGAAAAGTAATATAATATGCATGTCACAGGAAACATCCGATTTCAGTCGGATTCTAGTTCGGCCTAGGATAAACTGTAGCATTTTTTCTCATACGTCAAATTGTTCAAACTTTTTTGTATAAAAAAGTTTATCCATATTTATATACATATATATATATATATATATATATATATATATATATATACAATGTGTCCCAAATTTGGCTTACATGCATTGCTATCTCGTAAACCGCTATAGCTACAGGGTGGGTTAAATTAGGAAAGTTTTAGAGAATTTTATTACAAATTTGATGACGTTTTGAAGTTTAGGATATCTTTTGTGGTTTTCAAGATAATTGGGAAAAATCAAAATGGTGCATTTTCAACTTTTGCCCGTAGCTTCTAAACGACTCGTATTATGGTTTTATGGTTTATACATTATTAGGGCACTTTTATTAGAGGAACATTATGCAGGTAAAACGAAGTTTCTAGCTTCAATTGTTTTTGAGATATTGGCATCAACTTTTTATTTTCTTACCGACGCCATATTGGATTATTGTATTTTTGGAAAGATCTTTTTAAGAGCTTTCCAATGATGTATAACAAGGTAAGATTATTATTTTTCTTGAGCTCTAAAAACCAAAATAATTGTTTTTTTTTAAGTACGCTTTGATTACGCATGGCGGCCATAATGAAACAAAAGAATGCCGCATGTCAACAATCATTTTGTGTTCCTGAATAGTACTTGTTATCATTTTCTCATTGTGCCGAGTTTTTACAAAGTTTATTTGAGTTTCTTATACTACTTAAAATGGAGGGTAATTATTTCAACGAAGAGAATTTGGATATGATAGAACTTTATTTTAAAGCAAATAAAAATACACAAGCAACTGCGTGTTCATACGAAGAACAATTTCCAGACCGACATCAACCAAGCCAAAGGCATTTCAGATTTCTAATTGTTAACCTGTTAGCCTACGGGTCTTTTTTGAAACCGAAACCAAAGACCTATTCAATAGATAATGAAGCAAGAAACGCAGCTATAATAGAAAGTGTCAGGGACAACCCAACAACCTCAGTAAGAAAGATTGAAGAACAAACGGCATATTATTATTATTATACATCATTGGAAAGCTCTTAAAAAGATCTTTCCAAAAATACAATAATCCAATATGGCGTCGGTAAGAAAATAAAAAGTTGATGCCAATATCTCAAAAACAATTGAAGCTAGAAACTTCGTTTTACCTGCATAATGTTCCTCTAATAAAAGTGCCCTAATAATGTATAAACCATAAAACCATAATACGAGTCGTTTAGAAGCTACGGGCAAAAGTTGAAAATGCACCATTTTGATTTTTCCCAATTATCTTGAAAACCACAAAAGATATCCTAAACTTCAAAACGTCATCAAATTTGTAATAAAATTCTCTAAAACTTTCCTAATTTAACCCACCCTGTAGCTATAGCGGTTTACGAGATAGCAATGCATGTAAGCCAAATTTGGGACACATTGTATATATATATACCATATATATATATATATATATATATATATATATATATACAGTGTGTCCCAGATTCGCTTCTCTATACTTCAATATCCGGCTTCAGATTTACGATAGATCAATTGTTTTTGGAAATATCGGGGAAAAACCGAAAATGGCGGATTTCGTTGTTGGCCAGTATATCCAGAATTGTAAATTTGACAGCTGCCAACATGTTACATTATTCGGACACATTTTTAAGACAAATAAGATGGCGTAATATGACACGTCTTCATTGTTTTTGTTAACCTGCAACCCGCCTCAACTTTCATTTTTCTTAGGGCCGCCATATTGGATTTTTCGATTTTTGAAAAGAGCCTAAAATTTCCAGTCTAGTGATACCTCACAAGTGGATTAAAGATTTTAGTATCATCGAAATATTACACTTCGTAAAGTTAGGTTTAAGTTTTTTCTAAGGAGGCCATGATTTAAAGTAATGCTAGCTCTCAATGCTTTTCTAAGGAGGCCATGATTTATCTGTAACAAAATTGGATTTTGACTTTGACGATAAGTTAAATAGTTGAAAGTATCAAAGCTGTGTTTTAATAAGTAGTAGGTACGCTTTTATCCCAATAAAATCATAAATTTGACACATAAATTGTCAAAACCTATAGAAACTGTCGGGCATTCCGTAATCAAATGAAGAAAAGGTTGACATGTTAACTCTGTACTTTCAATCATACAGAAACGTCAACGTTACCTCAGCAAGGTATTTGGAGATGTACCCCGAACGACGCACAGTGATTCGATCTGTACATGCTAGACGACGAAAAATATTTTACAAGTTGAATTCATTATTTTTATTTAAATATGAGATATAATGTATTTAATAAGTCGTTATTTAACATTTTGATAAGAAATACTGAATATAGGATTATACAGGGTGTCCCAATAGTGTATGCTCGGTTGATATGTTAATAACGGCTAGTCATAGATACAAAAATTAAATAGAAAAGTTGTACAGCAACATAAGCTGCACAACCTAAAATTATTTTCATTTATACAGGATGTCTAAAAAATCTGTACTAAATCAAAATTGCTGTTTTTATGGTGGACCCTGTTTATGTTTTCTAATTTGAATTCTACGAAATTATCAACACGTTTAATTATTATTTTGTTCAATAATGTACAACACAGAAAAATAAAAATACATAATTTTCAAAAATACCCTATACAGGGTGTCCCGAAATTACATTGTCATACTTCAATAGGGTATCCTTCATCGAAAAAATACTAGTTTGTCATATAAACAGAATTGTTTTATTTGTGTTTTTAATAACTCTCATAATAAGCCAGATTTTTGAACAAGAATCGGTATCTGAGGTTGTTTCACAAAAGTGAACATTTTATGTTATAGGTAATGACTTTATCTTGTGGAAGACAGTACCTATTATGGCCTATTATGGGAGCTATTAAAATAAAATAAAAAAAATCCTTGACATCCTGTATTCAAACACAAAGCTTTTTCGGACCTATGTTTACATGATAAACTAGTAATTTCGATGTAGAATACGCTATTTAAGAATGACAGTCTGATTTTGGAACATACACATATACACATGTTTTTATACACATAACAAAAGTTTCATAATGTCAATTATTGTTCAAAACAATAAACTATTCGAATAAACTACAGAAATATCTATAACTAGGTACCTATTT
The DNA here is from genome assembly GCA_030620095.1 of Kuschelorhynchus macadamiae. Lineage (NCBI taxonomy): Eukaryota > Metazoa > Arthropoda > Insecta > Coleoptera > Curculionidae > Kuschelorhynchus > Kuschelorhynchus macadamiae. Next base: position 46,577 of record JAUTXW010003640.1, read on the forward strand.
AAAAAATTAAAAATCGTCAACACTTCCCTCGATTGAGCTTTCAGAGCTGTCTGGTTCAAAAGAATTTTCATTTACTTCTGACTCTCTGATTGGTGACGTACCGCGTTCTTGGAGTCTTACTAAAAAGGGCAATACATTTTCAGGGAACGTTCTTAAACTCGCAATAGGTTCTTCACGGTACGAACCAATCAAAGGGTCAGAAGTAATGAGTAGCATATTAAAAAGGTCTGTATTTGTATTTAATCTAGATGTTTTTCGTGTATGTGCCAATCGAAAACGTCTGCAATCTTTATTGCGAGCCTCTTGGGCTTCCTCAGACAGTTGTCCGATTGGCACAATACACTCCCTAATAACATCTACTGCATGTGTCAATATTTTATGAATACTTACAGGCATTGAATACCAATTTTATAAACTTATGTACATTTTCTTAGTCTCTAACAAAAAAATATTGAATAATTCTAAATTTAAGTCATATCCCGAGGACAAGCAACACAATATAACATAAAAACGCTCAATAAGACCCTGTTCGATACCGGTTATTTCGGCACTTTGAGCAGCATGTTTGAAAAATCGTCTAGCCGTATTGCCATCATTTGTGGTACCAAACCCAGGTTTGGGCTTATCCACTATAAGACCCATTTCAGCTTTGAATCGCGCTTGAATGTTTTTTTTCCTGTTTGCAACAGATAATTTGTCGTTTTCATTCCGGATAGCCCATTTTTTTACTTCTAATCTATATGATATATGCAAAAAACATTCAATCGCTTTTATCCATGCATGTAAAGTGGATAAACCATACTGTGTGTAGTTAACTCTAATGATCTTATTGAACATACTCATCTCAAATATTTCTAAGTTGCTAATTTGATCCCGAACTAAATCAAATTCGCGCATTGACATTTCCTCGGTTTCTTTATGGAAAATAAACTTTATTGGGCGACATAAACGGGTTGAAGACGGTTGCTTATTTTGCCACAGAACTTCTCCATTCGATGATAATAAACGAATCGGAACAAAAGAAATTACGAATAAAAATTCGTCCGTGTTACCCTCTTCGGTAAATTTTTGTTTATAAGTATTGTGGCCAGAGCTACCGTCTCCACCCCATTTACAAATTAGAGATAGTGTACTTCCGTCAGATACCTTATCGATAATGGTTGAAGCTATTGCTTTTAGTAGACGTAGGAAAGTGTGAGACTGACAGTCTCTATTCGGACGCGAGAAAGAAAGCTTCGAAAATGCCAAATGTGATTTTGGCGAAACGTCAGCAAAACTGTTCTCTTCAGAACGACAGTAGTGAACGGATGTACACCCGGAATGAAAACACATTTTATATATATATATATATATATATATATATATATATATATATATATATATATATATATATATATATTTATATACAGTGTGTCCCAGATTCGCTTCTCTATACTTCAATATCCAGCTTCAGATTTACGATCGATCAATTGTTTTTGGAAATATCGGGGAAAAACCGAAAATGGCGGATTTCGTTGTTGGCCAGTATATCCAGAACGGTAAATTTGACAGCTGCCAAAATGTTACATTATTCGGACACATTTTTAAGACAAATAAGATGGCGTATATGACACGTCTTCATTGTTTTTGTTAACTTGCAACCCGCCTCAACTTTCATTTTTCTTAGGGCCGCCATATTGGATTTTTCGTTTGTTGAAAAGAGCCTAAAATTTCCAGTCTAGTGATACCTCACAAGTGGATTAAAAATTTTAGTATCATCGAAATATTACACTTCGTAAAGTTAGGTTTAAGTTTTTTCTAAGGAGGCCATGATTTAAAGTAATGTTAGCTCTCAATGCTTTTCTAAGGAGGCCATGATTTATCTGTAACAAAATTGGATTTTAACTTTGACATTAAGTTAAATAGTTGAAAGTATCAAAGCTGTGTTTTAATAAGTAGTAGGTGCGCTTTTATCCCAATAAAATCATAAATCTGACACATAAATTGTCAAAACCTATAGAAAATGTCGGGCATTCCGTAATCAAATGAAGAAAAGGTTGACATGTTAGCTCTGTACTTTCAATCATACAGAAACGTCAACGTTACCTCAGCAAGGTATTTGGAGATGTACCCCGAACGACGGCAGCCTCATAAAACCCAATTCAGGAAAATCGTAGTTAATTTAATTAACCATGGTGCTTTCGAACAACCTAGAAGCGGATACAATAATAGCAATGAAAATCGAGACAGAAACATTTTACCATCGCGGACGCGTTGTCATGGGAAAGTAGTAGGAAAATCTTAAACTAAACATAGCACCTCCAGGAAAGTCGAAGCGGTTTGTGCCACTGTTATAGTTGTTATAATAAAGTTCGATTGAAAGTTTTAAAAAGACATGCCGCCAACGGTCAAGTAAAATATTTATTCGAGATGTACAGTTTATCTTTTGCCAATTAGGTGAATAAATGAATGTAAAAACTTAAATTTTAAGAGATATAATATAATAAATATAGTTAGATGTTTGCTTGTTTATTTTTCCTGGTGAAGTAGCACTTTATCTACTACACATGAATAACCGCCGCTGTCAACAACCAACTTACAATTTTGCTTATTCAGTTTCATGTAAGTGAAATGAAGTATTACGGTATTGTAGCCTTCAATGGCAGAGGAGGATGTTAAAGGTGTTTAAAGGTGTAATAATTTGTAATCAGCTTGATGATCACATAAAATATATGGGTAGTAAAAAGTTTCAAGTATTTCTTAAAAAAAATTTAAACTTGTGCGGGATTTGTCGATTATTTTTCCAGTACGTACTTGTCTTCTTAGAAAGTTCTAAACTTGGCTCAAATGACAAAACATTTGCGTATATCTATGAAAATAATTTGCTTTGAATTTTCTGCTACAGGAATATTTATTTACTTTTTGCTGCCACTCTAATTTTGGTTCATTAGGAAACAGGTTTCGGAGTTTCGGTTCATTGATTCGTTGCGTTGCTTTTTGATTGTCTATATTTTGTTATTATAAATTCGTTCAACGAAAACCCTAGTGCATCGGTAAGAACTGTAGAACAGGAAACTAATGTGCCAAAATCAACAGTACAAGAAGTTTTAAAAAAGAATAAGTACCATTCATACAAACCCATAATAGTACAATGACTTAAGGAAACTGATTTTCCAAGACTACTATAGTTCTATGAGTGGTATACTAGGAGATGTAACGAAAATCCTGATTTTATAAATCATGTCTTGTGGTCCGATGAGAGCAGGTTCACGAGTTGTGGAGTCTTTAATAGGCACAACCGTCATTATTGGGCTGTGCAAAATCCTCACGAAGTGGCAGAGAGACGTCTACAGATCAGATTTGGAAGTAACGTTTGGTGTGGGATCATTGGTAAGTTAATCTAACCAATCTTTTTTAAATAGGCACCAAATGATGGTCAAATAATAATCTTTTTTTTTCGTTTAGTTCTTTAATGATACTAAAAGAGTATAATCTAATAAAAAAAAAGTAAAACGTTCTACTCTAGTCAGTCAACTTACTTTTTTGATATTTCATTACATTTTTATTCAATCATTTTGTATTGTAGTTTCGAAGAACCTATAAAAATAGAATTGGGTTCTATAAATTTATTAACACTTTATCTAAATTTTCTGCAGATTTACCTAATTCTCTAAAATTATTTTGATTGTCTGAATTTAATGATTTATTACTACCCGGGAAGCCTAATTCTTGCGTTATGAAAAAAATACCATATTAATCAAATGAATTATTTTTCGATTTTCATTATGATTTATAGAAAGGCGTTCAGCTGTATTTCCGAATAATTTAAATTTTAAAGCGCAAGGGGTTTGTTCTTTTGATATTTTATGTTTTATTAAGGCACGGTGTACTTCCTTAAGAGTATTATATCACTGAAATAAATTGATTTAGTATTTCCGAAATTAATATGCAATACCAACAAAATAATATATTACGGCTATTACTTCACGCTAACCAAATATGTTTTTCTTTTTCTTAATAAAGCTGAATAGGTTTCAACTGTATACAAGCTCATTCATTACGGGATGTTTCGATAATTATTTTTGGAAAGAAAATATCTACTTTTTAATAAAGATAATTTTCCTTTTATAATTTATAGTTTCTAGTACCACCCGGCCGACCCTGCCGCCCTTGACTGTTGGGCACCTATTTATAAATTATTAATCATTTCAGGAAATCGACTTATTGGACCATTTTTGTTTGACTACAACCTAAACGGCCAGAGGTACCTAGAGATTTTGCGAAACCAGGTTGCACCAGCCTTAGGAGCTATTCTAACGGAAGATGAATTAAGAAGAACTTGGTTTCAACAAGACATTCAAGTCAGGAACTTCTTAAGGGAGCAGTTTGACGAAAGAATAATTTCTTTAAATGGTCCAATATCTTGGCCTCCTAGATCCCCTGACCTGTCGCCCTTGGATTTCTACCTCTGGGGTCACACGAAGAATGAAATCTATGAATTTGATCCCCCTGTGACCATAGAAATCCTGACACAAACAGTTCTATACACATTTAGAAATATTAACCGAAATACACTTACCAGGGTTGTACGAAAAACAGTCACCAACTGTCAAAAATGTCTCGATGCAAATGGACGTCATTTTGCAGAACTGTAAATTAATGTTACCCACTTACAAAGCAGTTAAAGCTGATTTAGATTTTTCAAGCCGTTATTTACGTTCATGTTGTATTGAAAATTCAATGCGTTCAATACTTTACTTACTTATTAATGTAATCTTTTTTACTAATTTACGAAGTGTGATATTTTGATGACACTAAAATCTTTAATGCACTTATGAGATATAACTAGACTGGAAATTTTAGGCTCTTTCCAGAAATTATTGGATTTTTCAATTTCTTCAATGGCGGTCATAAGAAAAAATGAAAGTTGAGGCGGGTCGCGGGTTAACAAAAAACAATGACAAGACGTGTCGTATACGCCATCTTATTTGTCTTAAAAATGTGTCTGAATAATGGCACATTTTGACAGCTGTCAAATTTACCGTTCTGGATATACTGGCCAAAAACGAAATCCGCCAATTTCGGTTTTTCCGCGATATTTCTTTCCCCATTTAACCTTTGCTGTAGGTATAATAGGAGCCGAGATCCCTATATAGAGAAGCGAATCTGGGACACACTGTATATATATATATATATATATATATATATATAAACATATATATATATATATTATATATATATATATATATATATATATGCAGGGTGGCTCATTGAAAACGAAACAAAGGCATTTACGGGCACTCATTATTTTTTTCGAACAACGCACGGACCCTCGATTTTGTATGGTGGCACCACCTCTAAAGTTTTAAATGGAAAGGGGGGGTCGAGTGATATGTCATTTTAAAGGTCTTTCGATTCTCTTCAAAATGATAATAAAATACATGTACAGGGTATCCGAATTTTAATGTTTTTCCCTTATTACTGAATATAGAGAGATGCAGTTTTCGCAACACTGTGCTACTTTTTTGTGAAACCAAAGAAGCCATAAACAAATGTTTCCTAGTCCTCTTCGTTTTTGAGATACAGGGTGAAATTGAAAATTTTGCGTTTTCAGGTACCCCTCGTATCTCGATGGCTTGTCAACTTACCGAAAACTTGAAAACTAACATCGATAGAGTTTTTTGCGTAGATTCCAGTGGCGTAGTCAGTTTTTGGATGGCTACTATCGTTTTCGAGGCATAGACTAAAGTTTGGTTTTTTTAAATAAGATACCCTGTATATTTTTTAATATGTGGTTTCCGCTCATTTTTAGCTTCTCAAAAATATATAAAACTTGATATTTATTTCAATCCGGTACCGACAATTATAGAAATTTTAATCTGTTTTCTAGTAGGCTATGAAAATTGTGTGTTAATTTTCTGAATCTGAATTATCTGTACCAAAGTTGGTTATAATGTCATAATTAAACAATAAATCAACAAACAAAGATACAGACCTACTATTTAGTATTTACCCTGGACAACACAACTAACACAAATACTTAAAAAATCTAATAAAAAAAATATATACCTATTATGCACTAAAAATATTTTATTTACAACAAATGACGTTGGATTTAATAATTTTCTAACGTTGACAATTATGTTGTTTGAAAATACTTACTTACAACTATTTAATTTATTCCTTAGAAATACCTAAGATCTGTTTTAAATAAAATAAGGTATGTCATTTATAACAGTAGTCTTACTGGAAACCGGTAACTAGAGATACTGGAAAATACGCTTCCTGATTTACTAGATAATATTTTTTTGGCACAATTACAAAATAATTTTTCTTCAGCAAGATGGTGCCCCGGCTCATAATGCACGGACTGTTAGTACCTTTTTAGAAAATGAATTTCCAGGTCGCTTTACAGACGGAGAGAGAGAAACTGACTCAAGCTTTAAGAGGGAATGGATACTGCACTGAGGATATTAGATGGTCAGTTAGGAAGTATAATAATCCTACTCTACGAAATGAAACTAACTAAGAACTTACCTATTGGAAGTATAGTTTTTTAATTTATACAAGGTACCACATATAAAATTGCAAGGTTATTTCACCGGTCCAACATACGTCCAATTTTCAACAAGAAAATTGGACAATATTTGCAATGGTCAAAGGACGTTATTCCTTTCTAAACAGAAGAAGTATATGCAATTCATTATTCCTGTGGTGATATCTATATTGGAGGAACTGCACTATCCATATCGACTAGGCATAAGGAACATGAACGATGTATTAGAAAGAAGCAAATTGTTGAATCTGCTGTATCTGAACACCAGCATTCCACTGGTCATGACATACATGTAAAAAGAACCAATGCTCTTGCGTCGGTATCGGAATTCTATAAACAGAACATTTGAAAATCTATGGAAATTTATATTATAAATATATCTGCATATATTTATTTTTTATATTATTTATTTTCATTTTATGGTGTTACAGTTAAATTTGCTATATATGTCTGTCAGTACATAGGGCAGTAAAATTCAGTAAAATAAATCTTCGCTTGACACTTTTTCATTTTTTTTAGTATTATATCATTTGTGATATCTAAGTCATTTTAATTTAATTTATAATTAAAAACAAGTTACAGAAATAATGCTAGTTTCAGAAATTTCTTGTCACAAATAGCCGGAAGCAAAAGTACAAAACTAGAACCTTATGTGAATTTACTTTATTTTTGATAGAGCCAATGTAATATACTTTCATATTGTACTGTATTATCATATAATCACTGTTTTATGTATAAAATTAACTTTAAGATATTCCAATTAATAGGAATTAACATTTTTAATATGTTGTGACTCAAAGACTGGGTCAGCAATCATATAAGACAAACAAATGAAAGTAAAATCTAAGTGACATATGTTTCTGATGAAAAGATAATCTAATAGAATATTCAAAAATCTACCTGTATATAGTTTTCTTGCCTTAATATTCTAAGATTCCGTTCGTTTATTATATCAGTTAGTTCAGAAGGATTTTGTTGTTTACATGTCAAATAGTATATCACATTTTGTTTGGAAATTTCACAAGCACGTAAATTTAAACACAAATGTTCTTTAATAACTTGGTTCACTATTTTGCATTAATTAGCAAGGTAAATTTGTTCATTATTATATATTTCCAAATCTACAAAGATTTTATTTGTTATTGTTTATCAGTTGTCAGATTTTTACACGGGGTTATGATCGGTCAGTTCAAAACCACCTGCTTTCAATCGATAGAATAATGTAGTTGAAATAAGCATAGAAGTGGAAGTATTGTCTCTCTCTTTTTCTTTCTTATTATAAGTCCTATTGATTTGACGTATCGGCGAGCTAATATTACTAATTTAGATGGTTATTCTTCGGTTGGACAAAATACAGGGTAGCTTGGATTAGTTGAGGAGTAATAATATATTTTCATCTCTTTCCAATACTCATGGATATAAAGGCTATTTTTGTTATAAACCGAACTGGAATTTGACAAGTTAATATTTAGTTTAGTGGATTTATTGTACCAACATTATTTTTTTGATACTGAGAAAAGTTGTTTTTTTCAAATAATGTTTTGGAATGTAGAAAAGAATATGTGGATTTACCGTATTTGGTAATATTGTGTGATGGAAACCATTTTGTGTACGTGAAAAGGGATGTTCTGAATTTTTTTTTTTTTTATTGTTAACTAAATTTTATCCCAAATGGGAGATTAGAAGGATCCGATTTGACGAAGTAAAGTTGAATATTATGGTTTAGTAAATTTTGGTTTTCAACTTTACGGCTTATATGGCGATTTTTGTCTTAATTACATCCACGTGCCACTAACATCGGTCATCTTAACATTGGTGCTCATTAAGCAATTTTTTTGATACTGTGGTAGCTATAATGAGGTAAGAATTTTGTATTATATTCTCGTATATATTGTGTGCTGTTTTGCCTGTCTGGAATTATATTCCAAATTTTGTTGTAGAGATTTTTCTACATAAGGCAATTCTTGTTTCAGAGTTTTTGTATAAGGTTGAACCTTTGAAGTTCATTTGGGATTATTTTGGAACTTTAAAGACAAACCATTAGCAAGGTTTTGGTATGGTTTCCTAACTGCTAGTTATTTATGGAATTTGGAACTTTTCTTTTGATGGAATAGACATGATGTCTTGGATACGGTCTACGTAGCGGAGTTGTAGGACATAGTGATCACTGAGGAACACTTGGATGTTACCTGCCTTACCACCATTTACAGTCTACACTGGTGACTAGAGTATTCAGCTAAGTAGTAGTATAATATTTGGAAATTTAACATATAGTACTATTTCTGTTAATCAAACTGTTTATGCATATTAACTTAATTACTGGTGTCACCTTGTCTAGTATATAGCATACTGTGCAGAATTTCTGTAAGGTGAAACGCAGCCAGCTTCGTAGAACTACCTAATTACTGCTGTTTTATTGGTAATATCTAAGACATTCAAATCTATGTAATAGACCTTTTATAGATATTTATTGTGCTGCCACTCAGCGTGTGGCTAATCAAAATTTATTTTTTTTTAAACTTAACCCTAACCATTATCGTTTGTAACATAATTATTTGTTTTAACTAGAATTAAACTTCAATCATTTAAGGGGGGAAAGAAATTTATTGGGATTCTAAACTGATTATTTGATTTAATTCTTGTTTATATTGTGTAATCCAAATGTTATTAATCTGGAGTGGTATAGACAAGGAATAAGCTTCTGGGTTTTGTATTTACGTACCCAAATCAAATAATTTAGTTGGGATTTCAGTTAGTGTAACCTTACAATAAATTTAAATTCAAGTTAGGGAAAACTTAATTCCTTCCCCTCTTCTTGCGATGCTATTAAGCTCCCTGGTGGATGGAATTGAGTTAACAAAGAATATTTTTATTTGTTCAGTACATTTTTCTTTTTTTTTTCTTGGGCATAAGTCACTGAATATATTGTGAATTAAACAATAAAAGTCATTTGTTTTCAACGTGTTGGTTTTCAATTGATCAAGATAAGACTTTACCTATTGATAGTGATTAGATCCAATGCAATTTTTTTTCCAAGTTTTATTTAACTTAAATTAAAACTTGGTGGCGCTCAACTTTAATATTACACCTAAAGTAAGAGATTGTGATATGGAAGTATAGGTAGAGTAACGAGAAAGAAGAATCCGAACCTACCCGACTAGAGCTAGCAATAGTCATCATTAAGAGATATTATTGGGTCGATATTAGGTGAGTGTATTGCGTCTGGTGACTAACATATCCTACTTATTTACCACCTTCCATCATATTGGTAAATCATAACATTTCAATTGGGCAACCTTTAAAGGTAGAAATGTTAGAATGGGTATAATTAGACTAAATTTTACACATATTTTTTTACAGCTTTGCTAGAGAGAACTAATGTTTTAGGAGATATGAAAATTATTTTTCTGACATGACGATTATTACGAGTGTGTTTGGTGTTGAAACATGCAGCAATTTCTTTACTTATTTAGAAACTTTATACTAAAATTAAATAAATATGCCTACGTATACTGAAATCCTTTTACAGGGAATGTGAGAAAATTAAAATTAAACAATTTTATTTAGATACTGGAGAGATTTTAATTAATTTTGATGCTGACTATAGTTATAATATATTTCTTTAATGGGGGTTGCCCTAAAGTATCAAATAAAATTTATATCTTTTGAGTGAGCTATTTTTGGCGCAACTCTGTGACGTGGTCGTTGACTTTGACTTTTTCGTATTTTTCGTTAACGAAATGTTTTATTTTTATTTAGAATATTACTCTGTACTGTACCCAATTCCAGTTTATTTCTCCGGATAACAGACTACATATATAATATATATATATATATATATATATATATATATATATATATATATATACAGGGTGGTGCAACCAAGATGGGGTGGACGATTGTGGGCAAACGGAGAGGAATTTGAAAAAACATTTTTGGGATATGATTGATAGTCAAGAACGCTGTGTTTTAAAATTATACCCATTATACAGGGTGGTCTGAAAAGTTCGTGGTGAACCAAACTTGTGTTTTTTAAATGGGACACCCGGTATATTATTTTAGTTGATTCTCCTATTCATTACGATCATTTTGATATGCGGTTTGTTGGGTCTAAAATTTATACCAAGGGAATGGGACGAGGTTAAAGTGGAAAAAAGGGTTATACTCCGGCCATTTTTTGAAAACAATTGAAGCAGGTATGGAAAAACCAAATATTCTATAAAATGTATTGTATCTAGGATTACAATAATTGCTTGTAAGTCGTTCAAAATTATTCACTGTTATGCAGGGTGGTCAAGTTTTGCAAATTTACCTTGGATTGAATTTTTTTAAATGGAACACCCCATATATTTTACTGTCATATTAAAGATAACATCGCCAGCTTTCAGAAAATACCCTATTTGATATCTTTCTAACCAACAGTTTTTTAGTAAATTAACCGTGAAACCAAAATTTACTCATTCTAACAGAAACGGTATTATTTACGTTGCTTAAATTGACTATCTATAATATAAGGAGGCCATGATATAATCATAAATGAAAATAAAGATTGACATTCTTGTCAAAACCGCAAAGTGTCAGAGAATTGGCACCAATTACCATTATTTTTTGACGATAAGCCGAGAAATTGTTAAGTAACAATGAGTTTGAGTACTCCAGAGTTGATAAACATGACTTTTATGTTATGCGAGTGTCAAAAAAACCCTTTACTAGCAAGCAGTGTTTATGCGGTACGATATCCCGATGCCGAAAAAAAACCAAGACCTGAAGCTTTTACAAGTTTATTAGAGAGGTTTCAAGAAACAGGCAATGTTGCTTTTAAGAAACGTAAAGTAATTAATAAACCAGTTACCAATGAAGATAATGCTCTGACAGTGTTATTAACAGTGCAAGAAAATCCACACACAAGTACCAGGGAAATTGAGAGAGCTACTGATATTGAACGCACTAGTATTAAACGGATTCTGAAACAACATAAATATCATGCCTACCACATTGAATTACACCAAGAACTGTATGATCGCGATTATGTCCAACGACAAGAGTTTTCAATTTGGTTTTTAAATACAATTTGGGATAATCCAGGTTTTGTAGATAGGGTGCTGTTTTCAGATGAAGCAACTTTTAAAAGCAACGGCTTGGTTAACAAACATAATATGCACTATTATTCAACCGAAAATCCACATGGGATTCGTCAGGTGGACCATCAAAATAAATGGTCAATTAATGTTTGGGGAGGTATAATTGGCTCTCATGTTATAGGACCATATTTCTTTGAAGAGCATTTAACGGGAGAAGTCTATTTAAATTTTTTGAGAAATGAGTTGCCCGTATTGCTCGAAGACTTACCTTTAATGTTAAGAAATTCCTTATGGTTCCAACATGATGGAGCACCCCGCATTACCATAGGCATGTAAGACATTTTCTCAATAATTGGAAAGGAGAGCATTGGATTGGGCGAGGTGGACCAGTTAAGTGGCCTGCGAGGTCACCCGATTTAACGCCACTAGATTTCTTTTTAGGGGACATGTTAAAGAAGAAGTTTATAAAGAGGTTCCAACCACAGTGGAAGATATGAAGTTGAGAATAATAAGCAGTTTTCGCAACATTTCAGACCTGACTTTGGGAAAAGTGAAACTTTCATTTATGGATAGACTCGAAATGTGCCTTCAGCAAAACGGTGGTTTAGTTGAACATCTTTTATAAGTTTTAATTACATTGTTTTTGTTGATTTATATTAAATTTATTTTTTTTGTAAAAAAAGATCTGTTATTAATACTGTCAAAGCATTATCTTCATTGGTAACTGGTTTATTAATTACTTTACGTTTTTTTGAAAGCAACATTTCCTCTTTCTTGAAATCTCTATGATAAACTTGCAAAAGCTTCTATCTTGTTTTTATTTCGGCATCGCATCATCAAAGAACAATATTTATTTATTTACTGATGACAATATTCTGACACTTTGCTGTTTTGACAGGACTGTCAATCTTTTGTTCAATTTATGATGATATCATGGCCTCCTAATATTAAATTGTCAATTTTAACAACGTGAATTCAGAGTAATTCGTGTTAAAATGAAGAAATTTTGATTTCACAGCTGATTTACTGAAAAACTGTTGGTCAGAAAGGTATCAAATATGGTATTTTCTGAAAGCTAGTAATGTTATCTTTAACATGAAAGTAAAATATACAGGGTGCTCCATTTAAAAAAATTCAATCCAAGGTAAATTTGCAAAACTTGACCACCCTATATAACAGTGAATAATTTTGAACGACTTACAAGCGATTATTGTAGTCCTAGTTACAATACATTTTATAGAATATTTGGTTTTTCCATACCTGCTTCAATTGTTTTCAAAAAATGGCCGGAGTATAACCCTTTTTTCCACTTTAACCTCGTCCCATTCCCTTGGTATAAATTTTAGACCCAACTAACCTTATATCAAAATAATCGCAACGAATAGGAGAATCAACTAAAATAATAATATACCGGGTGTCCCATTTAAAAAAACACAAGTTTTGTTCACCACGAACTTTTCAGACCACCCTGTATAATGGGTATAATTTTAAAACACAGCGTTCTTGACTATCAATTATATCACAATTTTTTTTTTTTCAAATTCCTCTCCGTTTGCCCACAATCGTCCACCCCATCTTGGTTGCACCACCCTGTATATATATATATATATATATATATATATATATATATATATATATATATATATATTTCACAACTTATCCACGAAATTTTAACCACATATGCACTGTTACGAAAAAAGTTGATTTCTCAAAAAAAAAATGTAATAAAAGTCGTACAGAAATCGAGATAATAAAATAATACAGTTTACCAGTTCACTTACTTATAAAAGCTGTTCAAAATTGTTTCCATTGGCTTCAATGCAAGCTTAGGCGCGTCTAATCCAATTTCGGCGCACTAACTGAAACACACCTCCTTCATGATGTGCTTGAAGTCTCAAATTATCGGCAGCCACTGTGATTCGGTCACGCAGATCTTCAATATTCTGAACTGGAGTACGGTATACCTCGTTTTTCAAATATCCCCTCAAAAAGAAGTCCAGAGGATTTAGATCGGGAGTCCGTGGAGGCCATGCAATTGGTCCACCCCTACCGATCCAGCGTATCTGCTGTACCTCATTCAAAAAATTACAAACTTCTAAACGAAAATGCGGAGGTGCCCCATCGTGCAGTAACCACATCCCTGCTCCGACCGCCAACGGCACATCTTCAAGGACTGACAAATCATTCGGAAGAAATTTCAAATACTGTTGACCATCCATCCGATCTGGCAATATGAACGGTCCAATTAGACATTAGTTCCTCGACAATACCTGCCCACATGTTTAAAGAAAAACAATGTTGGAAGTTTGTCTGGACTATTGCGTGAGGATCTTCAAAGGACCAAACGTGTGTATTGTGAAGATTGGTTATGCTATTACGAGTAAAAATTGATTCATCGGTGGCGAAAATATCAGCTGTAAAACGGGCATTTCGAGCATTTTTTTGCAACAACCACTCACAAAATTTTATTCTGAGGGGGTAATCTGTGGGTAGCAACGCCTGGACTGTCTGGACGTGATAAGGGTACAGTTGGGCTTCATGTAATATGCGCCACGTTGTCGCATGTGAGACTTCTGGTACCTGTTGGGCTAACCTCCTTGTGCTTATTTCTGGATTTTCTTCCACAATATGCAAAATGTCTTCTTCAGCGTTTAAAACGCGTTGTGGGCGAACCCGACCCCCATCCACCCCACGTCTGGGGCGCAAATCTCCACTAGCACGTGCGCGTAAAACAATTACAAACATTACTGTAAACATGTGCCATTTTTAATTTTTAATGGATATCGAAAAACATAAAATAGCTAAATACTTTTTTTAAATTCACAAAAATCGACCGTTGTTCATTCAGATTACTCACGATACAGATTAAACATTATTTACATGTTCTTATCAATATGAAAAAACCAAAAATTCCTGGTATTTTGTTTTCCTTAGTGGATTGGTACAACATTTGCTACAAGAAATTATTAATGAGTGTTGTGATATCGCAACGATGAGCGCAAAATACAGATATTTATTTTTCATTTTGTTATTGACACTCAGAATTATAAGTTAATTTTTGTAGGACTTTTATTACATTTTTTTTTTAGAAATCAACTTCTTTCGTAACAGTGCATATGTGGTTAAAATTTCGTGGATAAGTTGTGAAACACCCTGTATATATATATATATATATATATATATATATATATATATATATATATATATATATATATATATATACCCAAGTAGCACTTTTAGTCATGAATGCGTCATTGTTTTCATTGAAGTAACCGGTATTTGGTATCGCCCCGTTTTGTTTAAGCTGAGACTACGTAGTCATTACCAAAATGGGTAATAATTTTAGGAGAACTATTTCGTGAATAACATGTAACTGTGGCTTTGACTATTACGTAGATAGTACGGAATTGTGTAATTCCATTTAAGTAGCTGAAGAGTAATAATTAACCTGTTCGTCATTTCCTTATTTCTGTCTTTATTTAATCCGTTTTAAAAATATGTATGGTTCGTTTTACTTAATACAAGTAAAACAGTTATGGTGACTACAAACACTCAATTTACATTGCTTCTATCGAGTCAGCTATTTACAATAATCCATCCGAACAAAAAGATAGTATCCGGTCAGAGATTGTTAATGTCATTACCAACCATAAAATTAAAATAAAACACAAAAAAATACAGCAAAACAAAACTCAAAAAAAACTATCAAAGCAAGCAAAAAAATGTAAATATTTTTTAAAAACAAATCCACAGATAGCAGTCTTAAAGCCAGACAAAAGTAACAAGACTGTAATAATGAATACCATTGATTACAACAACAAAATTAATGAAATTCTTGATGACAAAACACATATAAAAAAATGAGATTTGATTCGACGAAATCTCTTCAATCCAAAAATAACTCGTTCATAAAAAAACTGTTAAAATCTGAAAGAGAAGCCAAATCATTAAAAATACATAATTTAGTTCCACCAAAATTCTATGGAATGCCTAAACTTCACAAACCCGGGATTCCTACGACACCTATTGTTTCCTATATTCAGTCACCATTCTACAAACTTTCAAGTTTTTTATCAAATTGCTTATCAAAAATTGCAGGCAGAAATGATTATTAAATTAAAGATTCGTTTGAATTTAAAAAGTTTATAGACACCCTTAAAATACCAAATAATTTCTAACTCATCTCTCTAGACGTAATATCCTTATATACAAACATTCTGACTAAACTTTTAAAACAAATCATTAAAAAAAATGGAATCAGATAAAGAATCACACAACACTCACTTTCACAGAATTCATAGAAGGGATAGACCCCATTCTTTCAAACAACTATTTCCAATACAAAGATAATTACTACCAACAACTTGACGGATGTGCGATGGGTTCACCCATCTCTTTCACCGCAGCCCAAATAGTAATGGAATATCTAGAAGAAACAATGTTACAAAAAGCCAATGTACCAATATTATTTTTTAAAAGGTACGTGGATGATTGTTTATTAGCAATACCAAAAAATAAAACCACGGAAATTATCTCCCTCTTTAACAATTTTCTTTCTTCAACCTTTTGGATTTAACATTAATAGGAGACCACAAAACAAATCGCATTAAAACTAAGTGGTGCAAGAAAAAAACCTGGTCCTCCCGCTACCTTAATTATAATTCCAGTCACCCAAAATGTCAAAAAAACTCCGTGATGATAGGATTAGTTGATCGTGCACAAACACTAATATCACCTATATACCGAATTGACATTCTAAATAAAGTTAAAAACACTCTCTTAAAAAATCATTTCCCATTAAAAGCCATCGAACGAATTATAAAGCGAAGAACCCACAAATTATACAATGGCACAAAATATATTGTAAATAATCGTGACAACAATAAAACAACTACATACATATCTTTGCCATGCACTGTAGGTCTTTCTTCACAATATAACCGTATGCCACAAATCTAACAATACCCTTAACTCTTTATATACACCACTAAAAAGTCAGACACCAATTAAAAAACAATCAAACGTTGTTTACAGCATTCCCTGCCTAAACGGCCCCAAAAAATATATAGGCATGACCACACAATACCTATCAAATAGACTAAATGGGCCATAAATATACAAAAATGCTTCCACAGCACTACATAAACACGAAAGAGATATGAAACATGAATTTGATTTTTCGGGTATAACGGTCTTATCAAAAGAACAACATTACCATAAACTGACATTCAAAGAAATGGTCGAGATAAAAAAAGAACAAAATACGGTAAACGATCGGAAAGACATTGACAATCTCAGCCAAATATATCACAATCTAATTTAATTCAATTGTTATAAACTCTTTCCATCAATCATAAATACATACTATACACTGTCAGACTCACACAAATACTTTTAAAA
Organism: Kuschelorhynchus macadamiae; assembly: GCA_030620095.1. Classification (NCBI taxonomy): domain Eukaryota; kingdom Metazoa; phylum Arthropoda; class Insecta; order Coleoptera; family Curculionidae; genus Kuschelorhynchus; species Kuschelorhynchus macadamiae. Next base: position 63,593 of record JAUTXW010003640.1, read on the forward strand.
TAACCCGTATCCACCAATAGTGTCCACAATGTAAATATAACCAAAAAAACTAAATGATATATATAAAAAAAACAATAGAATTCTTTAACCAGTGTATCACTTACCTCCACACCGCCAAGCAAGGCAAAATAACATCTTTCTCAAGGTATGTACTGTACTATTTTAACTCAATGTTTTAATAATTTTAATGCGTGCCGTTATACCTAATTGTTTTTATTTTTTAATTTGCATATATACACTTTCTGTATTTAATTTTTAGATGCGCAGAAATAAATATTTTGAAAAAGCCTGAAACGGACAGGCGAAACGTCAATTAAAGTTTTTTTGTTTCAATCCACGAACCTAATCCCAAGAAAGTACTTGATATTTATATATATATATATATATATATATATATATATATATATATATATATATATATATATATATATATATATCTCAAAAATGTTTTTACACACCTTTATTCACATTTCTTGGCCGTAAAAGAACATATGTTCAATCAAAAACGAAAACGTCTTTCCGAGTAGAAAGATTCCACAGGCTAAGCATAACACTTAGCGCCATTTATTGGGGTTCCCGAGAGTTCCGGCTGCGACCCATAGGATTTAGGCGAAGGCATGTAATATGCATAAGTAATGTATATACAGTGACCGTCTAAAGTCCGTTCCGTGATAGCTAAAAGTTATAAAATGGCGGCTACGCGCCATCTTGAATTAATATTTTAAATACAACACCCCGCATATTATTCCATTTTCAAAATCTGTTCATTATTCTTAATAGTTTTCTCTAATACACTTTATTCCTAAATGTAATTGTTTTCGAAATAATGACGTTTGAAAATTGAAAATCCGGTTTAAAATGAAGTAATGGTTTTAGTCACTTTCGATAAAAAATTCTGCTAACTAAATTTTTTAATTAATTTGTAGTTAAATCTTTTAATGAATTCGATTAATAAGAGGCGTAAAGACAGTATTTTAAGGATAAACAGTACCACTTACAAGAAAATCTTGAAGGTTACGAATTTGTTCTGTAAATTCACAAGGAAAACAAATTAGTTGGTTTTTTTTACCATTCATCCATTTTATTTATTTCTGAATAACACTTATTTAACCCCAACAATAATTATTTTATCAAGTGTTCGATGTGGCCCCCTCCTAAATCTTGACAATAAAGTGCCCTATTATGAATAGCTTCTCTCACGTTGATGAAAGTCTGTTCATCTATTTCTTCACATGCTTCTCTTATTCTGCGTTCCAACTCTTCTATTGTTTGACATTCAGTGGCGTAGATTTTTAACTTCAGATATCCCCAAAGGAAAAAATCTAGAGGGGTAAGATCCGGAGATCTTGGTGGCCATTCTGTACTTCCCCTGCGACCTATCCATCGCCCAGGAAAGTTTGTATCGAGAAACTCTCTAGCCATGCGATAGAAATGGGGAGGTGCTCCGTCCTGCTGAAATATGATTTCACGATTTTCAAACTCTTCCTGATTGTTTAATACAATTTGTCTTATTCGAGGTTCAATTTCAGTTTCTAAAAGATTTCTGTAAAGATCTCCTGTAAGATTGCCTCTGATGAAAATCGGTCCAACAACGTGGTTGCCCAAAATCCCCGCCCAAACATTAACTTTTTCAGGAAACTGGGTATGCCCTTCTCTAAAAATATGCGGATTAGTATCGCTCCAGTATCGTACGTTCTGTTTGTTGACTTTTCCATTAAGGAAAAACGTGCATTCATCTGAGAAACATACACGTTTTAGGAAGGATCGTTCTCCTTCAATTTTTCTTGTTAACCACTCACAAAATTCAACTCCTCCGTGAGAGCATGCAGGATTTTCATTTTATAGGGATGAAATTTTTCATTTTTTAGGACTCTTTGGACACTTTTCGAACTTACTTCGCAGGATTCAGCAACTGCAGAGGTCGACTGAGTAGGATTTTTCAATTTCAAAATTTCAATTTTTTTTTCTTCTGAAAGAGGTGGTCTTCCTGATCTTGGAGCATCTTTCATCGTACCAGTTGCTTGGAGCTTATTTAAAAGTTTGCGCAAATATGACCGCGAAATAGGGTTTTCGGGAAATCTATCGTTAAACATACGGACTGCTAGATGAAAATTTCTTCCAGCTTCTCCAAAAATCAAAACTGCTTCAAATTTATCGTGTAAACTGCGAGCCATGGTCACACTTTTCATAAAATAATTAAGATGCTCAACGGACTATTTGACAGTTAGTTATCAAGATGTTACCGCGACAACGATTTTGTTTCCAACGCAAACTTGATCGTATTTTTGATTGAATTTGAAATGACCAAAATGTCAATTTTCAAACGTCGTTATTTCGAAAGCAATTACCTTTAGGAATGAAGTGTATTGGAGAAAAATGTTAAGAAGAATGAGCAGATTTTGAAAATGAAATAATATGCGGGGTGTTGTATTTAAAATATTAATTCAAGATGGCGCGTAGCCGCCATTTTATAACTTTTAGCTATCATTTTTTCACAAAAAATAGCTTTTCATCTCCTATTTAAGCCCTCCAAATTTCGTTGCGATATACGAGTTGGCTCAAAAATTAGTAGGGGGGAACGGACTTTAGACGGTCACTGTATATATATATATATATATATATATATATATATATATATATATATATATATATATATATATATATATATATATATATATATATATATATATGTTTATGAAAAAGTAGGTATTTTTATGATCATTTGTCTAAATAAAAACATAGTGGTTGTTCTATTTTAAAAATAAATTGTATTTCGTATATGCATTGATGCTTTATAAATTGGAAATTATCACCCAAACGCCCAATTTTAGATTTTTGCTATTTTTTATAGCGATTTGAAAAATAGTGCTAGTTTACAAAAAATCACACATAACCTTAATTATTTTGGAAACAGAAATCGACTATAGTTTATATTGGCAACTTATATTTTTGACAAGGAATCAAATAATGGACAAAAATACAGAGTGTTCTACTTAAAATTTTATACTGGCTGTCGTTCCAGCACAAATGGGACACTCTGTATACATGGAAACATTATCTTTTGAAATTCAAGTTTAAATATACTTTTGTATTAAATCTGTATCTATTACGGATTCCCGGATACAACAGTGGATACTTTTATGTAGAGCACCGTGTACAGTGATAGATCGATCTAAATTGAAAATTTTCTGAGAAAACATAAAATAGTTCTGCTGCAGGATACAGTTTTTGTATGGCAGTCACGTGTTATACATGTAACTTATTTGGGAAAACATTTCCCAGCGTTATATAATTTCATAACCCACATTTTAGATTATTATTATTCAAGCTATAAAAAATCAGCAGTTGAAGCGCCACCATCCTAGTTTTTAGAGACAACCAATTATTATGACGTCACTAACTTTTTTTCAGATTGAGCTTCTTTCATTTGTTAAAAGAATCATAAAAAAATACATGCAGGTCGAATTGAGAACCTCATCCTTTTTTGAAATCGGTTAAAAAGCTAAAGCAATTGATGACGTGAGTATGAACCCTCGTGAAACGAACCTAATACGAATTTCATCATAGATTTTTTGCTGAGAAAGCAACTCGTCAATTCGTCTCTAATAATAGAATTATTACTACAGTCACTCTCCCCAAATATGGCGATCTATCATTGCGCGTCACCGAACCAACAATACGAGCCAAAGATCAAACGAAACCTTTATTATTAAGTACATAATCGGTCAAATTACGGCCATTTAGCTGTACGTTGTTCATAATATTAACATCGAAGAAGTGACGGGCGACGACACAATGTTTGCACAAGAAGTCGAAGCTCAAAGTAACAGATCAGCCGCGGAGCGTGTTAAAATCTTAATCGATTCCACCGATCGGCGATGATCTGAACTGTGAGATCAAAGGTGGGCCTTCGATGAAAACCGGGCGAAATATCATAAAAATATTGTATGTAAAATAACCATCCTACATAGCCTTTTTCCATTTCACGTTGCCTAGAGCGAATCTGCGCTAAGCCACTGGTATTAGAACTAAAAAGAATATATGTAGCAAATATTTAGCATGAACAAATTATTGTTTTGTTATTTGGAGAATAATAGTTTATTATTTTGGTAGATGCATTATTCAAAAATTAGTTTAAAAGTCATGAAGAAATTACTACCTTAAATTTAAAGTACAAAAACAGTTTCTATTTTAGTATTGACCCTATTTTTAACCAACATCAAAAAAGCAGCTTGTTTTCAATTCGACCGTTATGTATTTTTTATTTGCCTACTACCATATATTTATGAGAAGGGAAATAATTTGTATATAAAGCCATATAAGAATAGCCATTTAATAGAAACATGATCGGAATTTGGCAAATAACGCAGCTGCAAGAACAGAAATGACATTTAGACAGTTTTTTCTTATAAACGAAAACATCCAGTTCAGTTTTTTTTTAATATATATTAATTATTAATTAAATATACTTGCTTAAATTATAAAAAAAATTGCTATCTAGCGAAAATTAATTTAAAATTTGGACATTCATTTTTACTTCCATCGTAAACGGAAAGTATTGTATTGGTGAAAAAATCACTCTCCGAGATTTTTTCAGATGTTCATTTTTCAGGGTCCCTAGATGATGATAAAAACATGTTTTCTCTCAATTCCGAGGGTCTGTTTGTCTGTCTATATAATATATATATATATATATATATATATATATATATATATATATATATATATATATATATATATATATATATATATACATATATATACAGGGTTATTCATGCAACCCGTTCATTAAAAGTTTTTGATGATGCCATTTAGATAAAAATTTCAAATTTTGTGATTAAGGTAAGGTCAAGGGGTACTTCTTTTTTGAAATATTTTAAACTTCCTGTCGCTTCCGGTTTAACCAGAAGTTGGTATCAACTTGCTTATTTTAAATGGAACATCCTGTATTTTATGATATTTTTGGATTCTACGGAGAATTTTAATGCTATTTTATGTAGCATGTCCTATACCTAGGTTCAAGCGTTCTTAAGTTATTTGACCTTGAACCGAAAATAAGCCTTTGGGGTACCAAATTTTAAAAGCTCATATTTTTGTAAGTTTTGAAGATATAATCTTCATATTTTGCAGACTATCGGTAAATAATCTTAGGTTTCTATTTTTTTTATTGAATTGGTCTATTTTTATACAGGGTGTCCTATATTTAGCGGCAAACATTTACATTTTCAAAGCCGCTAAAGTCCGTTTTTTTAAATGGGACACCCTATAACTTTATGCACTATCAAATGTAGAATTTCATTTTCTATCGAACTGTATTAAGGTTCCCTATACCTATTCGTAACCATTTTCGAAATAATTGGGTTTTATAAAAATATCGTATGTATTTGCTTAAATGTTTACATGTTTCAATGTTGAGCCATGGAAAAACCATTAGTATGCGTTATTTATCGAAAGCTGTCAGTGATAAATTAAATCTTCTAAATCGAAATGGAATAATACTCAAACGCTGATATTCTCAATCTATTTTATATTCATGGAGAATGTTATAAAATTTTGGAGAGAACGTGTCGTGTGTTTAATGAACGCCACACTGATTTGCCGCCAATGAACAAGTCAAAATTCAAGAGGATTGAAACGAACTTTTTGCGTTTTGGCAAGGTTAAAGTTACAAAAAATGTTCCGAAACCAGTGACAAATGGCGAGGATTACGTAATAAACACATTAGCTTATTTCCACGCAAACCCGCAAAGTTCAATACCGTCTGCAGAAAACGATTTGGGAATTTCTTCTTCATCTGTCCAAAGAATCTGCGAACATCATATGCACCCTTATTCCTTCCAAAACGTGCAAGCCTTGAGACCTGGAGATGACGTCCGACGAGTAGAATTTTGCGAATTCATGTTTTTGAAAATTCAAGAGGACCCTCAATTCCTTTCTAAAATATTTTGGACCGATTAAGCGAAATTTTCTAGAGAAGGAATAACATATAGAAGAAACGAACATTTCTGGGCAGCAGAAAATCCGCACGCTTTACGCGAAACGCGTTCTCAAGAGAGGTTTAGCTTCAATATTTTCGGTATAGTATTAAATGATCAGGTGCGGTACTGTATTTATGAAGACAATTTAAACAGTGATAAGTATTTGGAAATTCCACGAGGGACGGTTTCTGAATTTATAGAAGAAATTCCTATTGGTGAGCTGCAAAATTATTGGTATCAATTAGATGGGGCACCAGCACATAATTCCGCTGCAGTTTATCTCCAATTATCTCGAATTTTTGAAGATCGCTGGATTGGTCCCAATGGCCCTTGGAGATGGCCCCCGCGATTGCCTGATTTAACACCTCTAGACTTTTATTTATGGGGATTTATCCAAGATAAGGTCTATGCTTCCCCAGTAAATAACCAACAAGATTTACTGGACAGGATACGAACAGCTTTTGCCGAATTAGAAAACGGACAAATTCAACGGGCCACAGCAACTGTACAAAGAAGAATTCTTCAAATGGACGGACAGCATATAGAACATTTGTTATAATTCAATTTTATTGTTTTATTTATTTATTGTTGATTGTTAGATTGCTATAATTTTTAAGTTCACTAAAACAAGTTTAGAACAGTCTCGAACTTAGTAGATATGGTTAAAAATAATGTAAACAATTTATTACATTTTTTATAACTTTAACTTTTCCGAAACGAAAAAATTTCCATTGGCGATAAATGAGGATGTTTTTCATTAAAAACATGGCACGTTCTCTCCAATATTTTGTAACATTCTCCGCGAATATAAAATAAATTGAGAATATCAGCTTTTGAGTGTTATTTTATTTTAATTTAAAAGTTTCAAATCAGCTGTCATGTTGAATCGAAAAGCACAACAACTGTTTTTCCATGGCTTACTACCGGAAGGTGTAAGCATTTAGCAAATACATATGATAGTTTAATAAAAATCTGATTATTTCGAAAATAGTTACGAATAGGTATAGGGAACCTTAATACAGTTCGATAGAAAATTAAATTCTACATTTGATAGTGCATAAAGTTATAGCGTATCCCATTTAAAAAAACGGACTTTAGCGACTTTGAAAATGTGAATGTTTGCCGCTGAATTTAGGACACCCTGTATAAAAATAGACAAATTCAACAAAAAAAGTGGAAACCTAAGATTATTTACCGATCGTCTGCAAAATATGAGGATTATATCTTCAAAACTTACAAAAATATGAGATTTTAAAATTTGGTACCCCGAAGGATCATTTTTGGTTCAAGGTCAAGTAACTTAAGAACGCTTGAACCTAGGTATAGGACATGCTACATAAAATAGCATTCAAATTCACCGTAGAATCCAAAAATATCATAAAATACAGGGTGTTCCATTTAAAATAAGCAAGTTGATACCAACTTCCGGTTAAACCGGAAGTGACAGGAAATTGAAAATATTTCACAAAAGAAGTACCCCTTGACCTTACCTTAATCCCAAAATTTGAAATTTTTATCTAAATGGCATCAACAAAAACTTTTAATGAACGTGTTGCGTGAATAACCCTGTATATATACGTATGTATATGCAGATATTTCCCAGATGTATATGTGGATATACTGTGGTATATGTATGGTTGAATCTGCCATTTATGAATTTTTGTATCTAAATAAAAGATACGAGTTGTGGGTTCTAGGACCTACTATTATTTATAAAGAAGTCTAAAAGTTAGTGTATCGGTGCCGATATAAGATAACGTTTAATTCGCAAAGTCTAAATAAAGTGATTTATGGTTTTTGTGCACTTAACGCATGCAAGTATAATTTAATTAGACCGAGAGGTTAAAAGTCACCATTTTAAATGTCAGTATTGGTTTAAAAGATTTCTTACGGTTAAGTAATGTTTAAAGGATGCCTGTTTACAGTCATTAGATAGTAGAGAGCTTCAATAGGTAATTAGTAACTTACATATAGACATAAATCTCGCTTGAGCAGAACTCACTACATAAATCAAGATGGATTTTAAAAAACTGCACTTTTGGTATAAAACGACTTTCTTCGGTTAGCTAAGTACATTTTGAAACAACATTGATTTAAGTTGGTCAAACCTTGGACTGAACATACAGTGAAAACAGTAAAATCTGCTTTACATTGCATTTTTCTTTAATAACTGGCCTTAGTTCAATTTGTAGAAAGATCCAACTTCTTACCTTTATCGCATTCGTGAATTATATTTACATTTTCAGATATGGAAAAACGATGTTTTGAGGATAACAAACGATTCGCAAAGGCAGATTTTGTATTAGAAATATCTGTATTTTGATGTTTTATAGCCAAGCTGAGGTGTTCCTGGATCCTTTTAGGTCTTATGATGCCCGTTATGGCGAAACATGTGACCTATTCTTAATTTATAAATTTATTTTTGACTGAGACCTAGACTTTGTGTATATTTTTTAATTTGTTCATTACCAGGTCTCTTTGAGATAATATGGACACTTTCTTCACTTTTGAAAATGCAAGTCAGGCTAAATTAGCTTATTTTTATAAGAACAACCTAACCTAATTACACGAAAAAGTCTCCTGCTGAAAATTTGGTTTCATTCATTGGATCATCGCAAACAGCTCTAAAACTTGCCAAATCCACCTGGATTAAAGAAGAAATAAAGGCTAATTATAGAACTCTCAATTCAGTGAATTCCAGGCTAAAGTATTTGTGCTTAAAGTTAACATATTTTACTTTTTTGATTGTGGCTTCAGAGACGAGGTTAATGTTTTTTCGACCAATACTTATTAGAGACTAAAGAGACTAGTGAGATTAAAGCAACAACAGAGAGACTATGTAAGGATAAACAACACTAATGAGTGTCGAGGGCAAATAGGTAATCCAACTTTTAATTTCCATAAGACATTCTTGAATTTGACTGACGTCTCGTTCAGTCCAGGAGAAGAACAATGATATTGAGATAGAACGGAAGCTTTGACGGCTTTGGTCAATTAAGAAATCATGGTTCTTGGGATTAGACCGTGCCAAATTCGAATTACTATCCGACGTTTCGTCTTCGATTGCACGAGGTATCTTCAGGGATCTTTACTCCACTAGATCCGAACACTGAATCTTCCACCAGTCAGTCAAATATTGAGCTATAAAGTACAATTTTTCAAATAATATTTCTGTTAAAGACAAAGAAACTTTAAGCGTAGAGGCTGAAAATATTATTAAATCTACCGACATTAACAACAAAAACATTTTAAGGGCAAAAATAATAACTTTCTTAAATTGTAATAGTGAGGTTAACAATAAAAACCAAAATTTTAATAAATCTAACCTTAAAAGTTTGAAGGCAAAAATAAAAGATAATGATCTTTTAATTACTAAGGCTGATAAAGGCTCTTGTCTTGTTATATTGAAAAGGTCTGATTACATTGAAAAAGTATTAGAGTTCTTAAATACCGACGAGTTTCAATCTTTGTCAAGGGATCACACCAATTCCTTGTTTACTAAAGTAAAACAAGTTCTGGATATGCCTTTTGTCGCTCTTGAATATTTTAACATAACGAAAGAAAAGCTTTATCTAATGAACTTCACAACACCACTGCCAAAAATTCACAACGAGGGTACAATTAGACCAATGGTTTCTTTCATAAAATCGTCCTGTTATCAACTTTCTTCTTGGCTAAATACTATTCTAAGAAAGGTCACTTAGTGTGAGAGTGAATATTCCACCAAAATTCCATAGATTTCGCCAACTACTACAATCATATTCTTACCATCAAATGCTAGACTTGTCTCTTTAAATGTTAAAAACCTTCTCCCTAGCATTCTACCAAATGAATGCATTTATTTAACTGAAAAATTATTAAGAAACAAAAACCTACCGGCTCTCTTAATATCTGATCTCATTATATTGCTAAAAACTGTGCTAGAACAAAACTTTTTTAAATTTAATAATAGATATTTTATTTAGATGATAACAAACAAATTTTTAACATATTTTGGAAATATATCTCTATATTTAGCTAAATTTTTTAAGTCGTTTATTATCTCCATATCCTTTAAAACAAAAAATACTTTAAAACCACACATAGTTAGAATCAAAGACAAAAAGGATAGTCTTGAGAAATCTGGAGTTTATTCCCTTCATTGCAGAGAGTGTCCTGCTGTTTACGTGGGACAATCGGGCAGAAAAATTTCGACAAGAATCCAGAAACACCTCAGTTGGTTACAAAACATCAAAATACAGATATTTTTAATACAAAATCTGCATTTGCGGATCATTTGTTATCCTCAAAACATCATTTTTACATATTTGAAAATGTAAATATAATTCATGAATGCGATAAAGATAAAAAGTTGGATCTTTTGAAAAAGAAGGAAATAACAAAAGCTAAAAAGAGTCCCATCCTTACTTGCGTTAATGAAGTGTTTAATTTTGAGTCTCATTTGATTTTAAACAATATTTTAAAAGAATAACTATATATTTTTTTCTCTGTCATGGGGATGTCTCTGGGAGGATAATTTTTTTACGACTATTATACTTTTTTCTCGAGGTAAGTGAAAATGGTCTGCTTCCTAATTTTCTTGAGATTGGAGTAAAAATAGCTAACACGGGATTTCTAATCATTATAGGAGTTCTACCTTTGTAGGTTAAATTATGTGAAAATACAAAATATTTTTGGAGTTCGTGAGGTCCAGCCTTCATAACCACGTACCTGGTCTAAATAATACCATCGCTACGCTGTCCCTCACACCGTTTAAGAAGACAAAAAGCGAATCATCTCCTTTAAATTCCATCGACTCATCTGGGACTGACCTTTTTAAATCACCTAACCTCATAATCTGGGACAATTGGGGCGCAACTCTCTTTGTGTCGTCGCATTTTTCTCTCTGAGACAATGAGCATTCGATTTTGCGGTAATTAAATACCAAATGGCGGCTTTTAATGATTTAAGGTCGGCAAAACACTTTTACTATCACCTTTTGCCCGATGGAAAAATGAGAAATTAATTTTGCAAAATCACCGTTCGTCTTTAATAGACGGATGGCTGAAGAATCTCTCTGAATGGCTTATGTAACGCGTCTAAGAATAGATTGTTATCTAATATTGGTTCTTTACGTTAACAATTTGTAATATTAATAAAGAGTACGCAAGTTTATGTATGATTCTTAATTAGTTTGGTGCTTTACAGGTTGAGAACAAACAGTCAGGAAATTACCATTAGAAAAAAACCAAAATATTATATTTCTTCGGACTATACTGTTTTAAAACAATTTTTTTTCCGACGTGTCAATTTTTTTACTCTCTAGACCTCTTTAAGGATTTGTAATCCCCATATTTAGTGTAAATGATTCCGGAGAGATTTAAGCGCATTTCTCGGGTTTAAGTAAGCTTTTTATACCTAGTCTAGGGATTTTAGCAAAGGTATTAAAAATGCTGAGCGAATTTATAAGTCTTATGTAAATGATATACCTTTTTTACTCTAAATGGAAAATATAATCATTACTATAATACATTACCATAACCAAAGACCGATTTTTCTTCGAACAGATGAACCAACAAACAGAAAACAATAGGCCTTCTAAATGGAATCTAATTTTTTCGCCTGTCCGTTTCCGTGAACCTCAATTTATATTACAGGCAGTTGCCATAGTCTAAATTAAGAAAATTAAATAATACATATTTTTTTCCTAGAAATTTTCTCATGTAAACTATTTTTTTTTAAGAAGGCCAGTAAATCATACATGATAATTTAATGATACATACATCAAAATATTCTACCATTTTTTATACAGGGCGTAAAAATTTAAATTTTTTAAAGTTTTTGTCACGGACCTCGGAAATTTCTAGAGATAAATCATTCAAATTTAACACTAGTCATTTTACTAAATTTTTACTGCGACGGCACTGGTGGTTTTTATTAAGAAAATCATATTTCTCATTTTGTTTTAGTTTATAACTTTAACCAGATATTTTGAACCGTTAAGACGTTTAGCCATTAGACATTAGACATAGATGGGGAGCCCTACAAGAGCAGCACTTAGGCACTGGGGCCCATCGTGTTACCCCCCCCACGTAGATGTGTCAGGTCAGGAGCCCACTCCTTTTTAGAAAGCAAATGACGTTTTCAGATTCCATATAGATGTCACCAAAGCAAAGCATCTAGTGTTGACTAAAGCGTCACATTGACAGACCAGATGCTTTCATCTAGCTCAGCACAAAACCCGTCGTATTGATCGTTGCCAAATCCAATCTTATGCAGGTAATATTTCACCAGCCAGTGTCCAGTTAGGACCCCGGTAATGGTTCTAAGTTAGTCTCTGTTTAGTTTTAGAAGCCTATTAGTCTCAGAACGGCTAAAAGGGCCTGACATGAAGATCTTAGACTATCTAAGTTCTGCTAGCTCTTGCCATTCAGCTCGGAATTCTTCGATAGTGCGATTCTTAATCCTAGCCTTGACAGCTGAAGGAGCAATTCTAAGAGTAGGTTCCGGCCTAGTGAAAGCAGTATTGCTACCTTCCTGAGCAAGATGGTTCGCCCCGTCATTACCCGCAATGCCCTGATGGCCAGACACCCAAATCAGCTAACCCTATTGGACTTACACAGTCTTTCTAGGGCTCTCCTGCATTCAAGTGTGTGTATCACAGCATATATAGATATACTTCTCGTGATATCCTCTGGAAAGGTTTTTCATGTACAGGGTGTCCGGATTTGGTTGCAAAAGTAGGGTATCTCGCTTATTTTTAAAGATAGAACCTTGCGGTTTTCACGAACCTGAGCTAATTTTTTGTGAAACTCGTGAAGCCGTAAACAAAATTTTCATAGCCTTCTCCGTTTATGAGATACAGGGCGAAATAGAAAATTTTGCATTTTGGGACCTTCCTCGTATCTCGGTTATCCTTTAAATTAACGCAAAGGGAAAAATTGCTGCTTATGCAGTTTTTTTACGCTGGATCCAGTGGCGTAGTCATATTTTTATTTGAGTTGTTATTTTTTAGATATGACCCAAAGTTGTGTTTCTTTTTTAAATGGGACACTCTGTATATTTGTCCAGAAATTGATTTATCCTTTTAAAAGCTTCTCAAAGATATAAATAGTATGGGTCTATTTTAATAAACAACAACAAAAATCCTAATTTTTATGATTATCATCCCAAATTTTGCAGTAGGCCATGCAAAACGATGCCGTTTTCTTTTGTTTTCTGGGAAGCAAATGACATTTCCCAATTTTGTACGCGTATATAAAACATAGCGCTAGTTTTTTGTATTTATTTATTGTGTAAAAATATATTTGTATTATTATGGAAGAAAACCAAACTTTCGAACAATATGAAAAGTATGATATGTTAGCTTGTTTTATATTAAGTAATGAAAATGTTGAAGCGGCTTCTGAGATGTATTTTAACAGGTAAATAGTTAATTTTTGGGTATGTTGAAATACTATTGCTTAATTTTTATTTAGATATCCAGAAAGGAGGCAACCTAATATATCCTCTTTTTATCGGATAAAAAAGAATTTACTTAATCACGGATCATTTATCAAACCTCGTACGAAAACAAATAATAAAGAAAATCGGGAGGCTGAGGAAATTACGGTTTTGGCTAATGCAGAAGCTTACCCTACAAACTCCTACAAACTCTTGTAGGACCAGTGAAAGGAGCATAGGGATTCCAAAATCTAGAGTTCAAGAAATTCTAAAAAAGCACAAATACCACCCATACAAATTTAGGCTCGTGCAGCACTTACAGCCAGGGGATGCATAGCGTCGGGTAGTCTTCTGCAATTGGTTTCGAGAAAGATGCGATATGGTTAGAGATTTTGAAAGGAAGGTTATATGGTCAGATGAAGCACATTTCAGTAATTCTGGTATACTCAATAGGCACAATAGTAGATTCTGGTCCCAGGAAAATCAACACCAAATATTACCCAGAAGACAGCAGGGCAGGTTTGGTCTAAATGTGTCCTGCTTCATATTAGGAACACATATAAAATTTTATATATTTGAGGAAAATCTAACAGCCAATCGTTATATAGAAATTTTAGAGGCAGCTATACCTGAATTACTTGACGATGTTCCTCTAGCGCAAATTAACGAAATTTATTTTCAACAGGACTTCTGGAATGACGGGATTATTTCTGGACAATAATTTTACCAATCAATGGATCGGAACAAGATGGCCCCCTAGGTCCCCAGATTTGTCGATTTTAGATTTCTTTATATGGGGATATCTGGAAAATAGAATTTACAAAGACCACTATGATAATGTCCAAGATTTAGGAAATGTAATAAGAGAACATTTTCGCTATTTACAAAATCATCCCGTTATTTTGCTTAATTCCCTAAAACGAATACGAAAATTGTGTGAAGCATGCATAGAACAAAATGGAAATCAGTTTGAACAGTTCTTTTGATTTCCTTGGTTACTGTAGTTCTTAAACGACAGTTGATTTTTGCTGAAAGGCTTGTTACATAATAATTTATTACTGTTTTGTTCTTGTGTTACATAAATCTAGGTAGGTGGTACTTTTTTGGTGCGAAATTAGCAATACATATTTTGATAAATAGATTTAATTACATATTTATTTTGATTTATTGTTAGGATGTAGATATTGTTAACGACTTTAAATAAAAGGCAGCATTGTTTTGCATGGCCTACTGCAAAATTTGGGATGATAATTATAAAAATTAGGATTTTTGTTGTTGTTTATTAAAATAGACCCATACTATTATATATTTTTAAGAAGCTTTTAAAAGGACAAATAAATTTCTGGACAAATATACAGGGTGTCCCGTTTAAAAAAACACAACTTTGGGTCATATCTAAAAAATAACAACTCAAATGAAAAATATGACTATGCCACTGGATCCAGCGTAAAAAACTGCATAAGCAGCAATTTTTCTCTTTGCGTTAAGTTAAAGGATAACCGAGGTACGAGAGGGGTCCCAAAATGCAAAATTTTCTATTTCGCCCTGTATCTCATAAACGAAGAAGGCTATGAAAATTTTGTTTACAGCTTCATGAGTTTCACAGAAAATTAGCTCAAGTTCGTGAAAACCGCAAGGTTCTATCTTTAAAAATAAGCGAGATACCCTGCTTTTGCAACCAAATCCGGACACCCCGTACACAGTCCAAGATTGCTGTAATCTCAGCCTGATATATAGTTGCATACCGTCTAAGAGCAAGACTAATTCTTGCTCTGGGCCTCTTTCCATAGATTTCCGCCCTAGATCTCTCCTCCCGTCCAGCCTTTTATAAACCGGATAAGGCCCTCCGGTTTGAGGAAGGATGAAGAGGGACCCTCCATTGTTCTTAGAAGCTATTGAGACCGGGATAATGACATCTCTCCAAGGTAGGAGAATGTTTGATCTGATCAGTCCAGGCTCGCGAATGCCCGAGATTCCAGTCTATGTGTATCTGGAAAAAAGTAACACCTAGTAGATTTTTATAAAATGTATTATAACTATTTTATAGACATTGCTTACTTATATTATAATCTGTGTCAAATTTGAATGTTTTATCTCTAGAAATGTATGCGTTTATATGTTGCAGTTCTTGACCTCTTGAGCAAAAATAATCTGAGCACGATTTAATGCTAAGGCTAGTTCTTAATACACCAGGTGTTAAACTTTGTCCAAATCCTATATAAATTACAGGACGATACCAAACTAGTTTTTCCAACATACACTGACATGCAAAAAAAAGTGGCAAGCTATTTAGTATACTTGAACGCCTTATCACATTTTGTTGCGCCGAAATGACATTTTACACAGACAGTAATTATGTTTTTGTCAACTTGTTTCATTGTTTTTATTTACAGGGTGTAATATGAAATAACGTTTTCTTTTTGTAAATTTTTAAACGTCCTTTAGATTAACTTAACTTCAGAAAAGTAGTAAAGCGTAGTTTATAATTTAGATCTATCTTTAAGGATTATTTTGGCTTTTGATTTGTTGCTCTTCAAAAGATATATCCCTTCAAAGTATACGTAAATAGTTAGCTCGCCACTTTTTTGCATGTCAGTGTATTTAACGTATAGTACATTCTAAAATAAAAATAAGGTTTTATTTCAATGTAGATTTAAAAACTCTTTAGTTTTGAGATATAGAACGAATAAGATTTACAATATAAGACTCGATATCGAGAATAAAGCATTTGTGAACCTATGTTCGTATAAATCTTTTTTATATTTTGAAAAGCACTTTACGCTAAATATGTTGAAAAAAAAAATTAGTGTCATTTTCTTCTCCCTGTGTATTTTATACGGGATTTGGGCAAAGTTTTACACACTGTATCACAAAAACTAGCCATAGGATTAGATTTTGCCCATGGTATCTTTTGGTCAGGAGGTCAAGAGCTACAACAAATAAAAAAATCGGTAAATTTCCTTAACCCGGAACTTCCCTCGTTAGGATTTTTTTCCATTTCTTAGTAATAGTGAAGTGTGACCCAATTTAGTTAAGTACATTGTCACAGTATATGTGTGTGTTACATAATATACTGTCTTTTCATTTTGATTGAGCGCCATTTTATTCCATCATATTGGATTCCTACCAATATTTCACTAGTTTTTTCAACCAGTGCAGTCTATGCTACATTTGACTTATGGGCATAATTTAAAATAAATTCAACTAGTAGCTTTTACATTGACACATACCGATATTTAAAATTTAAAGCAATTGAACAAGATTTTATTACGTTGATTTTTTTATAAATTTTATTTGGCCGCTATTTTGTTCCTCCATCTTAAATTGAAACCCATAGTATCAGTCTTTACCTACTACGTTGGTCCGCAGATATTTCTTAATTCCAAATAATACACACATAAAAACAAGAGGGTCCTTAACGAAAACCATCTAGAAACTTAATATCTGGAAAATATTTGAGGATCAACGTAGTAGGTAAAGACTGATAATATGGGTTTCATGCAGGACATAGAATCGTTATAAGCGTCCTGAGAATGAAACAATAAAATTGAGAAACGTCGACAATTAAAAAAAGTCTTTTGTACTTTACTACTTGTTCTTTACCTAACCCCAAATAATACACCACTCTAACATAAAAACATGAAAATCGTTTACGAAAACCATTTAGAAACTTAATATCTGGGAAATATCTGCGGACCAACGTAGTAGGTTAAGACTGATAATATGTCTTTTATGCAGGATATAGAATTTAAATATATGTCCTGAGGATGTAACAATAAAGTTGCGAAACGCCGACAATTTAAAAAATTCTAATCCCAAATAATACACCACTAACATAATACCAAGGGGATCGCTAACGAAAATCGTTTAGAAATTTAATATCTGGGAAATATCTACGGACCAACGGTGTAGGTAACGATTTCCAATGTGGGTTTCATGCGGAATATAGAATCTACATATGTGACCTGAGGATACAACAATAAGTTGCGAAACGTTGACTATTTAAAAATAGACTTTTGTTTTTTTTACTGGATCCTAACCCTAAATAATACACCTCTCTAACATAATATCAAGAGGATTGTTAACGAAAACCATTTAGAGACTTAATATCTGCGAAATATATGCGCAACAACAGAGTAGGTGAAGACTGATAATTTCATGCAGGATATAGGATCTATATATGTGTCCTAAGGATGCAACAATTAAGTTGCAAAACGTCGACAATTTAAAAAAAAACATGTTTTTTTTACTGGATCTTAACTCCAAATTATATACCAATCAATTTTAATATTTTTTTTTAAATTATTGCGCTATATTGGTCTTTACCAAAATATTACCAGGTCATCCACATATGGCCCGTAATTTTTGGTCAAAATTTAAAGTCAGTCGGGTAAGTAGTGTCTACGCTATGACACGAATTAACAGATAAACAGACAGACCGACCGATGGAATTGATAAAATATATTTTTTTTAGCATCTAGGGAGGCTTAAACGTAAAGATGTGTAAAACCTGAGAGGGTGATTTTTCATAATTATAAACATTTTATTTAGTCGCCATTTTGTTCCGCCATCTTGAATTACTACCACCATTTTACTAGTTGATCCCTATGCCACAAATAGTTATGACATACAATTTGGAATCAAATCAATAAGCAGTTTTTTCAGGCTGAATTTTTAAATGTTTTATTAAGCCGCCATTTTCGTATCGCCCTCTTGGATTTGTACCAAAATGTTACCAGTTAATTCCAACATAATACTTGAGGTTTTTGCAAAATTTGACATAAATTGAATGAGTGGTTTTTTAATAATATTTTTTTTTACATTTCACTGGGTCGCCATTTTGTTTCGCCACGTTGGATTTTTACCATAAGGTTTCCAGGTCATCCTCATATGACCCCTAAATTTGAAGTTAATCGGGTAAATAAAGACTACTTACTTAAGCTATGCCGCAAACTGACAGACAGACAGATGGAATTGACAAAATGTTTTTCGTCATCTCTTTTACAAGGGAGGTACAAATCGTCATATTTCAGCAAAACCGATTTGCTATAAGGTTTGTGCGTGGTCCTTTGTATCGTTTGCGACTTTCTCTGTGAAGCCGACCTTTCTCGAAGTGGCAAACATAAAATTTGACTTCGACACCCCAAAAAACATCAACTGGTGAGAAAGGAACTTCCGTATTTTTTTTTCGTGAAAATGACCACTTGTTCCTACAATTTACGATGTTTTTCCAAAAACCCATCGATATCTCCCGTAAGAATTAGCAATCAATTTATTCTTTGAAATACTGTTACTCTTAAAATATTTTTATTTCCTTTAAGGAAGCATGGATATTAATATTAATAACCTTTTTCTATTAAATATCGTTATTAACATTGCAATAATCATCAATGAATGAAGGCAAACGCAGTAATTAAAATAATTCAAGATTCATAATATAGGAGCAATCTACATTTGGAATTGTATCTGTTTACGCTGAAAAAAATATATATTGCGAAAGAAACAGGTACGGCCGAGATATGTGTAACGTCTATTAATTTCACTGTGTAATTTATGGCTTCCAACATATTTAACATTACAGGTAATCTAGGGTCATAACATCTAATACTGATTATTGATGCAAACCGCATACGATTCACACTAAAATTACGAAATCCTATGTAATGGACAAAATTGTTTCAGAACAAGCTGCTTCTTTTTAAACTAATTAATCGGTTGCGGATTCCTTTAGATGTTTACTTTTGTTTTGATTAATATGCCGTTGTCCTGGGCATGTCAATGCCCCTGCCCCCTAGGGAATGTCATCACTATGATAAACATTTTGCAATTTATATTAGAATTTTCTTTTTACTTTCCTCGTGAAAGGGATGTATTATAATCGTGTAAAAATCACCCTACGAAATTTCTTTAGATATTTACGTACAGTCGAATGCGTTCTTATCGTGCGGGTTCAAAGGTAACCATCATTATGAATCAAATCAGAAAACACAGTGAATACCAAAATGTTGTGTGATTCTTTTATCGAGCTATTAAATCTCGATGGGCTATTTACAAATATACAGGGACAAACAAAATAGTTTTTTTTTTATATTACGCAATATTATTAAGATAGCCACTAAATATTATTTATATATCAAATGCCGAGGGACTAATTAAGAAAATTCGCTAAATATGTATTTGGTTAAAATTTTTTGGTTGGCAAAAACACAAATAAACAAAATAGCAAGCGCCGGAAGGCGGTTCGAATCAGTGGAACAATCAGAATATGTTCTGTTTATTAATTATTAATTAAGTGGCTGTGGATTTTTTTATCAATCACCAAAAATTATGAGCTCCGCTTGACCTAAAAATGTAACCACTTATACAGCGTCATTTATTTAAATGTGGCCCACCCCTGTGCAAAGAAATTTTTTTTGTATTATGATAACAAAAAAAATTTACTTTCAAAAATATTAACACTTCTGTTAAAAACACAAGACAATTAGTTATTACTTCCCTGTGAGATTTTTTCAGATCTTTACGTTTAAGGGTCCCTAAATGCCGGAAAACATGTTTTCTCAATTCCGTCTGTCTGTAGGTATGTCTGTCCGTCAGTCTGTCTGTTCGCGGCATAGCTAAAAAATTACTTATCCGATTTCTTCAAATTTCAGTTTAAAATTAAGGGCCATGCATGCGAAAAATACAGGCTCTATATATATATAAATATATATATATATATATATATATATATATATATATATATATATATATATATATATATATATATATATATATATATATATATATATATAAACAGGGTTATTCACGCAACCCGTTCATTAAAAGTTTTTGATGATGCCATTGAAATAAAAATTTCAAATTTTGGGATTAAGGTAGGTCAAGGGGTACTTCATTTTTGAAATATTTTCAACTTCCTGTCACTTCCGGTTTAACCGGAAGTTGGTATCAACTTGCTTATTTTAAATGGAACACCCTGTATTTTATGATATTTTTGGATTCTACGGAGAATTTTAATGCTATTTTATGTATCTCATATTTTTGTAAGTTTTGCAGACGATCGGTAAATAATCTTAGGTTTCTATTTTTTTATTGAACTTGTCTATTTTTATACAGGGTGTCCTAAATTCAGCGGCAAACATTCACATTTTCAAAGCCCCTAAAGTCCGTTTTTTTAAATGGGACACCCTATAACTTTATGCACTATTAAATGTAGAATTTCATTTTCTATCGAACTGTATTAAGGTTCCCTATACCTATTCGTAACCATTTTCGAAATAATTGGGTTTTATAAAAATATCGTATGTATTTGCTTAAATGTTTACATGTTTCAATGGTGAGCCATGGAAAAATAATTGAGATCCAATATCCAATATGACAGATGATTAGTATGCGTTATTTATCGAAAGCTGTCAATGATAAACTAAATCTTCTAAATCGAAATGGAAGAATACTCAAACGCTGATATTCTCAATCTATTTTATATTCATGGAGAACGTTATAAAATTTTGGAGAGAACGTGTCGTGTGTTTAATGAACGCCACCCTGATTTGCCGCCAATGAACAAGTCAAAATTCAAGAGGATTGAAACGAACTTTTTGCGTTTTGGTAAGGTTAAAGTTACAAAAAATGTTCCGAAACCAGTGAAAAATGCCGAGGATAACGTAATAAACACATTACGTTATTTCCACGCAAACCCGCAAAGTTCAATACCGTCTGCAGAAAACGATTTGGGAATTCCTTCTTCATCTGTCCAAAGAATTTTGAGCGAACATCATATGCACCCTTATTCCTTCTTCCAAAACGTGCAAGCCTTGAGACCTGGTGATGACGTACGACGAGTAGAATTTTGCGAATTCATGTTTTTGAAAATTCAAGAGGACCCTCAATTCCTTTCAAAAATATTTTGCACCGATGAAGCAAAATTTTCTAGAGAAGGAATAACAAATAGAAAAAAAGAACATTTCTGGGTAGCAAAAAATCCGCACGCTTTACGTGAAACGCGTTCTCAAGAGAGGTTTAGCTTCAATGTTTTCGGTATAGTATTAAATGATCAGGTGCGGTACTGTATTTATGAAGACAATTTAAACAGTGATAAGTATTTGAAAATTCTACGAGGGACGGTCTCTGAATTTATAGAAGAAATTCCTATTGGTGAGCTGCAAAATTATTGGTATCAATTATATGGGGCACCAACACATAATTCCGCTGCAGTTTATCTCCAATTATCTGGAATTTTTGAAGATCGCTGGATTGGTCCCAATGGCCCTTGGAGATGGCCCCCACGATCGCCTGATTTAACACCCCTAGACTTTTATTTATGGGGATTTATCAAAGGTAAAGTCTATGCTTCTCCAGTAAAAAACCAACAAAATTTACTGGACAAGATACGAACAGCTTTTGCCGAATTAGAAAACGGACAAATTCAACGGGCCACAGCAACTGTACAAAGAAGAATTGAAATGTGTCTTCAAATGAACGGACAGCATATAGAACATTTGTTATAATTCAATTTTATTATTTTATTTATTTATTGTTGATTATTAGATTGCTATAATTTTTAAGTTCACTAAAACAAGTTTAGAACAGTCTCGAACTTAGTAGATATGGTTAAAAATAATGTAAACAATTTATTACATTTTTTATAACTTTAACTTTTCCGAAACGAAAAAATTTCGTTTCAATCCTTTTCAATTTTCTCTTGTTCATTGGCGATAAACGAGGATGTTTTTCATTAAAAACATGGCACGTTCTCTACAATATTTTGTAACATTCTCCGCGAATATAAAATAAATTGAGAATATCAGCTTTTGAGTGTTATTTTATTTTAATTTAAAAGTTTCAAATCAGCTCTCATGTTGAATAGAAAAGCACAAGAATTGTTTTTCCATGGCTTACTACGGGAAGGGCTAAATGCTTTAGCAATTACATATGACAGTTTAATAAAAACCTGATTATTTCGAAAATGGTTACGAATAGGTATAGGGAACCTTAATACAGTTCGATAGAAAATTAAATTCTACATTTGATAGTGCATAAAGTTATAGGGTGTCCCATTTAAAAAAACGGACTTTAGAGGCTTTGAAAATGTGAATGTTTGCCGCTGAATTTAGGACACCCTGTATAAAAATATACAAATTCAATAAAAAAAATAGAAACCTAAGATTATTTACCGAGCGTCTGCAAAATATGAAGATTATATCTTTAAAACTTACAAAAATATGAGATTTTAAAATTTGGTACCCCGAAGGCTCTTTTTCGGTTCAAGGTCAAATATCTTAAGAACGCTTGTACCTAGGTATAGAACATGCTACATAAAATAGCAATAAAATTCTCCGTAGAATCCAAAAATATTATCAAATACAGGGTGTTTCACTTAAAATAAGCAAGTTGATACCAACTTCCGGTTAAACCGGAAATGACAGGAAGTTAAAAATATTTCAAAAAAGAAGTACCTTTTGATCTTACCTTAATCCCAAAATTTGAAATTTTTATCTAAATGGCATCATCAAAAACTTTTAATTAACGAGATGCGTGAATAACCCTGTATAATTGAAATACCAATAGACTAAACTATAATTTATACTAAATAAAAAAAAATAAATATGCAAGTTGTTGCGATACGAATTGACCATCACAAAGAAACTGAGAACAATTTTACAACAACGCATAAAACCAAGTATATCGTTCTCGTATGCTCAGAAAAGAAAAAAAAATGTAGTTTTAAAACCCATACGTTACAATAACATTTGAGAAACTCTTTCCAACCAAAAGAATTGCAATTCATTTTATTTCCACCTAATACTAAACATAATTATTTTATGTTACACAAAACCAGCAGCATTAATGTTTTACGAATATATTTTAAATTTAAAATAAAATCATGTTCAATGGAAAAAAAACTGTAATGTTTGCGAATGTTTACCACAATAAATATGCCACATTGAGACAAAGAGAAAAAATAAAGGTAGGAAAATTATAGTTCGATCACTTCAATATAGTCGCAATCGAAGATATTCATAAATTAAACATCACTGCCTTTAAACTCGCATCGCTTTCCCGCACTATCAGTATAGTAGACTTTACCTAGGAATGACCATGTTTTATTTTTGCCGTAGCGTTTTTTTGCTTCCCCAAGACATTGGAATCTTAACGGAGTCAAAACCTCGTATATAACGTAATTTGTTCCCTTTAATTTACTTTTAGCAAGATACGCTTTATTACGCTTGAAGTTATTTACAAAATTTACCAGTATAGTACGTGGTTGATCACCGCTTACTTTCCCTAGACGAATGGCATAATCTACATCCTCAGCTGAACAACAAATTTCCGATTTAGAAATGAAAAACTCGCTAACTACATACAGCAATCAGATTCTCCTTTTCACACTCGGCGATGCCACACAGTCGGACGGA
Organism: Kuschelorhynchus macadamiae; assembly: GCA_030620095.1. Lineage (NCBI taxonomy): Eukaryota > Metazoa > Arthropoda > Insecta > Coleoptera > Curculionidae > Kuschelorhynchus > Kuschelorhynchus macadamiae. Next base: position 87,405 of record JAUTXW010003640.1, read on the forward strand.
ATTTCTTCTGGATCGTTGGTCTAGAGCAGGGGTGCTCAAACGTTGACCAGTCGATCGCGAGTGCTTTTTGAGTAGATCTCGAGAAGTAAAAATTTTTTAATAAGTAGTAATTTATTACGTAATAAAATAACACTCTGCTAGCGGCAAAAGGCGGCTTTATCAAAGGAACGCGCGGTACTTGTCAAAGAAAAGCCGCGTTTTTTATTCTTGCCGCTTTTCTAGAAATTTCGGGCGGCGCGTTTGACGAGAACATTCGAGACTTTCGTTCACGCTGATATAAATGTTGCGCCTGCAGGAATTGGAGTCATTCTGAATTGCAACTTGAAGGCAATACTACGTCGATACAAAGTTTATTATTAAATAGTACAAAATGAGTGCAGCGAAGAAATCTAAAACGTATCATTTTAATAACGATTGGGGGGAAGAATTTTTGTGTTGTATGGTGAAGGATAAGTGCATTTGTCTTATTTGTCGTGCGTCAGGTGCAATACCTAAGCGTGGTAACTTAGAGAGGCATAAAACGGTTCATAAAAACTATGGAAAGGATTTTCCGCCACAGAGTGAATTAAGAAAACGAAAGGTACGTGATTTGATATCTTCTTTGAAAAAAGGACAAGTCATGTTCACAAGACTAGCCAAACAATCAAAAGCTGCTACGATCGCGTCATTTAAAATATCTCTTATATATTGGCGAAACACAAGAAACCATTCGAAGATGGACCGGTTGTGAAGGAAGCATTTATTGAGCGGGTGAGACTTTATTTGGAGATTTTAAAAATAAAACAGAAATCATGTCTGCTATTAGAGAACTTCAGTTATCTCGTCCGACTGTCACAAGGCTTATTGAAGTCATGAGTCAGGACATGGCAGATAAACTAAAAAATGATATCATGGAATGTACATACTTTTCTTTACAGTTCAACGAATCCACCGATATGACAGACACTGCCCAGCTGTGTATTTTTATTCGGATGGTATTCAATGACATGTTGGCTAAGGAAGCATTTTTGACAATCATTCCTCTGAAGGAGGGAAGACCCTTAGACCTTTTGTGGCATTGTGTCGAGCTAATGAAGATTTGTCTTCATTTTTTTCAATCCATTGCATTATACATCAACAAGTTTTGTGTTCAAAAGTTTTAAACACGGAGGAAATTATTGGCATTGCAACAAAAATTGTGAATTCCATCCGTGCACGTAACTTGCAACGGAGGCTCTTTAAGTTGCAGTTGGAAGATAGGGAGTCAACTGAACACACTGATTTAGTTCTTCACACGGACGTCAGATGGTTGAGTCGCGGAAAATTCCTAGAAAAGTTTCAAGAATTATTGCCCCAAATAACAGCTTTTCTAGACGAAAGAGGTGATGACACTTAGATGCTGAAAAACGAAAAATGGCTGACTGATTTGGCATTTTTGACTGACATCACAATGCACTTAAACACCATTAACTTGGAGCTTCAAGGTAAAGGAAAAACTGTTATTGAGATGATTAGCGCAGTAAACGCATTCAAAAGTAAATTGCAACTTATGATAGATCAACTGAAAAGAAAGGATCTGAAACATTTTCCGTCTTTGAAAGCAAGGATTCCTCAGTTGAATTATGATACGTATGAGGCTGAATTATCAAATATCTTGGGATAATTCGAAATGCGTTTTTATGATTGTAGTAAATTGGTAAATGTAGTATCATTTACGAGTTATCCTTTTTCATGTAAAAACATCGAGGGATTAGTTACTAAAATAGCAATTTTAATATGAACTCATGTTCTGTTGAAAATGAGTTGGTGCAGATTGTATCAGATATACATCTCAAAGCTACAGCATCTGATACAAATTTCTGGTGTTTTATATCTGAAGATAAATATCCGAATATAAGGCAAATCGCCCTTCAACTGACAGCAATGTTTGGGTCAACTTACTTGTGCGAGTCTGCATTTTCTGAAATGAGGATAATTAAGTCAAAATATCGCAATCGACTAACTGACGATCATATGTCATCATGCTTGCGATTAGTACTCAGTGGTTACGTACCATCTTATGAAAAGTATGCTGAGGACATGCAGCGCCACGCTTCAACATCCAAAGTTACTTCTTAGTTAAGTTTAACATTATATGTAACTCTTTTGTTTTGTAACAACCAATAAACTCGCAATTTTGAAAAACTATGAGTTTTTTCTATGATATTGTAGAGAAGAACCTAACTAAACCTAATCCAAACCTTGACTAAAATAATGTATATTGTGCGGAAAGCTAATATCTATATATGCTACGGTACAGGGTGTACCTAGGTAGATAGGTAGGTAGGGTGTATGTATCGTGTATGTACGACAACCGTGCATCACACATACTTGCAGCCTCTCAGAGTGTAAAAATATTGAGGTATATCGCCAGCAGTTCAAGTTTGAGCACCCCTGGTCTAGAGAATCGGTCTGCGTCTGAAGTTTCGATATTTCGCCAGTATTTTTTTGTAATAGATGACGTTAGCGAGTTTATTTAATCACGAACATCTGTGAGCTTTTGGTTCATTTCGTTCAACTTGAAGGCTTCGTATTTGAAGGCTCTAGAGTCTAGATACCTACGCAAATAGAAATAATATAATGGAGGTTAATTTTTATAGTACGTTTTATGGAATGGAATCTTATGGAACCGGCGGCCCTGGTGAGATCATTAGTGTTTAGATGGGGTAGAGTAAAAATTCCTGAAGAAACCTCATACCATAGAAAGTGAAACGTCGGACAGTAATTTCAATTTACGACAGTCTAATCCCTAGAACCATAATTTCCAAATTACCTTTTACTTCAAAATATTTACTTAATATGTTCTCACGAGATTCCATAAACCCAACCTGTCCATGGCCTGGCGCATAATTTATTATCGCCGTTAAAATAATAAGTCAAACTGGGTGGCGTCTTCAAAGATAACTAACCATAAAATGTCAGCCAGGCATGCTTTTGTGAAATATTGGGTATAAACTTTGTTTTTATCTACCGTTTTGTGTATGTAAATATTGCTGTAATTTTATGGATGAACATATTTTAATAGGTTTCGTGATACATTTTCGCAACCACGTTTAGCATCCTGGTTAGTCATTTGAACTATTCGAAAACCATTTTCTTTACAGATTATTGATATTTGTATATTGCTATTATTTTTACTGCTTTTTTTAATACCATTTTATCATATCAGGATATTTATCTAAATTTAATTCACTACACTATACTATACATTCTTTCCAAACATTCCAATATTTTACCAGTTTGTACCCCACAATAGTTTTTTGAGCATTATTTAAAATGAATTCAATAAACTGTTTTTACCTTGATACACACAGCCATTTTGTTACGTCATGTTGAATTCGTACTAATTTATCCCTGTCAACTGAATAAGATTTTTGTACGTTAATTTTTTTTTAATATTATTTGGCCGGTATTTTGTTAACACATAGTTTGAAGCTGATCTAACAAGTAGTTTTTTTTTAAATATTTTATTAGGCCACTATTTTGTTTTGCTATATTGGATTTATACCAAAATGACACAAGTTTATTCTTGATGAACACTTGATGATTTTTGGGAAAGATTTGAGGTAAATTGGTTAATTAGTTTTCTTAGTAATTACTTTTTAACGTTTCACTAGGCCGCCATCTTGTTCTAGCATATTGAATTTTTACCAAAATATTACCAGGTCCTCCTCATATGCCCTTAATTTTTGACAAAAATTAGTAGTCAATCCGGTAAATAGTTTTTAGGTTTAGGCCGCTAACTGACAGACAGACACACAGATGGACCGACGGAATTGATAAAACACATTTTTGGCATTATAAACGCTAAACGTAAAAGATCTGAAAAACTTGAGAGAGTGATTTTTTCACGATTAGAAACATGTTATTTGGCTGCCATATTGTTCCGCCATCTAGTAACACAACTTTACTAGTGCATATCTAAACCCTAATTTGTTGTGACACAGAATTTCAAATCAATACATTAAGTAATTTTTCCGCTGCTGATTCCTATATGATACTTGATTTCTTTGCAAAATTTGAGAAATACAGTGTGTCCGAAATTGGTTATGACAGTATTGGGATCTCGGAAACCGTGATAGTTACAAAAACGTTTAAATGGAGAAAGTTTTAGACAATTATGTTTGTAATTTAACGCCGTTTTGCTCGCGATCCTATCTTTTTTAGTTTTTGAGATATTTCGAAAAAACCAAATAACTGCATTTTCGAAAAAGTCCTATAATTTATTTATTTATGAAAATTTTCAAAATCTGTAAGAACATTATTAAGGCAACTTTTTACGTAGAGTGCACCTATTAAGTCAGATTTTACATACGACGTTTCGATTTTCTAGAACCATCATCAATTTTGTTTTTTCTTATGGCCGCTGTGTTCGATTTTAACAGTTTTGAAAAGAGTATTTCTTTAGCTTTTCAACGGTGTATCACACTTTGTAATTAGGTTATTACTAAAGGTGCAAAAAGTGCGTAGAGGAAATATTTAAACGTTTTTTGGAATTATCAAAGTAAAAAATTTAAAATTAATAGTGTTAAAAGGCAATATGTAATTCAACATCCAGTTCTACAAAAAATTAGTAAAAACTACACAATAATATTGCACAATGTTCACAAATGTTCAAATGACCAGCCGCAGATAAAAATGCAACGTTTAAGTTTTATTTAACATTCATCGCTGTTTTAATAAGGATTACAATGGCGTTAAACTTTTCTAATGAAGAAATGTTTGATATGTTAGTGTGCTATATTAAAAGAAAGAAATGCAAACAGGGCCATGGATGTGTATTTTGACACGTACCCCGAAAGACGGCAGCCTGGCAGAACTTATTTTCAAACGCTGGTTAGAAACTTGCTTGAGTTTGGCAGTTTTAATAAGATTCGCACAAAGAAGTATGCAAAAGACAACGAGCAACGCAATAGGCAAATCCTAGAATATTTTAATGAAAATCCGACTTCATCTACAAGAAGAAGCGAAACAGAACTGCAAATTCCAAAATCTACCGTTCATGGCGTCTTAAAGGTAACTAAATATCGTCCTTACAAGCCAACAATTGTGCAAGGACTTCAAGCAGGTGATTTCGAAAGAAGAATTGTTTTTTGTAATTGGTATATCAATAGATGTCGAGAAAATCCCGCTTTTTGCAATAAAGTCATTTGGTCAGATGAGACTCATTTTACAAACTGTGGCATTTTTAATAAAAACAATCACCATTATTGGACTATTGAAAATCCGCAACTACGCGATCCACGCAGGCTGCAAGAGCGATTTGGTTTTAATGTGTGGTGCGGGATGCTTGGTAAGATAAACATAGTCTGATTGAATTGCTTATAATTCAATATTTTCCATTACTTTTTAGGAAATCGTCTCATTGGTCCCTTTATTTTTGATCAGACACTGACAGGCCCAAGATACCTTGCCATGTTACAGAATCAAATAGTTCCTGCCATTCGAGAAGCTGTGCCAGATGATCAGTTTAATAGCTTGTGGTTTCAGCAAGACGATTGTCCTGCACATAACAGCAGGGATGTACAAACCTTTTTAACAAAAACTTTTGGTGAAAACGTAATATCCAACAGTGGTCCTGTCCGCTGGCCAGCTAGATCCCCGGATATCCCGCCGTTGGATTTTTATTTATGGGGATGTGCGAAAAATGAAATATACGAATTTGACCCCCCAGAAAATAGGCAAGTTCTTGAGCAGCGAACCTGAAATATTCTAGAAAATATAAATAGAAATACCATTCAACGGGTAATCAGAACAGTTGAAAGGAAATACGGACGCTGCATAGAAGAAAACGGTCAACATTTTTAATCCTAGTATTATGTAGCATTTTTTTATTAATTTTATTGAGTAGGTAGTTCATACTGATTTTCTGTTAATTTTTGTAAGGTTAGTACTTTTAAATCGCCATGAACGGTTGACTTCAGAATGTGAAGTTCTGTTTCAATTCTTCTTATGGAAAAAACCAGATTTTCATTAAAATATTCTAATATTTGCCTATTCCATTCCTTGTCATACTTGCATACTTTCTGTTGCGATTCTTAAAATTGGCTAACCCTAGCAAGCTTCTAATCAGTGCAGCGCTTGAAAAGAAGTTCTGTCGACAGTCGTTCTTCGGGGTACATTATGTGCAGTGCACATAGTATTAATGTTACTGAGTAGAACTTACTGATTTTATGCAGAATTTAATGTCCAATTTAAAAATATTGCTATTTGAAACTATTAAATTTTAATTTATATCGATAATTCGAAAAAATGTTTAAACAGTCTTATTTCAAACGCAAAGCCTACTTGGGCAAAGATGTTAGTGTTATATGCGGGTGGTAGTTTGAACATGTGTGAACATTGTGCACGAATCAATTATGTTATTAAGTAGTTTTTACTGATTTTTTGTAGAACTGGATGTTAAATTACAATATATTGCTATTTAACACTATTAATTTTTAACTTTTTACTTTGATAATTCCAAAAAACGTTTAAATATTTCTTCTACGCACTTTTTGCACCTTTAGTAATAATCTAATTACAAAGTGTGATACACCGTTGAAAAGCTAAAGAAATACTCTTTTCAAAACTGTTAAAATCGAACACAGCGGCCATAAGAAAAAACAAAATTGATGATGGTTCTAGAAAATCGAAACGTTGTATGTAAAATCTGACTTAATAGGTGCACTCTACGTAAAAAGTTGCCTTAATAATGTTCTTACAGATTTTGAAAATTTTCATAAATAAATAAGTTTTTTCGAAAATGCAGTTTTTTGGTTTTTTCAAAATATCTCAAAAACTGAAACATAATTGTCTAAAACTTTCTCCAGTTAAATGTTTTTGTAACTATCACGGTTTCCGAGATTCCAATACTGCCATAACCAATTTCGGACACACTGTATATGATAAGCAGTCTTTTTAAGATTTCACTAGGCCGCCATTTTGTTTTGCCATATTGGTCATAATATTTCCAGGTCATTATTTTTGTCAAAATGTTAGCAGTCATCCCCATGTGACCCTTAATTTTTGATCAAAATTTGTAATTAGTTTTTAGCTATGCCACGAACAGACAATCCGACAGATCGACAGGCAGACCAAAGGAATTGAGAAAACATGTTTTTCGGCATCTAGGGACCCGGAAACTTAAAGATCCGAAAAAATCTAGGATGGTGATTTTAAAAATTATAAAATAAAAAAATAAAACCGAATTAAAAAAAGCGCTAAAAAGTAAAAAAAATATTTTATTCCACATTGAAAATTTGACTTTATGCAGTCGACGTCAAATTAGTAAAGACCGTGTTTATTTGCAATAATAATATTAATAATAATAACAAATGTCTTATATTACAAAAACATAAGTTATTACAGAAAAAATATATTTGAAATGTTAATGAAAAAATCGGTAAATTTCCTTTAAATACTTTATATATATTTTTATTACATATATACTGTCTTTTCAAACATTTTTATTGGACGCCATTTTGTTCCGCTATCTTGAATTCATAACACAACTTTACCAGCTTATCTCTATATCACACTTAATGCTTGCACAACATTTGCTGTCTTATATCCATACCAAAATATTACCAATTCATTCTTATGTAACCCTTTTTTTGAAAATTTGAGGTAAATTAGGTAATTAGTTTTTTTTAGTAACAATTGCTTAACGTTTCACTATACTGCCATATTGAAATTTTACCAAAATATTACCAGATCATCCCCATATGAGGCTTAATTTTTGAGTAAAATTTGAAGACAATCTGATTAGTAGTTTTGAAGATATGCCACAAACTGTCAGACAGACAGACAAAGCGACATCGACAGGTGGACGGACGCAATTGATAAAACATATTTTTTGTACGCGAATATATATAAAACCGGCTAGGTGATTTTTCAGATTACAAAAGTTTTATATGGCCGCCATTTTGTTCGGCCATCTTGAATTAGTACCACAGGTTTACTAGTTCATCTCTATAATACAATTAGTTATGACACACAGTTTAAAATTACTTCACTAGTTATTTTAGGCTGAATTTCTAAATATTTTATTCAGCCGCCATTCTGTTCCGCCATCTTGTACTTGTACCAAAATTTTACAAGTTGATTCCTACATAGTAATTGATTTTTTCTAAGAAATAATTTTTTAATGTTTCATTAGGTTGCCATGTTGTTCCGCATATTGGATTTTTACCACAATATTACCAGGTCATCCCTATATAAGCATTAATTTTTAACTAAAATTTGAAGTCAATCTGATAAATTAAAATCTGCAAAATATTTGCAGACTGATAGTACTAGGTAAAGACTGATAACATGGGCTTCGTGCAGGATATAGAATTTATATGTGGTCTGAGTATGTAACAATAAAGTTGCAAAACGTTGTCTATTTAAAAATAGACTATGCCACGAACTGACAGATAGACAAACCAACAGACGGAGTTACGGAATTTATAAAACATATTTTTTGGCATTTAGGGACGCTAAAACGTGAAGGTATTTAAAACCTGAGAGGGTGATTTTTTCAGATTACAAAATTTTTATTTGGCCGACATTTTTTTCCGCCATTTTGAATTAGTACTACCCTTTAACTAGTTTATCTCCATACTGCAATAAGTGATGGCATACAATTTAAAATCAGTTTAATAAGTAGTTTTTTCAGGTTGAATTTGTAAATATTTTATTAACTCGCCAATTTGTTCCGCCATCTTGGATTCGTACCAAAATTTTACCAGCTGATTCCTACATAATACTTGAGCAAATTTGAGATAAATTGGATAAGAACTTTGTTAGAATAATTTTTTTAACATTTCAGTAGGCCGCAATTTTGTTTTGCCATATTGGATTTTTACCAAAATGTTACCAAGTCATTCCCATATGACATTTAATTTTTGACCAAATTTGAAATTAATCGGGTAAGTAGTTTTTTAGATACGCCGCGAAGAGACAGACCGACAGGCATACAGATAGACAGACCGACGGAGTCGAGAAAACATGTTGTAGCAGGGTTATCGAGCGGTTATTTATTATATTTAAAATTATTTATTTATTTTATTTATTTATTTGTGACGTAGCGGGCAACCCTGTCACAATACTGAAATTAACTAAAGTATATTAAGTAAAATCAAAGGTACTCTGTAGGCTTCTTCGTGAGTTATAATTTACAATTTTATTAAATATAATTGTTAGTACAAATTGACTTATAAATTCTATCTCACCAGTTCTGCGGCCATATAAACTCGAACAACAGCAAACTGCAACAACGATGGTATCTTCTTCTTGAATATAAGTTTATTTAACTATCAGGTGGTTTATTTAAATAAAAGATTTAGTTTTTAAAAACAACTTAAAAATCTATTAACAGAAGTAAAGCAAGTGATATGCTGTACAAAAATAATACTTAAACCTAATAACAAAAAAAAGTATTTAAATCTAGAAAATGAGGGAATTATCTTAAAATCCCCAACTTTAGTACAACGGAAAAGAAAAGAAAAATCTTTAAATAAAACGTAAATTTTAACTCTAGAAAACCAGTTACTCCCCAGATAAAACATAGAATGAAAATAAAATATCTTTGAAAATCCCGTAACTTTAATGTCCCACTATACGTAAAGCCCCGTAAACCACCACAAAAGAAGAATTTAGAATCAACTATAAGAATCAAAACTCTGACACAGACTGACTTTTAGTCCTCCCGTAAAATACCAAGTTAGCTGAGCTATTACTAGATCCACCCCTTAGACCAATCCCCTCTTTGATTTTATTAGTCAGGACGAAACGAATAAAGCGGTGAATGGTGAAGCTTAAGTCCCTACTCTAAACTTTAAGTTCGGAACTTCGTCTTAGAAACACGAGGTGTCACCCATGATAATAAAAAGTGAATAAATAGATTAAAATGATATTCCCTGCAATTCTTAGTCCTAAGATTATGTATATAAATTAATATATAAGCCTATACTAACTTATCCACATTATGGGTCCGAAAAGTCATGGCGAAAGAAAGGCACGAAAAATCCTTTCAGTTTATCGTTTCTGAAGGGAAAATTATGCCCCAAAAACATGGCTTTTCGGTAATGTTCCTATTACAAAGTACTCTATTGTATTTTCAACATAGCAAATTGACCATTTATTATCATTGCATCGAACCAAATAAAATGTTTCAATTAATATTTTCAACAAGTTAAATTGAACAGACCAAAGAAAGATTACCGTGAAACAGGGAACATATGGGATCCATAAACCCTCGAAAAGGAAGGCATAAATTGTAACCTTTTAAGATAGCTCATCCATATATCTGTCTATACTCTAGATTGTAGCATTTGATTTTGATTGATACTTATCTAGGGTTTTAAATTCTCGAACCCAATATTAGATAAATTTACTTATAATTCTTGTGAAATAATCAAGCCTCTTTAAGCGTGAACGTGAGAACCAATAGTTTTAGTAACATATTGCTTGAATTATATTTAGAATATATAAAAATGTATACTCTATACTGTTATTATACTGTGATTATAGTCTATTCTGTTACAATGTTTTTCGTTATCTAGGGACCCTGAAACTAAAGATGTGAAAAAATCTCTGAGGATGATTTTTTTTAAGATTACATTACTTCTCTTTTATCAAGGAAGTAAAAATGAAAACAAGCTGTCACTTGGCGCAGTCTAGCTGTGATAGCTATTCTACCGAAGACCGTCTCGTGTCACTGCGAAATTTTATAGATTCGTATAAATTGTGAAGAGCCAAAATTAAAAATCGGAAAATTTCTTTACCCGGAACTCCCTCGGTATGATTTTTTTACCATTTGTTAGTAATAGTGAAGCGTGTCCCAACTTAGTTCAGTACATAGTCGCAGTATATATGTTACATATACTGTCTTTTCATTTTTATTTATTCCATTATATTGTATTCCTACCAATATATTACCATTTTCTTTCTACCTACACATGACTTGTGGGCATAATAAAACAAATTTAATAAGTAGTTTTTACTTTGACACATACCGCCATTTTGTTACGTCATATTGAAATCGTACCAGTTTATGTCATTTTTACATCTAATTTTTCCGCAATATCAATTAAACAAGATTTTTTTACATTGATTTTTTTAAAATTTTATTTGGCCGCCATTTTGTTTCGCAATCTTAAATTGAAACCAATATAATCAGTTTTTACCTACTCTGCTGGTCTCCAGATACTTCCCAGATATTAAGTTACTAACTGGTTTTCGTTATCGATCCTCTTGTTGTAATATTAAAGAGGTGTATTATTTGCGGTTAAGATCCAGTAAAAAAACAAAAGCTTTTTTTTAATGCCGACGTTTCGCAACTTTATTGTTGCATCCTCAAGACACAGATTTTATATCCTACATGAAACCCATATTATCAGTTTTTACCTATTCCGTTGGTCAAATAATGCACCATCTAACAACAAGAAGATCGTCTTCGAAAACCATTTAGAGCCTTAATATCTGGAAAAGATCTGCGGACCAACCTACTACGTAAACACTGATAATATGGTTTCATGCAGGATAAAGAATCTATATGTGTCCTGAGGATGCAACAATAAAGTTGCGAAACGTCGACAAATTAAAAAACTCTTTTGTTTCTTTACTGGACTTGAACCTTAAATAATACATCACTCTAACATACCCACAAGAGGATCGTTAACCAAAATCGTAGAAACATAATATCTGGTAAATATCTGTGGACGAACGGAGTAAATAAAAACTGATAATATGGGGTTGATGCAGGATATAGAAACTATATATGTATCCTGAGGATGCAACAATAAAGTTGCGAAACGTCGACTTTTCAAAAAATAAACTTTTGTTTTTTTACTCGACCTTAATCCCAGATAATACGCCACTGTAACATAACAACAAGAAGTTTGTTAACGAAAACCATTTAGAAGCATAATACCGAGGAAATATCTGCAGGATCTGTATATGTGTCCTGAGGATGCACATATTAAGTTCCGAAATGTCGACAACTAAAAAAAAAATATAGAGGTGAATTTTTCACAATTACAAAATTTTTCTTTAGCCACAATTTTGTTCCGCGATCTTAAATTAGTAACTAGAGCACTACACCACAATTAGTTATGGCACACAATTTGCAATCATCAGGTAGTTTCTTCTTTTTTATTTTGTGCCGCGATCTTGGATTCGTACCAAAATTTTGCCAGTTGATTCCAGCATAATACTTGATGCGTATGCAAAATTTGAAATAAATTCGGCAAGTAGCTTTTTCATAATACTTTTTTTTAACCTGTCACTAAGCCTCCATTTCGTTTTTGCCATACTCGATTTGTGCCAAAATATTACCAGATCATCCCCACATAACTCGTAGTTTTTTATCAAAATTTGAAATCAATCGAGTTAGTCATATGCCGCGAACTGACACACAGACCGACAGACGGGCTGACGAAATTGATGAAACATCTGGGGACGCTAAAACGTGAAGATATATAAAACGTGAGAGGGTGATTTTTCTTGAATTAATACCACGATTTTACTAGTTGATCCCTATACCACAATTAGTTATGGTACACAATTTGAAATCAAAGCAGTAAGCAGCTTTTTCAGGCTGAATTTTTAAATATTTTATTAAGCCGCCATTTTGTTCCTCCATCTTGGATTCGTACCAGATGTTATCAGTTGATTCCAACATAATACTTGATGTTTTTGCATAATTTGAAATAGCATTTTTTAATAATTATTTTTTTAAAATTTAACTAAGCCGCCATTTTGTTTCGCCATATTGGATTTTTACCAAAATGTTACCAGGTCATCCTCATATGACCCTTAATTTTTGACCAAAATTTCAAGTCAATCGGGTAAGTAGTTTTTTAGCTACGCCGCGAACGGACAGACAGACAGACAGGCAGACGGACAGACAGACAGACAGACGGACGGAATTGAGAAAACATATATTTCATCATCTAGGGACCATGAAACGTGAAGATCTAATAAAATCTCGGACGGTGATTTTTTCACGATTACAATATTTCCCTTTTACAAGGGAAGTAAAAAACAAGCGTTAAAATGAAGAAATTCAACTGGTACAGAGTTGTACCATACATATATATATATACAATATATATATATATATATATATATATATATATATATATATATATATATATATATACAGGGTTTGCCAAACTCAGTGGCGTATTAGAAGTATATGGAGAACGAGTAAAGATATTTACTTGAGATTTGGGTAAGTTTCATACTAAGAAGTGAACTTTATTTTAAAAATAATTTCGAAGTTGCGGCGTTGCCAGCTCTATTGCAGACAGACAGAAAGTTTCTTTTTTTAAATACAATACCCTGTATATTATTGCATTGTCAAATTCTATGTATTATTCTGAGCATTTTTTATGTAGTATGTCCTATACCTAATTTGAGAGGTTTCTGAAATAAAAATTATTTTCTAATTTTTAAGGGTCAAATCGAATTCAATGTAAACCACGATATATTTTTAGAACGTTGTCCCAGAATTCTGAAATTTTTATACGAGTTTCCGAACATGTAGGTTAATTGACGACTCAAGGTAATTTTTAATTAAAAGTTATACAGGGTGTATAAAAATATAGTTTATTCGCGATGAACAGAAATGTTCATAACTCGATTTTTTTAAATGGAACACCCTGTATATTTGAATTGCATCAAATAGAGAGAGACATTGCCTTTCAAATGACATTAGGTATTCCTATACCTATCTCTGATGGGTAATGAACTAAGTGGCATTTTAAAAAAAAATCGACCATTTTAGTATTTTCTGTAAAAAAAAATCTATTTTAAGCGCACTGAATAGAGAAGTAAACATTTTTGTCAAATACTGGCAAGTTATTTCTACGTATATCTGTCTTAATGATACCTAAATGGAAATACTTTTCTTGAGAAAAATCGATAATTTAATAGTAACAATATGTATTCACAAACGCTTTTGATAAAAAATTAACGATACTACCGAATAAAACAATAGTCACGATGGAACACCCTGTATATTTTTGTTGCATCCAACAGAGAAAAAATTACCTTTCAATAGTATTAGCATCGCTGATGATTAATTAATTAGATGCCATTTAGTAGAAGCACGAATAATATCTCATAAAACGAAAGATTATTTAACTAGTAGGCTGTGCACGCCTGTCATCTCCCAGGAAACCAAACAGAGAACATTTGTTTTTAATATGCATAGTTGTCAAAAATTCACTAATTTAAAATGGGAAATTCTTACTCAAGTGTAGAAATTCTAAATTTGTTTTATGTACACGGTCAATGTGATAAAATAATATCAAGAACATGTAGACAATTTAATCAACTTTATCCAAATTCTATCCCAATGAACGAGAAAAAGTTTAAAAGAATAGAGAAGAATTACAGAGAGTACAATAATGTTAAAAGACCAAGACTTCAAGTCAAACCTGTAACAGGTAACGAAGACAATGAAATTACTGTTTTGTCTTATTTCCATACATACCCTCACGCATCAATTAATAGCGCAGAGAAAGATTTAGGCATTTCTTACAAATCGGTGGAAAGAATTTTGCACAAACATAGAATGCATAATTATAAATTTATAACAGCCCAGGCTTTAGAGCCTACTGATCCTCCTCAGCGCGTCGCATACTGCGAAATGATCCTGATGCGTACACAAGAAGAGCCCAACTTTTTAAAAAAAGTTATTTGGACGGATGAGAGCAAATTCACAAAAGAAGGGATATTAACACAAGAAATTCACATTTTTGGTCCAAAGAAAATCCTTATTTTATCAGAGAAAAAGGTTTTCAATACAAGTTCGGTTTCAATGTATTTTGCCTCATGATGAATGACAAAATAAAGTTTTGCTTTTACGATGAAAATTTAAATTCTGAAAAATATTTGGAAATATTGAAAACTACAGTTTCTGATTTTCTCGACGAGTTACCATTGAACTTACTCCGGAGCTGCTGGTATCGGTTAGATGGGGCACCGGCTCACTGTACAAACGAAGTAAGTGCGGAACTTACTACAATCTTCGAAGACAGATGGATTGGCCGACGAGGTCCATGGATTTGGCCACCTAGGTCCCCAGACCTTACCCCTCTCGACTTCCATCTTTGGGGCAAGGTAAAAGGGATAGTTTATCAGACGCCAGTAGAAACAAAGGAAGAACTCGTAAATCGGACAAGAGAAGCACTGCTGGCATTATCCGCGGAAGAGATTCAAAAAGCAACGAGTCATGTAATGACACAAGTTCTGGAATGCCTCAGAGTTAATGGAGGACACTTTAAACAGTTCAGTTACTGACAATTCATTTGAGGATAGTTCTGTTGTTAGCTATATTTTTGTAATATTGTTTTATTCGGTTGTATCGTTAATTTTTTATCTAAAGCGTTTGTGAATACATATTGTAAATATTAAACTATAGATTTTTCTCAACAAACGTATTTTCATTTAGTTATCATTAAGATAGATATATTATTAACAAAAATGTTTACTTGTCTATTTAGTGCTTTTAACATAGATTTTTTTTCCAGAAAATAATAAAATGGTCGATTTTTTCTTTTAAATGCCATTTAATTCATTACCCATCAGAGATAGGTATAGGAACACCTAATGTCATTTGAAAGGCAATGTCTCTCTCTATTTGATGCAATTAAAATATACAGGGTGTTCCATTTAAAAAAAAATCGAGTTTTGGACATTCTGTTCCTCGCGAATAAACTATATTTTTATACACCCTGTATAACTTTTAATTAAAAATTACCTTGAGTCGTCAATTAACCTACATGTTCGGAAACTCGTATAAAGATTTCAGAATTCTGGGACAACGTTCTAAAAATATATCGTGTTTTACATTGAAAACGATTTGACCCTTAAAAATTAGAAAATAATTTTTATTTCCAAAACTGCTCAAAATAGGTATAGAACATACTACATAAAAAATGCTCAGAATAGTTCGTAGAATTTGACAATGCAATAATATATAGGGTATTGCATTTAAAAAAAGAAACTTCCTGTCTGTCTGCAATATAGCTGGCAACGCCGCAACTTCGAAAATATTTTTAAAATATAGTTCACTTCTTAGTATGAACCTTACCCAAATCTCAAGTAAATATCTTTACTCGTTCTCCATATACTTCTAATACGCCACTGAGTTTGGCGAACCCTGTATATATATATATATATATATATATATATATATATATATATATATATATATATATATATAATTTTTGGTAGTTTCTTAAACCATTTATTTATATATATTTTACTTCAATTTTCTTGGGTTAATAAACCTAATTATGTAAAAATAAAAACGCCTTCTTCCAACTTTGTTCTCTCTATTTTACGTTTCGCCTAACATAGTAGGCTTTTTCAAAAATGTACAAGATTATCATACTACCTAAAACAATACAATCAGGACATTAATACACAATTATAAATATGGGACATTACGTTATTTTTTTTTTATATATATAAATCACTTCGACAATGTATATCGGACAAAAATTAGTACAGAAATAAATAAAACAGAAATTCACTTTGGTTACATACCTCGATCGATTTTAGGTAGGCTTCATTCATCTGGATGTTATTGTATGAATAACTCAGTTAAGAAGTTTTTTTAATTTATTGGTTTTACTTGTTGTTTTATGGTATAGAAAAAATGTTAAAATATATATACATAGGCAGACGAAAATGGATACAGTGTGATATTTTTACTTTTAAGTTAATAGATTATAATATACTTGACTTAAATTATGGATGTCTTGTTTGTCGTTAACAGAAAATTTTTCTTTTTTAATGTGTATCATTTCCTTTATTTGTAGCTTGCGGTAATTGGGTTCTTGCGTTAAGATTTTCGTATCAGAAAAGTTAAATTCATGTCTTTCATTCTTTTCATGTTTGTGTAGAGCGGTTGAAGCATTTTTAGTGTATTTATGCCCATTCAGTCTGCTAAGTACTGGGTGGTCATTCCTATATATTTTTTTGGGCAGTTTAGGCAGGGTATTGAGTAAACGATGTTAGACCTTTCTTTATTGGGTACTTTGCTTTTTAAAGGAGTAAAAAGATGGGATAAACGATTGTGGGATTTATGGCAAACAATGATGTCTTGCTTTGCTAAAATATACTTAAGTTTTTCTGATAACCCATTTGTGTATGGCATTGCAACGTAGGTTTTATTGTCATTAGTTTGTATTTTTTCGCTTCTTTTCTTGTTGTACAGTCGAAAAACTCGTTGTTTAATGATTTTATTAGAATGTTTTTCAGGGAAGCCATTGTCTTTTAGAATTGTTCTTACTTTATTTAATGTTTCAGAGCGATACTCCGGTGATGTTAAAGTGAGAGCTCTGTCGGTAAGGCTTATGATGACGCTATTCTTTTGATTTTTCGGGTGGTTTGAATTGATTAACCTAACCTAACCTAAACCCAAGAAAATTATAAATATATATATATATATATATATATATATATATATATATATATATATATTATGTTTCTTTAAATAATAATATCGCACTACTATGGCTTTTTAATCAACAGATTTTTTTTTTCTAAGAATTAAAAAAAATATTATAAAAAATTCATTTTTAAATGTTAACATTTTTTATGTAGCAAACAAATAAAAAATCATATTTGATTGAAAAAAAAAACACATGATATGATAAAAAATACATAACAAAATTTATTTTTACAAAAAAACTCGATTTTTTACAAAAAAATTTTAACTTTTAAATACACAAACCAACACAAATCAATAATTTTCAAAATTGCAAGTTCTAAAACAAAAAAAATGCAAAATTAATTTTTAGAAATGTGTGTTCCACAATGAATCTAAGAAAAAAGACTGCAATCTTAGTGTTATTTACTCACAACTTTTAATGACTTTAAAATTCCAAATACTTATTTAGATTTGAAAAATTCCAAAAAATATGGAATGTTTTTCTATAAACAATAACTCACGCGCAGCCTGTCTAGTTTTAACAGCCAATGAATTACAGGAGGATTTCTTTGTCAAAATAACTCTAGTTTATAACATTATCCCAGACATGTTCAAATTTAAGTCAGGAGCTGCGTGGGGGCTTGTTAAAGAGGTAATTTCCACGTCATTTAGATTTTGAATGACATCAAATGCCACGTGAGGCCGAGCATAATATCGTGCATTAATAAGAAATTTGGTCAATGAAAACGCAAATGGAATAATTATATTTTTAAGGATATACCAACACATACCTATATAACACAAAAATGAAAAAAATTAAGGGCAGGTCTAGGTATAAAAACTAACTCCGTACAGGCATCGTAGGCAATGCCTTTAAATTTAAACATTTTAAAGCTAATTTAAACAGCAAATGGCTCTCTTAATATTTTAATGCACGCTTGGGCAAATCGTTTCCGGCTCTTCTTAAGACTCTAAGTAAAATGTACCGTCTGGTGATCGCAATAGAAAATGAAAAGTCGTCGGTAAACAAGACGCGCCTCCAGAAATGTTAAAATCTTACATCTCTCTTCATATCTTTATATGTCTTGCAAACCTTAAATTAAAAAAACGGTGTTGTCTTGAGGAGAGGTCCAGTTGCTGAAGTTCTGTTTTCTAAATTCGCTTCATGAAAGGAAACAATAAATATTGACATGGCGTACTTCCCTAATTAAATCGTTTATGCTACGGCTGGTAGATGTTCTATCTCTTAAAAAACATTGAAAAACAAAAAAAAAAAATATATATATATATATATATATATATATATATCTATGTCGGCCTTGTCCCGGTCTTCTTGTGTATTTTCGGTCCTTGAAATCGCTGCACAGCTCTTAAAACCGTTGTGTGATGCACTCAATCTAGCAAAATGCCAGCCATAATAATATATAATTTCCTGGATAATTTTCTAAAAACTAAAGTTATTGCTTGGACCGCTTCATTTTCAGTTAGATGCCAAAATGACGCTCTCTCCATATTTAATAAAAGAATGGTTTATGTTTCACAAACAATTTTTTTAAAAATCACCTTAAACAGTACGAAGTACAACTGAAACTTTGTGCCTTAGGTACATGTAAGGAAAAATGCAAAATAAAGAATTTCAGTAATTCAAAGAAATTTGACCTTGAACACCAAAATAAAGTTTAAAAATTGTTATGGTCCAGTTCTATTTATCGTATTTACACAAATAAATAACGTTTAAAATTCATATTTATGTTTATTTAAATTTTCTTTTAAAAATAAGCAGTGGTGCGATTAATTTTGTCCAGGAGTCACAATATAAATATATATATATATATATATATATATATATATATATATATATATATATATATATATATGTTTCTTTAAATAATAATCATAGTCCTACGAAAAATATCAGTGCCCTTGTAACTTACAATCAACAGATTTACTATTTCTCTCTACCTTATTGCCAAGAATTGAGCCATACACTAGAAAAAATTCTTTGTGAAAATGTTAACATCAAAATATGTGGCAAACAAATATTAAAAATAGGCAACACTTTCTCAAATTTTTTAAAACATCAAGTATTAGATGAACCAACTAAAAATGTAATGCTTACATGTAATGATTGTAATAAAAAATACATAGGGCAAACCTTCACTGTTTTACAACAAAGAATAACTAGACATAAAATAACCAACACAAATCATGTCATAGATTTTCAAAATTGCAAGGTTCTAAACACAGAAAAAAATTCAAACAAAAGAAAATTTTTAGAAATTGTGGAGATTTTCCTAGAAAATGAATGTCTAAATAAGAAAAAAGACATTAATGAACTTAGTGTTATTTACCCACTACTTTTAATGACTTTAAAACAGTCAGATACTAATTCACAATTTGAGTAAAAATAATCCAAAAAATATGCACCCTTTTTTGTTTTTTTATAAACAATAACTAGAGATTGTAAAAGAATTCTGTGATTGTTTTAACAGTCATTTAAAAATTACACCTTATTAAAAAAGCCACCCAAAATTAGTTAACTCTAGTTTATAACGTAATTATAATAAAGTACACAAGTTCAAATTTAGCGCCATTAAAAGAGATACTATTACTTGTTAAATATGCTTACTCTGTCAGATCTTTGTATCGATTTTTGTTTATTCACCTAGTTTATAAAAAACCACAGAAAGAAATTCCACCGATAATACATTCGGTCGTCTTCATGGGGATGGTCTGATAATATTTTGATAAAATCCGATATGGCAAAACAATGTTAAAATATGTTTGTTACAGTGGTATATTATTTGGGGTTAAGATCCAGTAAAAAAATTTCTATAAAATATCTGTGTCCTGAGGATGCATCAGTAAATTGACGAAACGTTGGTAATTTAAAAAGGCGCCTTTGTTGTTTTTAATGGATTCTGACCCAAATAATATACCAATAATACACTCAAACATAACAAGAGGCTCGATGATTCAAACAGGTATTTCTTATTTTTTTTTGAGAATATATCTATTACTATAAAGAATGTTAAGTAAAATGTGTGTTTTCTGAATTTTTTTTTAAATGCTCTTTACATCTAAGCTGAGTGTCCAAGAGCATTTTTTGCAACAATAGCAATGGTATATAATGTAGGACACTCAATATACAGGGTTATTCACGCAACCCGTTCATTAAAAGTTTTTGATGATGCCATTTAGATAAAAATTTAAAATTTTGGGATTAAGGTAACGTCAAGGTGTACTTCTTTTTTGAAATATTTTCAACTTCCTGTCAGTTGGTATCAACTTGCTTATTTTAAATGGAACACCCTATATTTTATGATATTTTTGGATTCGACGGAGAATTTTAATGCAATCTTATATAGCATGTCCTATACCTAGGTTCAAGCGTTCTTAAAATATTTGACCTTGGACCGAAAATGAGCCTTCGGGGTACCAAATTTTAAAATTTCATATTTTTGTAAGTTTTGAAGATATAATCTTCATATTTTGCAGACGATCGGTAAATAATCTTAGGTTTCTATTTTTTGTATTGAACTTGTCTATTTTTATACAGGGTGTCCTAAATTAAGCGGCAAACATTCACATTTTCAAAGCCGCCAAAGTCCGTTTTTTTAAATGGGACACCCTATAACTTTATGCACTATCAAATGTAGAATTTAATTTTCTATGGAACTGTATTAAGGTTCCCTATACCTATTCGTAACCATTTTCGAAATAATTGGGTTTTATAAAAATATCGTATGTATTTGCTTAAATGTTTACATGTTCCAATGGTGAGCCATGGAAAAACAATTGAGATCCAATATCCAATATGACAGATGATTAGTATGCGTCATTTATCGAAAGCTGTCAGTGATAAACTAAATCTTCTAAATCGAAATGGAAGAATACTCAAAGACTGATATTCTCAATCTATTTTATATTCATGGAGAATGTTATAAAATTTTGGAGAGAACGTGTCGTGTATTTAATGAACGCCACCCTGATTTGCCGCCATTGAACAAGTCAACATTCAAGAGGATTGAAACGAACTTTTTACGTTTTGGCAAAGTAAAAGTCACAAAAAATGTTCCGAAACTAGTGACAAATGCCGAGGATAACGTAATAAACACATTAGCTTATTTCCACGAAAACCCGTAAAGTTCAATACCGTCTGCAGAAAACGATTTGGGAATTTCTTCTTCATCTGTCCAAAGAATCTTGAGCGAACATCATATGCACCCTTATTCCTTCCAAAACGTGCAAGCCTTGAGACCTGGTGATGACGTCCGACGAGTAGAATTTTGCGAATTCATGTTTTTGAAAATTCAAGAGGACCCTCAATTCTTTTCAAAAATATTTTGGACCGATGAAGCGAAATTTTCTAGAGAAGGAATAACAAATAGAAGAAACAAACATTTCTGGTCAGCAGAAAATCCGCACGCTTTACGCGAAACGCATTCTCAAGAGAGGTTTAGCTTCAATGTTTTCGGTATGTATTAAATGATCAGGTGCGGTACTGTATTTATGAAGACAATTTAAACAGTGATAAGTATTTGGAAATTCTACGAGGGACGGTTTCTGAATTTATAGAAGAAATTCCTATTGGTGAGCTGCAAAATTATTGGTATTAATTAGATCCAATTATCTCGAATTTTTGAAGATCGCTGGATTGGTCCCAATGGCCCTTGGAGATGGCCCCAGCGATCGCCTGATTTAACACCCCTAGACTTTTACTTACGGGAATTTATCAAAGGTAAAGTCTATGCTTCTCCAGTAAATAACCAACAAGATTAACTGGACAGGATACGAACAGCTTTTGCCGAATTAGAAAACGGACAAATTCAACGGGCCACAGCAACTGTACAAAGAAGAATTGAAATGTGTCTTCAAATGAACGGAGAGCATGTAGAACATTTGTTATAATTCAATTTTAATAATTTATTTATGCATTGTTGATTGTTAGATTGCTATAATTTTTAAGTTGACTAAAACAAGTTTAACTCGTTTCGATCCTCTTCAATTTTCTTTTGTTCATTGGCGATAAATGAGGATGTTTTTCATTAAAAACATGACACGTTCTCTCCAATATTTTGTAACATTCTCCGCGAATATAAAATAAATTGAGAATATCAGCTTTTGAGTGGTATTTTATTTTAATTTAAAAGTTTCAAATCAGCTGTCATGTAGAATAGAAAAGCACAACAACTATTTTTCCATGGCTTACTACGGGAAGGTGTAAGCATTTAGCAAATACATATGATAGTTTAATAAAAACCTGATTATTTCGAAAATGGATACGATTAGTTATAGAGAACCTTAATACAGTTCGATAGAAAATTAAATTCTACATTTGATAGTGCATAAAGTTATAGGGTGTCCCATTTAAAAAAACGGACTTTAGCGGCTTTGAAGATGTGAATGTTTGCCGCTGAATTTAGGACACCCTGTATAAAAATTGACAAATTCAATAAAAAAAATAGAAACCTAAGATTATCTACCGATCGTCTGCAATATATGAAGATTATATCTTCAAAACTTACAAAAATATGAGGTTTTAAAATTTGGTACCCCGAAGGCTCATTTTAGGTTCAAGGTCAAGTATCTTAAGAGCGCTTGAACCTAGGTATAGGACCTGCTACACAAAATAGCATTAAAATTCTCCGTAGAATCCAAAAATATCATAAAATACAGGGTGT
Organism: Kuschelorhynchus macadamiae; assembly: GCA_030620095.1. Taxonomy (NCBI): domain Eukaryota; kingdom Metazoa; phylum Arthropoda; class Insecta; order Coleoptera; family Curculionidae; genus Kuschelorhynchus; species Kuschelorhynchus macadamiae. Next base: position 110,523 of record JAUTXW010003640.1, read on the forward strand.
TCCATTTAAAATAAGCAAGTTGATACCAACTTCCGGTTAAACTGGAAGTGACAGGAAGTTCAAATTATTTCAAAAAGGAAGTACCCCTTGACCTTACGTTAATCCCAAAATTTGAAATTTGTATCTAAATTGCATCATCAAAAACTTTTAATGAACGGGTTGCGTGAATAACCCTGTATAAATGTGATTAAATAAATAAGAATTACCCAGTCACTGAGTTCATAAAGTCAAATTTGAAATGTGTAACGCAATATCTTTTATATACTAATGCTTTTTTTATAATTTATTTTTTATTTAAATAACCTCAAACTGATGTCAATATCGTTCCTTTAAAAATTATAGGTGATGAGCTCTTAATATCATTAATCATTAGTAGAGAACAAAACAAAATAAGAATTATTTTGAAACTTTTCATTATCTTCAGGATTCAGAAGACGAAACGAAAGGCGATGAATCAAAACCTCCACAGATAAAATAATACCTATTCAAACAAGAAATTAATAGCTTCTACGGTGCAGCGTTATCCCACACAAGTATCAAAAAAATCTGAGCAAATAAATGATCTTTTCGCTCCTTGTCAAAATAAGACTCATAAATAATAATAATAATAAGGTGAAAGGTTACGTGTGGTTTATTCAGCTCCTATCTAAACTAACGCGCTGTGTATAAACATTTTTATTACAGCTGCCTGCCATTTGGGTGGCTCAGTACGGGCGTACCATTTTCTCCGGGCAATGATCTCAATTGGCTTTTTTGGCTCACAGTTTATGTAACTATCGTGCAACATTTATAGTCGGTAGCACCTCGGTCACTTCTAAGAACAACGAAAAACTAGATCGTGTTCGTGATAGTGGACCGTCCGACCTTTAGTCTGTATTCAGCACTGGTTGAGCTTTAAGTGAACTTCCATGTTTACTCTTGTTTTGACTTTGAAGTTTTATTTATTATACACGGTCTCTTTCATTTTACTTGACAAATGGAAACCGAATTTAGCAAAAAAAAAACAATTTTACGTAAAGAGGTTTGCTAATTAAAATACAAGTTTGGCTACAAAAATGTACCATATAATATATAAGGTGTGCAGAAAATATGTAAGTAGATATAATGAAAAAAGTGTAATATCAAGATTTCTGAAGATAGCTGAATTACAGAGCGTAGAAATATAAGTAGTCTAATAAGCAGAGGTGTTTGAAAAGAAAAAAACCCTGGAGTTGATCTCTTGCAGAGAGGACATTTTTTGCATGCAGAATTTGGAAAAAAAGTTGCCGTAAAAATTTCGACCTGCAACTATAGAAAAACGAGGTTGATAGAGTGTGCACACCTGAATTTTTGCTTAAAATCGGAAAATACTTAAAAATTAAAAAATTCCCTCTTCCGAAATTTTTACGATCGTTCTATACCATTTTGTTCGAAAACGCAAATAATTTAGCCACAAATTCAATTTTAAGGTTTTTAGGTTCGGGTGTTTCCCAAATACGCGCTCACCCCGAAATCTGAAGTTTTCACAAGTACTTTACATGGCAAAGTTACAATAACTTTCAATTTTTTTTAACTGAACCGGATAAGTAATTTTTTAGCTATGCTCCAATTTGACAGACCGACGGAATTGAGAAAACAGAACCCTAAAACGTGAAAATCTGTTAAATTCTGTTAAGGTTATTTCTTCACGATATATACTTCCTTTTTACGAGAGAAGTAAAAAATGATTTACACCCGCATACACGGTAAAATGAAATTGATAGACAATTTTCATATTTTCTCTTGTAAAGATTTGTTGACAACTAAGTTGATATACCCAAAATAATGTGTAATAATGCCCCTTGGAAATATTTTATATTATGGTATATTTCTACAGTGACCGCTATTGAAATCATAAATATAGCTTCCAGAATAGTATATTCTATAACAAGTTTGGAATACGCTATTGCAAACGTGTATTTTACATTATCTTTCTTTCTTTCTTTTTCAGTATGGAGTCAGCTGCCACTTTTTGCTTTTAGAGCCATTTTCCAGCACAATAAGTAACGACCACGTGTTGTCGAGTGAAGTGCTCTCCGTGAATCGTTGAAGGTACTATTATTTACGTTATTACTATTATTCCTAGGATTTCTACTATTATCAACTTATAACCTTATCTTTCAAAGCGACGCCAGACTTGCACAGCCCCGTGAAACTTTCTGGTCACCGCAAGACCTTTGAACTTATTAGATAAGCTTATCCAAAAGAAGAATCCACAATTCTTACGTCCCCTAGAAATCTCCGTCTCCCAGCTAATGGCTCCTTATATAGGACGTTTTCGCAGTTTTAACAGTCATTGAACTGCCCCTAGACACACCGCGAAAATTACACTACTTTGACGCCACCAAGGAGCCTTACCGAGTACGTGAGTTTAATTCGGTGAGCCGAGCGGAAGTCTATTTTAGATTATACTTTTTCTACGACTCTAAAAATATAGTGATTGCCAATAGATGTCGCTACCAGTAGTTGTTATGGTATGATTTAACAAGTGATGGAATGGATATCGGAGTGTTAATATTTCAAAACAGTTGTTCAATATATAAAGAACGGTGAACTGGAAGATGCAGCTCCTCAAGCAGCCATGATAATCGCGCACAGCGCTCTCAATTGCCACTTCAGCCGTCATAAATATTACAAAAAAAAACAAATAGAGTTGGTGTTTTTTTCCGCCGTATTTTTTGTCTGAATTGTGTTTTGTGCTGTTGAATAAAGAAATATTGAAAAAGTATACAAGAATTATCTTAATTGACGATTATGTTACTCTCTTACTATCCCATCATTTTACTATCTTACTATCCCATTTGTAGAAGGTATTGAGAATAGCCTCCGCGCTCTTATATTATGTCGGGAGACACCGTAACACAGATGGGTACTTAATATTTAAAATATGACCAAAATTCGAAAAAAAATCTAACTGGCTAAATGTTTAAAGTTATATGTTAACGTTTAAATACCTAAGACTTTATCTCACAGACCTCTTTGGCTTTTTTTCGCTCTATTTTTCTTTCGTGTTGTATGTGTTTTCTGATCTATATAGTCACCATAGCACCAGCAAAAAGCAGATAGTTACATTATGAACTTGATGACCAGAAAATAGAAAACCACTATGAAGAGAAGATTGGATATTGTGTCAAGGATGAAATCTGAGATTTTAAATTTGACATTATCTTAAGAAACTGATTTTTATAGAAAAGTGGTTATTGTTTTTTTATCAATTATGCTGCAAAATCATTTGTCTAAACACGAATTCTCAAACATAATTATTATTCGCAGAAACTCATTCGTTCGCTCTTTTGCCCCTCCCCCCTCTATGCAGTACCAATTCATATAATTTTCATAATTAACATTATTTCCATTCCTTACTTAAAGCTGAACTCCGCAGCGAAAAATCCGATAAATCTTTCACAAAAATATAATTTATAAAATTTTAAATTTTCAAATCAGAAAAAAGAGTTTTTTAATTGCCAGTTTCATCTATACTCTGAAAAATACGAAACATTATCCCCCCATTTCACTTCTTTTGAGCGGCTTCCGGGACAATTGTATTGAAGTAACTTTTTTCCATATTCTAGATATAAAAATGTTCCTCTCTGAAAATTATCAGCCTCCATGTATTTGTATTTAACTTTTGGTGCACTTCGGGCACAACTTACTGCACTACATTTAAATTTAATCATTTAAGGTTTTTTTTTTGTATTCGTTAACTAAAATTACACAGACCGTTTATATTCATTGTTAGAACCAATTAATTTTTTGTTATGGTTTATTTTTGTAAACATATTTTGGTTTTAAGATATTTTAGAGTATTCTTAGCAAGATTCCTTAATTATTTGTTATATGAAAAAATGATAATTGATTTTCCTCAAGTAAAATATTCCGAAGTTAAAATACCTCTCCTTTCAGATCACCTAGTGAGAGGTACTTGTGACGCTCCACCATCGAGATCATTCCCCAATACCTGTGGCTTGAGAAAAAACCTCTACTCTATTCACCATTATCTCTAATCTTGCAAGCCTCATGTTCTCTTCCCAACGAAAACTAAAATAAATCCAAATAGGTCTAGAAATCTTTATACCACATTCTATTAAGACTTCAAAATCTCCGAATAATAAACTATGGTTTTTAAAATCATACCATTTCCTTAGAACTCAATTTCGGAGAATCTACAGGCTAAAAACGAAAATGCCTTCAATACATTCATAAAAAGCAAAGTTCTTTCTAGCCAAAATGGGAGCCAATCCTTGTGATCGCTTGCTAAAAATATTCGTCAAAATTTCTGCGGAACCTCTTTTCCATTCCTAACTTCTGGTGTTAAAATCGTCTCCATGTCTAAAGCAAAAGCTGAACTTCTTGCAAAACAATTCGCCGCAGCTTCTACTTTGATCATTCATACAATATGCACGAAATTACCATTCGGGTTAAAAAAGTATGACATATTCTCAAAACACTTGATACCAAAAAGTCCTCTAGTCTTGGTGGATTTTCGGCCATGGATCTAAATTGGCTCCTATCCTAACCAGGTTATTTCAAATGTTCTATGAAAGGGGCATTTTTCCTAAAAGCTGAGAATCTGCTCGTGTATAGCCCATAAGGTGATGCAAAACTCTTTGCTCTAACTACAGACCCATATCCCTTCTCCCAATTACGAGTAAAGCAATGGAGAAATATATCAATAATGATATTTTAAGTTACCTTAAAAGGTTTAAACTTATACACGACTGGTAATACGGTTTCCGCCACCAAAGGTCCACAGCTTATCTCTTAACCTAGTAACCCACAACTGGAACAAGTCCATCGAATTCCACAGAGAAGCCCAAATTATTGCCCTTGACATATCCAAAGCATTTGACCAGGTCGCACTTCTTAACAAACTTCCTGTCTGTAGTATTCCTCGGTAACTTTGTACTTGGATTGCCAGTTTTCTCTTCAACAGATTTATTTCTGTCTACCACGGAATATGTTCTAATGAATTATCCTCCTTAGTAATTCCTGCCAGAGAGACACGAGCATCGACCCACACGCATTGCTTCAATGTCCAATAACTGCAAAGACAAAGGATCTCTCACTTTGTTCGCTCCTTTATTTCCAGAGTATCCCGATTATGGAATGTGTTACCAGCAAATATTAATAATAATAATAATAATGAATGTCTTTATTTCTGAATTTTGATACAAAGTAATAAAAAAATATAAGGAATAAAAAACCACTCAGAAAAAGGCGAAGTCCAGACATCCTGGAATATCCCCCTGATCAGACTTAACCCCGGATAAATAATAAATACATAACTTAGAACTAAAAATAAATAATGAGAGACAGAAAAAAAGGTACATATGGTACATATGGCGTCTAGCAATTAAAAAAATGCTAACTTACATATAGACTCAAGAAGTTTCATCAATTTTTACGTTTAGTCGTTGATAATTCTTCCTGAAAGTGGATAGTGAAAGTGTCTTGAACTTATCTGGTAAATTATTATAGAGTTAAGCAATATTGTAGGAAAAACTACGCTCAAAAATAGCAATTCTGTGAAATGATGGAGCTCTTTTGCCTCTAAATCTAAGGGCACTTAAGAGTAATAATTTTATGAAAAAAACAAGCAAGGTGTAATTTTCTCCTTACCTCCATACTAAACCAATTGATTTCCACCAGTTTGTGTGATATATGTTGGTATTTCCTTATTCCATAAATAAGTCTTAGGCAAGAATCTTGCATATACTTAATTCTACGTTTATCAATAGCATTAAGACAATTACCGTAAATAACACCACCATGATTGAATACAGAGAGCACGAGTGAGTCACAGAGTAGAGTTTTTGTCATTCGCGACAAAAAATGACGATTTTGAAATAATAACTTTAATGCCCTCTAAGTACAGTTAGACACATGCGCACTGAATCTCAACTGATCCGATCCCCAATACCATCTAAGTCTGCCTTACGACCGAAAATCATCAAACAACACTTCTGAGGATTTAATACAAGCGACTGTTCTAAAGATAATTTTTTTAATAAATTTAACTCCCTACTGATAACTTCACAGCTTGCAACAACATCGGCCTTTTTTAAAAATAAATAAACTTGCGTATCATCCGCATAATATTGAGCAGAGCACATTTCCAGTGCTTTCGGAAGAAAAGCGGTGAATATGGCATATAAAAGTGGTGACAAGGGTGAAACTTGAGGTACACCATTAGCAATTTTTATTGGAGGGGACACCATGCTGTCAATTCGGACTGACTGCTCTCTATTTGTTAAGAAATTCTTGAAAAACAAAACTGCGCTCTCAGAAAGATCAAAACAACAAGTAGCAACCCATGATTCACTGTGTCGAAGGGTTTCGAAAAATCTAATAATGCTAAAACGGTTATTTGACCGTCCTCAATAGACTGAAAAATATCATCATCAATTTTCTAGAATTTTGGACATGTAAGGCAAGACACTAATGGGCCGAAAATCTTTAAATTCTTTTATATATTTTTATTTTGGGTAGCGGTTGTATTAACATTTTTTTTTCAATTTGACGGATATACAATAACTAATTAGGTGTGTTATATAAGGTAAGAGAAAAGGACAACACAATTTTAAAATATAATTACTAACACAGTCTGCTCCCTCAGTGCCACATATTCGTCAAAATTTTGGAAACTTGAACCTCTGATACCTCAGAAAAATTTAAAATAACAGATACCTTATTGCTTAGTTCGTTTTTCTACTAATTAATAATCCCAGTTTGCCTGCGATCTAGTATGTTTAAAACGGATCAAATGACTTTCCTTATTCTGCTAATCTGAAAGTCTTTAAATCCCGCATTAATAAACTTTCGCTATCTTTGTTTAAAGCAACCAGTACCTAGTACTTAGGCCCTCAGGGAGAAAAAAACTTCGACTAAAGTTAAAACTTTTCACAAATACTTTTACAGTTTTCTTTTATTGTCGGTCAAAAACATCTGTTTTTATAATTTGAGATACATTTCAAATTTCTTCTTTATCATCCTCGGAAGTTTTGTTAAATACACGACTTTCGTAAGTCTTTTAGTTGAAAATATCCAAAAAATTCTTTTGTTATTTTATTAGTTACGGCACTAATGATTGACATGTATATTATATTGATAATCCAACTAAGCTAAAAATAATTTTAAAACTAAGAAGCATATTTTATAGGAGTGCGTCCATTACACATGAGTGGCTGATAATAATTTGCAGATAGAATCAGTATCGTCATTTATAATGTTTTTATTCGGTTTTGCAATGATCAAATTCCATAGCCTAGCCAATAAATCCTTGAAATGCCGATGCTTCTTCGAATATCCATCTTGTCAGTCGAAGGTGCAAATAAATATACTGGTAAAACATTTTTTTTTGTGGAAACCGTAAATAATTATTAAATACATAATGTATTTTTAGACGTAGTGGTGCGTTCTTTTTAAAATGAAAGATAAAGTGACAGGCATTCAGATAATTTAAATTTAATAAATCCAAGGTAATGAATGTAATGTAATTTATGAACAAGCCAAATATCAAAAATGATTATTTACTCTTGTCCTCTATTCTGTTTGGGCCAGCCTTAACTATTACCCCTTTTAATCAGCTAGTGAATTTTTCATAGCGTTTTTTTGCGGATTCTTTAAAGCTTGCCTCAAAATTGTAAGATGGCTTTTAAAAGGCGTTCCTTTTATAAAACTATTTCTGGTACTGCTTGCAAGATTTATGTGATTGGGTCTGTAGTAATTAAGCATAAGTACAAACCTTATTACTAATTTTACAGGCTGAATTTTACCCTGACGCTTTGAACATTTTCTCTTACCAGAGCCCAAAACATTATTTCATAGTTTATTATTTATTGTTCTTATTTTTTATTGTACATTTGAACAATAAAACATGAGTAAACAGTTGATCCCTTTTTCTTCTTATCATCTAAAATTTGTTTCTTCTACCTGAGAGATAACTCAAGATAAACACCAAGGAATTTAATATCACCTGCAACTGAAATGGAATGTTTGTTTAATATATTATAATATTATAGTGAGTTATCCACTGTAAAAAGCTTTCCGAAGCAAATTAGTCCCGTCTTCGTTGAGAGTTAGGTTGTCAGTCTCCCATCACGATCTCATCTGTCTTGTCTTTCCAGAACAGCTCATGGAAAGATACTACAAACTAGGTCCATTAGTCAGATTAGAAGTGTCATCGACATACTGACATCTCAATGGAGCTTGTATTGTATTACTTTAGAACATTAACCTATAATAAAAATAAGATGGATAAAAGAATGGAGCCCTGTTGTACACCTCGCCTTAGGTTAGATGTTTCCAAGAACTATCCCTTGCTGGCAATACAAACCACCTGTTTTCGGTTAGACAAGTAGGACTTTATCAAAGATGCGTAACCTCCCTCATCTCATACTTTTCAATTGATCGTGTCGAATGCCTTCGACAGGTCGAAATACAATCCCGACACTATTTCATTTTTATCTATTTTATCAGCTATGAACTCCAGCGTCTCGGTTGTATATCGATCTCTCAAAGATCGTGAAAACTGAGGTTAATGGTGTCATAATAGGGTCACTGTTCTGCAGTTACCAACCAGTTTATGATCCCTTTTTAAAGATGGAGAGTATTTTTCGTAAAATTTTGAGTCAAAATAAATTTAGACCTGCTAAATATCGTAAAGTTCAAAAACTGTCACATCTCCATATTCATCAGATAATTAATGTTTGCACTTTCATGTTAATTAAATTAAAAAATAAAAGAAAGTAATAAAAATTAAACAAATATCTTTAATTTTTATTACTCCTACTTGCGTGAGGAAGAACTTCATTTACGCGCGCATTGGCGACCAGAAAGTTAAACGTTCTAAAAAAAATTAAATCTTTTTTTCAGCACACTCTAATGAAAACTTAATTTGTACATTTTCGTACTTTTTTTATCTCGAGTTAATAATACTACAAAAAATAAACTTATATTTACTAACGAATTACGTGAAAATTAGGTGTACAACTTGTTGCGTTTCGAAGAATTTACGTTTTATGTATGGCATACGAAGAAGGGACTCTTGTAAGGCATATTTTATAAGAGAGAAAATAATGACCCTTCCAAGTTTATATATTGCGGAGTTCATCTGGTTTTTAAGAGGAATAGGCATTTAGTAACTGAGGGAGCATATAGCATGAGGCAGACTCAAAATATTTCTTTACAAATCCCAGCAACTACTAAAATAAAAAACATCCTTATATACAGGGTGTCCCAATAGTGCGTTCTCGGTTGATATCTTGCAAATGCAAAAGTTGTAGAACGATACGGGTTACATAACCTATAATTATTTTTATTTATACAGGGTGTCTCAAAAATCTGTAGCGAAGCAAAGTTTTGTTTTTTCTTATGGGACACCCTGTATATTTTTGCATATTTAGATTCTGCTCGTGATTCTACACATTTTTTGTAAAACATGTCCTATGTCTAAATCTGATAGTTTTTCTAATATCCCCCATTTTGTAAAAAATTATGAATTGCAGTGCCTTTTTTCAAACGACGTGGGCCGTTGGCTTTTTGATATAGGATTATGATTTTTGTCAGAAACATTAACAAAAGTATGGGTTGACTTTCAACGTGAACAAAATTTGTCGGCGTTGTACAGGGGGTCCTAGATAAGTAGGAGAAATTAAAAAAAATAAAAACATCATATCTTCATTTTTTTAAACGGAATGTATAGTATTTTAATATTTTAGACTATTCGTGACCCAAAACCCTATCTTTCGTTATAAATATGTCCTATACCTATTTGTCATAGTTTCCGAGATTTTGACATTTTTGTATTTATTATTTGGTTTTCAATGGCAATCGCCTTAGAATTTGCTTTATTATCGAATTTTCTAATTATAATACACTACAAGTGACGCAAAATTAAAAATTCAGCTCATAATATTGTGCTAAGAATCTCGATCTAAAGACTTAGAACAGATATTTTACCAACTATTCTTAAATATTTACTATTTTGGCTATTATAAAAGCATAGATAGTGTCAACATTTAGTTAGAACTTAATGTACGAAGATGCCTTAGACAATCCTAAAGTAAAAACAAATGGAAACGGGGAAAATGTTGTCATAGCAAAATGTCAAACTCTTGAATTTGTGTAGTAACGGTGTTCAAATTGATTCAAAATGAATTTTTCTAGAGAAGAATTGATTAACATGATTTATGTTTTGGGCGCAAGTGATCAAAATTGTTTTTTAGCAAGTAGAGTTTATGCGCAACAGTTTAGAAATACCGAACGTCATCCTCATGAGGTATCATTTGTCGGACTCAAAGAACGATTTGAAAGAACTGGATGTGTCGATTACGAACAAAAATTGGAAAGGCAGAAAAGAGGCCCAAATGAAGAAACTGAATATCTTGTTATGCAAACTTTAATTGAAAATCCTCATATTTCATGTAGGCAGTTAGAAAAGGAGAGAGGTGTTGCTAAATCTACGGCAAATAGAATAATTAGAAAACATAAATTTCACCCATACCATATTCAACTGGTACAAAAGCTGGATCAAGACGATTTCAATCGAAGACTTGAATTTTGTACTTGGGCATTAGCCAAAAATAGAGAACATGATTTTTTCAATAACATTTTATGTACTGACGAAGCGACATTTCATAAAAATGGATACGTCAACTGATATAATTTCCACTATTATAGTTCTGAAAACCCCAGATTCATTATCCCCTTGGATCACCAGCATAGAAGGTCTCTTAATGTATGGGCTGGTATAATCGGTAACCGTATCATTGGACCTTATTTTTTCGAAAATAGAGTTAATGAAGACATTTTCCTAAATTTACTGTAAAACAGTTTGCAGGAGTGGATTGACGAATTACCTTTGAATCTAGTGAGGCGGATATGGTTCTAACTAGATGACGCTCCGGCAAATTTTAGCAGGCAGGTGAGGCAATTTTTAGACGCGAATTATGAAAATAAATGGATTGGTAGGGGAGGTCCAGTATCATGGCCGGTAAGGTCTCTGGACCTCACAAAACTAGATTTTTTCTTGTGGGGTTTTGTTAAAGAGTAAGTTTACCAAACGCCATCCGCTGCCATATAGAATATGAAAATGAGAATTAGAAATGCATGTACAAATATCAATGCCGCGATGCTGAATAAAGTTAACAATTCCTTTGTGAATCGGCTACAAGTGTGTGTTGAAAGAAATGGTGGTCATATTGAACATTTAATCAAGTGATTGTAGGACTTCTTTTTCTGTTGTGCCTCTTTAATTAAAATATTTATTTGCCTTTTTACATAAAGAAAAATAGTAGACTGAATTTTTAATTTTGCATTTTTTACTGTGTAGTAAAAAGTGGAAATACAAAAGTGTCCCTCGGATATCAAATACGATATTTTAAATGGAACACCCTGTATATTATTAAATTTTTGGATTCCTCGGAAAATTCTATAAATTCGATAATAAAGCAAATTCTAAGGCGATTGCCATTGAAAACCAAATAATAAATACAAAAATGTCAAAATCTCGGAAACTATGACAAATAGGTATAGGACATATTTATAACGAAAGATAGAGTTTTGGGTCACGAATAGTCTAAAATATTAAAATACTATACATTCCATTTAAAAAAACGAAGATATGATGTTTTTAATTTCTCCTACTTATCTAGGACCCCCTGTACAACACCGTTGAAAGTCAACCCATACTTTATGTTAATGTTAAAGTTCTTGCTAAAAATCATAATCTTATATCAAAAAGCCAACGGCCCACGTCGTTTGAAAAAAGGCACTGCAATTCATAATTTTTTGCAAAATGGCGGATATTAGAAAAACTATCAGATTTAGACATAGGACATACAATACAAAAATTGTGTAGAATGACGAGCAGAATCTAAATATGCAAAAATATACAGGGTATCCTATAAGAAAAAACACAACTTTGCTTTGTTACAGATTTTTTAGACACCCTGTATAAATAAAAATAATTATAGGTTATGTACCCCGTATTGTTCTACAACTTTTGCATTTGAACTTTTTTTATATCGCTATCCGTTATCAAGATATCAACCGAGAACGCACTATTGGGACAACCTGTATATATAATGGAAAAAAATTATTCAATCATCTGCCTGCTACTATAAAAAACAAACAAAACTTTTAACAAATTTAAGAAAGAAACAAAAAAAATTCTAATTCAGCGGTCATATTATGATGTCAAGGAATATTTTGAGGATCAGTTTCAACTTGTAACTAGAATTGTATTCTCTTGTTATTGACTGAATATATTTATTTGTTTGATTGTCTTTCTACAATTGTGTGTATGGGGGTGCTTATATGTATATATTTATTTTGCATTTCCGATATTTTGGTAGTAATTGACATTCTTTTTGTTTATTTTTATCATTTGTAGGTAGTTTAAAATATTTGTAGTACATTTTTTCGCCTTGTCAATGAGATGTTTGACTAGATGGCTATAGCTAAAAAACAGCTAAATTTATACATTAACAACCGTATTCACTAAAGTGGTTTAAATTTAAACCAGGTCTAATTTGACAGTTATAGGTTTAAGAAGAATTGAACAAATATATAAAAAATGTTCAAAATGTCTAGTGTATTTCAAATTTCGGATAAAATACAGGGTGTTTCATTTAAAAAACACTAACTTTGGTTTGGAACTTTTTTGTATCAGACACTCTATATTATCTAACAGTATATCTAAAACCTACAAATTAATCTTATTACCACTTTTGTATTAGGCACTATTTTCCAAAATGCTTTACAGAGGGGTTAGGGGTTAATACTTAATGATTGGTAATCCGGCACATATTATTAATTAACTACGTGCCGGTATAAAAGCTCTAAAAAGGGGTCATAGTTCACTTTCTCTGATAACAACAGGGATTCATAACTAGCCATATTCCGGGTGAAGCCAGTTTACGGATATTAAAAATTTTGTAATAAAAATGAAACCATGAGGTAAACTAAATCAAATTTTTACGACACGTCTAATGATTGGTCATTGTAAATATGTGATACTATTATGTAGGTATAATTTATATAATGTAATAATTTGCAACAATGTGCAATATTACTATCGCAAAATCGGTGCTCGTGTTGAAATAGCCTCCAGGAAGAAGTTCTCAGAACTCGATTTTGCAAGAAGAAGAATAACAACAATAAAGGATGATTATGTCTAAGCCAAAGCGGGAGATGATGCACTAATCTCATTTTAATTATCAATTTTGATTTATGTGTTCTATATTCCACCAAATGTTTAATTTATTCGACAAGGATTATGAATGCGTTCTTGAAATATCAGCGGTTGATATTTAGCAAAATTATAGCGTGTAATAAATAATTTAGTTCATCTAGGATGTATTTTTTTTAGTGGTGGGTAGAGCCTAAAGAATAGTTTAAGAGGATTAGCAGAAAGCTCATGCGGTAATTATATGGTTATTATAATTGATTAAGGTGTTTGGAAAATTAACCTTTAGGCGACTTGAAAAACATTTTTTATTCGTGTACATGATGTGAAGGTTAAGTTTCTAATACTTTGTACCTACCTTAGTACCCCTTAGGTAAAAAATCTATCAATATCCCACAATCCTATTTTTGTCCTTTACTATTAAAGATAGAGAGTAAAATCCATTGGCTTAATTTTTTTTCTTGTACCATCCCTTTTTTAGTTATGAAGGAAGCATATGTCTTTTTTGTTAAACGACACGCGCATAGTACACAATTGTATTTTATATGGTTTTCCAAAAATATATGTTAGTTATTTTGAGAGACAAGCTCAAAATTCAATATTTTCAACTTTTAAATTAGTAGGTAGTTGGCTATGGCTAAATCCATTAGAAACCAAATGGCAAATATCTAAAATTATGGGTGAGCTTTAATTGCACCTAGTGAACAGTTTTTTTATAAAATATTTTGCTGTTTTTATTCTAGTGAAATAGTTTCTTAAAATAATTACAGTTTATGAAAAATGTGAAAAGTATATGTTGGTTTATTTCATAAAATCCAATGAAAATACCCAAGAAGTTTCCGAACTATATTTTCAAAGATAATGTATCTAAAGTGTTATGGTGAAGATAATTTTTTTTATATTATATATCCAGAGAGAAGGCAGTTATTTCTAGGTATATTTGCTCATCTACAAACAAATTTAGTTGAGCACGGAATATTTATTCAGACGCGTCCTAAGGTATAAGCAAAACAAGGAGAAATTGGTGTAACAAGATTATATGCCCAAAGAATGTTAATATATATATATATATATATATATATATATATATATATATATACAGTGTGTATCAGCCAAATGGAATAAATTCGATAATAAATAAATGGGGGCGTGTTCGGAAAAACGCTTGGACCCGTCGATTGGTATTTTTAGTTGCTCATTTTCTCCAATAAAAACTTTTTATACAGGGTGTGTCCTGTAACAGTGGTCAATGCCAACTTTCTTATTTCAAATGCAACACCCCGGATATTATTTAATTTTTGGATTCTTTAGGAGATTCTAAACATATTTTATGTTCAATGTCCTATACCTATCTTCAACTATTTCGGCAATATTAAGTGTTTTCAAATTTATTGCAAAAATTAAGATTAAAAAAATAAAATTATTTATTTCTTCATAATGTATAAACAAAAGTAAAAAGTTAATTTAGGAACTGTTGAATATGCTCGCCGCGAACGTCTTGGCAAATTCCTACTCTTAAATAGAAATTTCTTCTAACGTTATTTAGCATCTCAGGCGTGACCGATCTAATCGCAAGCGTTATTCGTCTTCTTAAGTCAGCTAAGTCGAGGGGTTTAGTTTTGTATACAACATTTTTAATATGTCCCCATAAGAAAAAGTCTAATGGCGTCAGATCAGGGGATCGCGCTGGCCATTCTATCGATCCTCGTCTCCCTATCCACCGATTTGGAAATATTCCGTTGAGGTACTGCCGGACATTAATTTGGTAATGGGGCAGTGCTCCATCTTGCTGAAACCATATCATATTCGCTGGAACTTGTGGGTTTGCTGGATCCGGATACAAATTTGTCAAAGTTGGCACGACATTATTTTGGAGCAGTGCTAAATAATTATCGCCATTCAAATTGCCGTCAATGAAAAAGGGGCCTATGATATGATCCCTAACAATTCCTGCCTAAACATTAACCTTTTCAGGATATTGAGTATGTTCTTCGCTGATCCAGTGAGGATTTTCCCTAGACCAATAGCGGCAATTTTGACGATTTACATGACCGTGAAGTGTAAAGGTTCACTCATCCGAAAACAAAACATGTTCTAATTGAATAACATTGTTATCTAACATAGCCATCATTTGTTCATAAAAATAAGTTCTTCTATCATAATCGTCTTCCATGAGCTCCTGAGTTGGTATCACTTTATAGGGATGCATCTTATTTTCTTTTAATGTTCGAATAATCGACGAATGGCTAATATCGAACATTGCGGCGGCCTGTCGACTAGAAATATGTGGGTTTTCCTCAAACTCAAGCATAATATCCAATTTAGTATCATCATTTATTGAATTGGCAGCTGCTTTTTTTATCTGCCTCACATGTCCAAGCTCGCGAAACTGCTTTTCTATTTTACTAATTGTCCCTTGGGATATATGCGGCAAATTTGGAAATTTTTCATGAAATAAGCGAGCAACTTCCACTTGTGTTCGTGTGTTATCTCCATAACCAATCATTTGTAGAACTGTAATTTTATGCATTTCTGTTAAATGAACCATTTTTCTGATATTAGGTATTATGCAGTTAACGAAATTCAAAAGACTTTGACACTGACACTGACAACTACTGTCTTGCAAAGAGAAAGGCTGGCATTTTACACAAAAGTAAACAAAACTTAAAAATAAACAAAACTGGCTCTTTTTGTTCCATATCAATAAAAAGGAACGCTAAAATGGTTTTTGCTTACATTCTTAATATGAAGACCTAAATGGTAAATAAGTATTGAGTGTGTTGTAGCGAATTTTTGTAATCAAATAAATAGTTCAGTAACCAGAGCCACTTTCATGAATAATAATAAATTCGAAATAAATAAAATAAAAATAAATTTGAAAACACTTAATATTGCCGAAATAGTTGAAGATAGGTATAGGACATTGAACATAAAATATGTTTAGAATCTCCTAAAGAATCCAAAAATTAAATAATATCCGGGGTGTTGCATTTGAAATAAGAAAGTTGGCATTGACCACTGTTACAGGACACACCCTGTATAAAAAGTTTTTATTGGAGAAAATGAGCAACTAAAAATACCAATCGACGGGTCCAAGCGTTTTTCCGAACACGCCCCCATTTATTTATTATCGAATTTATTCCATTTGGCTGATACACACTGTATATATATATATATATATATATATATATATATATATATATATATATTGAAATAAAAGTTTAATTGTTTTTTTATTTGTGTTTTGTTTTGTTATTATTAATTTAAAGTTCTTAAGTTTTATAACCAATTTTTTATTTCTTTAGTTTGCCTCTAGCTGCTCAGTATAATGCTAATGCAGAGGCACAAGGGTTTTGAGTTCGATATTTTAGATAAAGATTTTAAAATGGAAGCCAGGTCTAGACGAGCAAGAGATAGAAGATAAGAGGTATAAAAAAGATATATATATATATATATATATATATATATATATATATATATATATAATTATTCAATTTGTTTCTTAAACCCGGTATATATTAATTGGACTTCTTTCTTGGGTATAGGTTTATTTGCAAAATCAAACAATGGGATTAACTTGACGTTTCGCCTATCATAGTAGGCTTTCTCAAAAATTGCTCATTCCTTTATTTTTTACAATTAATTTAAAAAACATTTAGTGGTCTAATTATAAAATGACATTTACAATTTTTCTAAAACTGATTTAAAATTTTATATTATTGACAATAATTATTACAAAATTAATAAACTAAAGTTACATAGCTCGAAAAATACATGTTGATTATTTATTTACATTTGAACGATTGGTAGCAAGTTAGTGGTTTGCCAAGCAACTCATGGCACAGTTTTAGGTAAAAAGGTGTTCTTATCTTAGTACTTTTTTTTTGAGGAATTTAAAGATAATTTTTTGCTATTTTTTAATTTAAACCATAGAGAAGATTCAGACATTCACAATGATATACTACATTTTAAAAATAATGGCTTAGACGAAGTTAAAACTATACTAAAATATCAAATTGTGGTATATTTGACTTAAATTTTTTATGTCTTGTTTGTCGTTTACTGCATTTTTTTCTTTTTTTATGTGAATCATTTCTTTGATAATTAATTTCTGATACAGGTTATCTTCATCAATCTGATGAAGATAACGGTTCAGTATAATAGAACGTTTATTTCGTTGGGGGTCATGCGAGAATCCTCAGAAGCAAAGTGATACAAGAAAGACTCTGAGGTGACGATTACGATAGTTTTTCCTATTAGAGAATTAAAATAATTATAGAATATATCTATATTATATTAAAATAATCAATAATGTATGAAATGTATTCTCAAATACCCCCAGATGCCTACTTTTTTTCAGCCAAATCTATACAAATGTTACAATTCCGCCACCATGTTGGCAATACAATCTTGAATTTTTAAAATGCTGACAAAAATCTATGATGTGTAGTCTTAAATGCCCCTAAATGCCGAATTTTAATCAAGTCTGCTATGGTGGGGCCGCCATTTTTAATTCTCAAATATTGACTAAAACTTCATAACTTTCATTCTTAAATACTTCTAGATACTGATATTTCTGCCGAATCTGTACAAATGACAAAATTCGTTCGGAATATTCTTACCTCAATTTTGATTTTTCTTGTGCATTCTTAAATATTCCCCACAAATGTTAAAATCATCCGTCCGACCTGTTGACATTGTCATTTTGATACCGCTATTTTGAATTTTTAAATGATGGCTTTTTTAAAGTTTCCTAGGCACCGATTTTCAGTTTTAGCTACACAAGTAACAAAATTCGTCGGCCGTATTGGCGCCGCCATATTGGATTTCTAAACGTTGACTAAAGAAATTCGAATTTTTTATATCCGAAAGTGCATGCATGTCAAATTTGAAAATAATCGGTAATGGAAGTGCTGAAAAATCCATTACAAGATTTGAAACAGACATACAAACATACAATCAGACGAATAGGAAGTCAATAAAAGCGCAGCAAAAATTTTCTAAATGTTACAATTAACCCTTTATAGGGCAAAAGGGTTGCAGTGCTCAGATTGACTTTATATTTGCTGAGGAGATACTTTGGGTCATAAACAACAATAGTAACTGCTTTTTTTTATATATTTTTAAGTTTTTTTAGGAAATTTGAGGTGGGAAATATTTATCCCAAAGAAACCTTCAGAGCATAATCTGTTTATGTGTGCAGCGGGATTCTAAGATCCCACCTCAAAAATCAATAATATAAAAAATACCAATAGACTAATAAATAATGAACACAAAGTCTTTATTATTTTTTTTAGGACATTTTAATCTTAAATATAAATAAAGCCTTTATTTTTAATCCTAAATACATAGTAACATAGAAAAAAGCTTAAAATGTGTACTAAACGTAAGAAAAACGAAAATAAACAGAATTTTAAGTATGGTAAATCATGAAAGAAGTCAAAGCACACCAAATATTTTGAAATGATCTACACATTTTCTAGAGAACTAAACAACAAAAAATAAAAAATACAAGTAACAAAAAAAACATGTTTTTGCAAAATAATATAAGTTGCAAATGAAAACATTAAAAACAACAAGCAAAAAACTAATTTACAACAGAACAAAAAAAATATCATTTTTCTGTATGAAATAATGAAAAACATGCTTTGCATAATGCAACATTACAAGTTTTGCAAAGGAGATTGCTGCGTTTTCTTTTTCTTTGGTGCTACACCTTGCGCATCTTCGATATTTATCAATTATTTCAGGCATATGGTTTCCTACGCCGGATAGCCGTACGGTATTGGTAACAGTGGATTTTCCGCTCTTTTGTTTTTTAGCATATCCACTATATGGTTGATATCCCCTTTTCTTTTTCGAAGTGTACGATCCTACTAATTCATTTACAAGAGCTGATCGATACTGTAGATGACTGTACGCCTGTTTTCCTTTCATTGTCTCCTTGTAAATAATAAAGCTATTTACTGTAGCACAATCCAAAAAATAATAAAAGAGCTTTATCCACCACCTCCGTGATTTTCGTGCAACAGAATAAGCCGCTATTAGCTGATCCACTCGATCAACCCCTCCCATATAATTATTATAATCCTGAATGGCTTTTGGACACGTTACTTCTTCTTTTTCAACAGTTTTACTTCTCCTGTCCACTTTACATGATTTTGATGGGTTATGCATGGTACTTACTATGGTGACCGGCTTTTTTCCTCTGTCCATCCACTTGATGTAGCTTAGATCGCCACTCATGGCATAGTCTATATCATGTTTTGACATTTTTTTGTCCGCTTCTATTTCCCTTATAGGAAGATATTTTCGGTTTGCCCGTATAGTTCCACATGCGAATAATTTCTTTTTCAACAAAGTTTCCAATAAGGGAATAGAGCTAAAGAAATTGTCAAAAAATAGGCAATAACATAACCCTTCAAGAGTTTTTGACAAATTCAATACGACTTTCTCGCCAAGGCTGTAGGACTCATTTCCAACGCTTTTTCCGGTGTATACATCGAAAGATAATATATATATCCAGTTGCTGCACAGCACATTACCCATACCTTGAATCCCCTCTTTATGGGTTTCATAGGCATATACTGCTTCATGCTGGAACGACCTTTGAAAGCCACCATGCTTTCATCTATCGATATATTTCGTGATGGGGAGTAGCATTTTCTGAAATGTTCACCGAAATAATCTAGAATTGGGCGAATCTTGTAAAGACGATCAAAATCCGGCGAGTCTCTTGGAAGCATTTTGGTGTTGTCTGCTAAGTGGAGAAAACGGAGAATTTTTAAAAACCGCTTCAATGGCATGATCCGAGCTATCCGTTCGACGTGAAAATTTTCGTCCGTGGACCAGTAGGCTCTTACGCTGGGTAGGTAGTGAAACCCCATAAATATCAAAATTCCCAAGAAAGCACGTAGCTCATTTACCTGTAGGCCTAAATTAACTCCACGTTGTTCTGCATATATGTTGGATTGATGAGTCATTTCGCATAAAAAAAACTCGGTAAAGAATAAGGACCAAAAATCAAAAGGATTTTTCAGATGTTCGCTATTTGTAGGGCCTTGTGGCTCGTTGAAGTTGCTTCGCGAAAATATGATAGGATCTCTCGGATTTTTTGACCATAAAAACACTGGACCTGCGTCTGGTTCATCTGAACTTGATGAATAATCATCTTCGGCTGTGATATGTGATATTTTTATCGGCTCTTGTTCAATAAAGTTCAGGTCTTCTTCATCGTCGTCACTGGAACTGGATAGCTTCTTCATCATCGAACGACGCCTAAGCCCTCATGATGTTGATGGCTCATCATTTTCAACTTCTGATGAATTGACATCCGAGATATTAGTTTCTATATAAACAGCTGGTAATCGGCTAGATTCAACTGATGATGATGGTGTGGCGGGAGATGACAGTGATAGTGTAGTGGCAGTCGGTGAAAAAGTAGATACATCTTGTGATAGTGTAGAGAGAGCTGATAATCGTGTGGAGTGTACTCGTGAATACTCGATGTTCAAATTGTCATCGGCATCCGAATCTCCACCTTCATCTGAATCAAATGCTTGTGCGTCCGTTATACCAATGAAAATTTCATTGGCAGCCTCATTGACCAGTTTCTCAAGCTCATCTTGAGCTAAGCCAGCCATTTTTATCTAAAAAAAATCTTTGTCTCATACTCAGATTTAAAATTTTTATCCGAGACCTTATGTCATTGCTCAACTTTCAAAAAACGATTGGAGTCCATTTTGGTTAGAAATTCTCATGTAAGTACTCAAAGAAATCTCAAAGAACATCTTTTCTGAAAATTCGAGTGGTTCAGAAAATTGATTTATTATTACATAAGAGTATAATTATTGGTGAAATATTTACGACATATATGAAAAACCAAAAATAACATACAAAAATAAATATTGAAAAAATCTAAGGTCATGTGTTTTTGAGTACCGGTTAGAAATATTTATTTTCCAACGACGAATAAAAGGAGTTGAATACAGAAAAATATTATCAAATTGTGCCTAAATATGTTAGAAATAAATATACTTACCAGTTATAACACTCTTTTTTACATTACACACAAACAAAAAAACTCAAAACAATTAACTCTGAAAATGCACAAATATTTACACCCTGTATAGGCTTTGGGATAATAATTTCCCACATAGGAGCTTCAACCGTACTCCTCCACCAAGCGAAGGCGACTGAAGCGGGCCACTTCTGCAACTGACGCTAGAACGCATGCGGTACATTTATTTCTGGGTGGGAGGCGTATAACCCAAAGCTCGTTGACGCAGGAGCAGTGGGAAAATATTATCCCACTGACCTAAAAAGGGTTAAAAAATGTCAGTAACATAAGGCAAAAATAACTAAAAACTAAAGTTTAATAAAATATAAATAACTAATTTCCTTTTAAACTTACGTAACTTAATGGTTTGATTTTAGATAGTGAAGTAGGCAACGATTATTTCTTTGAAATTTGTAAAAATACCTATTTGCCTCATTAAGGAATAGGTAAGAATCCTTCTTTTTGTCAACGGTAATAAAACAAGGCCCATATCTTCATTTTCGTACATCAAATGTTTTAACAGGTCGTCATTTTATTTCGCCATATTGAATTCATACCAATATTTTACCAGTTTTTATTGTCGAAAATTAAAGTTAATCGAGTAAGTGGATTTTTTAGTTAAACCGGAACAGACCGAGCGATCGACAGTAATGGGAAAACATGAGGATTTGTAAAAACCCGGAACGATAATTTTTTCACGATTAATGATATTTCCTTATGCGTCAAGTGAAAACTCACGCCGTCACTGGCATTCGTCAACAAATGGCCACGGCTTGACCATGGCCCATCCCCACTTCTTGTTTAATCGTAAACATTGGTCGATAGAATGTGAAAAGTAGGGGAACCATGTTGGCGCATACCCCTAACGTGATTTATGAATGAGTTGTGATCTCTACTTTAATTCTTACTCTAAGGACGATACCGTGAGTCCAACATTATTTTCCCAATGATATTTACAACAAATCCATATGAGTCTTTTGGCAAACTTGTTTTCTTGTAAGACGAATGTTATTTTTCAATCGTCATAACATGAGAAACTGGTCTACACAAAATCAGCATTTAATTTTTGAACAGGTACAACCAGAGTGCTTCGGGACGCGTAATTCCGAATCCCACCATTATCCAGCGCTCCTCTCGGCCGAATACAACCGAGCTCGGTATTTTACATTTCCCAATACAATTCAGAGCGCCAGTGCTGAACTGAGCTAGGGTTCGTACTACCAAAGTTCGCGTAATAATGAATATTTATTCAGTAGACTAAGTTTCGTTCGATAAAAACGCAATAATAACATAATATTATGTAACAAATTTTGAATAATTTTAATAATTTAATATGACTGACAATATTAAAGAACAAAAGTGATCCATAAATGATTATAATGTTCCTAAATAAACTAGTCAAAACGATTTAGAAACCACTTTTAAAAGCAATTCTGCATATTAAAACATTTTTTATTTTGAAATTTGGAAAAAAGAGAATTACTTAAAATGCTTAAATATAGCTTAAAAATAGTGTTTAATTTTTAAAAATAATTTAAAAAATAAAAAACTTATCTGAAAACGGCTAAAATGGAAAATTTTTTGGTTTTTTCGTTTTAATATATATTTTATTAGGATATAATTTTAAAAATTGAGTCTGGAAATATAATTTGTCAATCTTTATTATTTTGAAATTTAACATATTTTTGGAATTTGTATATGTACAAATTTACTGATTAAAATAATTTTTCTTGCATTATGGATTTTTTTTAAGTACAAGCCAGCAAAATTATACCAGGTCTCTTCAAAAACTTAATGAATTAAGTGGTCCTTAATTCGTTTTGAGTAGTTTATTTTAAAAAATTAAGGTACTATGTAATCTCTTATATTTTACATTATTGATAAAACAATAATAACAATCAGCGAAGTGGGTCTTTATAGCTAGTCGATAGTATTTAATAAAACTATTAAGTACATTATTATGTAAGTAATTTATTTAACTGATATGTAAAATACAAAAAAAAACATAATATTTTAAACAAATGATAAACAAAAAAAAATTAATGTGCATTGCCATGGGACTTAGCATTTTGACGATTTTCACGAACGTTTAAGCTTAGGTTTCTTTTAAGCTTTTTGTTTTTTTGATTACTTTCCGTACTAGAAGGGCGTCCTGATGCTACTCTTTTGGCACCTTTAGCTAATCCAGGCCTAATTTTTCGTCGAGAAATAGATCCTGGTTGTACACGAATATTTCTCTTAAAGCTTCTGGCCCCAATTTGAACTAAAAGGGAGGCTAATTGCGCAGCTGTAGATATTTTTTCCAGATTTATGTTGGTTTTTTTAATAATGTTTACCATGGCTGAGTCGTTTTTTGTTGTACTTGCCATATTAATTATATTTTTAAAATTATTCTTCATACGTTCAAGTTCCACCTCATAGTCTGTATTTTCATCCGGAGCAATATTAATTATTTCACCAAAAGCTGCAGGCACATCTTCTCTAAATTCTTCTACCTGTCTTAATGTTGTTGCCTCTAGGTTTATTTCTGATGGTATTGCGGAAGACATTGGCGTAAAAAAGTCCTTTGAAGCTTCGGGTAATTCTCCTAGTGCCAACTGCGCAAACATAATTTTATCTTCGGTAGACAATAAAGGAGCCGTGCTAATGTTGCCATACTCTTTGTGAACGGCGCACAAATGCTTACAAAATTTTCCTCCTGTACCAGCAGGACATTGACACAAAGTTAAATCTGAGAACACCTTATACTTACGAGTTTCAGTGGAGAATGACGTGACTTCATATTCACAGGCAGAAATTTTAAAAACCTTGATGTTATTAGAAGCCTGAACGAATTTTGAGTAAAGCAAATTGTTTTTTGTTACTCGGTTGTTAGCATGATCTAAAAGCCGAAGTTCATGGTATTTTTGAAGTGTTGTAGCTATAAAGTCCACCAATGCACACATATTAAAGGCCTTACATCGTTCTAGAACTATATCCTTAAAAATGCGTATTGAGGATTCAACGATGTTGTTAGTGTTGTGTCCGCGTGTGATAAGTTTTGAGCGGTGCGCTAGACACCATTCTGGTAGTCTATTCCAATATTTTCTAATATGTTTTAAATAGTTTGGATATTTTTTGGCGATATCTGCATTTTCCAATGTTTGCATTGCTAGTGTAGCGGCCTCTTCGGTCTCTGAATAAACTATGCTCCTAAATAAAACCATTAGCTCTCTTCTATCATCTTTTTGTATTTTATGGTTATTATCCCACAGCCACCTCCAAATTGCTTGCATCAAATGAAAGACGCATAAAAGCAGTACGCTACTTGGAAAGCATAGTTTAAGGGCGTTTCTTTCAGCGCAACTGTCGTCAGTCATTATTACGCTAGGTGCGCCTCGCCCACAAAATCCATTAGGTCCTATTAAGTTTTTAAGTAAGGTAAATGCTTGAGCGTAGTTTTTCTCCGATTGTTCGGTATGTAACACAACTCCTAAAGGTATACCACTAATTTTCGAGGCACCAAAAATAAACGTCACGACCATATTAGTTTGGTCACAAGAACCACTCGAATCTATAAAGATAATATCTTTTGAAAAATCCATAGTGTGTGCTCGCCTCATAGTAGGTGTTAAAAAAGCAACGATATGTAATTCTTCATCACACAATATTTCTATGGATTTTTCTTCATAGAGATGTGTTTTTTCTTTTATAAGTTTCACCGTATTACCAAGATCTCTGTCGCCGTAGTTTGTTTTCCTTAAAATGGTTATTTATTAGTAAAAAAAAATACACAAAAAAATAAATGGCTTACCTCCATTCATCATACAATGCATAAATTTGCCTAAGCCTGGGATTAACCTGAGCATTGGCTAAAAGAGTAACATCAGAAAATTTGGTACAAGTTCCATGTTCTCCAATAATGCTCATCTCATGAAACTTATGGGCGGCAGCAGGACTCATTCCCATGTTAAAATATTCTAGAAATTTTATTTTTGTAGCCTCTGATAACCGTAAATAGCTAAATGCTTCACCAACTTGAACGCAATGATTATGTTTAAAATTTACCTAAATATTAAAACGCCCACATTCTACTTACTTTTAAGGCTCCCATACATTTAGTTTTTTTTTCATCCGTTTGAATCGTCGCGATCTGGAACGTGCGTCCTTCAAAAAATGACAAAAACCGAGGTCTGTGGCAAAAAACCGACGATTAATTTTGACACACACTTCCATTTTTGTCATTTTTTGAACGACGCCATGTTTCAAATCTCGACGATTAAAGCCGATGAAAAATTACGAAATGTATGGGGGCCTTTATTTAATAAAATGAAAACCTTACCTTTATTTCAGCATTTAACCCTTGTTTAAGGTACTTATCGTTTTTGATTGTGTTCTTATTTGTAATCTTTATAAGAAAGCTAATGGACGCGTTGCAGTTTAAATTGCGCTGACGGCAATTGCCTACTTTTGATTCCTTTGCTTTATTTACACAGCTGTGTTGACATCTATATACTTTTTTATAAATGTAACGCGTGGGATGTGGAAAGGTTTTCCACACTATCCAGTTCGTGCAAGTCGTCTCAGAAAACTTAGATATCCACCCATCGATGGCAATGGCTGGTTCACTACAGGTGGCATCAAACTTAGTTCGCACAACTGTTTTAAAGTCCTCAGCACTTAAAAGTTCACTATTTTCTTCAATTATTACACTGTCATTATCAAAAACAAAAAAATCTTTTAGTTGTATCATCGCGCCACTATAATCTATCACAACTTAGCACACTAAACTACATCATAACCTTGTTACGCTAACATCATCCAAAAATTTAATAAGTTATTTATTAACCTAAAAGTTGTACCCCAAACTATCCTTTTATACAGTAATACATTTACATTAGTTATTGTGTCATATTTATATTATACAAATTAATGTAGAATAGGATAGTTCCAAAGGGTACAAATATCAGGATAATAATACCTATTTTTTATAATAATTAAAATCATACAACAACAAAAACAAAAACCTTGCGACACACGTGCACGCTGCGATGCTAAATTCAAACGTTCAAACCCCAACCGAGTTCAGCATCGCGCACTTCACAGGGCGCCGAATCGGGATGAGAAACGTAAAATATCGAGCTCGACTATATTCGGCTAAAGGGCGCGCTGAATAATGGTGGGATTCGGAATTACGCCTTCGGGACTGGGGTCTTTATTTTAGGAAAGCGCATAATTTTTAGGACCTATGATCCTTGCGATAATTGTTCCAGAACAACTAGAAAATTATTCCAGAACAACTAGAAAATATCCCACTGTTGTAGCGTGCAAAAACTATTAAATATATCAAAATTTCCATTGTTTGCAAGTACGAAGTCGGAAAACTGTTAAAATCTAGTTTCGAGTAGATCATGCACAAAATTATCGTAACTTAAACCACTAAAATCGCGATACGTACGATATTTAACGCCAGGTTTTGGCCTCTGTAACTTTAGCCGCAAGGAAACAACAGATTAGGCACTTTTTATGCCACTTATTGTTATTGTGATCAAGCGCAGTAGCGAAAAAATAACCGATCCTCTTAATAACTGATAACGGGCCCCGTTAGTATTGTTGGACTTACGTTACGCTAATAAGGGAGCGAAAGTTTCACAGTGTTGTCAAGTTCAATTGGTTTTCCTATGTGTCTACTGAAAATATTTTCAAATACACAAAAGTTAAGCGACAGAGACATATTTGAGGGTAAAATTTCTAAGTAGTTTTATACATTCTCGGATACAGTGAAAATGTGTGGCAAAAATCCATGGGAATCGAACCAGCCAACAACCTGTTTCAATCAATTTTGGCTAAGATAGAGAGACACTGATTCACCTACCACTGCATTTATGTTTTGATCGAGTCATAATGTTGCCTGGTATTTGTAAAGCTTGACAGAACCTTGGAATATCTTCTTTACCTAATCGAAAATAAATTTTTGCATCTGCAGCATCTATATCTTCCAGAGTAAAAATACGTATTACAGGAACGTTTCTCTCTCTAGGAAAATTATGATCTTGGATTCTTGCGCCTTGTAGCATTTTCAAATAATTTTATTCTCAATGCTAGAATCCGAATAAATCTAATAAAACTAACCCAATTAAATTTAAACAGATAACTATCGATAATGGAAAAAAGAGGCTAGATTATGGTTACGCCAAAGAGAGCTTTATTTAAAATGCACAAAATCTTGTTATCGTTTAAGGCGTAATAACGGCGCGAAAAATTAAGTGGCCTAAAAGTTCCTAATGATCTAAAATATTACTCATATCTAGAACGAGAGCACTATCCAAGATGTCGCGGTTTGTTAAAATAATCAAATCCAGTAAACTATGACTATCAGCTGTGATGCGCGTCGGTTTCCCATTGACTTGATGTAGACCATATTTTAATAGAAAACTTTCAAGAAAAACATAACAACCTGCATTTTTATTTAGCAGTCATTATTAAAGTCCGTGCCGAATGCAACAAAATCATATTCCGATACAAAGCTAATAAACGTATTCTCCAAATCGCCAAGGCAAGATTTATATTGACTGTAGGAGGGCTATACAAAGAGCCGAAACACACCCTTCTGCCACACGGTCTACCCTCAACTCAAATTTGTTCTACTATTACTAGCTCCCGACGAGATGTCGACAGCCTTAGGTCTATCGACATCCCGTTGTTCATAGGCTTCTGTCGTATCAGGTTATTTATTGAAAGATATGTATATCATTAAATAATTAAGTAAATAAAACTTAAACAAAAAGCTTACGGAGCTTTGCGTAATTTACACAGCATTTTTAATGTCCCGGTAGACCATTTAACCGTGTTTGCATTAAAAGAAGATGAGACAGTCACGAATAAGAGACGTGCAGTCTGTAACGCCGTCGTGCAATAAAGAACCCACATATGATATCTTCCTGTGTGGTACTATTAGCTCGGCTTAGAACTGTCAAGATTACGCAAAAATCACTCCGCTAAATAAGGAAGATTTTATTCCTTGTTTAACACAGAAACGCTGATCAAAAAAAAAAAGATTCGCACGGTATTTGGAAGCGTGAGGTCCATCTCTCGTTTCGTCACTGTTTTATGCAACGCTCTGAAAATATCAGATCCTTCTAAATGATAAATCATTTAATGCGCGCTTTTAACGCATTTCAATTGAGAGAATATAATTTAATTTTACGATGTCTTAACGCATTCTGTTAATTTTATTTGACTAAGAAATAATTTCTATATTACAAAAGCGAGTTTAGCTAGATAATGTTATTGATTACCTATGCCGTTGCTAACAGACATCATACCCGTGAGTAATGATTTCATTACTCACGGGCTGCATAAATCATAAAACACTTACGCATTTAATACCGCGGTTAAAACACTTTGTCGCGAATGCCATGAAAAAACAAAAGATCATAATCGGCACGTCATATTTATATTAAAATTAAATTGTTTTGCTTACATTTCTTTCTTAAAAGTTAACTAATTTTGCTTAAAATGAGTTTAAACGATCAAAGTGAAATTGGTAGTAACCGCCAAATATTTTTGAAGCAACCAAATCCACTTTCATGTTGCCTATTTTGGAGTGTTGTCCAAAAAGTATAAACCTTCCTGGGTACATTACTCGATGTTAAAGAGTACGCTTGATATTAAAAA
This sequence comes from Kuschelorhynchus macadamiae, assembly GCA_030620095.1. Taxonomy (NCBI): domain Eukaryota; kingdom Metazoa; phylum Arthropoda; class Insecta; order Coleoptera; family Curculionidae; genus Kuschelorhynchus; species Kuschelorhynchus macadamiae. Next base: position 139,445 of record JAUTXW010003640.1, read on the forward strand.
AATATTGTATTGAAACCTATCATAAATTACGTACATTTTAAAACGAAAATCAGAAGGTTACAAAGCAAAAAAATCCAAAACGTTCCAATTAACAGATTTATAAAAGAAGCACCGAATGTTTACCTGGCAACAAAGATAACAGATTTAGAAATTGTTTAAATGTACAGGGTGTTCCAGTGAGGACTGAACAGGGACCTATTTTCGAACTTCCTTGTATTTTGGAAAAATTCAAAATAGCTAATCGATGTATTTTTTCTTGTAGAATCCAAAAATATCATCGAAAAAATATTTGAACCAGAAACAAAAGAGTTACGCTATGCATCAGGTGTTTTTTAAATGGAATGTATCGTTTTTTATACGATTTTTGGAAAGAGTGATTTTTTTTATGTCCGTTCTGATTAAAAGATTTGATTTTGCGATAGCTGTTTATATTACATTTTAATGTTTTACAAACTAAAATTTTAGCTTCACCTGTTTAAAATATACGATAGGTTGGTATAGGTGATCAAGTTAAAATGACGTTTGAATGCTTTGTCAATAAAAATTGACATTATTTTAATTATTGTCGAAGTCTTCACCTAAAAAATATATATATGACTCTGATCGAAATGAAATACTCTTTGGACGAGAGACTACAGATTGTTATGCTATTTTACAAGTGCCAAGAAAATGCAAGAGAAGCAAAAAGAAGATTTATTGCAAATTTTCATAGAAATATATCCATCAATACAATTCTAAGGATAAAAAACCTATTTGAGGAAAATAAAACTTTACATGATAGAAAAAGAAATATACAAAGAAGAAGAAATCGAGACCAGGCCATTATAAATTATTTTCAAGTTAATCCAACCAAATCTATTTCGGATGCAGTTCGGGAAGTTCAGGGACTGTTCACAGGACTCTGAAAATTCATAAATTTAGGCCTTTTCGTATCCTTCCACTTCAGCACCTAACACCGGCACAAAAAGAACTTCGCTTCCAATTTTTTTCTCAAATGGTAATTCGGCAAGAAAACGAAGACCCTGATTTATTCAAAAATATTGTGTGGACCGACGAAGCTACTTTCACAACATCGGGAGTATTCAACAGACATAATAGTCACCACTGGGCCGTTGAAAATCCAAAAAAGTTCCAGACTATTAAATTTCAAGGGAGGAATTCTATTCATGTTTGGTGTGGGATAAAAAACAATAAAATTTTGGGACCAATATTTTTTAACGGGACTTTAAATGGGCACAGATATTATGAGTTTTTAGAAAACGAAATTGAAAATTTTTTGGAAGACTTACCATTGGCAGAATATCAGAATTTAATTTGGCAACATGATGGGGCGCCTCCTGATGCCGTGCATGATGTGGTTCAATTTTTAAATCGGCGCCATAACGAATGGATAGGGCGAAATGGAAAATATGCTTGGCCGCCCAATAGCCCCGACCTCTCAGTTTTGGATACATTTCTTTGGGGTCATTTGAAGAACGTCGTATACAGACAACGAAACGAAAATATTCAAGAGATCATGGGAAAAATTGTCGATGAAATAAACCGCCTTAACCGGGAAAATCATATTGTAACAGTAAGTTTAGAAAGGCTACAAAGGGGTTATCGAGGTTGTTTCGAGAAAAACGGCGGTGACATTGAAAACTTATGTTATAAGTAGTTTTATTATATTATTTAATAATTATTTTTTATTGAATTTCTTTTTCTATCATGTAAAGTTTTATTTTCCTCAAATAGGTTTTTTATCCTTAGAATTGTATTGATGGATATATTTCTATGAAAATTTGCAATAAATCTTCTTCTTGCTTCTCTTGCATTTTCTTGGCACTTGTAAAATAGCATAACAATCTGTAGTCTCTCGTCCAAAGAGTATTTCATTTCGATGAGAATCAAATATATATTTTTTAAGTGAAGACTTCGACAATAATTAAAATAATGTCAATTTTTATTGACAAAGCATTCAAACGTCATTTTACCTTGATCACCTATACCAACCTATCGTATATTTTAAACAGGTGAAGCTAAAATTTTAGTTTGTAAAACATTAAAATGTAATATAAACAGCTTTCGCAAAACCAAATCTTTTAATCAGAACGGACATAAAAAAAATCACTCTTTCCAAAAATCGTATAAAAAACGATACATTCCATTTAAAAAACACCTGATGCATAGCGTAACTCTTTTGTTTCTGGTTCAAATATTTTTTCGATGACATTTTTGGATTCTACAAGAAAAAATACATCGATTGGCTATTTTGAATTTTTCCAAAATACAAGGAAGGTCGGAAATAGGTCCCTGTTCAGTCCTCGCTGGAACACCCTGTACCTTCTTAGTTATTTGAAAATTTAACAAGTAAAAGGTAAAAAGCTTGTGGATCAAATGGACAACATTTAATGGATATTAGCAATATTCAAAATCTTGGATCGGCTTTATTGGTAACTACTCCTCACACGAAAAATCAAACAGTAAGAAAATTTACGGTAAAGTTTAATTATATTTGTGAAAAATACATTGACATTCCTCCAACTAATGCGGAAAATTCATTTTTTCTTACTTGCCAAAAAGGTAAATATATCTTACAAAAAATAGAATAAATAAATTTCGGACAATGGGCAAAGAAATTGCAGAATAGTTAAATATACCAAATCCGGAAAAGTACACAGGGCATAGCTTTAGATGGTCATTTTAAATTCGTATCCCTATATCACATTTAGTTTTTCTGTAAAATTTAATGTCAACTGAACAAGATTTTTTTACGTTGATTTTTTAAAAATTTATTTGGCCGTCATTTTGTTTTACTAGCTTGAACTATACCGGTTTATGTATATATCACTCTTAATGCTTGCTCAAAATTTAAAATTGATCTAATAAGTAGTTTATCAGGCGGTTTTTTTTAAATACTAGCTCATTCCTATATATCATTTGATTTTTGTGCAAAATTTGAGGTACCTATTTCGACAATTATTTTTTTAGTAATAATTGTTAAACTTTTCATTAGGCCGCCATCTTGTTCAGGCATATTGGATTTTTAACAAAATATTATTAGATCATTCCCATATGACCCTCCGTTTTTGACTAAAATTTGAAGTTAATCTATTAAGTAGATTTTAAGCCAGGCCGCGAACTGACACAAAGACAGATGGACCAACGTGAATTGATAAAACATATTTTTTTGGGATCTAGGGAAATATGTAAAGATATGTAAAATCTGAGATGGTGATTTTTTTCACGACTACAAATGTTTGATTAGTTTGAGCAGCTCAGTTTTGCTAGTTCATATCTATACCACAGTTACTTATGACACTCAATTTGAAATCAATTCATTAGGTAGTTTATCAGGGTAAATTTTTAAGTAGTTTATTAAACTGCTATTTTGTACCACCATATTGGATTCGTTCCAAAGTTTTATCAGTTGATTTCTATAATACTCGATCTAGTGATAGTAGTTTTTTAGCTATGACGCGAAGAGACAGACCGACGCAATTGAGAATACTTGTTTTTCGGCATGTACGGACCCTGAAACGTGAAGATCTGAAAAAATCCAAAGGGGTGATTGTTTTTCAACTAGAATACTTCCCTTTTACGAGGGAAGTCAAAATTAGTTTGGCAAGGAAACAATGATGGAAGTCATAACTACAATAGATGTGCAAAAAACGTTTTCTTTTCATATCTTTGTTGGCTTTTCGACGTTTGATTTTCGATTGCACGAGGGATCTACAGGAATGTCAGGAGCAGCTACGGGATATCCACTGTCACCTGTAGTAGCAAATGACTTCCTGAAAGCTTTAGGGTCGTCCCCAATAAAGCCAAAAATCCTGATTTTAATTGGATCAGAAGACACGATTACGTTTTTTGATGATCTTGTACAAAGAAAGGATGGTCGTTCTTCAGGACATTCTGTATATATAAAATCAACACTTGCAAACAGGTACCTAAGTGCTAAGTTCACACCATCATTCTGTACAGAACAGGGGCGTGCGGTGAAATTTTAAGAAAGAGAAGCAATTTTTGGAAACTTACCTATTTGTAATGTAATTCGATTCTTCGATCATTTTTTACAAATTCGTCAATGACGTCATCATAAAAACATCGATACTCCTGCCCAGTTGAATTTCTCACGAAATTTTTTATACGTTTAAGTGTTGAAAAATTGCGTCAATTTCGACACTTCGGTGTAGGTATCTTCCAGCTCCTTGTCTTTTAAAAATTGCATTAGTTCCTTAGCGTTATTTTTTGCGCTAATGTCATCAGTTTCGTAAATCAGTTTTAGTTCAGATCGCAGTAACACTCGGACGAAGAACTGGCCATAATGAAGAAGAAGAGATCTAAACCCATCTTCTGGAAAAGTTTTTCGTTTAAATGCATCAAAATTGCAGAGCTCCATAAATTTAAAATCATTTAAACCGTTAAATCGATAGTTTGTTTGTTGCTGAATTTGATCGACTATTTTATAAGAGGCGTCTGTATGATGTTTGAACATCTCCCACCTTGTCTGTTCGAAGACGCTTGGCTTGTGGCTCTACATTTAACGTCATCGTTTTCTCCCAAAATAGGTCAAAGTCATGTCATTTTTGGCTTAACATGGATTTAAAATCATCCACTTTTTTTAGGCAAAAAGCAATATCATTTATTTTAGTTTGTAATATATTAAAAACATTGTCCGAGAATGGAAATATTTCTGAAAATATGTTCAACAAATAATTAAAATGAAAATCTCGTTTCAAACAGTCCAAAAACCCCCTCGAACTATTTATTGCTTCTGAGTCCCACGTTTCATTATTTTCTATTATATTCTCAAATAGTTCAATCAGTGATTCAGTATATTTTCAGATACTGTTAACACAAGTCTTCCATTATAGTTCTACCTAGTAGGAGCTACTTTGGGCAATCGTTTGTGGACAATGGAGTCCAAACCTTGTGTACGTTTTGTTGACTTGGAAAAAAAAGCAGCCATGCCACTTAAAGTAACGAAAAATACTTTACACTCTTTAATGTGATTGATGGACTGGGATAAAACTAAATTTAATTTATGAGCAAAACAATAGACAAACACAGCACTTGGGAAAGTTTCTCGAACTTTAGCTTGCAGACCCCCTAATTGTCCTGCCATCACTTCAGCTCCATCATAGCTTTGAGCAACTAATTTTTTCTTTCCATCAATTTCTTTAGTAACGTTATACACGACGGTATATAATGCATCTGCTGTACGATTTTCAGACACATTCTTAAAACCTAAAAATCGCTCTTGAATACTTCCGTCTGTTTTAACGTAGCGTATTACTATAGATAATTGGCTAAAATTAGTGATATCATTTGTTTCGTCCAGAACAATAGCAATGAACCGCGCCTCGGCAATCTCCTGCTTAATTCTTTTTAGAATAATGGTTGCAACAGCGGAAATTAAATCATTCTGGATTCGATTCGACTTCCGCGACAAACGCTAGAGTGCTTTAAATGATTTTTCAAGCAATCATCATATTTAGCCATTAAACTAAATAAAGTAAATCTTGAAAATTTTCCCTATTGAAGAAACCTTTGTTTCGTCATAACTTCTAAATCCCAATTCATGCTGTCCGAGAAAACAAACAATATCGGTAAGTCTTCTTAACATTTGCCTATTTTTATCGACTAGTTCATTGTGTTGGCGGTGACTAATTTCCAACTGTTTATTAAGGGCGTGGTCAATTCTGGTTTTGCCGAAGATTTTTCTTTTATGACGGCCTGTAAATGCGCTTTTTCATTTTCAAAAAGTAAACATAACCAACAAAATAATTTACTTATATTTTCACACCCTGTTAGCCATTTAAATTGTTCGTATTGTTTTTCCGGATAAAAATGTCTAATACACTTTTTCTTTTTTGTGGTTAAATTTTTCATAGGCGGTTTTGCCCTTCCTTTGGAAGTTATTTGAAGCTTATCAGCGAAGTTTAATGTTAAAAATCCCCTTATTATTAAGACACCCACCACACATTCACACACACTCTTCTTACTAAATTCTCCTACATTTTCAACGTTATTACCGACAGCCGAAGTTGACGGTATTTCCATATCCACGTCCGTATTATTGTCTTCAATATCGCACCATGCACGACCCGACATACGTATCACAACACACGGATAGCCGTTCAAACAAAGAACCTATTCCAACGATAGCTTCCGCCCCCACTTAAAGCACGCGACTGAAATGCAAAAATTGCAAACCGCCGAAAAGGAAAGTTCAATAACCTCTGGCTTGATTCACAGGAAATCAAGCATACAGGACTTGGCTGCAGAGAAGCTAGCGGCCCGCATAGGTTCTATTCGATATTCTATTGTAGCTGGGTCGGAGTCAAGGCCGCATTTATTATGGTCTTGATAATTAAGATAATATTTTAGTATTTTCAATATAAACTAAATTAATGGTTTCCTATTTCAAAAATTACATTTTAGAAGATATTTGGAAATTTTTTTGGGGAAGCACTGCTTCCCTTGCCTCCACGGACTGCACACCCCTGGTAGAGAAGCATTAAGTTATTAATTATTTAGTTTTTAGATTCCTGGACACGGCCCCGAGTTCCGGAGAATTCAATAAGCGGTTAAATAAGAAACCTTTATAACTTTATGTTTATTCGTATATGAACCAGTTTAGATTTATAGAAAAATGACTTCATTTAGTGGTTAACTGAGAAAAGTTTCTAAATGCACGTCTGAATAGGCGACTTGCACATTTTTTAACTAGCATTATATGGATTAAAAAATAATGTAAATGAGTTGGAAATAAAATTTTTTATCCGTTAGATAATTGTAGATAGTTGAAGATGATTCTCCAGGTTTTGTCCGTATATATCAAATTATTAATAAAATAAGAATTGCAACAAATGTTGTATTTTATATGACATACAATTTACCTAGCACTGTGTAGGGCTTGGGTTCTATATATCTCCGTCGGGTGGCTTTTTTTTTTTGTTTTTACTTCCCTCGTTAGCAGAAAAAAATGAATATCCTTTTTTAGATACCATTAGTATCTGTATGCCGTACATCTTTTAATTATACAATAAAAATAACAAAAGATATTGACTTTCCTTTTCTTTTGAGATATTATATTATTCCAGTGACAGCCTCAAAAACTGTCTCTATTGAGTGAGCTAAATGTATGAGTTTTTCTATAGGACTTGAAATATATCAGAAAATATATAAAAGTGTTATAAATTTTACATATTTTCAAAAATTTTTTGTTGCGAAATTTGAGAACATTTTAGTCGAGAAAATAAAGAATTTGTGTATATTTCTATAGGATATGGAAAAATATCTGAGAATATATAAAATTCTTATAAATTTTATTGAAAACTTAAAGAGCTGTGAATACGTGGAAAAGTAATGGAATAAAATGGTCTGTTAGTATAACGTGTATATTATCCAAATCCATAATTATAGCAGCCCATTTTATTTTTTTTTTATTTATTGCTTAAGAAGCAGTCATCGTTTATGTAGGCATGATGAAACGGAGAAGTAGGAGAATCTTTATAACAGAAAGCAAAAAGAAAATTGATGACAAGTTTGCCAAATTTATATGGTATGAAACCAACTACAACTGTTCAAAAAAAAAACATTACAGTATTGAGATCCTTATGTATAACGGACGAATCATTAAAATTTGACAAGTTATCAGTATAACCGAACTAGAATTAATTAAATATATTAATTTTTTATATAGTCGAATGCGGTCTTATCGTGCGGGTCCAAAGGTCACCAACGTTATGAATCAAGTCAGAAAACACATTGAATGCCAAAATGTAGTGTGATTCTTTTATCGAGCTATTAAATCTCGATAGGACATTTACAAATATACAGGGAGAAAGAAAATAGCTTTTTTTTTATTATATAACGCAATATTAATAAGATAGTCACTTAATATATTTTATATATTAAATGCCGAGGGACTAAATGAAAAGCTAAAAATTTGATTAAAATTTAGGCAAAAAAAAACCAAAATGGCAACGCCTTAATAAAAAAAACTGGAACAATCATACAGCAACTTAATAAAAGGAGATTTTTTTATCAATTATCAAAAAATCTTGACAAATCCACTTATACAGTGTCATTTATTTAAAAATCTTGTTTTTTTTTGTATTGTGATAACAAAAAAAATTTTACAAAAATATTATACACTTTTGTTAAGATAATAACACAATTAGCGCAACAACAGCAAACCTAAAATTTCCGGAAAAAACATATATATATATATATATATATATATATATATATATATATATATATATATATATATATATATAATATATATACATATATATATATATATATATATATATATATATATATATATATATATATAACGCCTGATTAAGTCGGCACCATTGCGGTTAAATTAGACTATAGCATTTTTTCTGATTAAGATAGTGAAATCAGAAAAACAATTGAACCGCGTCTTCGAGTTATTCCAAAAAATGTATATTTTTTCAATGGAACACCCTGTATATTTTTCGACATAACGTTAGCAAATCGCTAAGAATAAAAAAGTTCATATGCACTAATCGCCTAAACCTAATAACAACAAAGTTATAACGATAACACTTGGCCATGAAATTCCAAATAAAAACAATATTACTTAATTGGTTAGATTTAACTGTCACAGTAAATGAGCAAACACATCACCAATGCATTTTCGGACACATTTTAGCAATGCCTCGTCGCCTTTAAAATTGTCCTTCCATCAATAGACGCCATTATATTTGATTTTGTTCTTCCAAATTTGCATATTTCTTCGTATAAACTTCAACGTAACCCCAAAAATAGAAATCAAGAGGAGTTATGTCGTGGGGTAGGTGGCCAGCGAACTGGACCATTTGTGGCAATCCATTTGTCTCCAAATAATCTCTGCAACATCATTCTTACATCACCAAACTGATGAGGTGATCTTGCTGGAAGTAAATTAGTTGTCGTGTAGCCAAATTGACGCCGTCCAAATATTCTTCTAACGCCCCAGAAATTATCAGGTCAACATATCTCCTTCCTGTCAAAGTACCCTCATAGAATACAGGTCCAAGTTTTACCACACCAAACATTGACACTAAATTGATGCTGAGGAAGGAGAAATAAATTTTCTTAAAAATCAACAAATAATGTTCTTCAAAATATATATATATATATATATATATATATATATATATATATATATATATATATATATATATATATATATATATATATATATATATATCGCGATTTTACCGATTTTTATATATCAAATTTTTTACATATCTGTAAATATAATTTTGTCTTATAATTATAGCCAAACCACCCAATCAATTGTTTTTATTTTTAAAAAATTTACGTTATATTTTAAACACACTTTTTTAAAATTGGATGTCGAACATGTATTCTATAATTATTTATTTATTGCCTACAAAATTACAAATGTACTAAAAAAGTAAGCAAAAAAATGGTGTCAAATCTAATAAAAAATTTTTAAATTAACATTTACTGGTTTTTAATATCCAGGAGCCAGTGGCAAAAGTTTATTTCTCTGAGAGTCGCCTGTTAGTTTATAAGGAATGAAGAGAAACTTGGTGCATGAAAAGAAAAAAACATAATTTACGTTTTTCCGTTTCAGTTAATATGATATTAAGAGCTTGAATTTGTGGGTGATGATGTAGACAGATATTTAAAAAAATCCTGTGGCAAAAGGCACAAACAAAACTTAAGTTACAATGCAAAAATGGATATTTATAATGCAATTTATGATTTATACACGTCAAATACTAATATAATCATTTCATGTGTTTTTCTTAATATGATTTTGCCCCAGCCCATATTAATTCTATTGCGTTAAACTGGCAATGCTATGGCGGCAGTTGTGAAAACCTCATGTCCATTTTCCCGTAATATTTCATCTACGGCATACATTGTTGGTTTTTTAATAGATTTTACCATTAAAAGAAGTTCTAGTTTCAGCATATTCGGTAAAGGATTTTGTTTTTGTTTTACTAGCCAGTCATAAATATCTCTTTTCTTCCAGGATGAAGTAGCTTGTTTATTTAAGATTCTTGAATGATAATATGCATTGTTCAGAATGATTAAATATGGAGCATCTAAATTTGGAATCAGTAGTTCTTTTAACCACTTTTCAAGCAGTTCTCAGTTCATATTATCATGGTAGTCTATACTTTTGGATGTTGAAGAAAACAGTAAACTTGCACCTGGGAGAAGAACCTGCATGCAAAATGATGAACCGTTTTCCCGTCCCACATCCCTTTTTTCTCTTGACACTTTTTCTAAAAATACCACTTTTCTAAATTTTGAATTATTTTCCGTGTATTTCTTTAAAAACTGGATACGCTGACTTGCTATATGTGGCAACTTGCTTAAAAATCTTCGATTACAGTCCTTTTTACATCGAAAACCCAAAATTTTTATTAATTTTGACAACGATTTTAGTCCAATTTCCAATATGCCTCGATTTTTTAAAGCTTCTTTTAAAACTTGAAGGGTTATATTAGTTTTTGTTGTGTATAAATCGTAAATTGCATTACGAACATCCATTTTTACATTGTCACTTAAGTCTTCTGTCTTTGGCTTTTTTCATGTACATTTCTTAATCTTCTTCGGTAGTAAATTATGCTTTTTTCATGCACAATTTTCTGCATAGTCCTAATACCGATTCCCAGAGCTTTTGCTACTGTCTCCTGGATATTGGCCGATGAATTTTCATTTTCGTAATATTTTATTAGATTTAATACTAATTTTTTCGTTTGTGGATGCAAAGAACCCGAAAATGGTTTTCTATTTCTCATTTTGTCACTGACTTGTCAATCTGACTTTAAAGTGTCATCGCTCAAAGATTTTTGCAACTGCTGGTATTTATATGTCTATCCTCTTTTTTCATATGAAAATATCATAAGTCTATCTAATTCATTTTCCGGATTTTATACGGAGGATATGATTACACGTAATAAAAGAAAAACAAACTTAAAAAGTTTGTCGTTGATAAATCGTATGACCCGCACGATAACACTGCTTTTGACTTTAGCTACAGTTTTGTTTGAATTTTACTTGAAATTTATGCTAGGGTTAGTAACAATATATTTGTTTTTCTCATTACTCGCCAATTGTTTCAAAGCTACTTTTTATTGATTTATTTTTCTCGGCTCTCTTAATTTACCCACACAGTCTTTGTTTTTTGTTTTGATCCAAAGCCGTTATTAATGTCGCTTTTTGCCTAAACAGTAAAAGACATTTATTAGTCTTGTTTTTGAATCACATCCCAACATTTGTGTTGCTACTTGCAATTGGTGTAGTTTATTGAAATTGTACTGTTTTCTGTACCTTTTTAACTAAGGTTGCCAAGGCAGTCTTCAACTGCTGGTCTTTGACCACTGTCTTTATGTCGCTATGACGTCACACCGGGGTTTCCAATCAGATTTTTAACCAATTCCTATTGAATGTTTTTCTGTTTTCTTTTTATTCTATATTTACATTTTTATTTTGGTTATATTGATCAAGATAACTTGTCAAGTTTTAATAATTCGTCTATTGTACACAAGGATTTCAATATCATACATTTTTTTTTGAACAGTTGTAGTTACTTTAATTCCATTTAAATTTGGCAACCCCGTCGTTTTGCTTTTTGTTATAGAGATTCTCCCATTCATTTGTTTCATCATGCCTGCATAAACTATAACTGCTTTTTAAGCAATAAATATTTTTTTTTAATGTGACTTAGTGTTCGTCAACTTTTGTTTTGTCTTGTCTTGTTAAATATAAAAAGTTTTAAAGTATATTAATTTCAGAACTATGTGTCTTTCTGCACGTTCACTGACGAGTAAGCATATCGTTTGATTCAACCGTTTTCTTTTCGGCTTTTTGACCTTGTTCACCATCTTCATAATTGAAGAATTTTATTATCCGATATTCTTATTTGTAGGTAGCACGTAGACACGCCATTTTGTTTCATTATAAATTTTATATTTCATTTCATATTTCCTTGTATTTTAACGCAATGTAAAAATTTCCGAAACTTTCCCAGAATGTTTAACAAATTCTATTGGAAACTTCCGTTCAGTTATACAAATTATACACGTGAAATATTTTGTATGAATATCAAATAAAACCCACCTGTTTGCAAAATGGTAGCTAGATCCCTAAAATGTTTTGCTATCTATTAGTAATTATAAGCACTAAACTCATTTATTGTAAGAGACAGCAGGTATAGAACCTTGAAAAAAATAATTTATCCTTAAAAAAAGGCGTGGCTAAAACGTGGCCGAGACACCAATTAGAAAATAAAACCAGTCATTAAAAACAACTGTTTTCTATGTTTTACCTGAAATAAATAAAATTTATTATAAAAATAATCATCTAACAGATAAACATTCTTTAAGTTTATATAGAATTAAAAAAAAACAGATAAGAATATGATGGTGAAAGAATCGTAAATAGTAAATGTTTGTTTTACAGTTTCAATCAAAATAAACCCGAAAAGGAAGAGTAACCTGCTTTAAATACGTTTCAAGGTTCAAGGCCGCGCCGGTAGATAGTAAAAGTAATTATAATTCTTGTTTTGTTATGTCTAAAGTGGCTTTGTTTACCACGTAAAGGTTTAGTTACATACATCTGCACATCTTGTCCCTATTTTAAACCTGTATAATTTTTTTACTGCTTAATTTATCGAAATTTAGTAAGCTGACCCTTCGTCCTGTATTCCACAGGATTGTTTTTCTTTTATCTGCTGTTTTGTATTGTGGGCGTTCGTGTATTTTGAATCTTGATGATTAAACATTAATGTAGGGTTGTTGTTTTATCGCTCTGAATGCCGAAGTAACCAAATTTAATTTGGTTGCGGCGTACCGACGTTACCAAATGATTTGTTTGATTACAACACAGGTTAAAATAATGTAAAACATAACGGACATCACTGCCTACCCCGTTTCTTTGTCTAACTATGCGCCACACCATGTATATAGCATAAGTTTGTTCACACCAGGCTTCTTTTTCCCTTTTTGACTTCCCTCGTAAAAGGGAAGTGTTGTAATCGTGAAAAAATCAGTCTCCGAGATTTTTTCAGATCTTCACGATTCAAGATCCCTAGATGACGAAAAACATGTTTTCTCAATTCCGTCGGCCTGTCTGTCTGTCTGTCTGTGTGTTCGCGACGTAGCTAAAAACTACTTTTGGCTTGAAATTTTGGTCAAAAATTAAGGGTCATAGTGGATAAACTAGTAACATTTTGGTAAAAGTCCAATATGGCGCAACAAAATGGCGGCTTAGTGAAATGTTAAAAAAATTATTAATAAAAAATTCGTCCGATTTATCTCAAATTTTACAAAAACGTCAAGTATTAGTTTGGAATCAACTGATAACATTTTTGTACGAAAGCAAGATGGCGGAACAAAATGGCGGCTTAAAAACTATTTAAAAATTCAGCTTGAAAAACTGCTTAGTGATTTGATTTCAAATTGTGTGGCATAACTTATTGTTGTATAGGGGTCAACTAGTATAATTGTGGTACTAATTCAAGATTACTGAACAAAATGGCGGTCAAATAAAATGTTTGTAACCGTGAAAAAATCACTCACTTACTTTTCCACATCTTTACGTTTTAGCGTCGCGGTCTTTCTGTCTGTTTGTCAGTTCGTGGCATAGCTTAAATACTACTTACACGATTGTCTTCAAATTTTGGTCAAAAATTAAGAGTCATGCCCTGGTAAGATTTTGACATAAATCCAATATGGCGAAACAAAATGGCGGTCTAGTGATATGTTAAAAAAGATATTATTAAATAACTACTTATCCAATTTGTCTCAAATTTTGTAAAAAACATTAAGTTTTATGTTCGAATCAACTGGTAACATTTTGGTACGAATCCAAGATGACGGAACAAAATGACGGCTTAACAAAATATTGATAAATCAGCTCTGAAGAACTAATTAATGAATTGATTTCAAATTGTGTGCCATAGCTAACTGTGGAATAGGGGTCAGCTAGTAAAACTGTAGTACTACTTTAAGATGGCGGAACAAAATGGCGGCCAAAAAAAATTTTTGTAATCATGAAAAAAATCACCCTCTCCGGTTTTAACGTATCTTCACCCCTAGATGCTAAAAAATTAGTTTAATCAATTCCGTTGGCCCGTTTGTCGGTCTGTCAGTTCTAGAGTCATATGGGGATGATCTGGTAATATTTTGGTAAAAATCGAGTATGGCAAAAACAAAATGGCAGTTTAGTGAAATACTAAGCCAATTGACTTAAAATTTTGATAAAAAATGAAGAGTCATATGGGGATGATCTGGTAATATTTTGGTAAAAATCGAGTAGGGCAAAAACAAAATGGCGGCCTAGTGAAATATTATGAAAAAGCTACTTGTCGAATTTATTTGAAATTTTGCATAAACATAAATTATTATGTTGGAACAACTAGTTAAATTGTGTACGAAAAAAATCATCAGGTTTTAACGTATCTTCACCCCTAGATGCTAAAAAATATGTCCGAAAATTGGCACGTTTGTCGGTCTGTCAGATGAGCGGAACAAAACAAAAAACTGAAAAAATTTGTCGAAATAATTTCAAATTGTGTGTCCTAGCTATTTTTGGTATAGGGCTCAACTAGTAAAATTAGTTACTAATTCAAGATGGCGGAGCAAAATTGCAGCTAAATAAAAATGTTGTAATCGTGAAAAAATCACTCTCTTAGGTTTTACATATATTCACGTTTTAGCATCCCTAGATGTGAAAAGACATGTTTTATCAATTCCGTCAGTCCGTCTGTCGGTCTGTCTGTCAGTTGGCGACAAAATATTACGGATCTTTTTCTGAATATTCGCGTATTACTAGTAAACTGTAGGGATCTTTTCTTAATATTCGCATATTACAGCCTCTTCTTGAATTTTGTCACCATTTTTAAAGACTGCGTCTGATTGATGTAGTGCGTTTCTATAAAATTCTAGTTATCTGAATTATCCAATTACCTCAGGAGCTTTAACATTTTTTAAGAATCCAAGTGTTTCCTTTAGAACAATATTGGATGTTATTTTAGTCACAAAATTTAAATATCAGTTCTTTGACCTTTTTCTAGTGACAAGTTTGGCCATTCGTCAGAAATGTAAAACTTCCAATAATACTAAATATAAAGCCATATCACAGTCCTTAAGTTTTTTATTTGCGATTGACGATGATATTTAGACAAATCCGAGAAAGCATTAAAAAGTAAAATGAACAAACTTTGTGATTACCACAAAAACAAAGCGAGGTACTCAAGGCAGGAATAATGATCCAGATTATATGAAACAGAAACGTTTAAAAAATCATGGTGTCAAATTGGAGTTACTATCCGTCATTTCCCCTTCGAGTGCACGAGGCATCTTCAGGAATTTTTACTCCACGAGATCTGAACACGGTTCGGCGAGCAAAAGTCGGGTATAAAAGCTCGCCTGAATTTCTCGGAGGACAATCAGTGTTCAAATTTCGTGAAGTAAAGATACCTGAAGATGCCTTGTGCAGTCGAAGGCGAAAAGATAGTATTTCCAATTTGTCGAATTAATCCCAAGAAACATGATTTCTTACTTGACAAACGCCTTCTGTTTTATGTTAAAGAGAACCCATAGAGAAAAACTGGACAAACCATAATTTGTAAAAATGCGACAAAATATGTAAAACGGGAAAAATATAAATGATTTTTTTCCATACTTTGGAAGGTTTATAGGTGAAAACTAATTAGCATCATGTTGTAGCCACAGATTATCATTTTCAACTTCATTTTTAAATTTTAAATAATAGTAATTTTTTGTAAATTCGATCCCCGGGCCCACTCAAAATGTTTAAATTTTCTTCTTTATAGGTGAGTCAGTGGGAGAAAATGAACTAAAGTTTTCTCTCGATTTATTTTAAGAAAAATAAACAAAATACCGAGATAAACGCAGTCAGTCACCTACTTTTCACAATACGTACGGAATGAAGATGATGTACTTAAAATCTGGACGATTGTATCTGGTTGCTTAATCTTAAATTGTAATTGTTAGCCTCCGGGCTGTTTTTTTTTTTCTTGCTCGGTGGAAAAATTATTCTAAAATCACGATAGCCTAGATGGCAACGTTTATTAGAGAGTCGCATGAAATATGGGTACCTGTTACATTCGTTCATATATGTCCTATGAGAGAGTACTTTTTTAAATAATGGAACTAGATTTATTGACCAATAAAAATTATTAGTGGGTTTTGATTTAATTATTTAACAATTTATATAATTTAACAATTGTTTTATCAACGTATAAAAAAGTATATTTTAATTACGAAACACGATATCGAGTATTTTTTATTTTTTTTTGCTTCCGACCTACATGATCTTTGACGACATTCAAAAAAACATTTTCTAGCGAATTTTCATATTTTTTATTTGCAATGTACAGGGTGTCCCGTTTTTGTGGTTTTTATGGGGTATCTCTCTTATTAGTGAAGATAGAGCAGGGGCGTACAAGTCCATGGAAGCAAGGGAAGCAGTTCCCCAAAAAAAATTACAAAACATCTTCTAAAACGTAATTTTTGAAATAGGAAACCATTAATTTAGTTTATATTAAAAATGCTAAAATATTATCTTAATTATCAAGCCCATAATAAATGCGACTAGAAACGTTTACAATAGAAATCGAATAGAACCTATGAGGGTTAGCTTCTCTGCATCCGAGTCCTGTATGCTTGATTTCCTGTGAATCGAGCTAGAGGTTATTGAACTTTCCACCGACTATGCAAACGTACTCTCCAGGAGTATAGACAGCTTGAAAGTTTTTATTGCACAGGTCAACTAAAGCACTCAATTTGAAGAGACGATCTCCTTTAGGATATAACTCATTATTTGAAAAATGTAGGTGAGCTAAAAGTGCTTCAAACCTACTCCGTGGCATGCCTGTTTGTTGGTAAATGAAAGTTTTGTGAATGAAACTTGTACTCCAATAGTCTTTAAGACCTGGTTTTGGACTTAGCCCCATCCATATAATAATGCCCAAAAACGTACACATCTCTTCTTTGTTTGTATCTACCCAACTAGCAAGTAATGAGTTCAATGCTATTGACTCATTTGATATACCCTCTATAATCTTTTGTTCAGCATAAACATTCGTTTCGTTCACCAAAAGGTCAAGCAAGTTGTCTGTCAGCAATAGTTTATAGAAGGAACATGGGCTATCATCTTGGCGAGTTGTAACATGAATATTTATTGACCTATCTTGTGGAGGCGGAAAATAATTTAAGTTACCCACAACTTCTTATTTACCTCATTTGGCAGGCCCATGTTGACTATATTTTGACCGGAATTTGAACATTTGTATTAATAGAGTATATTTCAAACCTGCATTTTGTTCTTCGTTGTCCTAAAAATTGTACCTACTTATTATGGAAAATTCAAAAAAAAATATTAGTTAGCATACCTGAGAATGTTTTGTTTTCTTATATTGTTGTTTAGACTCTGAATGCGAATCACTAGAACATTCGGAACTTTCCGACTTATACCAGAGATCATTATCTGAATCATCAACAGGGTCTTCAATGTCACTCATATCACTCAAACAATCCATCAAATGTTCTTGTTCTGCCCTTGAAAGTGGGGCATGAGATATATTTATACACTATAATTCAATGAATGCTTGTTTTTTACTATTCATGGCCACTACAAACCGTTACTAAACGACATTCCAGGAAAACATGTGTTCTCAATCCACGTGTTACTATAGCAATGTCGCCAATTCTTTACAAAATTTCTCCAAACTGGAAAAAAAAATTGGTAACCACAGCCCAAGACTACAAAACTCTCCATATAAGTTCATGTTAAACGCGTTCATACGGTGAGCACAGCGCGATGAATTTGTATATACGTGTATATAATATTTATACACGCAGTTTAAGGGGAAGTACTTTTGTGTATTAATTTAATACACGTAGGGGTTAAAGTGTTAAACAACGTATTACGTCTAATAAGGAATTAAAGAAGCTATTCACCAGTTTTTTTTTCACTGATCTTCCCCTTGTTTGTTTACATTTTCGGGCTCTGTTTTGCCTGTCCTTTTTGGGTCATTTTTTAGTTAACCGAGTTAACGATCTTTACAAACGAAACTAAACAACTTAATTGTCCTCTTGCACCGATTTCTTCTAAATTTGAAACTTCTTGCTCATTGCCGGTATCCAGAGCTAGTTCTTTTAGATGGTCTACTTTCTCTTCTTTATCATGCTGCTCAAGAGTAGTCTTGCTCTGCTTTTCTAGTCGAGCTAGTTCTTGCTCATATAATTCTATTTTGTATATGCATATATCAAAATTATATAGGGCACAAAAATTTCATGACCAACTATAAACTTGATTAATTTCTCAATCTTAAAACATTCTACAAAATTTTATTTTGCGATAAATGATTCATCTTTGTTGAGTTTTCTAAGCCCATAATACCCCTAACCCTAGTCTACACCTGTCACTATAGAAACGCTCTTATTTTGTTTCTTGTGGAAGAGGAAATTGCTATCCTTCTGCAAAATGAAGCAATAATTTTAGATCAACGTTGTAAAAACGAAATGCGTGCCTAAAAATTAAATTGATCCATGACCATCATACAAGGTGCAGGAGAAATGCAATGCAATTTTTGCATTTCAGTCGCGTGCTTTAAGTGGGGACGGAATCTATCGTTGGAGTAGGTTCTTTGTTTGAACGCCTATTCGTGTGTTGTGTGATACGTACGTCGCGTCTTGCATGGTGCAATATGGAAGACAATAATACGGACGTGGATATGCAAGTATCGTCAACTTCGGCTCTCGGTAGTAACGTTGAAAATGTTAGAGAATTTAGTAAGAAGAGTGTGTGTAAATGTGTGGTGTATGTCTTAATAATAAAGTGATTTTCAACATTAAACTTCGCTGATAAGCTTCAAATAATTTCTAAAGGAAGGGCAAAACCGCCTATGAAAAATTTAACCACAAAAATGAAAAACTGTATTAGAAATTTTTATCCGGAAAAACAATACGAACAATTTAAATTGCTGACAGGGTGTGAAAATATAACTAAATTATTTTGTTGGTCATGTTTACTCTTCGAAAATGAAAAACGTCTCTGGAATAAAACTGGTTTTTCCGATTGAAACAATTTCCATAAAGCTGTAAAAAGACACATTATGTCCAAAGTGCATTTGCAGGCCGTCATTAAAGAAAAAGTCTTCGGCAAAACCAGAACTGAACACCTCCTGAATAAACAGTTGGAAATTAGTCACCGCCAACACAATGAACTAGTCGATAAAAATAGACAAATATTAAGAAGACTTATCGATGTTGTTTGTTTTCTCGGATAGCACGAATTGGGATTTAGAGGTCATGACGGAACAAGGGCTTCTTTAAATAGAGGAAATTTTCAAGATTTACTTAGTTTAATGGCTAAATATGATGATTGCTTAAAAAATCATTTAGAGCAGTCTAGCGTTTTTCGCGGAACGTGGAATCGAATCCAGAATGATTTCCGCTGTTGCAACCATTATTCTAAAAAGAATTAACAGGTAGATTGGCGAGGCGCGGTTCATTGCTATTGTTCTGGACGAAACAACTGATATCACTAATTTTAGCCAATTATCTATAGTAAAATGCTACGTTAAAACAGACGAAAGTATTCAAGAGCGATTTTTAGGTTTTAAGAATGTGTCCGAAAATCGTACAGCAGATGCATTATATACCGTAGTTTAAAACGTGACTAAAGAAATTAATGGAGAGAAAAAATTAGTTGCTCAAAGCTATGATGGAGCTGCAGTGATGGCAGGACAATTAGGGGGTCTGCAAGCTAAAGTTCGAGAAACTTTCCCAAGTGCTGTGTTTGTCCAGTGTTTTGCTCATAAATTAAATTTTGTTTTATCCCAGTCCATCAATCACATTAGAGAGTGTAAAGTATTTTTCGTTACTTTAAGTGACATGGCTTCTTTTTTTTACAAGTCAATAAAACACACAAGCTTTGGACTCCATTGTCCGCAAACGACTGCCCAAAGTAGCTCCTACTAGATGGAACTATAATGGAAGACTTGTGTTAACAGTATCTAAATATCTGAATCACTGATTGAACTATTTAAGAATATAATAGAAAAGAATGAAACATGGGACTCAGAAGCAATAAATAGTTAGAGGGGGTTTTTGGACTGTTTGAAACGAGATTTTAATTTTATTTATTTGTTGAACATATTTTCAGAAATATTTCCATTCTCGGACAAAGTTTTTAATATATTACAAACTAAAACAAATGATATTGCTTTTTGCCTAAAAAAAGTGAATGATTTTAAGTCCATGTTAAGCCAAAAAAGAAATGACTTTGACCTATTTTGGGAGAAAAGATGACGTTAAATGTAGAGCCACAAGCCAAACGTCTTCGAACAGACAAGGTCGGAGATGTTCAAACATCATAAAGACGCCTCTTTTATGAAATAATCGAGGATAATACCACGAGTGCTTAAAAATTTCCAATAGTTTTTCACGAATTCGTGTTTTCTTATAATTTGTAGAGAAAAACACGCATGAGTGGAAAATTATGTGGTTAATTTTTAAGCACGAATTGTATTTAGGAGGAATATTCCACGAATCAAATACAGGGAAACTAAGCTTTATTAAGTGAATATTAAATACATACCTATTTCAAGTTCAGAAATTTGAATTTTGTAACAAATTGAACACAAATTTAATAATAATATACTAATAAAATTATTTGTCTAAATATTGAAAAGTACTTAATATAAATCTAAATATTCAATTTTAATTATTGATTGTATAATAAAAGGTACAGTTCTCATAATTATTAACCTCATTGTTGTTTTGCGACGACCTAGAAGATGCCGTCAGACCGCTACTTGTACTTGTGCTGGGTGATGCTGCTACAGGGGCTGGATGTACATGCTGTTGAGGTGGTTCTTTTCCAGGTTCCCTCATTTTTTCCATAATTTTTTTGTGATGATCTGGATCAATTTGCAAATAACTTGATAGGGATTTTGCATTCGAATGACCTGTAATTTTTATCAAGTTTTGCTCCGACACTCCGCTTTTGGCCAGCTTGGACACGGCAGTAGCTCTGAGGAAATGGTTGGTAAATTTTTTTGTGGTATTGAGGCTTGATTTCTGTGCTTGTTTTTTTGTCCAAGTTGAGATCTCGTTTTCTCCTACTGGGCTGTTTTTGAACCATTTTCCGGAAATTTTCCAATGGGGGTTTGGCGTCAAAAATAGTCGAGTGTTGGAGATATTTTTCCTTTTATCTTGTAATTCGTTATACATTTTTACTGGGCAAAAGCAAAAGGGACTTCTCTCGTTTCTCACCAACCACTTCGAATCGGCGAGTTTTCGGCCAACACCTTGACATGTTTTAGAAAAAACAGTGTTACCTGTTTTTCCTCCGAAGTTGTCAGTTTCTTCTTTGAAAAAAGTTGTTTCGGCTCTTGCACCTTCTCCTCCTCTTCAGGCTAATTCATAGGACAACAGAAAAAAACACTTCTTTTGAAAACCCTCTGGAGTTGATTCATCACAAGCTTCGATTAGGTTTTTTAATTCATTGTATGTTAAAAAAACAGCCGATTCTCTGCGTTTGCCTTCAATACCTTGCAAATGTCTCCTTTTGGCATTTTTTACGTCTCGGGCCGATTTGAATTCGATCTGCTCAAAGGGATTTATTTTAATTTTGTATTCATTGAAATACTTTTCCATCTTCTTTATATTCCTCTCCGTTCATTTTTCGCATATTGTAGGCCCAGCTTTTCAAAATCATTACTAGTTGGTATACTAGAGTATCTTGGTCAAACGTATAGTTTTTTTCATCGCAGAATGACAAAAACTATCTCCAGATGCTCTTCTAGGATTTAACGGTGTTTCTTGGTTCGCTTCCAATTATATTTTCATCAATTTCCTCTTCTTGAACTAGCCCAAAGCGATTATTCATATTGACAACTTTTCAAAAATGTTTGAAAGATACTTAAAAAAAATCAGTTTCTAGGGACTCTAGCGTCTCTCAAAAGCAGGTTTCATATTGTCAAGATTTCATTTTTTGGTTAGGTATGTAACCACACCTAACCAGGTAAGTGGAAACACCATGTTTCCTAGACGACGTGGTATTTCCGCTATAATTTTTCGAAAACACCACCAGTCTTACGGGGAAAATTTGTACATGAGTGGAATATTCGATCAAATTCAGCAACAAATAAACTATAAATTTACCGGTTTGAATGATTTTAAATTCCTCGAGCTCTGCAATTTTGATGCATTTAAAGGAAAAACTTTTCCAGAAGATGCGTTTAAATCTCTTCTTTTTCATTATGGCCAGTTCTTCGACCGAGTGTTACATTAGCGCAAAAAATAACGCTAAGGAACTAATGCAATTTTAAAAAGACAAGGAGCTGGAAGATGCCTACACCGAAGTGTCGAAATTGTTTGAACTAGTGTTGACAATACCTGCCACAAGTTCATCAGTTGAACGCAATTTTTCAACACTTAAACGTATAAAAAAATTCGTGAGAAATTCAACGGAGCAGGAGAGACTTTCGCATACATCGCTGTTGTCCATTGAAAAGAAACTTTTTTATGATGACGTCATTGACAAATTTGCAAAAAATGATCGAAGAAACGAATTACATTACAAATAGGTAAGTTTCTAAAAATTGCTTCCCTTTCTTAAAATTTCACCGCATGCCCCTCAGAGAGAGGATTGCAGTTTTCGCGACATGGTGGTACTTTTTGTGAAACGAAAGATGACCCAAACAAAGTTTTTATAGCCCCCTTCGCCTTTAAGATACAATGAGGAATTGAAAATATTGCATTTTTGGGCCCCTCTCGTATTTCGGCTGTTGTTTCACGTAGAATCCAGTGGCGTAGTCATTTTTTACGTGGGCTGTCGTTTTTTAGATACAACACAAACTTATAATTTTTTAAATGGTACACCCCATATATTTTTATTTTATCACAATTATTCAGTTCATTTTTCAATTCGAATCGCCCAGTAATTTGCATTTTTTTAGAGGCTCAGTTTTAGGTAGTAGGCTGGGAGTGCCTAAACAAAACAAAAGAAAATAATTGTCATGTTAAATAAATTACTTGTCAAAAACCTCTGGTTCGCTTTGAAACTAGATTAGACAAACCACAACAATTATTTTAAATTTTATAATAAAAAATGGCTAGAAACCAAACGTTTCTGCTTTGCGCAATCTAACGAAGATGTTAATGAGGCTTCGGAACTATATTTATTAAGGTATGCTTAGCAGTCGTCGTATTTAATAATAATAACATAGGTGTCCAGAACGAAGATAACCATGTGATGATTATTACTTTTGCCGCGATGCAAAACCTATAACAAAATAAACGGGGAAGACGTAGTTAATGTTCTGGGGTCCATTAGGTAGGTCCATGTAGATCCTTCAAGTTCTTGCAGAAAAATCCATCAGAATGTTAGTTAAGGAAACAAGATTATCAACCATTTAAATTCAGATTGCTGCAACACATCCGGGCGACGCCCAGCGTCGTATGATTTTCTGTAACTGCTATCTAGAAAAATGAGATAATCACCCTGACTTGTATAAAAAAGTAATGTGGTTCGATGAGGCATATATAAGTAGCGCCGGAGTATTAAGTAGACATAATTCTAGATACTGGTCGCAAGAAAACCAGCATCGAATATTCCTCACTAACGACAGGGTAGGTTTGGGTTTAATATTTCTTGTCTCATATTGGTTTCAAAAATAATGTATCGTATATACAAAGGGAGCTTAGATACAGATCGGTATTTCCAAATACTGGAACTTATTCTACTAGAATTACTCTGTGATCTACCTTTGGCCTATTTACATGATATATATTTACACCAGGACCGGGCACCTGCTCATAATTCCGGTAGAATAAGGCAGTATTTGGAAACTAATTTTCTTGGGAAATTAAAAAGGGCCTATGGTCTTGCAACATGGCCGGCGATATCGCCAGATCTTTTGGTTTTGGATAACTTCCTGTCGGGTTAGAATAGAACGAAAGCTTTCACGGCTGTGATCAATTAAGAAAACATGGTTCTTGGTATTAGACCGTGTCAAAATGGAATCACTTCATTTTATCTATCTCCTCTTACAAAATTGGTAAATATCTTTCAAATATTATTAATCATTTTACAGGAAAAACACATTTATATATTAGAAACTCTACGCATTTTGTAGAAAAACAAATCAATCCAATTAGATCCCAAAGATATCTTAGTCAGTTTCGATGTAGAATCGCTGTACACGAATGTGCCTATAAATGATTTAATTTCCATAATATCAGACTTCTTTCACCATAATAGTATTGACAACTCACTTTTAGATCTAATTGAAGCATGTCACGGGATCTACGCTGTCACCAGTGGTGGCCAATATCTTCATGGAAGCTTTTGAGGATGAAGCCTTAGAGTCATCTCCACTAAAACCAATATCATAGTTCAGATATGTAGACGAAACTTTCGTAATATGGCCTCATGGTCCAGAAAACTTCCCTGGGTTTCTTGATCATCTGAACATGCTAATATAAAATTTACAATGAAAATTGAATCAGAAGATATGATTCCCTTTCTAGATGTTCTTGTACAAAGGAAAGGGGATGGTTCCTTAAGGCACTCTTTATATAGAAAACCAACGCATACGAACAGGTATTTAAATGCAAATTCCCATCATCATCCAGCACAAAAGCAATCAGTTATTAATTCGTTGGTTTACAGAGCCCTTGCGATTTGTGACCATAACTCTTTACAATCGGAAACAGAGAAACTGAGTCAAGCTTTAAGAGGAAATGGATACTGCACTGATGATATTAGACGATCAATTAGAAAATATAATAACCCAACCACCAAATGATACTAATGAGGAATTACCGATAGGAAATGTAGTTCTTCCATTTATACACGGAACCACAGACAAGATTGCAAGGTTACTTCGCCAGTCCAACATACGTACAATCTTCAACACACACAAGAAAATTGGACAACGTTTGCGATCGCCAAAGGACATTATTCTTTTTTCAAACGGAAGGAGTATATGTAATTCCTTGCTCCTGTGGTGATGTCTATATTGGAGAAACTGGACGATCCATATCGACTAGGCTTAAGGAACATGAACGATGAATCAGTTTGCAGTTCTTGCATCGATTTCGGGATTCTATAAACGCAAAATTAGAGAATCTATTGAAATTTATAAGCATCCTAACAATTTTAATAGAGATACGGGCTTCAGTCTACATCATACGTGGAAACCGATCGTTACACCGAGTCACGCTTCGGTAAACACAGGCCGACTATAAATAGCCGGTCTGGGTCTCCGAGCTCATTCAAGTTCGAAACGCGGTGTGTGTGTTGTGCGGAGAAACAGGGCATCCTGCATCCTACCGGGGATGCACGAAGTGCCCGAAAAAGAACACACACAAGCCCACAACAAACACTGGCACAAACAAAAACTCGCTGCTCCTCAAAAGAAGAGAGAGAACGAGGGGGCCAGGCAGCCTACAGCTGCCAGTTCCCCCACCGAAATGACAATGGAAATCTTCTATAAAGCCATGAAGGTTATGGCTGAGAGTCTCATGAGTGAGACAAGGAAGCTGATTGAGGCAGCCCTAATACCCAGAAATTGCAGGAATTAATCCCACAATCCCAAATACACTGAAGATAATGTCGTGGAACGTAAACGGCATAAAAACACGAAAAACAGAGATTATGCAGCTAATCTCTGAACAGACCCCTGATATTCTGGCACTGCAGGAGACCAGAATTAACAGGGCAGACAGGCTCTCTGTCCCCGGATATGAAACCTATAGATACGACAGTGTCGTAAACAATGGCGGTGGGGTAGCGATCCTTGTAAAAAGGACCATCCCACACGCATACATTGGGATCGAAGACGTCGAAATAGAAGCCATATCGACTGAACTGTCCACCACCAGAGGGAAGATTAAAATCTCCTCTATGTATAGGCTCCCTAGAGGGGACCTACTACAGGAAGAGGTAGATGATTTGCTAAGGGGCAGAAACCCCCGGGTTATTAAATAAATAAATAAATAAATAAATAAATAAATAAATGCTTTATTGTCAAAAAAATTTTACAATTTTGTGGACAAAGCTGTTGTAAAAAAATAGTTTACAAATATCAAAATTAGCAAACAAAACAAAACAAAAACACATCATAAATATTATAGAAAAATAATATTTAAATCAGGAATTTAGAATATTAATTATAGAATCCTAAAAGAAGTACATTAGAAATGTACTTTGTCAGTCGTACTATGTTTTAAACATTTTCATAAATATAATGTAAAAAAATAAAAAAGCAAAGTAAAAAATAAAAAAGTACGAAACAATTAAAAAAATACATATACAAAGTTCGGTAAAAATGGTTGGTAATGGCAACTATCACACTAGGGGTTCATAAGGATAAAATTATGTGTTGTAAAACTCGTTCACGGTGTAGAAGGCTCTTTCCACTAAGAATGATTTGAAAGCCTTGCGAAATGAAGAAGAAAATGAACAAGCAAGGAAGGGTTAGTATTTTATATCTTTTAAAGAAATCTCGGCAGTGAGTTCTACTGTTAAGTCTCAGTAGGTAACGAACAGCTCTTTTTTGTAGTATAAAAATTCGATCAAATTGAGTCGCACAACATGTACCCCAGAATGGAATAGCATATCTGAGGTGAGACTCAACAAGAGCAAAATAAACAGTTCTAGAGGTAGAAAAGCTAAGCTCCTCGGAAACAGATCTTAATGCAAAGCAAGCAGAACCTAACTTCCTTGATAAAGCGTCGATATGTGGATCCCATTTTAAAGAATCATCTACAAGAAGCCCTAGAAATTTTACAGAGTTTACGACATCAATAGTGGTGCCATTAAGGTCAAAGGGTTGCAGCGTGTTTTTATAAGACAATACTTTCGTTTTAGAGATGTTCAAACATAGGAGATTAAAATCGCACCAGGATTTAATGGTGATTAGGTCATTAGATACAATCCTATGTAGGTCCGTGACATCTGGGTGGCTCCACGTAAACCTGGTATCGTCCGCAAAGAGACATATTTTTCCACTAATGTTTAAATTAGCCATGTCGTTTATGAACAGAAGAAACAAGATAGGGCCTAGTACCGAGCCTTGAGGCACTCCATATTCCATTGGCCTACAAGAAGACATCCTGTTGTCAACTTTCACAACTTGATTTCTGTTGCTAAGATATGACTTAAACCAATTGAGAGGAGCCCCTCTAAATCCATAGTACTGCAGTTTGTTAGTTAATATATTATGATTCACACAATCGAAAGCTTTGGAAAAATCACAGAAAATTGTTGCCGTAGCGTGATGGTTGTTTAGGCTGGAGTAAACTCTATTAAGAAGGGAAAACATGGCATCGCTTGTGCATTTGTTACTTAGAAATCCAAATTGATGTTTTGTAAGTATTTCATATCTAGACAGACATGATAAAAGCCTTTTTTTAACCAGTCTTTCGATGATCTTAGATAGCGTAGGGAGAAGTGCACTTGGGCGATAGTTCGAAGCTTCTTCTGAAACACCTCCTTTGTGAAGAGGTATGATTATTGCAGTTTTAAGGCAACTTGGAAAAGTACCATTTTGGAAAGACATATTTATCAAAGTAGTCAGATGCTCTAGTGTGCATTCCGGCAGACTTGAATACATTTTTAAAGTAAGCCCATCAGTTCCCGAAGAAGATTTATTTTTGATATCATTAATTGTACTACGAAGTTCTGATAAAACTACTGGTGAAAAGAAGAAACTGTGCAGGTTTACCCTATGATTAGAGAGAATCTTTGGCTACATTTACAAAATAATTGTTTAGGTCCTCAGGATAGTGCTGGATAAAGGAGTTTTGTTTCTTAAATCATTTACGATAGACCAGGTTTCTTTAGCTACATTTTTGGCGTTAGAAAGTCTATTATTGTAATAAATATCTTTGGCGGCTTTAATAGTTTTATGATAAATTTTTCTGTATGATTTTACATAATTATGAAAAAAGACACTGTCCGAAAATTTCTTTAAATGAGATAGTGACCGCATGTTCTTAGAAGATATACGTAAACCTTTAGTGGACCAGGGTTTACTTCTTTTATTTTTGATAGGCCTAAGAGGAAAAGATTCAGAAGCTATATTAGTTAGAGTTTTTATAAAACGAGAAAATTCAGTGTCGACATCATAAGTGTGAGAGTCCCAGTCAGTTATTTGACATAGGTGTTTGAAATTTGTATTATAGGTGATCTGAACTGCAAACATCCACAGTGGAACAGCACCACACAGGATAGAAATGGACAAAGATTCCTGGACTTCTCGGAAGCCGAAGGGAGCATAGTCATAGGATCAGATAGGCCAACGTTTCTACCAAGACACCTTGGCCATCCTCAGGTGCTAGACATAGCAATCCTAAAGAATATAGTCCATGACTTCGACATAGAAACCCTCGAGGAAGGTACATCTGATCATAATCCGATAGTACTCACACTGGGTAGAGAAAACAGTAACTGGAGGACTTATCAGGATAAAGTCCAGGATAAAATCGAAATAGCAGCCATTAATAACCCTCAGGAACTGGAAAGAGCCGTAGAGGCTCTAGAGAACAAAATACTGGAAGCATTCCACGAAAGCACAGTAATTACGAACACTCCTGACGTTCAGCCGGGGAGTGATCTCCCTCTCGAGCTGAGACTTCTCATAAGAGAGAATAGAAGGCTTAAACGTGCCTATGGAAGGAGACATCTAGAGCAGGATAGAATAGCCCTAAACAGGCACTCAACTAGGTTGAGAGATGCATTAAGGGTACACAGAGACAGATTGTGGTCCAATGGCCTGGGAACAAATCAATGCCTCTCTGCACGGGGCAGGAAGAATGGCATACACAGACTAGGAGAAAGCAGAGGCCTTAGCAGACACTCTCGAAAGAGAGTGTCGACTAAACCAACATCCGCTCGAAGATGATCAACATGAAATAGAAGTAATTAATGGCTGCAGAAGACTAAACAACACAGAAACCCCTGCCACGGTGGAGCACCCGGCTACACCAAAAGAGGTTGAAAATCTGGATGATAGATCGGCAAGAGTCAGAGTCAAACTCTCCAAATCGATACCTAGAAGACTAGAAGCAGTAGTGCCTCAGGAATATATGTTAGGACCGCATTTATATAACGTGTATACACATGACATCCTCAAGACACACACCACTTCTATAGCCCTATACTCCGACGACTGTGCTATAGTGGCAAAGCATAGAAATGCAGGTATCATTTGTAGGAGACGACAGGAAGAAATGGATGTGATAAGTGACTGGTGTATCACTTGGAAGATCAAAATAAATACACAAAAAAGCCAGGACATCCCATGGACAAACTCGATAAAATATCTAGGGTGATAATGGATGGATAAGGCGTTAACATGGAAACCCCATATAGAGGCAACAAGAGCAAAGACAAATAAGGCTATGGCTAGGCTATACCCTCTTTTGAACCGAAGAAGCCCCATGGCTCTTCGTACAAAGCTGACCGTGATAAAAATGATCGCAAGATCACATATGGAGCAGTAGCGTGTGCGTATGCAGCGCCCACCTACATAGACCAACTGGCAGGTACAGAAAATAAGTACATAAGGACTGCGGTAGACGCACCTTGGTACGTAAGAAATGCCCAGATCCAGCGGGACCTGGACTGGGAGCCTCTCCAGACAACAATCAGGAAGAAAGCCACGAAAGGCATAGAGCGGGCAGCAGCACACCCATTTGAAGAACTCAGGATGCTAGTGGACTATGACCCTCAGGAGGAGCGGCGGGTACACCGGGTCTACTACCGTAGGCCCCGCGATCACACACCATTACACTGACAATATACACATTTCTCTCTGTTTTCAGACAACTCTCTTATATTGACCGCGACAATATAGAAGAGGTGCGATGTGAGTACACACATCCGCATGTGTACGTGCTGACACACCTAAGATAGCGATGACTTATGGTAAGGCCCTAGGCCCGTTAAACCGGTAATATCTACCATCGAGAGGCGGCTTCCCAGGAGGGAGGTCGGGTGGATGGTGGGTCCTCTGGGCCATTGGGCCCTTCGCGCGCGAGCTCATTCAATGTTCCGATCTCGTGAAGGGTAGATCCCTAAAGATGCATTGTTCAATCGAAGGCGAAACGTCGGAAAGTGATTCCATTTTGACACGGTCTAATCCCAAGAACAATGATTTCTTAATTTCCTGTGGGGTTCTTTAGAAAACAAAATATATGGGACAAGACATGACACCTTAGCCGATTTAATAAACACCACAAGAAGAGCATTCAGTGAAATGCAATAACGACCGGTTAGTATTTTCAATGCCTCAAGAAGAATACGGAAATTACGTAGGCTTTGTGCAAGGCAAAATGGACATCATTTCGAGCAATATCTTTAGGGTATAGATTTAGTTTTCTGTTTATTTTAGGGATCTTTATTGGAAGGATTAGTTTTTGTTGTTGTTGTTTAGAGGTAGAATTATTAACATATTCATTTTATTCAATTAATAATACTATTCAAAATTGATTAATCCACGGGTCTAGCAGCAAAAAATAGGTTAATAATAGTTCTTTTTGATATAAAACCGAGTTTTCGGTTCGGTTTTGAACCTTCTTCAAGGCAACAAAAGGCTATAAGTATAACAATGTAAGATAAATAATGCTATGGTAGTTATTACAGATCTACTTACATTTTACATTATAATTATTGAATTATTAAATTGCTAAAATATGAACATTTCTTGTAAAATGGTATAAAACAAGGATATACAAGATAAAAATTTATTGTTGAATTTTAAAAAAAATCTTGTAATATAAATAAAATATACCTGAAAAATTCATTGTGTTTTGCTATAGTGGAATCATTCCAGAATGTTGCCAGTTCAGTCCTATGTAATTATGTTTTTGTAGTATGTTTATCAGTTAATCGTTATACAGGGTGAGTCGGGAGGATCGCCCCAAACTCCAGGAGTGTGTTCTATGAAAGATACTGATTTAAAAAAACCCATATGTTCTTATTCGATTTTCATTTGTTTTCAACTTACAACAAAAATAAGATTTCAAGCATAATTCCATACATACAACATAATAATTATAGGGTGCTTAGAAATCAAAATAAGTTAATGTTCCATTTACTGGTACTATACCTGTCAGTGTCATTTTTGAATTCGTACCTGTCAGTGTCATTTTTGAATTCGACCTGTTGAACATATTCCAAAATGCCGAATTTTTACTCACACTTCGAGTATGCGAATATGATATTTGTTTATGGTTTTTGCAATGGGAATGCTACAGCTGCTGCTGAAGAATACGGTCAACGATTCCCATTTCAACGTCATCCTGATAAGAAAGTATTTATGAGAGTTTTCAACAAACTATGCGAAAGCGGAACACTTCCCAGTGCCAACACAACTTCTGAAAGAGCTACTCAACAAACTTTAGAAGAAGTAGAAAATATTCTGGACCTAGTAGAAGAAGATGCAACCATCAGTTCACGCAGAATGGCTGCTCAGTTGGACATTCCATAAAAAAGAGTGATAAATACGCTCCACGAGCAAGGTTTGTATCCTTACCACTTTCAAAAAATCCAACACCTACAGCCAGAAGATTTTGCCAAACGTATGGAGTTTTGTCGGTGGATAGACAATAATCGTCATCTTATATCGCGCATACTTTTCACGGACGAAGCAACATTTACTCGTGACGGTATTAATAATAGTCAAAATTGCCATGTCTGGTCAGAGGAAAATCCGCATGCAACAGTCGAGAGCAACTTTCAACATAGGTTCTCGGTAAACGTATGCTGTGGTATGATAGATAGTTATGTCATTGGCCCTTTTATTTTGGAAAATCGCCTCACAGGGGACTACTATTGTGAATTTCTCGAAAATGAATTACAAGGACTACTGGAGGATGTTCCCCTAAACATCAGAAGGCAAATGTACTTCCAGCATGATGGAGCTCCAGCACATTTCGCACATCAAGTCAGGCAACACTTAGACGGGAGGTTTCCAAGGCGTTGGATTGGTCGCGGTGGTCCTATTATTTGGCCTCCAAGATCTCCTGACCTCACTCCACTCGATTTCTGTTTATGGGGCTGGTTAAAAATTGAAGTGTACAAAGTGAGAGTGGACACTCGAGAAGCACTTATTCAGCGTATCAGAAATATTGCAGATGAAATTAAAGAAAGGCATGAGGCAATTAGGAGAGCAACAGGTGCCCTACGTAGACGAAGCCGAAAATGTTTAGAGCTCAATGGGGGCATTTTTGAACATTTAATATGATGAAATCTAATGATTGAAACGTTAATTTGTTAGATCTTGTTTATATTCTAATTTATGCTGTAAGTTGAAAACAAATGAGAATCGAATAAGAACATATGAGTTTTTTTAAATCAGTATCTTTCATAGAACACACTCCTGGAGTTTGGGGCGATCCTCCCGACTCACCCTGATATCGCCTGATTCTTAAGTAGGATAAGTAGCTTTTGAGCTATGCTGCATCCAGAGACCTAAAAATCTGCTAGAATCCCTAATAGTGATTTTTCCCACTATTACAATACTTCTTTCTTACGGGGAGAGTAATAAATTATGTACTTCATTGTTTTCCTCCGCAAAAAGGAATTTGAATATTACCGAATATTTAAACATTTTGTTCGCCCGCCATTTTGTTTGGCAATATACGATTTGAACTAAAACCCCAAAATTGCAATGTGCAAAATTTTAGGTAAATTAGAAGAGTAGCTTCTTGGTACTGAATTTTT
This sequence comes from Kuschelorhynchus macadamiae, assembly GCA_030620095.1. Lineage (NCBI taxonomy): Eukaryota > Metazoa > Arthropoda > Insecta > Coleoptera > Curculionidae > Kuschelorhynchus > Kuschelorhynchus macadamiae. The sequence continues at coordinate 172,205 of JAUTXW010003640.1, forward strand.
AAACATTTTATAGAGTATATTCGGTAAGTAGTTCCTTAATATAACCATTTGATCCCCTTTTGACCCTTGATTTCTAACCAGATTTTGAAGCTAATCGTATAAGTAATTTTTGAGCTATCATGCGTTTAGACTGAATGACGGGACGACAGACTGACGGAAATGGAAAAAAATGTTTTTCGGGGTTCAGAAAGCCTAAATCGCAAAGATCTGCAAAATCTCGAAGGGTCTCATGCTGATACTCAAATATCACATTATAAGTTTAGGACGCAATAGTCTATAGGTTTTTGTCAACATTTGACCGTATAGTAGGCTTTAAGATACTGAACATAACAGTATAAGTTTATGACACAATAGTCTATAGATTTCTGCCAACATTTGATAGTATAATATACTTTAAGATACAGTGTTGTTGTAAAGTTGATCACATCTTGAAATTTTAACTTATAAGATCTAGTTAGTTTATACAAGGTAAATAATAAGTGTTATAGACAGGTAACACTACTGGAATATGTGATGATATTTATGATTTGTTGTATATACTTGCTTTAGAAAGGTATTTTGATATAAAACAATGGTGTCAATTTGTTAGGTAATATTGGTGATTGGATTTGAAACTTAGTTATATAAATTTTTCTGGTTATTTGCTTACTCTTAGATTCACATAATACCCTTTTCTTTTATTCTATTATTGTTAATTGTATTTGAATTAATCATGTTAATTAATTGCTTAATTATTTTGCATCTTTTGATAAATTTTTACTGTTAGATCAAATTGTTCGGTAAATTAAAACAACTTAAAGATTTTCTTTATAAACATTTATAGATTTTGGAGTCTGTTACTTTTACCAGTCATTAGCTGATTGAAAATTTCTTTTCTCATCCGTATTACTTAATTTTCAGGTTTTATTGAACATTTAGTTTGTTGTTCTGTGATTCTTTAGCTATTTTCATAAAACATTTTACACAGTTGATCTAATATTTGGATAGTGAAATCTCGAAGGGTGATTTTCTCGCGATTATCATATTCCACGTTTACGAGCAATTTAAAAATAGCTAAAACATTTTGTTAACAATATGAGTAATTTTCGAGAGAGTGTGTAATTACTTACTACAACATATCACTTAAGTTATTTTTTTTACCAAACATATTTTTCCGTGTACCAGAAGTTATTACTAAAGAAGTATTTCGTACTATTACATCGTACACCATCATTATGTCGATAATTATAGAGGTTCGCCTAATAATTTACCGAACGACAAGTAAAAACTTAAGCTCCCATAATGAAGAGTTATTTTTCGTGAATTGCCGGGCCTTGACCGGCTCTTAATTTTTTCTCGTTTCCTGTTTTTTATTAGAGATGAATCTAGTTACCTTCAAGGTTATTTTTATTCTGATATTTTTTAACGTTAATCCTTAATTCCAATAAGGTATTAGTTAATTAGTATTCTGCCGCCAGTTTTGAATATCGCCTAGAGTTAAAATCTTACAGTGTTTTTGTTTTCTTCATATCCTTGAATGTACCAGAAATTATTAAGTTAAAACTTCAGTAGGTATCGATAATTGTTTTTAACTTCTCTCGCAAAAAGGAAATATAGACTAATATTAAAAAAAAATTACCCTCCCAAGAATTAAGTGTCATATGGGAGATGAACTGTTAACATTTCGGTAAAAATCCAATACGGGGAAACGAAATAGTGGCCAAGTGAGAAATTAAAAAAAAATACTAAAAATTTAATTTTACATTTTACTTCAAATTTTGCACAATAATCTAGTGTTACATAGGAATGAATTGATAACATTATAACGTAAACTCCGTTCTAATGAGCCATGCTATAAAGATTTATATTACATAAATGTAATTTAAAAGAGTTTGCTCTTACCACCCGTAGGCTAGCTTGTACGGTGGTTTTAGCTTGGGGGAGTTCACAATTTTCAATCCAAGAGTGTAGGAAGGAGGAAGGTAAAGAAATAAATAATGAGGGCGCCAACACACGTTAAGAAAATAATCTATCTTTCTTCCTTCTTACACCCGTTACTCGTGTGTTCGTAAAACCAAAACAAAGATTAAAACAAAATATAAATTAAAGTTTCCATTTATTAAAAAAAAAACTGGAAAATCAATGTCTTTATATCAAATATTTAAAAGAATCGATTACTTAAATTGTAAATTCAGATTAGAAATATGAAAATTTAAAATGAAAGGTACTAAATATAGACATATAAATTTTACTTGTATTCCTTACCAGGAAGCTCGTAAGCGGGATTTGATGCCGTTAGCCTTGGATCTGGTTGTTGGGCTGCATACTAGAGACAGACATCAAAAACCTCTTCAGGTTTCAAAGAAAAAACTTTAAAGCGGATCCACAAACTATGCGGATGCCAAAGGCATTGATTATTTTATCAAAATTTCCTGACAATAGAAATGAAAATGAAAGTTCTAGATTCACATTCAAAGTGTAGACTTAAACCTTAAGGTGAAATATAGATAAAAGTGTATTTAGAAAAGGTAGGAATTTAACAAAAAAACTAACATGTTAGAAGTGCTCTAACAAAACCTCTTAACGTTCTTATACAGGGTTATTCACGCAACACGTTCATTAAAAGTTTTTGATGATGCCATTTGGATAAAAAATTCAAATTTTGGGATTAAGGTAAGGTCAAGGGGTACTTCTTTTTTGAAATATTTTCAACTTCCTGTCACCTCCGGTTTAACCGGAAGTTGGTATCAACTTGCTTATTTTAAATGGAAAACCCTGTATTTTATGATATTTTTGGATTCTACGGAGAATTTTAATGCTATTTTATGTAGCATATCCTATACCTAGGTTCAAGGGTTCTTAAGATATTTGACCTTGAACCGAAAATGAGCCTTCGGGGTACCAAATTTTAAAATCTCATAGTTTTGTAAGTTTTGAAGATATAATCTTCATATTTTGCAGACAATCGGTAAATAATCTTAGGTTTCTATTTTTTTTATTGAATTTATCTATTTTTATACAGGGTGTCCTAAATTCAGCGGCAAACATTCACATTTTCAAAGCCGCTAAAGTCCGTTTTTTTAAATAGGACACCCTATAACTTTATGCACTATCAAATGTAGAATTTAATTTTCTATCGAACTGTATTAAGGTTCCCTATACCTATTCGTAACCATTTTCGAAATAATCAGGTTTTTATTAAACTATCATATGTATTTGCTAAATGCTTACACCTTCCCGTAGTAAGCTATAGAAAAACAATTGTTGTGCTTTTCTATTCAACATGACAGCCGATTTGAAACTTTTAAATTAAAATAAAATAACACTCAAAAGCTGAAAATCTCAATTTATTTTATATTCGCGGAGAATGTTACAAAATATTGGAGAAAACGTGCCATGTTTTTAATGAAAAACATCCTCATTTATCGCCAATGAACAAGAGAAAACTGAAGTGGATTGAAACGAAATTTTTTCGTTTCAAAAAAGTTAAAGTTATAAAAAATGTAATAAATTGTTTACATTATTTTTAACCATATCTACTAAGTTCGAGACTGTTCTAAACTTGTTTTAGTGAACTTAAAAATTATAGCAATCTAACAATCAACAATAAATAAACAAAATAATAAAATTGAATTATAACAAATGTTCTATATGCTGTCCGTTCATTTGAAGACACATTTCAATTCTTCTTTGTACAGTTGCTGCGGCCTGTTGAATTTGTCCGTTTTCTAATTCGGCAAAAGCTGTTCGTATCCTGTCCAGTAAATCTTGTTGGTTATTTACTGGGGAAGCATAGACTTTACCTTTGATAAATCCCCATAAATAAAAGTCTAGGGGTGTTAAATCAGGCGATCGCGGGGGCGATCTCCAAGGGCCATTGGGACCAATCCAGCGATCTTCAAAAATTCAAGATAATTGGAGATAAACTGCAGCGGAATTATTTGCTGGAGCCCCATCTAATTGATACCCATAATTTTGCAGCTCACCAATAGGAATTTCTTCTATAAATTCAGAAACCGTCCCTCGTAGAATTTCCAAATACTTATCACTGTTTAAATTGTCTTCATAAATACAGTACCGCACCTGATCATTTAATGCTATACCGAAAACATTGAAGCTAAACCTCTCTTGAGAACGCGTTTCGCGTAAAGCGTGTGAATTTTCTGCTGCTCAGAAATGTTCGTTTCTTCTATTTGTTATTCCTTCTCCGAAAAATTTCGCTTTATCGGTCCAAAATATTTTTGAAAGGAATTGAGGGTTCTCTTGAATTTTCAAAAACATGAATTCGCAAAATTCTACTCGTCGGACGCCATCACCAGGTCTCAAAGCTTGCACGTTTTGGAAGGAATAAGGGTGCATATGATGTTCGCTCAAGATTCTTTAGACAGATGAAGAAGAAATTCCCAAATCGTTTTCTGCAGACGGTATTGAACTTTGCGGGTTTGCGTGGAAATAAGCTAATGTGTTTGTTACGTTATCCTCGGCATTTGTCACTGGTTTCAGAATATTTTTTGTAACTTTAACCTTGCCAAAACGCAAAAAGTTCGTTTCAATCCTCTTGAATTTTGACTTGTTCATTGGCGGCAAATCAGGGTGGCGTTCATTAAATACACGACACGTTCTCTCCAAAATTTTATAACATTCTCCGTGAATATAAAATAGATTGAGAATATCAGCGTTTGAGTATTCTTCTATTTCGATTTAGAAGATTTAGTTAATCACTGACGGCTTTCGATAAATAACGCATACTAATCATCTGTCATATTGGATCTCAATTGTTTTTCCATGGCTCACCATTGGAACATGTAAACATTTAAGCAAATACATACGATATTTTTATAAAACCCAATTATTTCGAAAATGGTTACGAATAGGTATAGGGAACCTTAATACAGTTCGATAGAAAATTAAATTCTACATTTGATAGTGTATAAAGTTATAGGGTGTCCCATTTAAAAAAACGGACTTTAGGGGCTTTGAAAATGCGAATGTTTGCCGCTGAATTTAGGACACCCTGTATAAAAATAGACAAATTCAATACAAAAAATAGAAACCTAAGATTATTTACCGATCGTCTGCAAAATATGAAGATTATATCTTCAAAACTTACAAAAATCTGAGATTTTAAAATTTGGTACCCCGAAGGCTCATTTTCGGTTCAAGGTCAAATATCTTAAGAAAGCTTGAACCTAGGTATAAAACATGCTACATAAAATAGCATTAAAATTCTCCGTAGAATCCAAAAATATCATAAAATACAGGGTGTTCCATTTAAAATAAACAAGTTGATACCAACTTCCGGTTAAACCGAAAGTGACAAGAAGTTGAAAATATTTCAAAAAAGAAGTACCCCTTGACCTTACCTTAATCCCAAAATTTGAAATTTTTATCTAAATGGCATCATCAAAAACTTTTAATGAACGAGTTGCGTGAATAACCCTTTATTTTGTATCTTTCCCCCTTATTAATCGACAAAAATAAAAAATCTTTAAAAAGAAAGGCAACTCAAAATACAGTAAATATAGAAAACGAATATTTCCATAATCTTAATATCCATTTTTTAAATATTTACTTTGAATCCTGTTGAATAGTTTTAAGTAATATTTTTGAAATTCTCCTTAAATCTTTTCGTAAGCCTCGCCCTTAATAATTACAACTTTTAAAATTTGGGTATTTAATAGAAAACACCTCGACTGTAGTCGGGCGGATTAGTTTAGACTTGAATACATGAAACAAGCAAAAGTAAGATAATGGTAAAACCTGGCTCGTTGCACTCGCCACAGTAAAACGTCAAACTGTTTCAGTTGTTACTTAAACTTAACCCAATTTATAAAACGAAAATACACAATAATCATATAAGAGGTACTTTAAATTATATGTTATCAAAAGGCAAGTCATTAAATGAATTGAATGTAATTTTAAAAGGCAATAACGTATTAAACAAATTTAGTTCTATTTAAAATACTTCCCATTTTACTTAACTTTACCCGGCTACAATGGATATATGTGGAAATACCTGGTTTGCTTTGTAACAAAACTCAAGCCCAATATCGATTATAATAGATTTGTTTTAAATAAAATATATTAAGGTAAGATAATGGAAAAATCATAAGTGTTAATAAACTGCATATTGTTATATGCAAGTATGTAAAAATATGGTCCTTTTATAAAGTAAGTATAAAAAGACCAGACCCTCAGCATCTGTAAAATTAAATTAAAATACATGTATAATACACCAAGTTGTCATTTGTTTACAAATTAAGTAATTACTATGACTAATAATGAAAAATTAGGCATAATAAAAAATAATATATTAAGTCATAAAATTTAGATAACACAAAATTAAGTAAGTTCCTGACATCTTGGCGAATAAGAAAAAAATAAATATTGCGCTATAGCAAAATCATAATAACTACACTTGTACAATGTATATACAGGGTGGCAATTTAAAAACTTGAAATGGCCATATCCTAGGAAGGAAAAACTTAATCAAAAAACGCTCAAAACACTTTCTACAAAATGAAGAGGGAACAAATAAAAGCGTATTATTCGATCCTTATCTGTAACCCCTTGGGTAGGGTGAGATACACACCTAAAATCTTAAATAGAAAGGGGGGTCGAGTGATACATCATCTTAAAGCTCTCGAAAAATACTTTCCAATGGTACCATAGAAAGCCGTTTTTCGTGAAATTCTTCTGTATGAACTGAACGTGTAGAAATGATTTTCATTTATGGTTCTCAGGATCAATGTTTTTTAAGGACAGCCCACACATTTAATGAAAGGTATCCAGGTCAAAATGTAAGTCCGGAGTTTGTTCGCCAAATAATAGCCAAATTTGAAGAAACTGGCTCTGTCGCGAATAAAAAGAGGAATCAACCGAGACTAGTTGACGAAGCAGCGCAAATTGAAGTTCTGGGGCAGTTTGCAATTAATTCAACTTTATCAACTCGTCAAGCAGGCTTATCTCGTGAAACAATAAGAAAGGTGCTCAAATTTCATAAGTTTCATCTCTCTAAACTGCGCATACTGCAAGAACTTGGTGACGACGACCCGGATAAAAGAATCCAGTTTTGTGAAATAATAACAGATAGAATTACGGCTGAACCTCGACTAGTTAAAAATATTTGTTTGAGTGATGAATGTACCTTTTATTTGAATGGACATGTTAATAAGCAAAACTGTCGTTACTGGAATGACGAGAACTCACACGTATTTAGAGAAGGGCATACACAGTACCCCCAGAGAATTAATGTTTGGGCTGATATATTGGGAGACGTAATTATCGGCCCAATATTTATAGAAAGGAATTTAAATGGCGACATGTATGCTGAAATGCTACAGAGGTCTATTGAACCACTAATAGTGCGGGAATTAGAACAGAGGGACATACAAGAAAATTTAGCATTAGAAGAACGCTTACTACATTTTCAACAGGATGGGACACCTCCTCATTATGTAGTTCACGTCAGGCATTGGTTGGATGATAATTATCCCAACCAATGGATTGGAAGAAGAGGTCCTGTTGAATGGCCACCTAGATCCCCGGACCTAACACCTCTTGACTTCTTTTTGTGGGGTCACCTTAAAACTGTTTAAAACGGATAGTTTAGAAATGCCGCGCTATATCCAGAGAAACATTTGCAAATGTACGCGAAGAATTTGAACAAAGGCTTTATTATTGTCTTCAAAGCAACGGGAACCATTTTGAACATTTAATTAAATAATCATAAAAAATTTCACAATTGTATTTTAATTTATTGTTTCCTTTAATAAACACAGAAGAATTTCACGAAAAAAGTTTTCTATGGTACCATTGAGAGCTTTAAGATGATGGGTCACTCGACCCCCCTTTCTATTTAAGATTTTAGGGGTGTATCTCACCCTGCCCAAGGGGTTACAGATAAGGGTCGAATAATACGCTTTTATTTGTTCCCTCTTCATTTTATAGAAAGTGTTTTGAGCGTTTTTTGATCAAATTTTTCCTTTCTAAGATATGGCCATTTCAAGTTTTTAAATTGTCACCCTGTATATCACTATTTTGTTACTGTAAAAGTGTAATGGTACAACATTTTGGCACGAATGCAAGAAAAACCGCCTGAAAAACTACTTATTTAATTTATTTATAAATTATGTCCAAAAAGCAAGTGTGTACTTTCCAAGATACCGAGAAAAAACCGAAAACTCGCGATTTGATTTTAATTTTTTTGTAGATCATTACAAGGCTTAATAAAATATTTAAAAACTCAGGGTGGAAAAACTACTTATTGATTTTAAATTTTGTGCAAGAATTAAATGTGATATAAAGATGAACTGATGGAATTCAACGTGGCGAAACAAAATAACGGCTATATAATTTGTAATCGTGAAAAAAATCATTCTCTCAGGTTTTACGAACCTTTACTTCACCGTCTATAGATATCAAAAAAACTTGCTTCCTCAATTCCGTTGGTCTGTCTGTCACGTCCCGGCATAGCTAAAAAACTACAACTGAATTCAAATTTTGATAAAAAATTATGGGTTGTAAGGGGAGGGTCTGGTAACAATTTCGCAAAACTGCAATTCAACAGAACAAAATGGCGGCCAAATAAATTGTTTAACAAATCAAGCTAAAAAAATCTTCTTTTCCAATTGCCTCCAAATTTTGTAAGATAATTAAAGGTAATATAGAAATTAACTGGTACAAGACATGACGTAACAAAATGATAGTGGCAATGGAATCAATGAAATAACTACTTATTGAATTTATTTTTTAGTATGCCCAAAAATCAAGTGTGACATAGGTAAAAACTGGTGAAATATTGGTTTAAAAAGATAGTTTATATGTGTTGTTACTAAATGACTATGTACTGAACTAAATTGGGTCATACGTCTCTATTCCTACTAATAGGAAAGATTCACAACGAGGGAAATTTCGGGTAAAGGAAATTTACCTACTTTAAAAGAAATGCAATTAAAATAATATGTGCTGTTTATACAAAAACTATCTTGTATATTTTGCAACTAGAAAGAGCAAATATTAACTCAAATACTACTTGAAATGAAATTTATAACAATACTATTTTGGTAAAGGTACAAAGTGCAAGAATATCGCGTTATCATATTCTAATTGGTTTAAATGAATACGAGTGAGATCTCGTCAAATTTCGACGGCTACAAATTTAACTTCTCTAGATTTGATATCACTACAAGGTCGCGCGTCGCTTCCAGTGGAATAATAGGAATATCGGGCGCATTTACCATCTGTCCAGAAATTTTATTGGAGAAAAACATACAGGGTGACAATTTAAAAACTTGAAATGGCCATATCTTAGGAAGAAGAAACTTAATCAAAAAACGCTCAAAACACTTTCTATAAAATGAAGAGGGAACAAATAAAAGCGTGTTATTCAACCCTTATCTGTAACTCCTTAAGTAGAAAGGAGGGTCGAGTGATATATCATCTTAAAGCTCTTGAAAAATGCTTTCCAATGGTACCGTAGAAAGCTGTTTTTCGTGAAATTCTTCTGTGTTTATTAAAGGAAATCGTGAAATTTTTTATAATTATTTAATTAAATGTTCAAAATGGTTCCCGTTGTTTTGAAGACAATAATAAAGCCTTTGTTCAAATTCTTCGCGTACATTTGCAAATGTTTCTCTGGTTATAGCACGGCATTCCTGAACTATCCTGTCCTTGAGTGCTCTATTGACTCAAGTTGCGTTTTAAACAGATTTAAAGTGACCCCACAAAAAGAAGTCAAGAGGTGTTAGGTCCGGGGCTCTAGGTGGCCATTCAACAGGACCTCTTCTTCCAATCCACTGGTTGGGATAAGTATCATCCAACCATTGCCTGACGGGAACTACATAATGAGGAGGTGCCCCATCCTGTTGAAAATGTAGTAAGCGTTCTTCTAATGCTAAATTTCTTTGTATGTCCCTCTGATTTTCTAATTCCCACACTATTAGTGGTTCAATAGACCTCTGTAGCATTTCAGCATACATGTCGCCATTTAAATTCCCTTCTATAAATATTAGGCCGATAATTACGTCTCTCAATATACCAGCCCAAACATTAATTTTCTGGAGGACTGGGTATGCCCTTGTCTAAATACGTGTGGGTTCTCGTCATTCCAGTAACGAGAGTTTTGCTTATTAACATGTCCATTCAAATAAAAGGTACCTTCATCACTGAAACAAATATTTTTAACTAGTCGAGGTTCTGCCGTAATTTTATCTGTCATTATTTCACAAAACTGGATTCTTCTATCCGGGTCGTCGTCACCAAGTTCTTGCAGTATGCGCAGTTTATAGGGATGAAACTTATGAAATTTAAGTACCTTTCTTATTGTTTCACGAGGTAAGCCAGTTGCTACAGGTGCTTGACGAGTTGATAAAGTTGAATTAATTGCAAACTGCCCCAGAACTTCAATTTGCGCTGCTTCGTCAACTAGTCTCGGTTGATTCCTCTTTTAATTCGCGACAGAGCCAGTTTCTTTAAATTTGGCTACTAGTTGGCGAACATACTCCGGACTTACATTTTGACCTGGATGCCTTTCATTAAATCTTTGGGCTGTCCTTAGGAAATATTGATCCTGAGAACCATAAATGAAAATCATTTCTACACGTTCAGCTGTGTTGTACACCATTATTTAAGATAAGTGCTGCTTTTCGTTTAAACTGAATCAAAAGTCAACTGTTAAAATATCAATACTAATAGTACAAGTTACTTTTAAAGTAAATATTGTGATAATAAAATGCGAATATTCATAAACAAATAAAATACCAGGCTTAAAATGTTTAGAATTCTTAAGAGACAGCCAGGATATCGGTACCAATCATTTTGAACATTTACTTAAATAAAAATAAAAATGTTCAAAACTGTGTTTTTATTTAGTTTAATTTAATAAATACAGAAGAATTTTAACGAAAAACAGCTTTCTATGGTACCATTGGAAAGCATTTTTCAGGAGCTTTAAGATGATGTATCACTCGACCCCCCTTTCTATTTAAGATTTTAGGGGTGTATCTCACCCTGCTCAAGGGGTTACAGATAAGGGTCGAATAATACGCTTTTATTTGTTCCCTCTTCATTTTATAGAAAGTGTTTTGAGCGTTTTTTGATTAAGTTTTTCCTTCCTATGATATGGTCATTTCAAGTTTTTAAATTGTCACCCTGTATATTGGTTTTATAGAAAACATACGAAATAAAACAGTACAAAAAATCGATAAATCGGTTTACCCGGAGCTTTCCACGTTATGAATTTTTTTATTTTTTTCGTATGTTAAAATTAGTGAAGTGTGCCTAAGTTTAGTTCAGTACATAATATATATGTGTTACATATACTGTCTTTTTATTTTTATTGTGTATAATTTTTACCACCATATTTTATTATTTTCTTTCCACCTATGCCACACTTAATTAAAAATAAATTCAATAGGTAGTTCTTACATTGACACATATCGCCATTTTGCTATGTCATGTTGAATTCGAACCAGTTTATCCCATTTTCACATCTAATCTTTCTGGAAAATTTAAAGTCAATTGAACAAGATTTTTTTAAGTTAATTTTTTTTTTAATTTTGGCCGCCATTTTGTTTCGCCATGCTAAATTGGAACCCATATTATCAGTCTTTACTTACTCCATTGGTCCGCAGATATTAAGATACTAAGTCGCTAACTAGTTTTCGATAACGATTCTCTTGTTGTTATGTTAGAGTGATGTATTATTTGGGATTAGGATCTAGCAAAAAAAAAACAAAACCCTTTTTTAACGACGGAATTAATAAAACATATTTTTTGGCATCTATAGGGAGCTAAAACTTAAAGATGTGTAAAACCTGATAGGGTGACTTTTTCACGATAACATATATTTTATTTGGCCGCCATTTTGTTTGGCCATCTTGAATTAGTACCACAATTTTGTTAGTCGATCCCTATACCACAATTAGGTATGACACACAATTTGAAAGCAAATCATTAAGCAGTTTCTCAGAATGAATTTTTAAATATTTTATCAAGTCGCCATTTTGTTCCGCCATCTTGGATTTGTACCAAAATGCTTGCAGTTAATTCCAACATAATACTTAATAAACTGGATAAGTAGTTGTAACATTTTAATTTCGTCACTACATTTTAATGCATGAAAATCCGTAAATCCGGTACTGTAAGTCTCCTATCGATGTAGTAAGGTGCTTGCGGTCTCTACTTAGCGAAATCTTCCGCTTCATATTGAGGCAATTCACTAGTCTTCGTGTAGATGGCGCCTTAGTTTTGTTCAATTAGTAATTTTACTTTCTTCTCCTTTAAATATTTTTTCTTTCCTGTGATCCAGCTCAGGGATTGGCTGATCTATTGTCCAGATTTGGTCAGTTTGATTTTAGTAAAGTGGCACCACTGACGGATTGTCATCCCCCTACTGCTGCCTTGACCTGGTAGTGAGGTAGGTTAAGCTTCTTGTCTCTCTGGAAGGTGAAGGTTAAGTGTGAAAGTTTGTCGGCGAATTGATCCTGTTTTAATCCAGGCCATCTTTTGGGATTTACGTCGGCAACTTAGATAAAAAGGCTCCTATGTGTATTTAATTACGTTGTACCTTAATATTTTTGGTTGAGGAACCTTTTATTACTCTCTTGTGAGGATTTAACTGCACTTGACCACCTACCATATTTTTTTGATGGGGCAAACTTTACGAAATGACTAATAAGAAACCCTTTACTAGCAAATAAGGGTTTTTTTTCTTCTTCTCCCTCCTCTTCTACTTCTTGTTCCTGTTCTCCTAACCAGGGTTTGAACCTGGATGCGTCATTGTAAGTGGAGCAGAAGTCTGTTACCTAGTACTTAAGTGTGTACGTACCCAGTTTTCCTGCTGGAAATGTCTTCGATGACAATTACATCATAGACTACTGATCTAAGTCATCGATGCTGACTTTTTGATATAAAGTTCTAACTACTGCTGGTGTGCATAAACCATGATTATTGGTGTTGTCAATAAGACTATTTTTACTTTATAACTCATGCTGATACTCAAATATCACATTATAAGTTTAGGACGCAATAATCTATAGGTTTTTGTCAACATTTGACCGTATAGTAGGCTTTAAGATACTGAACATAACAGTATAAGTTTATGACACAATAGTCTATAGATTTCTGACAACATTTAATAGTATAATATACTTTAAGATACAGTGTTGTTGTAAAGTTGATCACATCTTGAAATTTTAACTTATAAGATCTAATTAGTTTATACAAGGTAAATAATAAGTGTTATAGACAGATAACACTACTGGAATATGTGATGATATTTATGATTTATTGTATTTACTTGCTTTAGAAAGGTATTTTGATATAAAACAATGGTGTCAATTTGTTAGGTAATATTGGTGATTGGATTTGAAACTTAGTTATATACATTTTTCTGGTTATTTGCTTACTCTTAGATTCACATAATACCCTTTTCTTTTATTCTATTATTGTTAATTGTATTTGAATTAATCAAGTTAATTAATTGCTTGATTATTTTGCATCTTTTGATAAATTTTTACTGTTAGATCAAATTGTTCGGTAACAGTCAACTGGTATAGAACTGTTGGCGCCCTTATAAATAGAAATCGAACCAATCTCCCTGAGCAGTCGGTGATTTGCACACTAACTTTACTGCCTCTCTTTCAATCAACCACTTAGTGTAGACTTATATTATCTTAAAACAAATGCATACTCTCTGCTATCAAACAGAGAAAGAGTGTGGCATAGTTTTTAATAATGATTTTTTTTAACATTTCACTAGGTCGCAATTTTGTTCCGCAGTACTGGATTTTTACCAGGTCATCCCCATACGACCCTTAATTTTTGACGAAAATTTTAAGTCAATCGGGTCAGTAGTTTTTTAGCTACGCCGCGAACAGACAGAAAAACCGACCGATGGAATTGAGAAAACATGTTTTTTGTCGTTTAGGCTCCCTGAAACGTGAAGTTCTGAAAAAATCTCGGAGAGTGATTTTTCTCAAGATTCAATACTTCCCTTTTACGAGGGAAGTAAAAATAGTGTTGAAAGGTCTCGGTAACCAAACGATTATTTAAAAAAAAGTCATGTACATTGGTGCAGTACAACTCTCTCACGAACTTGCTGTAAAATCTTGGTTAGTGTTTTAAATGTATAGAATAGCTATAGAGCTTATCACCTTCTTGCTAGATTTTCTTATTTTCACAGATGACCAAAATTTTCATCACATGTTCTCGGTGATAACTAAAATCTATTCAAATTGAAAATAATCTGCAGGTAAAAAAAAGTTATACGCCTTCAATGCGCCTTTAAATAAAGGTGGCCGGAGTTACGTTCCCGTGAGAAATGCGATTCTGCATTTATGCACTTGCAATTCTTAGACTTTTATCTTTTCGTTCTCATGCAACATAAGCATTACTGAACTTATAAATATAACTAAAATGCATTTTGTAGTCAGTTCTCTTTGTACGCTTATGAAATAAAATTGATTTTTTAAAAATAATTTCTCGTGTTTCGAGTTGTTAACTGGCGCAGTCGGTAGGATTATTGCCAACAGTCGCGCATCGTGCGTATTTTCTGGTTTCGTCTCAACGATTCGTGGCAAAAATCGGACAATTAAAAAATCTTCAGGGTGTACTAAGAAACTCAAAAATTGACCAGGGATTTGGAACAGCATCGTCCAGCGTCCTATTGGTGCGAGTTTGGGAACACACATCGTCCCACCCTCATAGCAGCTAACCAGGGAAAGGACCACATCGCCTCTCCTATTGGACCCTAGTTTAAGAATGAGAATTGGAATTATCTTCAGTACATTGCTGTAAGTGCTTCCTTTCGATTTTCCTTATTTCATTTTATTTTTATCCTATCTTAAATATTGATATTTACGTCTCTTGTAATTCCGCAAACTGGAAGATTTAACATCAGCTTTTGGAAATTTAAATTGTGAAGGAAATCTAACACCTTTTTCTAATTTAATTCAAATAAGTAAAATAATGACTACTGAACCTAATTTACAACTAGTCAGATATCAGGCAGACAATATTCCCTTATTCGATGGGAATCCAAAACAAATAAACAGATTTATTAATGCTTGTGATAATTTTTATAATAATCATAGAAATAAAACTGACAATAATGCACCTATAAATGTATGTTTACACGATACTATATTAAGTAAACTTGTAGGTAGGGCAGCCGATATTATTTGTTCTAGAATAGAATTAAATACATGGCCCGCAGTAAAAGCTGCAATAATTTCGACTTTTTCAGATCATAGATCGATTGATTGTATTATTCAAGATATAATAACGTCCAAACCGGAAAAAAATGAAACACCGCAACAATTTGGCCTGCGTTTGCAAGACGCTCGCAGTTTGTTATTTTCCAAAGTAAATTTAAGCAATGAAACGCAAGCTCTAAAACTTTTAAAAATTAATGAATATGGAAATTTAGTATTAAAAACCTTCATAAACGGTCTAAACTACCATATGCAACTTGTGGTTAGATTAAAAAATCCAGTTACTTTAGAAGAGGCAATGAGCTGTGCCTTGGAAGAAGAAAATTTTATGTATTATAAGAACCGTAGTAACATATTGCCAAAAAACCCAAATTTTAATTCACAAAAACCAAAAATAAATTTGCATACACAAGCACATTATCCTGCTAATGTGAGACCAATATTTTCGAATTACCCCGTTCAGCAATTTTCAAATTTTATGCCTTCTTATAAACAACCAATCCCAAATTTTAATAATGGAAATAATCAATTTATGGGCTTTGGACAATTTAGGCAACCCGCAAATAATTTTAGACAATCGAATTTCCCAAATCAAAATTTTATGCAAAGAAACGCTTTTACCCCAAGACCATCTTTTAACCCCCAAAATCAACGCCCAACTCCTTCTGGAATATCACGCCAACAAAAGCCTGAGCCGATGGATACTTCTTCAGGGAACACAACCCTTAGAAGAAACCAACAACCACATTCTTCACAACGTAATATTGTTGTAGAAGAACTATATAATCAATCAGTCGAATCGATAAATGCCGATAACGATCAAAATGAAAATTTTCAAACTAGCAATGCTGATTTTCAATATTATTACCCGGAATACACCGATAACTCGCAATATTCGTATAATGACTCCAATACCGAATTTTCTTGTCTAGAAAATAACCCTTATGAAAATCAAATTGATTTTAATGAAGAAAATTTTCAGGAGAACCAAATTTTCAACAACCAAACATAATACTTTTAAATAATTATACAAATTCAGATTTACCAGTAATTTTCATACCCGAAATCAAAGCAAAATTTTTAATTGATACAGGTAGTGGCAAAAGTTTTATAAAGCCTAATTTAGCATACAAAATTTATTCAAATTTCATTTTTTCGGAACCTTTCTCAGTAAGGACAGCCCACGCTACGTCCATTCACAATGAAGTAATTAATATACCAATATTTCCTTGTTTTAATCATACAGGTAATCATAAGTTTTATCTTTTTGATTTTTCACCTAAATTTGACGGACTTTTAGGAATTGATTTTCTAACACATATTGGAGCTAATATAAATTTAAAACATTGTTCTTTAGATACTCAATTTGTAACATTGCCTTTATATTATCAAAATAATATATCAAATTTACATAATTTTGAAACTATCGAAATAATAATTCCCCCACGTACATGTCAAAGAATCAAACTGCCTGTAAATCAATCGAATGGTTTAGGTATTTTAAAATATACAGATTTTGGTTGCGCAGAGATGCCAGAAGCTTTAGTACAAGTCATTGACTCCTACGCAACAACTATAATTACGAATAGTCGCGAAAACCCAGTTAAAATAAAAATATTTAATCCCATAGATATCGAAACCATAAATGAAGTAGAAAACAACTTCATAGAAAAAATGGAAACCGATACAGAAATAAATGAATATATGGATAATACACAAAAACAAAACTTAAAAAATTTAAGACTGTCACATTGTAATCAGGAAGAATACAGAGCTATTCGAAACTTGTGTTACGAATATCGTGACATATTTTATTGTGAGGGCATCCCACTTACATTTACTAATCAAATTAAACATAAAATAAACCTAACCAATGACACACCTATATATACAAAAACTTATCGATATCCCGAAATTCATAAAAAAGAGGTTAAAACCCAAATTAACAAAATGTTAGAGAACGGTATCATTCAAAACTCAACGTCACCGTGGAGTAGTCCAATTTGGATTGTCCCAAAAAAGATGGACGCGTCCGGTAAACGTAAATGGCGTATCGTTTGCGATTTCCGTAAAATCAATGAACGCAGTATTGATGATAAATTTCCTTTACCAAATATATCGGATATTCTCGATAAACTTGGAAAATCTCAATATTTCAGCACATTGGATCTAGCAACCGGTTTTCATCAAATAGAAATGGAACCGAATGATATCCCTAAAACAGCCTTCTCAACCGATACAGGTCATTATGAATTTAGACGCATGCCTTTTGGCTTAAAAAATGCGCCCTCTACATTTCAGCGAGTCATGAACAACGTCCTTCGGGGACTTCAAAATGAAATCTGTTCTGTATATCTTGATGATATAATAATTTTCTCTACGTCACTTCAAGAGCACATCGATAGATTAAAATCCGTTTTTGATAGACTTAGAGAATCCAATTTAAAAGTGCAGCTAGACAAATCAGAATTTTTACACAAAGAAGTTGCTTATTTAGGTCACAAAATTACAAGCGAAGGTGTAAAACCTAATCCTGATAAAGTCACCGCAGTTAAAAATTTCCCCATACCAAAAACCCAAAAAGACATTAAGTCATTTTTAGGACTAGCCGGATATTATCGTAGATTCATCAAAGACTTCGCAAAAATCACAAAACCCCTTACATTATGTCTCAAAAAAGGAGCGAAAGTTGAACACTCACCAGCCTTTATTCAATCCTTTAACCATTTAAAAGAATTGCTTATTAATGCTCCAATACTAAAATATCCTGATTTTGAAAAACCCTTTGTCCTTACGACAGATGCCTCAAATGTAGCCCTAGGCGCTGTTCTCTCTCAAGGCAACCCACCAAATGACAACCCTGTAGCATTCGCGTCGCGCACTCTAAATGAAACAGAACAAAAATACTCAACGATTGAAAAAGAACTTTTAGGAATCGTTTGGGCATGTAAATACTTTAGACCTTACCTTTATGGCAAAAAATTTAAAATATATACTGACCATCGCCCATTAGTATGGTTATTTAACCTTAAAGAACCAAATTCGAAATTAGTACGTTGGAGGCTAAAACTTGAAGAGTATGATTATGAAATAATCTACAAAAAAGGGAAACAAAACACTAACGCTGACGCCCTTAGCCGAATTCAATTAAACGCAATCGAATCCGAATCATTAATAAATTACCCAGGCGATATAGACACCGACGTAACGCAATTCCTAAACGACCAATTTAACCCAGATATCCTTGACTCTGAAGTAGTGTCACAAACAATAGAAAGACTAGAACACGAACCTGAAACAACACCCAAAATTAATATTATTTCTGACATTCTAATAACTCCACCTATAACACAACTAACCCATTCTAATATTCCAATAAAATCACCCGTAACGGAAACAATACATAGTACAAATGCTAACGAAAATCATTCCAATATGACTATATTAGATGAAATTATTAATAATAAAGCTCATCAACTTATTATTAAAAAAGCACCTTATGACAAATATGTTAAAACCAAACGTGAAAATTTCGAAGGACATCAAATTATTCACGCAACATTACCCACTAATATTATAGTAATTACTAACTTTTTGAAAGAATATTTAACAAATAAAACAACATATGTTTATTTCTTTTCCAAAGAACTAAGAACCTATTTTCAACAAACAATGAATAACCATTTTAAAAATTTAAAACTTATAGAATGTTCAAAATTAATAAATAATGCTCAACCTGACGAACGAGAATTACTAATTAAATATCGTCATGAAGGCAAAACAAATCATAGAGGAATCGAAGAAACTTGCAAATTTTTAAAAGCAAATTATTATTGGAAATCACTTAAGGCAGATGTAACAAAATACATCAATAATTGTGAAATCTGTCAACGATCAAAATATAATCGAAAACCACCAGATCAACCTTTGATATTAACCGAAACGCCAAGCAAACCTTTCGAAATTGTTCATATCGACACTTTCATCATAGGTAAACAAAAATTCCTAACTATTATAGATAAATTCTCCAAATACGCACAAGCCTTGCCTTATACTGGAAATGCAGTGTCGTGCTGTGAACAGTTAATTAATTTCTTTTCCTTTTTACGTATTCCAAAACAAATAGTTTCAGACAACGGATCTGAATTTCAGAACGAAGTCGTTAAAGGCTTATTAAATACACATAATATTAAAATACACTTCACTACCCCCTACCACCATGAATCAAACTCTCCTGTTGAAAGGCTACATTCCACATTAATCGAACACATTCGATTACTTCGAGAATCGGACCCCAATGCAGAAGTTACCAAACTTATGCCGTACGCAATTATTGCCTATAATAACACGATCCATTCTAGTACGAATTTTACCCCATACGAACTTGTCTTCGGACACACAGACTCTAGAGATCCTATGGATTTAATACCCGCTCATGTATATACCGAGTATGTCAATAATCATAAAAATAACACACAAATTTTGTACGACAAAATTACAAAGGAATCACGAGAACTAAAACAAAAAATTATAGATAGGGCAAACAAGGATAAAACCCCGACCAATTTAATAATAGGCTCACAAATTTATAAAAAATCAGATAATCGATCTGGAAAAATAAAAAAGAGATATTTAGGCCCATTCATACTAACGGCTATATTAGAAAATAATAAAATACAAATAGAAAATCCCAAAAATAAATACAAAGAAATTATACATGTTAACGAAACTAAAATAATACCCCTTGTTCCAGATGCTGGACCATCGTCGGCGGCTACGTAAAATTCCATGATTTAAATAAACATCCAGGAATACTACCATTCAAAATGGGAACCGCTAAACTTAAATCCAATCACTGGACATTCGTTCAAAATATTAACCTAACCCCTTTAATTAACCAATTTCAAAATATTCAAAAACAAGCAAAATCAATATACATAAACATTCAAAATAACAGCGAATACCATAAGGAATATTTTAATTCTTTTAATACATTATGTACACTTGAAAAAAGAATAGAAACTCTATTAGAACAAATTGTCCCAAATCAAGAAAATTATCGTAGTAAAAGAGGTCTTTTTAACCCCTTAGGTTCATTCATAAAAAGTATAACTGGAAACTTAGATCAAAATGACGCAGAGCAAATTGATGCCAAAATCACGAAATTACAAGAAAATCAAAATAAATTGAAAATTGACGCTATCAATCAAATTACACTTTTAGAATCCACTATTAATAAATTTAAAACAATTATATCTAATATCACACATAACCAAATGGTACTAAAGTCACGCATTTTACAAATAGAAAAAATAATTAATAAAGTTCAAATGGAACAAATAAGTAATCACGAATTTTATTTAATATATACAATAATCAATCAAATAACAACAATTTATCAATCAATCTACGATATTCTGAATAAGATTGAAATAGGTATCACTTTTGCAAAAATTAATGTACTTTATAATTCAATAATAGAACCAAATGAACTATTTATAGAAATAAAGAACTTACACGATCATCTAGGCTCAGATAAACTCCCTTTAGAAGTAACTTATAAAAATATACTTAATTTCGAAAAAATTATAGAAATTAAAAGTTCCTTAAAAAACTTTAATATTGTATTTATATTTGAACTTCCTCTTGTGGAATCGGAGATATATCAATATTTTAAGTTATTTCCTTTACCAATTCCCAATAATCGATCATTTCTTGTAAATATTCCTTATAAACCCTACCTAGCATTAGGCAATACAAAATATGCCCATATGGACCAAAGATGTCACGAAATCCAACCACAAAAATATTTGTGTAAAGAAGCCCACACCACGTTGGTCGAAGACAGCCCCTCCTGCGCTGTTCAACTTATCAAACATCACCCAAATATTACGTTTTGCCACCCATTCGAAACTCAAATGCACGAGATCCAGACAACAAAAATAATCGACGACAAATGGCTGATAACAGTACCAATACAAGTAATCGCCGTCATAAATTGTCAAAAATCCGAAGATAACATACCCTTATATGGTTCCTATCTTCTGGAGTCATCCCCAGGATGTAAAGTACGGATAAAGTCAATTACGCTTGAAACATATAAATCAAGCCAATTAACATTTAATGGAATTAATCTACCTACCCTTAATTTAAGTCTAATTAAGGAAAACCGAGATTCATTCTACAGCCCTCCTAGTATGGACTTAAACTACGTAAACCTAAAAACTACTAAAGAAATCGAAGCCAAATTGGAAAACCAAAAGAAGGCCCTAGAAGAAATGACCACAACGATTTATGTAAAGAAGACCAGTTTTTGGACAATTTTACTTTACATATTCATTTCAATAATTTTTATATTTTTCATATACAAAAAACTTGTAAAAAAGTCTAAGAAAAAACAATTAAATGCAAACTCTAATACTTTAGATATTGAAGAAAATAATAGAATTTTCTAAAATATTAATAATCTTTAAACCTTTTTGGAAATTTTTGAAAACACGTCTTTAAGAACGTGCTTTCAACTAAGAGGGGAGGAGTTACGTTCCCGTGAGAAATGCGATTCTGCATTTATGCACTTGCAATTCTTAGACTTTTATCTTTTCGTTCTCATGCAACATAAGCATTACTGAACTTATAAATATAACTAAAATGCATTTTGTAGTCAGTTCTCTTTGTACGCTTATGAAATAAAATTGATTTTTTAAAAATAATTTCTCGTGTTTCGAGTTGTTAACTCCGGTTATGATATACGTTTTTAACTTTTAATTGCGTATTGAACGCACAATAACTTTTGCTCAATATTAAAAAAAACTGCAGCATCAGGAACACGATCTTTAAAAAATTGTCGCTCCACTCCTATCAACGCTACAAATTCCAAGAAACATTACTAATGCGATACTTTTTAATTTTTATGTAAACAGATCACGATTTGCTAAGCGATGTTAAGAACATAATTAATATATTTCAGATTAAAATCCCGCCTGACATTTCGAATCGTAACATTTCAATTAAGTGACGATCATTACCCAAACCATCATCATCTCGTTTTCTTGTTAATATATAGTTCAAGGCACTGTCATGTCGATAATAATTTGAACGTAATGCCTGGTTGGAAGGATGATGTCGCGTAAAATAAGATGGTATCTGATAGTATGTTTCGCAAATAACAGTTATCAAATTTAATATAGTTTTTAATGGGGGAAATAAAGTTCACTTGTTGGTAAATAAAAAGTAAGGCCTCGCCAACGATTTAACATTGCGTCAACATAGGGCTCTTCGTTCTTACAAGCCCATAGAAAAAATTCACTTGGTATTATTTTTCTCTCTGATTTATAAAAAATGCCCTGCTGAAACCTTTTATATAAATTATAAGATGACTGACATTAAACCTACAGAAATAAAAACTAATGACAAATAATTAAATAGAAATTAGAATTTAATTAAATTTAGAATTTGAAGCTTAAACTCTGTAATCGTAAAAAATATCATCCGAGTTATTCATTCATTCATACCGTTGGTATGTCGCTCTCTTAATGAAAAATGAAGGGACAGCCTTTTGGTTATACAATATTGAGGAACAAAATAGCGGCGTCACAAAGTGTAAAAAAAATAAATATTATATAAACTACTAAAGGGAGTAGGTGAGAGGGAGGGAGAAAGAGAAAGAAACTATTACTAAAAATGTTCTCGTAGCTAAGTTCGTTGTTATCGATTTGCTTCAGTTTTGCAGCATTACGGTGCTAGTCAAGTTATGTAATATAAAGAGGCCTCCAAGTAACCCTTGATTTTTAACCAAAATTTTGAAGACAAACGGTATAATTATTTTTGAGCTACGCCTCACACAGACAAATTCACGGAACTGAGAAAACCGTTAAAGAAAAAAATGGCCAAAAAAAGTCTTTTTTGTCCCATAACTTCCAAAATATTGCAGATATAACAAAAAGATTATAATGATTTTTTCCCCAAAAATCTATTAATTTTCAAGATAAGTTATATTCCAATATGGCAAAACGAAATGGAGGCCTAGTGAAATGTTAAAAAAATTATTGCTTATTGAATTTATCACAAATTTTGCTCAAAAATGAAGTTTTATGTAGGAATCAACTTGTAAAATTTTGATACGAATCCAAGATGGCAAAACAAAATGGCGGCTTAGAAATATATTTAAAAATTCAGCCTAAAAACACATAATGAACTAATTTTAAATTGTATGCTATAAATCCCCGATATTCAAACTGTGTTCCGCGGAACCCTGGGGTTCCACTCTATCGTTTTAGGGGTTCCGTGAAAAAGTAATGAGTAATGCACAATAATATATTTAAAAAAAAACTGAACAAAAAAACGAGCCAGTGGCGTAAATTTCCACTTACCTCCCACTCGTCATCAGCTGGTTATGTAACAGTTCATTTCAGTTTAATTACAATGTGTTGGATTTATAGTTAATAATTACACCGGGTAACAAAATGAAAACAAAAATTTGGTGCCTGAAATCTAACATTTTAGATGTTTTTAATGTGCTGATTTCAAAAATGTCACCAGCTTTTTTCTATCTGCTCTAGTTTTTGAGATACAGGTTAATTGATTTTTTTTTCTGATAAAAGACAACAAATAAAGAGATAAATATGTACATAATCGTCAAAATAGAAATTTCCCAGAACCTAATTAACCATATGGATACCTGGAATTGTCCCTAACCCAATGTTCCTATACTAGGGACTACTACTACTACTACTACTACTCAATACACTGCTCTTAATTACTTTTATACCCGTAATTGCCTATGACCCGATCCTTCTATACCTGCTTGGCTGTACTCGATTTAGTATATTACTGATTTTTCCCAAGTAAAGTTGTTCTATCATTTTGTGTAAATTTTGTTCGTTTTGTAGTATCAAGACACTAAACTGAACCAATGGCATCCACAAGCAGACGTACCTGTATAAATCATCCCGATGTTTTTTGTTATGTGTGTGGTGAATACACTGTGAAAGAGAGCAGAAAAACGATTTCTGACTTTGTGAAAAGAGCTTACCTTGCCTATTTTGGCGTTCATTTAGGAGATCAAGATAAATCTTGGGCCCCACATTTCATATGTAAAACTTGTGTTGAACTTTTGCGACAGTGGACAATTGGAAAGAGGAAGTGCCTGAAGTTTGGTGTACCAATAGTCTGGAGAGAACCGCGAAACCATCATGACGACTGCTATTTTTGTCTCGTTAATATTAAAGGCATAAATAGAAACAATAGACACAAATGGAAATATCCTGATCTAGATTCTGCAAGAAGGCCTGTAGCGCATTCGGAAGAAACACCCGTTCCATCAATCAGCAGTCTACCCAAACTGACAGAAGATGATACAGAAACATCAACGTCTGACGAAGTTCAAAGAATTCAATCAGAAAGCGAATTTGAAGCAGATTTAGCAACTCCGCAGTGTTTCAATTAAGAAGAACTAAACGATCTTATAAGAGACCTGAATCTCTCAAAGGAATTCGCTGAATTACTTGCATCCAGATTAAAAGAAAAAAATCTATTTTGTCCAGGTACTAATATTACATTTTATCGTAAAAGAGATAAGGATCTGCTGCCTTTTTTCGCTCAGGAAAATGACTTGGTATTCTGTAACAATATAAAAGGGCTCTTAGAAAAAAAGGGTTTGCCTGAATACACTCCAGATGATTGGCGCCTTTTTATTGACAGTCCAAAACGTAGTTTAAAATTTGTTCTTTTACATAACGGTAACAAATATGGCTCAATGCCTATTGGTCATTCTACTACCATGAAGGAAGAATATGAAACAATTGCATTAGTTTTGAGAAAAATTAAATTCGAAGAACATCAGTGGGCAATTTGTGTTGATTTAAAAATGGTTAACTTTCTCCTTGGGCAGCAGAGTGGTTATACAAAATATCCTTGTTTTTTCTGCCTTTGGGGCAGCAGAGCTAAAAATGAGCACTGGATTAACAAAAATTGGCCTTCAAGAGATGTCATGATTCGAGGAAAACAAAACGTGATCAACGAACCTTTGGTTTCAAGAGAAAAAATCTTACTTCCGTCCTTGCATATCAAGCTAGGCCTAATGAAGCAATTTGTGAAGGCTCTAAATTGAGATAGAAATTGTTTTGGGTATTTGTTAAAGATCCACAATTCACCACATCAATGAACGAGACTGAATCTAATGCTTGGTGTTCATTTGTTCAAGTAATACAAACTTTTTTTGGCAATCATAAAGCAGATAATTACGTAGAATTAGTGGAAACTATGCTTTCAAATTTTAATATTCTCGGTTGTAACATGAGTATAAAAGTTCACTACCTCCACAGCCATCTAGAGCGTTTTCCAGAAAACTTAGGTGATTGTAGTGAAGAACAGGGGGAAAGATTCCATCAGTATATTAAAACTATGGAAGATCGTTATCAAGGACGATGCGATAGCCACATGATGGCGGACTACTGCTGGAGCCTTCAGCGAGACTGCCCTAGTAAACTCTATTCTAGAAAGGCGTATAAAAGAAAATTTTTATGTGATTAGTGACTAATATAATTATGTAAATTAAGTTTTTGCAATAAATACTTAAATCCATGTGTCTTTGCTTTTTTAACTGGCAATAGTAATATTATATATTATAACAGTTATAACGTAAAATATATACACAATTAAAAAAAAGTAGATCTGATAAACAAAATCTGAGAACTTTTTTACATTCTGCATCCAAAAATTACCCAGGAACAGTTAAAAAATCGCGGGCACCAAAATGTGTATTGGCCTGTGTTATTATTGTGCTATTCTTTTTTTATTCTGCTAATAAAAGTAGTTGTTTCTAGTGTTATAGGTTAGCTAAGAAAGGTAAGTAAGTACATATTCCTATTTAATGTGTTTTTTTTTATCGATAGACGCTTTGTCTTTCTTAACAATTTCATTTTAAAATAAGTGACCTAATGTCCAGTGGAGGTGTGTTTTATGTCAGTATTACTTACACCCTAATAACGATAATTTTGGATGCGTGAATTCCGATAGCATAACCTCAAAATTATAAAATATGTATTTTCGGCGAAGAAAAAGGCCACCAGCGGTCACTTACAAATTGTTATCGATAATGTCGTTATTCCATGGTCTTCTTTTTTGCAAATTTGGCGATCATGAAAAGCGATTTGTTCGATTTGTAGTTATAATCAGCGGGGAGTAATTGGATGTGAATAAGTTATTGTTTTGATAAGTATTACACATCTTCGAAATTAGGACTCGGCGAACTGTTTTTTTTTGCAAATATGTCCCGTTTGTGACTTTATAATATGTTGTTTTCATTTTTTCAGATAAATGTTCGCTCCTATTATAAATACTTGGTTGAAGACTGGAATTAAAATGTTCAGTGGTAGAGGAGACATCGAATGACATTTCTTTAGCAACCGAAGATATTTTCTTGACTTCATGCTCAAAGGATTCCGAATAAAAACTCCAAGAATTACAAAGCAGAAAAATAAAACTAAACACAAGCGTGAACGAAAATCAACCAAAGCGGATAAAATTTGGTTTTACCTGGACTGGCAATGAATTTGATCCAAATGGTTTATGTGTGCAGTGTGAAGTTAGCAATAGCAGCCTGAATCCAGCAAAATTACAGAGGCATCTGGAAACTGAACACCCCAATCTGAAGGACAAAAGCAAAGAATATTTCGAACGAAAATGTGGGGAACTTAAAAATAAAAAAAAGTCATTTTGTAAATATATTTACGACAGTAACGAATCTTCGCTTGAAGCATCATATCTTGTTAGTTACCGAATTGCCAAAGCAGGAGAAGCTTATGCAATATAAGAAAATTTAATCAAACCTTGTGCCAAAGATCTGATTATTTGCAAACTTGGTGAAAACTTTATAAAAGGAATCGATGAGGTCCCTCTCTCTGATACAACCGTTGGCAGACGTATCAAAGACATATCAAATTTTTGCGAAAAAACATTAATAGAACGCATAAAACAGTCACCTCATGGTTTTGGAGTACAGTTAGATGAGTCAATTGATGTTGTTGGTTTAGCGATTTTACTTGTTATGGTGCGTTATATTTTCGAGTCAACTGTTCATGAAGACTTTCTCTTCTGCAAGCCCCTTCCAGATAGAACCACAGGGGAGAAAATATTTGAGACAATCAACACGTATATTAACAACGACGAAATATCATGGATTTCATGTTTGAATGTACGTACTAATGGAGCAAAGTCCTTGCTTGGAACAAACAAAGGCGCAGTATCTCGAATAAAGGCCATAGCACCTCATATCGAACATTCTCATTGTTGCATTCATGGCCTGTCTCTGGTCGTTAAGAAAATGCAAAAGGATTTAAAAGGCGTTCTTGACGACGTAGTCAAAATTGTCAATTTTATTAAATCCAGAGAGTTAAATTCCCGACTGTCCACTCTTCTTTGCGAAGACCTACCAAGTTTACATAGGACGCTTCTTCTACATATAGAAGTACGATGGCTCTCCCGTGCAAAAAAGTTCTAACTCGACTTTTTGACCTTAAAGATGAGATACGATTATTCTCATACGAACAGCAGCATGCATACGCATTCAAATTAATTGACGAAAAATGGTGTCAAGCAGTAGGATATTTGGCTGATATATTTTCTGCTATAAATGAACTAAATGTGTCATTACAAGGAACAAAAACAAATATTTTTAAAGTTAATTATAAAACTTTATTATGAAGTTGAGTTTGTGGGAATCGTATGTAGGAGAAAAACGACACACAATGCTTCGAAAAGTTAAACGATTTTTTAGTATTTAATCAGATTAACATAAATGAAGACATTAAAACATATATTATCAACCATTTCAACGTTCTAAGTAAAACTTTTAGAGACTATTTGCCAATTACAAACGAGTCACATGGTTGGGTGCAAAATCCATTTGCACAAAAAGAACAATTAATTGAGATATCGTCTTATTCTACATTAAAAATTTGATTTAACCAAGAAGAACTCTTTGATATTTGGTTGGAGGTGTACAACGAATATCCTGAAATTTCAAAGTGTTCTATCGATATTCTTCTACCGTTCGTCAGCACATATCTTTGTGAACAATCTTTTTCCATTTATACCAGCACAAAAACTAAATACAGGAATAAATTAGACGCCGAACCGGAAATGAGAATTCAAATCACCACTATTAAACCAGATTTTAAAAGCGTTGGTAGGAAGAAGCAAGCCCATCCTAGCCACTAAAATGATTGTGATCGTGTTCTTATTTTTTATTATACTATTATATTTTTATTATACTTTTATGTTTCTTTTTTTCCAAATAAAACATGATAATTTCTACATTATAAAGTTTATTAGTATATAATTAAAAAATTATAATCTTGTGAAGTGTTCCGTGAGAAATAAAAGTTTGAAGACCGCTGCTATAAATCATTACGGTATACAGATGAACTAGTAAAACTGTGGTACTTATTCAAGATGGGGGAACAAAATGGTGGCTAAATAAAATATTTGTAAACGTGAAACATCACGCTCTTAAGTTTTACATGTCTTCACATTTTAGAGACCCCAGATATCAAAATATATGTTTTATGATTTCTGTCGGTTTGTCGGTCTGTGTGTCAGTTCACGGCTTGGGTTAAAACATACTTACCCGATTGACTGAATTTTGGTAAAAAATTAAGTCATATGGGGATGACCTGGTAACATTTTGGTAAAAACCCAATATTCCGGAACAAGATGGCGGCCTAGTGAAAGGTTAAAAAAATAATTACTTATCCAATTTATCACAAAGGACCAATCACATCGCCCATTAAAATTTGATGGTGGTGAATTTTTCTAATTCTTTTATATTTTGTAGTACTCGACCCTATTAGTTATTCTGCAAAATTTAATCGACTTTCATCGTGCAGTTCTTGATATACAGGGTGTTTAAATATGGAATTTAAATAAACTATTATTACGTTTTTTTCTGAAAATTCTATTTACAACAAATAAAAAAACAAATAAAGCGAAAAATTACAATTATATACAGGGTGTTTCAAAAGTATCGCACGTCAGAAAAGTGTTAAAAATTAAACAGTTAGCTTCAGTATTATACTACTTGTTTTACCTATTTTATTAAACAAAACTATATATAGCAAATAAAAAAATATAAATCAAAAAATATACTTTAGATACAGGGTATTTTAAAATGATTGCATATCAGAAAGGTATTAAGAATGTTTAATTATAATCGTCCGTATTATACCTGCATGTTTTAGCTACTATATTAGAAAATATATTTTTTGGCTTATTTTAGTCATTACAAATATCATAGGAGTACCGGCTAGGTTTTATAAGTCTGGTGTTAGCCAGCTGAGTTAAGGTAATAAAATTGGATTTTTTTATATCGAAATTAGAAAGTATTTTAACCATTAGTCCAAATATTTTAAGAATCAAAGTATTTTTAAATTAAAAACTAATCAAAATGAAATTTAAAAAAACTAAATTAATAAAAGAAGACTATATTAAAATTAATTATTAGAATTAAAAACTAATCAAAATAAAATTTAAAAAACTAAATTAATAAAAGAAGACTATATTGATTTAAGCCTACAATGTTGATACACCCAATGGATGAAATCTTACGTGTTTATTCGAATTATTTTTTATGCGTGTCTCTTAATGCTGTTACAAAATAATGGCTAACACTGTAGTTGTGAATCTTAATAAAATCTAATTGTGACGAAGACAAAAATAATTAAAATAGAACCAAAAACTGTATGCTGCCGTATGGGTTTTAAATGGAAAACAATAAGTTTTATTATTTACCTAATTAGTTACGTATATACAGGGTGTCCCAAATTGCAGTGTCTAAACTTTAACAGCGCATTCTGCATTCAAAATAAGCCCTAATTTTCTATATAAATATATATCGGCAAATGCTTTGTTTTCGAAATACAAGGTGTTAAAGTTTTAAGAAAAAAATTGTTTTTTAGTCATAACTTTTTTATTACTTGAGATATTCTTATTAAATTTGGTAAACAGCCTTGAAGTAACAAAAGGCATTTTTTGATTCGAAATATTTTTTAATTTTTCATCAGTGGCGTCCGTACGGGATTTTTAATTGAATATTCTTGAAGAAAAAATGGTACTGTACTGCTTTTTCTGAAAACAAAAATCATTCCTAAAATCCACACTCAGTTTGGAGCAAATTTGATCCCTTGTCTTTTTTTCGTGCGGTGTAAAGATTTCGAGTAAAAAACTAAAAACCATTTTTATATATGGCATAGTTAAAATTTCCATTATTGTTAATTTCAGTAGCAAAACCTTTAAGGTGGGATTGTAACAGCAAGTTTTTAAAATTGTTTGGTTTCCGATATTTATTTCATGCATTCCGGGTGAGTTCATAATTTCTGAACAACGTATGTAGGGTTTCTAAAATAAAAGCTTGTCTGACAACTAAGGAGAGATGCCGTCATCGACCCGTTGTAATGGAGATTTGCATTATGTTTGGGTTATCAGGGTGACATCGCAGAAGTTAGCAGGCAACCTATTAAAATCTAATGTCTTTGGTACTTACCATCATTCCTTCATTGTCGACTCTTGGTATGCCATGATTGCATTTTTGTGATAATTGAACAATTGCTAGGTTCGTCTTTAAAGTATGACAGATGAGTTTATATTCTAAAATCGTCGATTAATTTTGTAAAACGGTAATTAGAATTAATTCAATTTTGAAGATGATACTTCATTTTACAGAAACTACTCTTTATTAACTAAGTTCGTAATTAATTTAAAAAAAAAACTAGAATTCATAACTTTTATTAACTTAGATCGTGAAAAAAATTTATAGAGCACTTTAAATATCATTAGGGATTAATGTGGGCCTTAAAATTCACAATAATTGCTCAAAATGAGCTCCTCTAACTTAGACACATTTTCGGCATCTGCTCTTAACTGTGTCAGTGGCATGGCGTATAAAATTCGTATTGGCTCGCAAAGTTTCACAGGCTTGCTCTTTCCTTAGAATCAGTTCTTCTCTTGTATGAACTGGTCTGGAATAAAATAAATTTTTCAAATAACGCCACACAAAGAAGTCGACAGGTGTGAGGTCAGGGGAACGTGGTGGCCAGGCTGTAGCTCCTAATCGTCCAATCCACCGTTCTGGATAATTATTATTTAACCACTCACGATTTACAAGTGCAAAATGCGCGGGAGCCCCGTCCATTTGAATTCGTTTCTAAGATTTAGAGGAATATTTTCTAGATATTGAAATAACTCATTTTGCAGAAAATCATTAAATAACTGTCCATCTAGGCGTGGTGGTAGAATATGGGGCCCGCAAAAAATTTCATTTATTACACCACACCAAACATTAACAGAAAATTCTTGCTGAAATGCTCTAGTTCGTACAACACGTGGATTGGCATGGCTCCAGATTGGTAAATTATGGAAATTTACTGAGCCGCTTCGGGTAAATGTGGCTTCATCAGTCCATAAATTTTTTTTGAGAAGTTCTCGTCTTCCTCTATTTGGCGCAAAACCAATTGCAAAAACTGACACGTTTTTTGGCATCACCAGGTTGTAAGTTTTGAACTGGCTGCATCTGAAATGGCTTCCTGTGATCTTTACTCAAAACGATATGAACCTTATTTTTAGAAACAAAAACTGCGTTGCCTTGTAAATTATGAGCTGCTCTTCGTAGGCTTAATGTCCTATCGTTGTCAAACTTATTTAAAATTACGTTTCGATATTGTTCATTTCTCCTACCTTCGTTTCTTGGATTCTTTTTGAGTCCAAAATTCCTAAACATTAAATGCGTTTTAATGAAAACTTGTTTGCAAGGTAATCTTCTATTTGGAAATCTTCGTTGGTATTCCCGTACTGCTGCATTTGCATTTCCATTACAGAAACCATAAACGAAATGAATATCAGCATACTCAAAGTTACTGAATAACACTATTTTGAAATCACTAGTTAGGCTGATAATTACCTTTTTGTATAAACTGTAATGTACCTGATATTTATTTACTCTAAAAACTCAGATGTCACAATTAAAGACGAAACTAGCAATTGTTCAATTGTCACAAAAATGCAATCATGGCATACCAAGATGTTAAAGGTTTTGCCACTGAAATAATTAACAATAATGGAAATTTTAACTATGCCATACATAAAAATAGTTTTTAGTTTTTAACTCGAAATACTTGCATCGCACGAAAAAAAGGCAAGGGATCAAATTTGCTCCAAACTGAGTGGGGATTTTAGGAATGATTGTTGTTTTCAGAAAAAGCAGTAGCGTACCATTTTTTCTTCAAGAATATTCAATAAAAAATCCTGTACGGACGCCACTGATAAAGAATTAAAAAATATTTCAAATCAAAAAATGCCTTTTGTTACTCAAATGCTGTTTACCAAATTTAATAACAATATCTCAAGTACTAAAAAAGTTATGACTAAATAACAATTTTTTTTTCAAACTTTAACACCCTGTATTTCGAAAACGAAGCATTTGCCGATATATGTTTATATAGAAAATTAGGGCTTATTTTGAATGCAGAATGCGCTGTTAAAGTTTGGACACTGCAATTCGGGACACCCTGTATAGCATATCTGGCTGAGCCCCTTATCAACCAGCAGCATCCAAGATATCTTGCACAATTTTGGTGGAAGGTTATTTTATATTTATCTGGTTCCATGCATACGCCAAATACCATAAAATTGCTGCAACATGGGCATACATTCCAACAGTCCTTGAACCAACTTGTAATAGTGTTTTAGCTATTTTATTAAACAAAACTATATACAACAAATAAAAAAAATGTAAATAAAAAAATTACTGTTTAGGTACAGGGTATTTCAAAATGACTGCACATCAGAAAGGTATTAAGATTGTTTATTTATAGTCGTTCGTATTATATCTGCGTGTTTTTACTACTATATTAGAAAATATATTTTTTGGATTATTGGTTCCTGTAATTAGATTATCCCTATTTTAATATTCAACCCAAATTTGATGCTCTATTTCATTTCTGAATCTCGAACATATTCTAAACCTCAAAAAATCTCGCGACAAGTAGGATTTTCTAATTGAACCATTCGTGAAAACCTTCTGTACCTTAATCATGTGCAGCGAGTACAAGCTTTGACTTTACAGGACTTATCCCGAAGAAGAGAATTTTGCCGGTGGTTTCTCCTAAAAAACCAAGAACACGAACAAACAAACAAACAAAAGTATGCTTTATTGTCACAACTCAATATTGATCGAAAAAAAATCATATTTTTCGAAAGGTCAATGCAAATACATAAATTGTAAATACAATATTCGTTATATTCGTAACATTGCCCTAAGGCGTTTAACGAATCCAGGTGATCTAACAAAAGAAAATAAACAATACATATGCCAGGTGAATAATTTCGATGACATTGAATCATCATCACATATTAGAAAATAAAAGAAAATGTATAACTTTAATGTAATATGTAACAAAAATATTTAATGTTAACGAACTATCAGACAGTTCATTCCTTATAAAATATCTTCAAATGCCTTGCAGCAACATGATTTAAGTAAACAAGCAAATAAAAACATTTTGATGAGACTTAGTCAATAACGCAGGAAAAAGGTCATTCAGTGAGGTACGCTTTGGTTTTTTTTTTCGGAAAAGAGCAAACATAGAGATTGCTTTTAAATGTCCTGGAAGATGATTGTAAAGTTTTACGGCGTTGTAAATGATTGATTTTTTTAATAATTCTGTGGAAGTGATGGGAAGATATATGTCATGCCTAGAGTTTCTGGTAGGATATACGTGTTGTGGCCTTTCAGGGAATGTGCTTATATGTTTCCTTATCAAACAGTCGGTTTCTAAAATAAATAATGCAGGGAGTGTTAATATTTCATGTTTCTTGAACCAACAAACAACGGATTGCCCTCTTTGGTGGTGTCGCAAATCGCATAAAGAAGCACGGCTTAATAGTCGTCATGTGGGATCTTGTATCAATATACTTTTGAATTATTTTGAAATGACAAACCTGAGTGTGGTCACTGTAAATGTACGAGACATTCCGTTTTTGGAGTCAGCAATACTCACAATTATGACTTCTTGACTTATTTTAACATTGTCCATTTTCATTTCACAGAGTTCATTAGAACGGCACGCTCCTGCAACTCCCATTACCATTACGACCTTCATCAATAAGTATATATCATAGGGGCCTTCAAGCATGAAGTTATTCACATCTTCCCCGTTAAACAGATTCGATTTTTTGGGTCTATAACTATCATTTTTTCTTTTCGAAAATGCTCCAGGTTATACTTAGAAATATCTATATTTTCCTCTATAAAAAGGGTGGACTTCAACATCGAATACTCACACCATAAGCTTGATGGGGACTTCAATATAGCACTTTTAACGTGGAAGTACGCCAAAAACATGGTTTCTAAGACTGCAGTAGCTGTCTTGCTTTGGCACCAATTTTTAAAGGATTTATATGCTGCTTCATATCTTTTTTTCGACTTTTCCGGTAGTAGAGATAAACAAGCATTATTCGTTGATTCTTTTATGTCCGAAACCTCCACACAGAATCAATCAATTCGACAAACTTTTCGCTATGAATTGCCAACTTGACGTTGTTGATAAAATAAAAACTACTTATGTTGCTCTGGCAACGGATCACAACTGCCTTTATAATTTAATGAGAATGCTATCGAATGTAGTCATAGTGAAAATCAAAAAATATACCCAGCATTTTCTTGTAAATATACAATACAGGGATGGGGAAAAATGTTATATACTATACGGGATGTAAGTACATTAACCACTCTCGAACTTTTTTGCCACGACTCGTCCTCGATTTGTAGATGTGACTTACATCCTTTATAGTCGTTATTTATATTATTTTACGTTTATGTTATTATGCTAACAAACCACAATTTATTAAAAATTAATTCACACATTTCAAAAAAATAATCAAAACAAAATAACTGAATCGTTTTGAAAACCTGCAAGTTTTTTTATACTTCTTTGTTGGCATAACACAGGTGATGAGATTGCCATCACATTAATCTAACCCATTCATTTTGCTTATAGCCGTTATGAAAGTTTTTTGATCTATTTTCCCGGTCTAGTGTGAGACCATGCATAAGTCTCGGACAAGCGACAAATGTATACGTAGGCAATATCAAATAAATAATCATAAATTAAATAATCAACAGTTCGCAACAACCGTGTAATTAAAAGATCCGTCACAAAAGGTGCAATAATTAAATCATCGGTAAATAATTAAATCATTCATTGAATTGAGTCCCATTAACGAACGATTATTTGTAAATTTTAACCTTTGTAGATGTATGCCAGCGCATGGATAATTGAATGAAGCAAAATTGATTAACAATTTGTGTTGTTTATGGGAACCACTTAGAGTGCGCTAAAGGGTGTCGGGTCTTAAGAATTTATGTGTGTGGGAATCTCGCTATTAATCTTGATTTATTGAAAATATATGTGCCGCAATTCGATTATTTTTAGGCAATCGGAATGCATTCGGGACGAGCTTGAAAACGGTTGCAAAATTTCTTATCCACGATTTTTTTTCGAGTACTATTTCGAATATCCTAACATTTGCGATCGGAGTAGATATAATTATTAACCGCCTTTAAAACAGAAAAAGGTTCTCAATATAACTTTACCTATTTTTTTAAATACCTACACTGATTACGGTTTAATTCACCTGTACCCACAACTTAACTCGTACAGAATTCCACTACTTTTAACTCCCTCGTAAAAGGGGAGCATTGTAATGGTGAAAAAATCACTCCCCGAAATGTTTTCAGGTTTCGAGTTCCTAGATGTCGAAAAACAAGTTTTCTCAATTCCGTCGGTCTGCTTGTCTGTTTGTTCGTCCATCTGTCTGTTCTCGGCATCGCTAAACTGGTAACATTTGGTAAAAATCCAAGACGAATCAAAAAAATTAGTATTAAAAAACTACTTGTCCAATTTACCTAAAATTTTGCACAAACATCAAGTATTATGTTGGAATCTACTGTCAACTGGTTCGCGGCATATTTTAAAACCCGATAGACTTCAAATTTTGATAAAAAATTCATATTGATCTGGTAATATTTTTAATTTATTAGTTTATTAAAAATTATTAATTATATATTATATATATTAATTTATTAGTTTATTAAAAAACAAACAGTCACAAATTTAGGATAGTCTGGGGATGACTTGGTAATATTTTGGTAAAAATCCACTATTGCGGAACAATGTGAAAAAAATTATTAGTAATAAACTAATTATCCAATTTTCCTCAAATTTTGCAGAAAAATTAAATATTACATAGGAATGAACTGGTAATATTTTCATATGAATACAAGAAAGTAAAACAAAATAGCAGGCTAATAGTGAGGTAAAAAACGGGGCAAAAGTCGCTTCCTTCTCGATTTTTTTTTGCGTTAGAACACACCGATTTTTATTAAATGGATTATTGTACATACGAAATCACAAAATATTACTTTTTTTGCGGTCTCGACTTTTTTTATTTACAAAAAAACTGGAAAAATTATTATTTTTTTAAAATCGTGTTTTTTTATGTTTCCCCTCGTATAACTTCTTACCTAATTAAGCTATCCAGAAGATTTTTTTTTTGACAGACATTTTGGAGCTTCTTCCCATGTAAAACATGATAGCAATTATTTATTTTAAATATGGCTAAAACAACGATGAACTTGAAACTTTAGAAATTATGTAAACAAGTTTTCACTAATCGAAAAAAATTATTATTTTTGGAAATTTTATATAACATGCGCGAATCACATGTAGACAAAATATCAAAAAAGTTTTTAGTAGCAAAATTGTTAGTGTAGCTTTCATACTTTAGGTGCTACGATTTATTAAAGTGCGCGAAATTTAAAATTTTAGTGTAAATAATCGGTTAAAAAATCGTAGCACCTAAAGTATGAAAGCTACACTAACGATTTTGCTACTTAAAACTTTTTTGATATCTTGTCTAAATTTTATTCCCTGCATGTTATATAAAATTTCCAAAAACAAGAATGTTTTTCGATTAGTGAAAACTTGTTTACATAATTTCTAAAGTTCATCGATGTTTTAGCCATATTTAAAATAAATAATAGCTATCATATTTTCCATGGGAGGAAGCGCCAAAATGTCAGCTTTAAGTAAAAAAAAATCGTCTCGATAGCTTAATTAGGTAAGAAGTTATACGAGGGGAGACATAAAAAAAACACGATTTTAAAAAATAATAATTTTTCCAGTTTTTTGTAAATAAAAAAAGTCGAGACCGCAAAAAAAAGTAATATTTTGTGATTTCGTATGTACAATCCATTTAATAAAATGAGGTATATATCGGTGTGTTCTAACGCAAAAAAAAAAAATCGAGAAGGAAGCGACTGTTGCCCCTTTTTTACTCCACTATAATAAAATATTTAAAAAATCAGCATGAAAACACTACTTATTAGATTAACTTTAAATTTTTTTGCAAGTATTAAGTGTGATATAGAGATAAACTGGTAAAATTGTGGTACGAATTCAAGATTGGGGAAAAAAAATGGCGGCCAAATATTTTTTTAAAAAATCAATGTAAAAAAAATTGTATTCAATTGAAAATAATTTTTGCAGAAACATTGAGTATTAGTTATTAAGTTTATTCAACATCAATTAAATAGACATTTTTATTAAAACTGAATTAGATACTAAAAATCGATAAAAATGCGCTGTTACACATCTTTATCAAAAGTTCTTGGCCGGAAAAGATATATGTATAATAGCAGAAATATATAATTTCTGCAGGTGCAAAACGGCCTAAAAGAAGAATTGCTTTCGATTATGTCACAGAGTACCCTCCTGCGATCATGATTTTTGGGCCTCTACCCTCATCAGGCAGGCTCGTACCCAGGGAGGTCTGAAATAACAGATTGCTCGATATGACAAAATCGAAAACGAAACGTCTATCATACTGAAACAGTAATATAAGTTAAATGTAACATTTAGCATCACCTATCGGGGCTCCGGTGATTTCCGGCTGCAAACCCGTAGGTAATTTAAAAAGCATGCACTAGCACCATCATACTCTCCGCATCCGAGGTCTCTATTCAGACGCGAGAAAGAAAGCTTCGAAAATGCCAAATGTGATTTTGGCGAAACGTCAGCAAAACTGTTCTTTTCAGAACGACAGTAGTGAACGGATGTACACCCGGAATGAAAACACATTGTATTTTTCCATCCGTGAAGGAGTAAAAATCAACATATATATATATATATATATATATATATATATATATATATATATATATATATATATATATATATATATATATATATATGTATTTTCATTCCGGGTGTACATCCGTTCACTACTGTCGTTCTGAAAAGAACAGTTTTGCTCACTACAGTAGTGAACGGATGTACACCCGGAATGAAAATACATTGTATTTTTCCATCCGTGAAGGAGTAAAAATCAACACATATATATATATATATATATATATATATATATATATATATATATATATATATATATATATATATCTCTATATCTCTATATATATATATATATATATATATATATATATATATATATATATATATATATATATATATATATATATATATATATATATAATATATATATATATATATATATATATATATATATATATATATATATATATATATATATATATATATATATATATATATATATATATATATATATATATATATATATATATATATATATATATATATATATATATATATATATATATATATATATATATATATATATATTTATATATATATATATATATATATATATATATATATATATATATATATATATATATATATATATATATATATATATATATATATATATATATATATATATATATATATATATATATATATATATATATATATATATATATATATATATATATATATATATATATATATATATATATATATATATATATATATATATATATATATATATATATATATATATATATATATATATATATATATATATATATATATATATATATATATATATATGTATACAAACGAAATAACGCACGGTAAGGATTACTCGCTCACCATTTTGTCGAGAATCGACCAAAACATGACGCTATGTTTCTTCCCAGGGCTAAGGGCCATCTGCTACCGTGGTATCTGCCCCGGCAAGGCTCATCAGGCAGTTTCCTTGGGGGATATGGGTATTAAAACCGATTTTGGTCAATTCTCGACAAAATGGTGAAAGGAGTAATCCTTACCGTGAGTTATTTCGTTTGTATAACTTTTTACGACCAAGAACCGCACAGAGATTGAAATATCTGTTTCTCTTCTATTTTTGCATAGATGTGTCGTCTTGTGCTTCAAAGTAGGTTACATCTAAAGCGATTT
The DNA here is from genome assembly GCA_030620095.1 of Kuschelorhynchus macadamiae. Classification (NCBI taxonomy): domain Eukaryota; kingdom Metazoa; phylum Arthropoda; class Insecta; order Coleoptera; family Curculionidae; genus Kuschelorhynchus; species Kuschelorhynchus macadamiae. Next base: position 211,785 of record JAUTXW010003640.1, read on the forward strand.
AGTTGCACCATAGTACCTACAGATGGCGCCACTGGTTGCCTATTTCCCTCGTCGACTTTCAAAGTCGAATGGCCTGACGTCTTGTTTGTTTCAGAGTTTATGTATTTCGATTTTAAAACCGATACCCTCCAAGGAAACTGCCTGATGGGCCTTGCCGGTGCAGATACCACGGTAGCAGATGGCCTTTGGCCCTGGAAAAAAACATAGCGTCATTTTTTGGTCGATTCCAGAGGTGGCAAAAGCAAGTCTTTTTATTGTGTCAAGTCAATCGAATCATCAGCATTAAATGACTCAAGTCAGTGACTCGAGTCATTTACCGGAGGAGAGTTCATAGCATACCTGTGATTTTTTGCTAGCCGCGAGCGACGACGTATTGTTTACAATTCGCTGGATGCTCAGTCAATCACTTTGATGAACATTTCTGAAATTTCATGTATTTCTGGTTAATGATTATTAGGTTATTATGGCTAATAAATCCCCGGATTCTGAAGGCTGCTTAGATGTGTTTAGTTGATATGATATTTTAATCATTGGTATTATTCGCAATTATTAACAGTGTGCCTTTGGATAATATTTTAAAAATTAAAATTTAAATAGCAATATCAAGATTAGAAAAACAAACGAGTGTAGTGTTTGAATACTTTACTCGTATAACTTCTTAAGTTATAGGTTTTGTTTGGTTATGTAAATTATAAATACTTAGCGGTGGGCAATCTGGCTCTTTTAAAAGAGCCGGGTCAATGGATCTGGATCAGTTAAAAGATCCGGGTCAGTGAGCCGGGTCCAGGTCAGTTGTATCACTTGGATCCCTGGCTATTTAATAGAAGTGACACTTTTGGCTCAGTTGGCTCAGTCGGGTCGCGAACGAGACCCGGGTGATCCGTCGTTTCCTTTGTAATTGATGCTACAGCGGATGTTTTTAACAAAATCAATTTTAATATTTTACGCAGTGAATTAAATATACAAATAACAATTATTAATTGATGAAAAATATAACTAAATATAAAAATAGATCTTAAGATTGGTAATTATTTTTCAACCATCATTAAAAATTACTATTTGTTTACTAAGATAGTTCTTTTTTAATTTAATTAGTATGACATCCCTACGTGTTACGTAGCTTTTAGAAAAAGCTTAATTGTTTATAAACATCCTAATTTGCCTATTTAATTGTGGTTTCAGAAGAAAATATGAAAACCAATCATTTATATTTTAATATTTTTTTTCGTAACTGTTCAACAAAAAGTTCTATACATTATATATAAAAGTTTCAAACAATTTTCAGAAAATAGATTGTGCTTTTTTTTTTATATATATACTAATTTGATACCATAAAAATCCAAACTGACATCTATTTTGACGTGGATGTACGGTAGTGTTTCCACGATCCGCAAAAATTGGAAATTCGCGAAATACTTTTTTAAAAGTGATATTTTTTAGACATCTTGTTAACTATTTACGCCCGGTAAATATATTCACCGCATTCAACCGCGCTCAGTATCAACAAATAATTATGAAGCGTCTTGGAAATAAAAATAAAACTTTCATACAAAAATTTCGAAAAACTTTCGCATAATAAATTTTGCTTAAACTTTGTTTATATGCTAATTTGATACCATAAAAATCGAAACTGACGTCCATCCTGAGTAAAAGATGTACGATTCGCCGAAAATCGTAAATTTTCAAAAATGTATTTTATATGCATATGTAGTGATATTAAGTTATTCCCATATGTTATTTTTACACACCAAATAAATATTGGTTTTTACATAGGTACCTATTTAAAAATTATGGGATCGGACCTAGTCAAGACATCATAACACATGTTTTTTTTCTTTTTAGCTCTGAATAATACTGAATATATGTATTTAAAAAAAAATAATTTTTAAAAACATATATAAAATACCCTGTATCTTAAAAATTAGGTTGTTTCAGACATGTGTTTATTTATATGAACTTTATATCTTAGAATTAACTAAGAAATAACCTTTAAAATATTTTACCTTACTTGGTAAACACCCTGTATATAGACTACTACCACCTACATAAATTTTAATTTTTTTAGGCCTTATTAATTAATTTAAATATAAAACTTCAAACTTTTGTGATATAGTATTTTTTATAAATATATAATGAATAAACTTTCCTATTTAGAATTTCATGTTTTCAAGTGCACCGTAACGCAACCGATTCCTGACACAAAACAAACAAACATCGAGAATGAATAGAAATTGGAAAAGGCCCGGCGTTTCAAGAAGGCAACACGTGTGTGCAATTAGTGAACGAATCAACAACGACTAAACACGTTCAGCCGCTCCGATCAGGGACCTGCGAAACAGAAGAGATCTGATATTTCTGGGATCCGGAGCCGGCTCACTATATTTGAACGATCCGGCTCTTACGGATCACTTTGAAGATCCGGATCACTGAGCCGGGTCGGTCGTGAACGACCCACCTCTATAAATACTTAAATAAATATATTTTGTAATGTTCTAATCGTCATTATATTTTATTTGTAATGTATTAACTTTATTCTTTAATCAATTTATTGATTAGCACCGAAATAAAGAAATTATGTTTTTGTAGTATTAGGAATAAAAAATAAGCGAATGAAAAACTCCTTCCGTCTATCAGTTATGTAAAAATATGTGAGTATATATATGAGACAGTTAAATAATATTTATTTCATCCGGGACCGACTGCCAGGTATGAAACAAAGATCGGTTCACAGATTGTTCCGCTCTACAAGAGTAACTGAGCTGAAACAGGAGTCAGAGAGTGTACGTAGTAAGAGAACTTCGCAGTCGAGTGATTTAAGATGAGTGATTCGAGTCATTCATTAAAATCAAAGATCGGATCGAATCACTCATTTACTAGCCATATCTAGTCGATTCTCGACAAAATGGTGAAAGAGTATTCCTTACCGTGATTTATTTCGTTTGTATAACTGTTTAGGACCAAGAACCGCACAGAAATTGAAATTTCTGTTTCTCTTCTATATATATATATATATATATATATATATATATATATATATATATATATATATATATATATATATATATATATATATATATATATATATATATATATATATATATATATATATATATATATATATATATATATATATATGAAATCATAAAAAAAGATCTTTAAGAATTCGAGCTTATACAGGGTGTCCGGGAAAATGTGGGAGATCTCTCGGACTCAGATAGAACATTAAAAAATAAGATGACAAGTTCCCATAAATTTTTTTCCTAGCGGCCCTCCCTACGGAGATACGGCCCCCTAAAGGACCCCACTGGAAATCGGTTTTTCTAGAATAACTTTTAAACGACTCAATATAATTTAACGAAAATTTAATATGATAAACCTCTCAAAATGCTTCCCTTAAAACATAATTAGCTTGTTTAGTTTACCAGGGACGGACTAGATTGTACATTTTAACGCTCAAATTTTTAACACCCTGTATGATAAGGAGTTAAAAAAAATAAATTTGGATACCTTGAACATTAAGCTAAAGAAAAGGTGCTCTTGTTCATTGTCGATAAAATGAACCGTTTTCGAGAAAAAAAAATAATAAAAGAATACAACTTTGGGAGTATTAAATATGTTTTGATCCTGAACAACCTAATAGGCTAAATAAAAAAAAGTCAATTAAAAACTTCATAAGTGGGTTCAACATGTGCTCCGTGATTTGTGATGCACTCGCGGGCACGACGAATAGAGGACTGCTGTACTCGCCACAACAACCCAGCATTGTTCCTTATCATATCGCAATGAAACGTGATTCTCTGTAAAAGTTCCTCCCTAGTAGCAACCGGAGAGGAATACACCAAGGTTTTGAGATGACCCCACAGGTAGAAATCCATTGGCGTTAGGTCGGGAGACCGTGGAGGCCAGGCAATGGGACCTCCTCTGCCTATCCAACGGTTTCCATAGACGTTATTTAGGTGGTCCCGTACAGCAACGCTAAAATGGGGTGGGGCTCCATCATGCATAAAATGCATCCTTTGGCGGGTTTCAAGTGGCAAATGCTCTATTGAATCTAGAAAAGCGTTCTGAAGGAACTCTAAATAAAGTTCACCATTCAATCGTGCCGGTAATACGCATGGTCCAATGAAAAAATTGCCGATTATTCCTGCCCAAACATTAATGGATTGAAACTGATGTTGATGATGATGAACGACAGTGGCATGAGGGTTTTCATCAGCCCATACATGCGAGTTATGTAAATTTACAATACCATCTTTGGTAAATCCTGCTTCTTCGGTAAAAAGAATAATGCTAATGAAGTTTGGGTTTGTTCGTTGTTGATCTAACAACCAGTTTGCGAACTGGATTCTTCGAGGAAAATCTTCAGGAAGTAGTTGATGCACTTTTTGCAGATGATAAGGGTATAACAACTGTTCTTTAAGTACTTCAGCAACTGTACTTTTTGACACATGAAGCTGCGCGGCTAATATTCGAGTGCTTATTGAGGGAGTATCAGCTACAGTATTCAAAATATCTTCCTCCAATTGCACCGTACGTACTGTTCTCCTCACACCAGCATCAGTACTCCTTTTCCCAAAACTTCCTAAAAATAATTAATGAACGTCAATAATGTTACCTTATTAATTGAGAATTGCCCACCAGTTTCTCTTAGACGTTGGTCAATTCGCTGAAATGTTTTCTCATTTGGAATATTGCGATTAGGATATCTTTCTCCATACAACCTTCTTGCTTCATAAGCATTGCAAGATGCAAGTCCGTACATAAGATGCATATCTGCATACTCACTAAATGTGTATCCCATTATCGAATTAAATTTACCAAGGTATTCAAAATTTAATAAATTAATATCGAAGTAGGTACAAAAAGATCAACGTGTCAAGAAGATTTCAAATGCACACGTCAATGCGAGATTATTTATTTCGTACCATAGTAACGTTTGTAAAAAAGTGCATTCTTTAATACTGATAAATAAACAATAATAAAACATTAATACTTTTATAATTTTTTTTCTCGAAAGCGGTTCATTTTATCGACAAAGAACAAGAGTACCTTTTCTTTAGCTTAATGTTCAAGGTATCCAAATTTATTTTTTTTAACTCCTTATCATACAGGGTGTTAAAAATTTGAGCGTTAAAATGTACAATCTAGTCCGTCCCTGGTAAACTAAACAAGCTAATTATGTTTTAAGGGAGTATTTTGAGAGGTCCTTACTACTGTCTATCATATTAAATTTTCGTTAAATTATATTGAGTCGTTTAAAAGTTATTCTAGAAAAACCGATTTCCAGTGGGGTTCTTTAGGGGGCCGTATCTCCCTAGGGAGAGCCGCTAGGAAAAAAATTTATGGGAACTTGTCATCTTATTTTTTAATGTTCTATCTGAGTCCGAGAGATCTCCCACATTTTCCCGGACATCCTGTATACAGTGTGTTCCTTTAAAAAACTGTCCAACTGTCAATATTTGACATTTTTAAAAATATATTTGCATTTATGATAACACATGCTTATGAAAAACCCGTACAATATTTGCTTTTACGAAATTTCTGTATCTATTGAAATAAACTCTCTAGGTAGGTGCCAAAATATACGGGAAAACCCTGTACATAGTGAAATTATATACGGGGGAAGTTGTGAGCAAAGGCGGGATTTGCCAATTTTGTTCCGCTATTGGATTTTTATCAAAACGCTATCATATCATCCCCATATGATTTTTGACTAAAATTTAAAGTGAATCGAATAATTAGTTTATGTACTATACTGCGCAAAGTCGTAACGATAGAGCTGCAGAGAGACCGATGAGAACTAAAGACTCTCAAACGCAAAGGCCTGAAAAAGTATAGGAGGGTGATTTTTCAACGATTACAATACTAATACGAGGGAAGTAAAACCACAAGTCGGCGCCAAGGGTTACGAAATAGTAAATCTAACATCACAATGCCGATATTAGTTTGCCGAAAGCGAGAATAGTTTGATGAATCAATAGAGCGACAGACATAATATTCCCAACAACGAAAGCATTAACTAACATCTAAATTGCAAGGCGCCGCGCTGTGAAACATCCAACCTATCAAAAAGTAATTAAAAAAGGAATTCTATTGATTTGCAATAACTACGGAACGGTACCACAGCTCATCTTTTGTCAACCTTGAGCTACCTAAAGCTAGATGGTCAGTTTACCTGGGTCGACCAGAAAGATATTAATTTTCCACTTGCAGTGGTTTAATTTACAACAAAAAGCCCTACGTAATTTAAAACTTTGTAGGTTAATATTTTTACTGTACATAAATGACTTGCTAGACCATACAACACATGCCTCCGTGTTTATGTGCACGGGAAACGACAAAATTCAGTATGTGATCAACAACTTTAATAATTGGTGTAAAAATAAACACTTAACAATAAATTATGGTAAAACTCTCTGTATAGAGTTTACAGAAAACTAGCTGTGGTCAAATAAGTTACAAATTCATTTTAATAATAAGGAAAATCAGTCTAGAATTTCTGCAAAATTTTTAGAATTTCAAACAGCATGTATAAAAAATTAAACAGTACGTATTACGCTTTTCTAGTGTTAAAATATTTGTTTTCTCCAGCACTTAATATTTATTATTTTACGGTCTATCTCTGTTTTAGCCCTCATATTATGTTGTGAGGACAATCTCTTCATCATAGCAAGCTCTTTATTATTTAAAAAATATTTTTAAGATTAATCTTCAACCCAAATTATAATAAATGACCAGTGTTTAGTCAACGTAACATTTTAACAATGTGCACCATTTATTTATATAATTTGCTTTCGTATGTCCATGGTAAAAAAGATGAGTTTAAAAAATACTTCGATACTCACTCAGATAATACTTCTATATGAACAAATATTTTCAATATAAAAAAATCACCCTTACTATTCTAATTTTTACGTGCCTTTACTACTACGTCTATTTTTACGAACCCCTACTTTTCCTATTTTTACGAACAATGCCTTTTTTACGAATCCTAACTATTCCTATTACATAACACAAGTTCAAATACGAACCCTTACTATTTTCATTTTTACGTGCCTTTACTATTTTTCTTTACGAACCCTTACTACGTTTATTTTTACGAACCCCTACTTTACCTATTTTTACGAACCCCTACTATGCCTTCTTTACGAATCCTAACTATTTATACAGTGTGTATCAGCCAAATGGAATAAATTCGATAACAAATAAATGGGGGCGTGTTCGGAAAAACGCTTGGACCCGTCGATTGGTATTTTTAGTTGCTCATTTTCTCCAATAAAAACTTTTTATACAGGGTGTGTCCTGTAACAGTGGTCAATGCCAACTTTCTTATTTCAAATGCAACACCCCGGATATTATTTAATTTTTGGATTCTTTAGCAGATTCTAAACATATTTTATGTTCAATGTCCTATACCTATCTTCAACTATTTCGGCAATATTAAGTGTTTTCAAATTTATTTTTATTTTATTTATTTCAAATTTATTATTATTCATGAAAGTGGCTCTGGTTACTGAATTATTTATTTGATTACAAAAATTCGCTACAACACACTCAATACTTATTTACCATTTAGGTCTTCATATTAAGAATGTAAGCAAAAACCATTTTAGCGTTCCTTTTTATTGATATGGAACAAAAAGAGCCAGTTTTGTTTACTTTTAAGTTTTGTTTACTTTTGTGTAAAATGCCTGGCCTTTCTCTTTGCAAGACAGTAGTTGTCAGTGTCAGTGTCATAGTCTTTTGAATTTCGTTAAATGCATAATACCTAATATCAGAAAAATGGTTCATTTAACAGAAATGCATAAAATAACAATTCTACAAATGATTGGTTATGGAGATAACACACGAACACAAGTGGAAGTTGCTCGCTTATTTCATGAAAAATTTCCAAATTTGCCGCATATATCCCAAGGGACAATTAGTAAAATAGAAAAGCAGTTTCGCGAGCTTGGACATGTGAGGCAGATAAAAAAAGCAGCTGCCAATTCAATAAATGATGATACTAAATTGGATATTATGCTTGAGTTTGAGGAAAACCAATATATTTCTAGTCGACAAGCCGCCGCAATGTTCGATATTAGCCATTCGTCGATTATTCGAATATTAAAAGAAAATAAAATGCATCCCTATAAAGTGATACCAACTCAGGAGCTCATGGAAGACGATTATGATAGGAGAACTTATTTTTGTGAACAAATGATGGCTATGTTAGATAACAATGTTATTCAATTAGAACATGTTTTGTTTTCGGATGAGTGCACCTTTACACATCACGGTCATGTAAATCGTCAAAATTGCCGCTATTGGTCTAGGGAAAATCCTCACTGGATCAGCGAAGAACATACTCAATATCCTGAAAAGGTTAATGTTTGGGCAGGAATTGTTAGGGATCATATCATAGGCCCCTTTTTCATTGACGGCAATTTGAATGGCGATAATTATTTAGCACTGCTCCAAAATAATGTCGTGCCAACTTTGACAAATTTGTATCCGGATCCAGCAAACCCACAAGTTCCAGCGAATATGATATGGTTTCAGCAAGATGGAGCAACTCCCCATTACCAAATTAATGTCTGGCAGTACCTCAACGGAATATTTCCAAATCGGTGGATAGGGAGACGAGGATCGATAGAATGGCCAGCGCGATCCCCTGATCTGATGCCATTAGACTTTTTCTTATGGGGACATATTATTAAAAATGTTGTATACAAAACTAAACCCCTCGATTTAGCTGACTTAAGAAGACGAATAACGCTTGCGATTAGATCGGTCACGCCTGAGATGCTAAATAACGTTAGAAGAAATTTCTATTTAAGATTAGGAATTTGCCAAGACGTACGCGGCGAGCATATTCAATAGTTCCTAAATTAACTTTTTACTTTTGTTTATACATTATGAAGAAATAAATAATTTTAGTTTTTTAATCTTAATTTTTGCAATAAATTTGAAAACACTTAATATTGCCGAAATAGTTGAAGATAGGTATAGGACATTGATCATAAAATATGTTTAGAATCTCCTAAAGAATCCAAAAATTAAATAATATCCGGGGTGTTGCATTTGAAATAAGAAAGTTGGCATTGACCACTGTTACAGGACACACCCTGTATAAAAAGTTTTTACTGGAGAAAATGAGCAACTAAAAATACCAATCGACGGGTCCAAGAGTTTTTCCGAACACGCCCCCATTTATTTATTATCGAATTTATTCCTTTTGGCTGATACACACTGTATAACATAAGTTCAAATACGAACCCTTACTATTTTTATTTTTACGTGCCTTTACTAATTTTTTTACGAACCCCTACTATATCTATTTTTACGAACCCTAACTATTATTATTACATGCCTTTACTATTGGTATTTTTTTAGAAATCCTTTCTAAATTCAAATACGAATCTTACTATTTTTATTTTTACGTGCCTTTATTATTTTTTTTTACGAACCCCTACTTCATCTGTTTTTACTATCCCCTACTATACCTATTTTTACTAACTGTAACCATTCCTATTAGGTGCCTTTACTACTTTTTTTTTTTAGAAAGCCTTTCGAAGTTCAAATACGAACCCTTACTATTTTTATTTTTACGTGCCTTTACTATTGGTATTATATATAAATATATATACAGGGTGTTAATTAATGTCGTGGCCATATTTCAGGAGGTTATAGTACTCGACAAAATTGGAAAAAAATGCGAATTTATACATGGTCAAAAATGCAGCATTTTCGTTATACAGGGTGTCAAAATTTCAATTTTTTTCTCGTTTTTTGCTTTTTTTTCCAGTACCTTCTTTTTGCACCACCTACAAGTTTATCTTGCGGAATTTTTTTTTGGAGCACTCTTTTGAATTCTGGTATAAAATTTAAACTCTTTGTTCATTTCTTTAGCTCTTTCGTATTTTGCATTATTCTCGTATCTATCACAGTTTTCGACTTATTTGCAATAATCGCATCGATGGCATGTAGGCGAAATTAAGCAAAAAATTAAGAAACGGGTTTTATTTTAAATCAACCGACATGATAATGAACAATCAGATAAAATTATTACAGTTAAATTAAAAATAAAACAAAATTATAAAAGTTGTTGAAAATGTCCACCTCTTGCTAGAATGCAAGAATCAAGTCTTCGCCTCATGGACTGACGGATTCTGTCAAATATTCCAGGAGTATTGCAAATGATGTCGCATAAAGCTATTATTCTGTTCCTTAAATCTTCTTCTGTCTGGATTGAGGTCTGATACACCAATGTTTTCAGGTGTCCCCAGAAAAAGAAATCCAGGCTATTCAGATCTGGAGATCTAGGGGGCCATGGCTGAGGTCCCCCTCGCCCTATCCAACGGTTGTTAAAATTATTATTTAGAAACTCCTTCACCTCTATGCTGAAATGTGCTGGTGCACCATCGTGCATGAACCACATTTGATTTCTAAGAAGAATTGGCACGTCTTCTAGCAATACCGGGAGTTCGTCTTTGAGAAATTGACAATAATATCGTCTGTTTAGCCTTGCTGGCAGGAAAAATGTACCTATTAAATAATCTCCAATAATGCCGGACCACACATTTTCTGAAAATTGTTGCTGGAAATTATTTTCATGTATCGAATGCGGATTCTCTTCTGCCCAAAAATGATTGATAGAAAAATTTGCCTCATCGCTAAATAAAATGGTGTTTCCATATAATGGATTTTGGGTTAGCATTTGTAAGAACAACTGGCAGAAATTTAAACGGAGTGGAAAGTCACGTGTGAGAAGAGCTTGAACCCTTTGGATGTGGTAAGGATACATTAAGTTGTCTAATAAAACTTTCCATACAAGCACAAATGATATGTTAAGTGTTGCTGCAATTTTCCTCGTACTGGTAGCAAGATCATTTTCTACTGCATTCAGGACTGCTTTCTCGACTTCAAGAGTCCTAACCGTTCTATTTGCTTCTGCTAAATGAGTGGATTTCTTGAATGATTCATTTTCACATAGCCGACTATGTACCTTTGCAAATGTTTGTCTATTGGGCACCATATGATTCGGATATTTCTGCTCATAGAGTCGCCGTCTTGCTTCATAACAATTGCCGTTGGCAAGTCCATAAATGAAATGAATTTCTGCATATTCTTGATTTGTGAATTCAACCACCATTAAACAACTCGAAACAACTATGGAAACGTTAAACAAAAAATATTTCTTACAAAATGTCAGATTAAAGAACAGAATTAACAAATGCCTCAGCCTACTACCTTTTTTTCCAGTTTCATTATTTAGCCTACACTTAATTTGCATCTATGGCAGTTATTACAAATAAGTCGAAAACTGTAATAGATAAGAGAATAATGCAAAATACAAAATTTTATATCAGAATTCATACAGGGTGCTGCAAAAAAAAGTTCCGCAAGATAAACTAGTAGGTGGTGCAAAAAAATGTAACACCCTGTATACTACCATCCACGATTTAAAATATTTTATCGTAGAGGTTCTTAAAAATAATACATGTTCTAAATAAAAACTAATTGTCTCAGAAGGAACTGGAAAAAAACGCGAAAAACGAGAAAAAACTTTGACATCCTGTATAACGAAAATGGTGCGTTTTTGACCATGTATATATATATTGGCGTTTTTTTCCTATTTTGTCGAGTAGTATCACCCACTGAAATATGTCCACGACATTAATTAACACTCTGTATATATATATATATATATATATATATATATATATATATATATATATGTATATATTTATTTATATACAGTGTTAAGTTCTCTACATATGGGAAACTTTTTTATTAGTAGTTTTACGGAAAAAAGTTACTCTTTATAAAAAGTTCTGCTTTCTGCCAAAATAATATTAAAATATTCAAACTTGAGATACCATATACACGGTGGTCAAAAATTCCAAAAAATCGAAATTGACTCAAGCGAAAATTACCTTTAGTTTTTATTTTATAGTAAAATGTAATAGAAAATCTTACTTAGAATAAAAAAAATATCTAGCACTAGATTCGTTGCTTCCTATCTGAAATCACTTCTTAAAGAATGTAAAACTTTGGCTTCTTACTGACAAGTCCAGTTTCTTACTTTTGTTCCTACCTACATACCAGCAAAATTTCCTTATTTATCGATTGTTAATAATGGCATTGTCACTGCCATTGTCAACCACAATATTGTATTACTTTATTGAAACATCAGTTTGAATATTATAGTAAAAAAAATGCCGCTGAAATTAAGCAAAGAAGATAAAATTGAAATAATAGTCGGAGAAAATTATAAAACATTTCGAGAAGCTGCAGACATTTTTAACAACACACACCCGATAAAATTATACATTTCACAACAGTGGGGAATATTCTAACTAAATTCAAGACTGTATATATATATATATATATATATATATATATATATATATATATATATATATACACGGATGTACTCTTTGTAACCACAAATGTCGGTTTTGCTCCTGTTGCTGACCCTGGTATGGTTTTGTGTGTTAGTTAACTAGTCTTTCAACTAAACTGCTGGAACTTCGAAGTGCACCAAGGAAATTATTACTGGAAATTCAAAAAGAAATATTTTCAATGCGGATGAAGATTTTGAGTTGCGGTTTTCGTCCTTTGTTTGATCAATATTCATAGTATGCTGCCCGATAAGGGCAGCCTCAGGACATCATAGCGACCGTCTTATACAGGGGCTTATATAAAGCTCTGTCATTTTTTTAAAAGATTTTCGACCGGAATCCTTACTATAGAAGATTTATTTTTATCTTTGTGCAACCAAAATAATCTAAAGCTAGGTTCGAAAAAACTATTTCTAGCGATTTTGAAATTTTTTCTTCGTTTCTGATACGGGGTTTTTCAAAACATTGATTTTTTAAAATAATCTGCTAAGCAGGTTGGCATCCTTAAATTTTCCAATATGAATACTTTGTACAGAGTTCACCAAAAACTAAGAAGTTGATGTTAAATGTTGATTTGTTGGGTTTTGGTTTTTTCTATCAATCTTGAATTCAATATTGCTTTTAATATTAGTTTTAGTAATAATGGACATTTTTACTAAAACAGTTTTTTTACATTTGAAATTTGCTCCAGTTCCTTCAGATTTTGCCTTTAATTTAAAACAGATTTTTTAATAAAAAATGAAAAATCGCCTTGTAACATTGTTATAATTTTCTTTTGTCCAATAAAATACAGTTTTACATGTTATTTTTGTTAATACAGACTTACTTAAACTGCTTACCCATTATTTCGAATTAACTAAAAATATGTCCCAATAATACAGTGGTTAACAGCGGTCTGGAATACTAACTTTCTTGTGGAGCAGAAACACAACATTGCTAAAGTTTAGAATCGGTAGAATTTTTGGTGCACCCTGTATACAATATTCATGGTGGGATACTTAAGGGTGCCAACCCTGTTCAAAATCTGATAGACCGTACTGAATCCGATTGCCATAAGTAGGCTTTGTTCAGCAGACCATTTTAAAAAAATCAATCTTTTTGGAAATGTTTATTTCTACCTAGCTCTAGATTACCTTGGTTGCACAAAGAGAAAAAGAAATATTCCACAGTTAGAGTTCTGGTGAAATAAACTTTTCAAAAATTGGCGTATATAACACCTTGTATAATACGTATGCGATGTCATTCTGAGGCTGTCATTATAGAGCTGGGCTCTAGGAATTGGCCAAACAAATGCCAAAAACCGTAACTCAAAATCGTCATCCATATTGAAAATTTTCATTTTTAATTTCCAGCAAAAATTTCCTTGTTGCACTTCGAAGTTCCAGCAGCGTAGTTGACTGTAGTGATAAAGACTTTAAGTCAGAAACACGTATATATATATATATATATATATATATATATATATATATATATATATATTTATATATATACAGGGTTATGATAAATTAAGGAATAAATTCATTATCTTGGAAATTAAAAAGGTAATAGAAAAACGCTCGAACCCGTCGATTTAGATTTATTTTTACGCTTATTTACAAATAATTTTAAACTATACATATATCATATGCGTTTAACAGAGAAAGAAAGAATTGAAATTCTAATAATGCTTGGTACGGGTGATAAGACTAGGACACAAAAAGAAGTTTGTCAGCTGTTTAACAACAGATGTCCTCATAGGCAACCTATTACTCAGTCTGCAGTGAGCAAAATAGACAGGAAATGGACGGATACTGGTAGTGTTACGGACCGCTTTGGAAAAGGTCACCCTAGGATCTCAGATGAAAAGAAACTGGACGTTCTCTTAACTTTTCACGATAATCCACATTCCTCAACTACTGACGCAGCCTATGATAATGATATACATCAAACAACAGTTTCCAAATTTTTGAAAAACGAAAATGTTTATCCCTATAAAGTGAAATTCGTTCAAGAATTAATAAATAATAATTAATATAACATGTGTAATCATGATCCATTATTTGTCAAAAGAATTTGTTTCACAGATGAGGCAACATTTTGTCTCAATGGAGAAGTAAATAAACAAAATTTTAGACACTGGGCACAAGAAAATCCTAACTGGTACAGGGAAAGTCATACACAGTATCGTCAAAGTGTTAATGTATGGGCAGGTATTGTAGGCAAAGTTATAGGTCCATATTTCTTTGATTCCTCACTAACGTGGCAAATGTATCTTCAATTTTTGGAAGAGAATCTTATACCAGCATTAGTTAACCTACATCCAAATGTAAACGATCCGGATCTTCCCAGTGAACTGTTATGGTATCAACAGGATGGGGCACCACCCCATTTTGCAGCTGATGTCAGGAGATACTTAAATGAAACCTTTCCGAGACGATGGATTGGGCGACGTGGGACCATAGAGTGGCCGGCAAGATCGCCGGACTTAAGCCCGTTAGACTTTTTTCTTTAGGGGTATGTGAAAAACGAAGTGTATAAAAATAAGCCACATACTATTGAAATTCTTAAGGATCGTATTCGAACTGTTATAAGAAATATTCAATGTGATACAGTTAATAATGTGCAACAAAAGTTTTTCCATCGTCTAGGGCATTGTAGAGCTGTAAATGGTGGATATTTTCAAATTTTAATAAAGTAGTTTTCTTATTTAATTTCCTGATATGTGTTTTATGTTTTATTTAGATAAACATATTTCGATAACTGTTGATTTTCAGTATAGGTTATGTTATACCAAAAATATCTAGAATTTCATAGAGAATTCAAATCAGCAGAAAAAAATAAGGCGTTGTATTGAAAAAATCAAAGATGACAGTTGTACAACTTTTGTGAGTGACCCTGTATAGTTTAAAATAATTTCTAAATATGCGTAAAAATAAATCTAAATCGACGGGTTCGAGCGTTTTTCTATTACCTTTTTAATTTCCAAGATAATGAATTTATTCCTTAATTTATCATAACCCTGTATATATATATATATATAATTCGTTTTTTTCTTTAACCTTATGAAATATTTTTGTCGGTATTTTCTTGGGTATAGGTTAATATAAAACCAGTTCTATAATTTTACATCGACGTTTCGCTCACCATATTGAGCTTTCTCAAGATGAAAATTTATTTCCTAAAAAGACACATATATATAGTTAAAAAACATAAAATTATCAAATTTAACCATATTTTTTTAAAAAACATTACATCTAAGTTTTTCGGTACAAACAAACCAAGACTTTACAATATACAGAATACACTTAACAGAAAATTAAAATTTTTATTTGCTACGTACCTTGAAAATGACATGTTAATCCTAAACGGAATCGAGATTAACAGTGATTTCTATAGCATTGGAATGCTGTTAGTTTATAAGAAATGATACATTTTTTTCCTTTTTTTTAAATTTTATATATGATATATGTTTGGGTTTCTGCTATTTATATGTACAGGATGTTATGTGAGAATAGCTTTTTCTTTGGAATAAACTTACTTAGAAATTAAATTATGATAAATTTGGCTTAAGTTGTTGATATCTTTTTTATCATTTACAGCATTTTTCTCCTTTTTAATCTGAATCATTTCTTTGATTGTTAGTTTCCGGTAATTAGTTTCCTGATCCAGAATTTGTGTTTCTTTAAAATTGAACTCGTGTTTTTCTGAAAGTTCGTGTTTGTGGAGTGCAGTAGAGGCATTTTTTGTATATTTGTGACCGTTTAATCTACTATCTAAATATTGTGTTGTCATTCCAATATACTTTTTTGAGCAATTTAGACAAGGAATTGAATACACCAAATTTGATTTCTTTTTATTTATTACCTTGCTTTTCAAAGGCGTGTAAAGACTTTTTAATAAATTATGAGCTTTATGACAGACATGTATATCATGTTTAGATAAGATGTGATTTATTTTTTCCGATAGACCGGCTGTGTAGGGCATTGCAATGTACTTTGTGTTTAGATTTTTTTCTTTTTCAGCTTTCTTTATATTGTTATAGAATAAATGTGTTCTTTGTTTAAAAATTCGTAATATGATTTTCTCAGGATAATGGTTATTTAATAAAGTTTCTTTAACTTTCTTTAAAATCTCAGGCCGATATTCTGGAGAAGTAAGTGAAATAGCACGATCGGTCAGACCTATTACGACGCTATTTCTTTGGTTCTTAGGATAATCGTAATAGGTCAGTAACAGCATTCCAATGCTATAGAAATCACTGTTAATCTCGATTCCGTTTAGGATTAACATGTCATTTTCAAGGTACGTAGCAAATAAAAATTTTAATTTTCTGTTAAGTGTATTCTGTATATTGTAAAGTCTTGGTTTGTTTGTACCGAAAAACTTAGATGTAATGTTTTTTAAAAAAATATGGTTAAATTTGATAATTTTATGTTTTTTAACTATATATATGTGTCTTTTTAGGAAATAAATTTTCATCTTGAGAAAGCTCAATATGGTGAGCGAAACGTCGATGTAAAATTATAGAACTGGTTTTATATTAACCTATACCCAAGAAAATACCGACAAAAATATATATATATATATATATATATATCTATTATTTACGTTTTGTTCATTAAATTAAATTAATATATCATATAGTATTATTGCTTGCTTTCCTTAGAATCTCAAATTAGCATCAATTTTTTAAATTTTTGATGGTATTCATTTTTAAAAGCTTGTTCTAAGTAGTATTTCAGCCTAATTTTTTAAATATTTTATTATTCCGTCACTTTATTTTGGTATCTTCGATTGATGCAAAAATCTTGCCAGTCCATTTCTATATAACTTGATTTTTGTGCAAAATTTGAGATAGGTAAATTCGATAATTAGTTTTTTAGTAATAATTTTTGTAACGTTTCGCTATGTCGCCATCTTATTCCACCATACTAGATTTTTAGCAAAATATTATCAGATCATCATCATAATGATGATCAAAATTTGATCCAAACCATTAAGTCAGGTTGAATGTATAAATATTTTATTACGTCGCCATTTTGTTTTACCAATTTGGAATTATACCAAAATTTCCTGGTTGATGTTTGTGTAAAATTTGAGGTAAATTGCATAACTCGTTTTTTAGTAATAATTATTTAAACATTCAACTAGTTCGCAATTTTGTTTCGCCGTTAACAGGTCATCCCCATATGACTTCTAATTTGTTATCACAATTTGAAGTCAATCGGATTGGTAGTTTTTTAGCTATACCGTGAACAGACTGGCAGACCGACGGAATTGAGAAAACATATTTTTCGGCAACTAGGGTAATTTTTTCACGATTGCAATACTTCCCTTCCCGTTTATATAAAGTTGTAGTCTTAAAATAAGCTAAAAAGTACACCCTGCATTTTTAGCCATCAATCAAACACTTTTCGTGACAATCAAATATGCGATTTTAATCGAAAAGTCAGTCATCACACCTTTTATCAAATTGATTGATTATTTAACACATCTATCACGCTGAAGTCGACATTAATTCCTACAAAAATCGAACGCCCCCCGTACACCTGCTGCCCTGAATTAGTTTGCAACATAATTAGAATAGGAGGATCGCATTCTTCACTTGGGATGATCCATTTCGCTATGCGGAGGAGCAGAAAGGGAAGGGGGGCCGCAAATGAAATGCAAAGAAGATGCAAAAGTGCAACAGGGTGTTTTGATAATTGACCGATCAATATAAATAATTGTCGAGGCGGTATTGCAATCAGAGTAGCCGAAGAAGCCAAAGATGAATTTTGTAAGTACATCCTCTTGTAGTGTTTATTATATTATTAATATTTAGTTTTGGAAAACAGTTATAAATATGTTAGATACTATTTCAAATTGCTTCTTTGGTATTTGGTTTAATCCACATAATTCAAAGTTTTAAAATGAGAATACTAGAGGTACATATTATCTATAGAGAATTAATAGTTGATTTTTTCTGCTGTTTTTTCTCACACATAACAAAAATTCGAAAAACAAATTAAAATTTTAAATAGATTCATATTATATGTTTAAAACGCTAAAAATAAATACTAATATTATGAAGATACCAGATATATTTTCACAATAAATTTGAATAATCCTAGAATAAAAAATAAAAGGTCAGAAAGATGATAAAAGCTCAGATTCTATAGGGGTTGAAAAGAAAACAAGTTCTTGTCAATTTTTAAACAAAATATATAGTATATATAAGTTTAAAATAATTTCCAACATGTTTTTGCTTCCAAAGTGAGAAAATATTTATATTTAGACAGTGTTTAACCATTTAAATAAACAAGTAATGGTGTTTTAAACACATTCAAAACTCTGGTTTTTGTCAATATGTTTACAACACGACGTGCGTTGGTTTCTTTATAAATAAATGAAACGAAACCAAACTGAAATAAATATTTTAATACTCTATTCTATAACTAAAAAAACCTTTTTGAGTATTTTTATCGAACCATATAAGTCTTGTAAAAACATTATTTTGCAAAGGTGCCGGGAAGATACTCGATATTGTACCGGTAAGACTGGGCGCGATAGTTTTTTATTAAAATAATTTATAAAGCCTATCTAGAAAATATAGATGAATAAATATCGGCATACTGAGTAATTATACTAATGTTTTCTAATTTATACGAAAATTAAAATTTTTCTGTATTTTTCGGTTTCATTCCGTTTTTTTTCTGCGAAAAAACCGTTCTTTTTGAGGCACTCAATTTTTCAAATTTTAAGTCTCAAGATACATACAAGTTAATCTAATTTTAAAATCCAAGCCGCACAATTTTGTATATTAAACATTTTCCTTTATTTTACTGGAAGTCTATTGGTATCTTCATTTTACCAATTACAATATAAAACAACCTCATAAATGAATTCTCCTGCATATGACAGTAATTTTGCTGCAACAATTTGTGTGGGAAGATTTCTAGTATGTCTGTTTAAAAATTTTAAAAAATATTGCCGCGTTCATTCTTTCGTTTTCTTTTCTTAATATATTTGCCATGAGACAACCCCGGTGCTACACTGAATATTTCTTAAAAATTCCATCCAAATTGTCGAGATTTGCCAAAAAATACACAAATGGCAATTGGAATTTAAAAAGTTGAATATCATTTGTGTTATTTTTAATGGAATAGCTTGTATAATATTATTTGAATTAATAGACATCTCCTTGCTGATTATAGAGGTAAATATACCGAGATTGATACCTTTATTTTTAAACACGACAAGAAAATTGACTAAAACCCTGCCACAAGGGGCAATGTGTTAGAAACAAAAAGAACATACACAAAAGTAAAATCCATCACAAACACTGTCTCTTATGGCAGGGATCTTCAGTTCAATTTTCTCGGTTATCTTTAAAGATAAAGGCATAAAACTTAGTAGTTTTATATAATCAACATAATGTTCATCTATTAAAATAATATTATACAGAATGTTTCGTTTAAAATAACAAAGTCGATGCTCATTTTTTTATATTCCAATTGCCTTTTGTTTATCTTTTTGCAAATCCTGACATTTCAGGGAAAAAAATATACCTTTATGCGATATTTTATTGATATCTCTAAAACTTTAACTTGTAGATCCCATTATAGATATAATCAGACACCCTGTATATACGTAAAAAAATACAGAGGTTCAAACTGATTCGTTTTCGTTCGAAAATTATTAAATTTGGTTAGGAAACTGAAAGTAAATCCAGATATTAACCTCCCCCTTCTAAATGCAGAGATTTTGAAAGTTGAAATGGATTACTTCTGTAAAAATACAGAATGCTCTGGTTGGAAAAAGGATTTCAACTTTTCCTTGATATATTTATGTGTATTATTAAAGTTAGTAAATTTAATTGATTTAGTGTTTTCCATTTGTTGGTAAATATTATCCTTTATCTATCTTTTTTTAGACATGTTTAGATATTTGCTATTATTATTTAGCCTTACATTTACCAGAGCTATAAATAGTAGTAGGTAAGAGAGGTATCTATTAAATGATAACTTAGATACATTCCTGGAAGAAAATTAATAAAAATAATAGTTACTTATGTTATAAGAATAGAAATAACTGTCACTATTAGACTTAATATAACATAACATAAAAAAGTTTATCTTGTGTCGTTAATTGAATCAAAATTTGTGCAAAATTTGTTGAAAAATATTACAGAAATGCAAAAGTGTTTTCGTTGTTTCAGGACTATAATAAATGCATTAGAATACTCAGTCTGCAAAAATGTGGTGTCATTTTGATAAAAAAATCAAAAAAATCTAATTCATATTCGCAGTTTGGGTACAAATATTTAGAAATCGAATGAAATATACGTTTATCAGTTTGAATTAAAATTTTTAATATCTTAAAAATACCTACATGTCCACCCAAATCCATTTCAACTTCAATATATTTATATTGTGGCGACAGACTTTATGTCCTTACTGTAAGTATAGGGATTGAAATTTAGTGTTCACTTGATAACAGTTGTAGATTAGTAGCCAACCAAAATGTTGTGATTAAATCCGAAATTGAGAAAATTAAATTACGACAATTTTTTTTAAACATAAAAATTTCTTATTGTAGTCAGCCATAATTTAAATCTTTTCACATATTATATGGTAAACGTAGAATAAAGAAATGATAATATAATAACATTTCTCTATCTTATTGCAGATTGTATTGTTCGCCTTCCTAGGAGTCGCCTTGGCTGATGTGGGCTACCTACCCCCAAGATTACCAGGTGCCGGAGGCGGCTATTCTGGCGGGGCTGCTTTTGGTGGGGGCTACAGTGGAGGGGCTAATATACCAATTGTTAGGTAAATATTCTTTTTTTAAGTTAATGTAATTCCATAAAACAATAGACTTAGAGTAATGATTCTATTCCTTATCGAGGATCTCATTAAAACAGTGAAATTGGGAGCAAAGGACATTGTCCAGTTTAACACCACAAAGACACAATCATGTTTGCTATCTCTCAAATTGTTTCCCAAAATCTACACCATTCAAATCAATAATCAGATGCTTGAATCCGAAGATCTCTTTAGCCCAGTCGGTATCTCTTTTCAGAAAGGTTTTCGTTGGCATGATTCCATGACCACAATTGTAGCTGTAGCCGCAAAGGATTGTTTGCATATGTGGGGAGCATTGCAAAGAAGAGCTATTCATTTGTTTGATAATCCACACTATCACAGGGAAGCTTCCTTCACTAAAGCATCGCCGAATTGTGGGCGATCTGTCTCTGTTTTACATGTCAGTGTACAGATTATGAAGACTTTTCCTTCCTACGATGCACTGCAACTCTTCACATTCCGGCATCTAGTACTTAGGTGTTCGAATTTCGTAGTCTATTCATAAGTAAAAAAAAACACTATTCGAGTTACTAGATTCGTTCGGTTTCATACGTCTTCCCTGAGAATGTTCTTTAACGAGGGCGAGTTGTCAGTATATTTACTTTACTAAATAGGAAATAATACTGAACTTTCTCTAAAAGATCTGCAGCGAGTCAGCATTCTCCCAAAATAGATTTTATGACTGACAAAAAAATTACAAAATATATAGATATTAAGCTTTTTCACACCCTTTCTTTACTCAGATATTTTATAATCTCATTAGAAAAATTGCAGCTGGTTGCTTCATGGTGTTTAGTTTCATTAAGTACTAACAGGGCTAGTTCTAAACATTTTGAAACTGCAACCATCTTATTGTCAGTTCTCTTCTTTATTTTTGCATATGGAAACTATTTTCTAAATCAATCTTCTATAGAACGGGAACTTTCACGGCTGTGATCAATTAAGAAATTATAGTTCTTGGAATTAGACGTTCGGCCTTCGATTGAACGAAGCAACTTCAGAGATCATTAAGTTCTCATAGCACAAAAGAAATCAGTTATTAACTCCCTAGTATTTAGAGCTATTTCGATGTATAATCAAGATTTTCTATACTGCTACTGAAGATATTACGCTATCAATTAAAAGGAATAGTAATCCAACTCAGTCAAAGGAGAGTGCCTTGCTCCTGTGGAGAAGTGTATGTGGGAGAAACAGGACGCTCAATATCAACTAGATTTAAGGAACATGAACGATGTACTAAAAAGAAATAAATTGTTCAATCTGCTGTAGCTGAACACGATCATACCACTGACCATATTATAAATGTAAAGGAAACCAAAGTTCTAGCATCGGTTCCAAGATTGTATAAACGAAAAATTATTCAGGCCCAGTCTAAATCACACGTGGTAACCGATCTTAGCACAGAATCACGGTTCGGCTATCTCGTGGAGTAAAGATCCCTAAAGATGCCTAATGCAATCGAAGGCGAAACTTCGGATAGCAATTCCAATGACAGTGACACGATCTAATCCCAAGAACCATGATTTCTTAATTGTCAATATTCTTTCAATAAGCCACTTCTTTTTCGCTTATAGTTACATCAGCTATTGTAGTTTAAACAATATTCTCGGTATGTTTTCTTTCTGGCTACCTAAAATAACTTTGCAAGCTATAAGAAAACAAACAATAGTCTGCTTCAGCTTTATCTTGTTCCTTCAATAATAGCCCTCTGAATTGTATAGATTTCGTCAAAGAAGACGTTGTAAAAAATTCACTTTAATTAGTTGATACAAGAATAGCACCATTTGCATAACTTTCCTTGGGATAGTAAGTATTTCCTGGTTAATCTCAGGCATAACATCTTTTGTATATGACAAAGCATTAGCATCGCATTAGTTGCAGCCAATACATTACAGTTCTCTAGTAAATCATCGATCATACCATACATCTGATCCATTGTTAAAAATGTGTTTTTCAAATTTCTTTCTAAGGTACGTAAACAATAATCCCGGAGATGGAACCTATAACTGGCTCTACGAAACCGGCAACGGTATCAACGCAGATGAAACCGGCGACGCCCGAGGAGATGGCACCAAGGCTAGAGGACAATTCTCTTATACCGCTCCCGACGGCCAAAGAATCAGTCTTCAGTACACCGCTGACGAAAATGGATTCCGACCAGTAGGCAGTCACTTACCTACACCTCCACCAATCCCAGAAGAAATTTTGAGGTAAGAAAAATCTAACTAATAACCATTACATGCAAGTCAAATAGTATGCTTTTTCTACGTCTAAATAACAAATGTTTCAATTTGGATACCATTATGAAAGACTAAGTAAGATACCGACTTTTAAGCGTGGAATAATATGCCCATAATAAAGGCGCTTTAAAAAGTTTTATGATTAAAATTATTCCACCTTGAAAATTAACTAACTATTGTTCTCTAATATTTATTATTCATGATAATATTCATTACGAATAGGAATAAGTAAACTATCTTTATAAAAGCCAAAGACTGTGTTTGATGATTCTTATCCTCTTGCATTCAGAAATATGCACCCTATTATCCTTTTTTTTTCGGAAATTCAGTTTTGCCAGTCTGAAGAAACCGACGATTGTAATTGGTCAAATCAAATGTGAGTCTTGTCTGGAGTAACCTGATTGGTTATAGCCATTACTCAAAGATACTAGTAACTGATGCTTTTATTTCACCAAAAGCAAACTGATATTATAAACATTGTTTTTTAGTCGAGGAACAATGTTTTCTTTCTGTTTCTCATACATTGTCTGTTTAATCTAATTGAAAGCGTGTGGCTTTTATTGAAACAATTTTGTTTTTTTTATTTTAGATCTATCGAGTACAACAGAGCTCATCCCAACGAAGACGGACAGTACAGACCTGGTGCAGATGAAGGTGGCTTTGGAGGTTATAGGTACTAAAGATTTCCAAAAGGGAGACGTAGTTAATTAGCCAGTAAAAAGACAAATAGTGAATATCTTATATAATATTATATTTATATATTGTTTAATTTATTTATGGTTATTTAATTTATTGCAATTTGTACCTGTGAGGTATCGATATTATTTTCACAATAAAGATCTTGTTGTGAACTCAGTTTTTTAATTCACATTATAATATATGAAGTAAATGAATAAATAATAATTATTATTTGATTTTCGTGTAGTAAATTGTCAAATTTTACTTCAAAGCTATGTTCTGATTGCGTAACAGGATTACCGGTTGCAAGAAGCGGCCATACTTTTATTATTTTCCAATATCTTAAGTCCGACTGCACAACAATATTTATCAACATGAATCAAATACTATTAAAAACAGGACACGTTGTACACAAATATATATAGGTCGTTTCGCTATATTTTGAAATCCACCAGCAGGGTTTATTAACAGAGATATAGAAAAAATGTAGGGTTCCTTCTGATTTGTCAGAATCCGTTATGAAAGGGAACAAATGACTATGGTAAAACTGTTTAAAAATGTCAAAATCAGTTTTTTAGTGTAATAGTCTGTATATTATTAACGCGTTAAATCAATATCAAATCTCAAAAAAAATCTTGTTATAAAAAGGCCATGTATTAGAAAGAGACAGAAATCATTCTATAACCTTATGGAATCAATGGAAATACATAACTTCTTATGACACGTTCTTTTCCAAATTTTTCGTGTGTCTTTAAAGATAAAGTTAACAAACATGGTATGCTTTTAATTAGAAAAAGGCCTCATATGATAGACAATTTAAAAAAAATTGAATAGAATTTTTTAACTGCTTTACGATACTCGTTTGTTTTCTTAATTGGTTCATAATGGTTTCTGCAGGTGGGTGTAAAAATATAATGAAATGAAAACTAGTGTTACAAGCAGATAATGATGATTGATTGGCTGCCATTATCAAAACAAAATTTTGTTTAAATTTTTTTTCTAACCCTGATAGGTATGTGCATATGTGAAAACTTAGAGTAAGAAATTCTAATTCTTTTCCTATCATTTAAAATGTTGGTAAAATATATATATATATATATATATATATATATATATATATATATATATATATATATATATATATATATATATAACGAAACCAGTAACGGTTTGGAAGGATTACTCCTTCACCATTTTGTCGAGAATCGACCAAAACATGACGCTATGTTTGTTTCCAGGGCCAAGGTGCCAATCTGCTACCGTGGTATCTGCCCCGGCAAGGCTCATCAGGCAGTTTCCTTGGGGGGTATCGGTATTAAAACCGAAATACCCATACATAGGGTATTTCGGTTTTAATACCAATTAAATGACCATTTAACATTCCACACTACACATTAATGCTAAATTTATGTTGGAAATTATGTTCTACTGTAGCGTGACGATTTTCATAGGACCACCGGTGTTCCTTGTGAAGATTATTTATACTATCACGCGTGAATTGTGCTTCATCTGTGAACAAAACATACCTATACAACCTTCGATATTCATTAATCCAGTTAAAGAATTGCATTCTCAACTCAAAATCACCCTCCTGCAAATGTTGAACCCTTTGTAAATGAAATGGGTATAAACAATTAATGTGAAGATTTCTCCAGGCAGACGATTGTGTAATTTGATAAGTATCTGCAATCCGCCTAGTGCTTATGCTTGGATCATTTTCGACGGCATTGAGTATAGCCTCTTCTACTTCAACGTTGGGTCCCGATCCTCTTTCAGATTCAATTTTCGCACTTGGAAACATCCCAGATTCTCCAGCAGTAGTGAAAACTTGTTGAAAAACTCTTCTATCTGGCACCCTTCTATCTGGAAAACGACGCTGGTACTCCGCGACTGCTTGAATTGCGACCCCATTGCAGAAGCCATAGACGAATATCATATCTGCATATTCACGATGCGAGAATATCACAGGCATAATGACGTATTTAGATTTAAAGTTTCTTAAATGATTATTGTCAGATAATAAAAGCTATGAACAGATATTGACAGTGACAAAATTTGATCTTATTATTAACTGACATTACTATTGCTAAGTAACAGGAAAAACGATAAGAACACCAACCAGCAGTTGTTTTGTCAGGCAAGGCACACTTCTATTTTTTTACAATACATGCGTACTTTATGTGAATTTGATAAAAAAAATCACATGCGCCGAAACTGTTTTAAATCCAAATATCTCGAAAACGGTTGCTCGTATCCACTTTTAACAGGTATACCTTTTTGACGTAGAAATGGCAAGGGAATAATTTGTTTTACTCAAAAATGTAATACAAGACTGTACCAAAAAGTTGTGATTGTTCGAAGAAGTAGAAAGACATGTAGGTGGCGCCCCCTATAAGTAAGAGCAATACTTATATTAGATTCGAATTTGTCATACTAAAAAAACCCCCATATATCAATTTTCACTCCATTATTTACATTATCATAGATTTTATTTAAAACATAGGAAAATTAAATAAAAACTTTAACACCCTGTATCCCGAGAACTAAGGCCTTGCGGACACTTATTTATATAGACTTTTATGTTTGTGGTTTGGTCCTGAATATGTACCTGAAGTATTGACATTTCTTCATGAATCACCCAGTATATATATACATATATATTTTCCAATATGGCCGCATTCACTAAAAGGTTCTAAAGTCATTTTAGACCGATAATTGTCAAATTTAGATCCAAAAGTTAGTCCCACCTTTTAGATGGGTTTAAGAAAAGTTTTAATTCACTGTTCACCTTAGTATAAATCTATCAAGTAAAGTAATAATTTAGCAAAAAACACAATTCAAATTGGTCTCCTATTTCCCTTAAAGCACGCCGGACCACCACTATTACACAGGCCAACACACATTTTGGTGCCTGCGATTTTTTAACTGTTCCTGGGTAATTTTTGAATGCAGAATGTAAAAAGTTCTGAGATTTTGTCTATCAGATCTAGTTTTTTTGTGTTTTTTTTTTTAAATTGTGTATATATTTTACGTCATAACTGTTATAATATATAATATTATTATTGCTAGTTAAAAAAACAAAGACACATGGGTCACTTATCACATAAAAATTTTCATACGACTTTCTAGAATGGAGTTTTCTAGGGTAGTCTCGCTGAAGGCTCCAGCAGTAGTCCGCCATCATGTGGCTATCCCATCGTCCTTGATAACGATCTTCCATAGTTTTAATATCCTGATGGAATCTTTCCCCCTGTTCTTCACTACAATCACCTAAGTTTTTTGGAAAACGATCTAGGTGTCTGTGGAGGTAGTGAACTTTTATACTCATGTTACAGCCGAGAATATTAAAATTTGAAAGCATAGTTTCCACTAATTCTATGTAATTCTCTGCTTTATGATTGCCAAGAAAATTTTATACTACTTGAACAAATGAACACCAAGCGTTAGATTCAGTCTCGTTCATTGATATGGTGAATTGTGGATCTTTAACAAGTTGCCTTATTTGAGGCCCGTCAAATATACCAGCTTTTAGTTTTTCGGTGCTAATGCCAGGAAATTTACGTGACAAATACCCAAAACAATTTCAATCTCGATTTAAAGCCTTCACAAATTGCTTCATTGATATGCAAGGGCGGAAGTAAGATTTTTTTCTCTTGAAACCAAAGGTTCGTTGATCACGTTTGGTTTTCCTTGAATCATGACATCTCTTGAAGGCCAATTTTTGTTAACCCAGTGCTCATTTTTAGCTCTGCTGTCCCAAAGGCACAAAAAACAAGGATATTTCATATAACCACTCTGCTGTCCAAGTGGAAGTTAACCATTTTTAAATCAACACAAATTGCCCACTGATGTTCTTCGTATTTAATTTTTCTCAAAACTAATGCAATTGTTTCATATTCTTCCTTCATGGTAGTAGAATGACCAATAGGAATTGAGCCATATTTGTTACCGTTATGTAAAAGAACAAATTTTAAACTACGTTTTGAAGTGTCAATAAAAAGGCGCCAATCATCTGGAGTGTATTCAGGCAAACCCATTTTTTCTAAGAGCCCATTTATAGTGCTACAGAATACCAAGTCATTTTCCTGAGCATAAAAAGTCAGCAGATCCTTATCTCTTTTACAATAAAATGTAATATTAGTACCTGGACAAAGTAGATTTTTTTCTTTTAATCTGGATGCAAGTAATTCAGCGGATTCCTTTGAGAGATTCAGGTCTCTTATAAGATCGTTTAGTTCTTCTTGATTGAGACACTGCGGAGTTGCTAAATCTGCTTCAAATTCGCTGTCGTTTTCTGATTGAATTCTTTGAACTTCGTCAGACGTTGATGTTTCTGTATCATCTTCTGTCAGCTCGGGTAGACTGCCGAATGATGGAACGGGTATTTCTTTCGAATGCGCTACAGGCCTTCTTGCAGAATCTAGATCAGGATATGTCCATTTGTGTCTATTGTTTCTATTTATGCCTTTAATATTAACGAGACAAAAATAGCAGTCGTCATGATGGTTTCGCGGTTCTCTCCAGACCATTGGTACACCAAACTTTAGGCACTCCCTCTTTCCAGTTGTCCACTGTCGCAAATGTTCAACACATGTTTTACATATGAAATGTGGGGTTCAAGATTTATCTTGATCTCCTAAATGAACGCCAAAATAGGCAAGATAAGCTCTTTTCACAAAGTCAGAAATCGTTTTTCTGCTCTCTTTCAAAGTGTATTCACCACACACATAACAAAAAACATCGGGATGATTTACACAGGTTCGTCTGCTTGTGAATGCCATTGTTTCAGTTTAGTGTCTTGATACTACAAAACGACCTAAATTTATACAAAATGATAGCACAAATTTACTTGGGAAAACTCAGTAATATACTAAATCGAGTACAGCCAAGCAGGTATAGAAGGATCGGGTCATAGGCAATTATAGGTATAAAAGTAATTAAGAGCAGTGTCTTGAGTAGTTCCTAGTATAGGAACATTGGTTCAGGGACAATTCTAGGTATCCATTTGGTTAATAAGATTCTGGGAAATTTCTATTTTGACGATTAAGGACATATTTATCTCTTTATTTGTTGTCCTTTATCAGACAAAAATATCAATTAACCTGTATCTCAAAAACTAGAGCTGGTAGAAAAAATCTGGTGGCATTTTTGGAATCAGCACATTAAAAACATCTAAAATCAGATGTTAGATTTCGGACACCAAATTTTTGTTTTCATTTTGTTAAATAAATAATAAATAAATAAATAAATGCTTTATTGCCAAAAAAATTTTACAATTTTGTGGACAAAGCTGTTGTAAAAAAAAAATAGTTTACAAACATCAAAATTAGCAAACAAAACAAAACAAAAACACATCATAAATATTATAGAAAAATAATATTTAAATCAAGAATTTAGAATATTAATATAATAGAATCCTAAAAGAAGTACATTAGAAATGTACTTTGTCAGTCGTACTATGTTATAAACATTTTCATAAATATAATGTAAAAAAAATAAAAAAGCAAAGTAAAAAATAAAAAATAAAAAAATACGAAACAATTAAAAAAATACATATACAAAATTCGGTAAAAATGGTTGGTAATGGCAACTATCACACTAGGGGTTCATAAGGAAAAATTTATGTGTTGTAAAACTCGTTCACGGTGTAGAAGGCGCTTTCCAGTAAGAATGACTTCAAAGCCTTGCGAAATGAAGTCAGAGATATTATGGATTTGATGTTAAATGGCAGGTGATTATGCATTTTTTTTGCATTGTAGATTACTGATCTTTTAATTAACTCTGAGTGTGGGGTTGGAAGATAGAGATCGTGCTCAGTGTTTCTGAGAGGGTAGTTGTGAGAAGGTCTCTCTAATAGAGCAGGTGCATGCTTACGAATTAAGCAAACCGATTCTAAAATGAATAAGCAAGGAAGGGCTAGTATTTTATATCTTTTAAAGAAATCTCGGCAGTGAGTTCTACTGTTAAGTATCAGTAGGTAACGAACAGCTCTTTTTTGTAGTATAAAAATTCGATCAAATTGAGTCGCACAACATGTACCCCAGAATGGAATAGCATATCTGAGGTGCGACTCAACAAGAGCAAGCGTGTTTTTATAAGACAAGACTAGAAATTTTACAGAGTTTACGACATCAATAGTGGTTTTAGAGATGTTCAAACATAGGAGATTAGAATCGCACCAGGATTTAATGGTGATTAGGTCATTAGATACAATCCTATGTAGGTCCGTGACATCTGGGTGACTCCACGTAAAGCTGGTATCGTCCGCAAAGAGACATATTTTTCCACTAATGTTTAAATTAGCCATGTCGTTTATGAATAGAAGAAACAAGATAGGGCCTAGTACCGAGCCTTGAGGCACTCCATATTCCATTGGCCTACAAGAAGACATCCTGTTGTCAACTTTCACAACTTGATTTCTGTTGCTAAGATATGACTTAAACCAATCGAGAGGAGCCCCTCTAAATCCATAGTACTGCAGCTTGTTAGTTAATATATTATGATTCACACAATCGAAAGCTTTGGAAAAATCACAGAAAATTGTTGCCGTAGCGTGATGGTTGTTTAGGCTGGAGTAAACTCTATTAAGAAGGGAAAACATGGCATCGCTTGTGCATTTGTTACTTAAAAATCCAAATTGATGTTTTGTAAGTATTTCATATCTAGACAGAAATGATGAAAGCCTTTTTTTAACCAGTCTTTCGATGATCTTAGATAGCGTAGGGAGAAGTGCACTTGGGCGATAGTTCGAAGCTTCTTCTGAAACACCTCCTTTGTGAAGAGGTATGATTAATGCAGTTTTAAGGCAGCTTGGAAAAGTACCATTTTGGAAAGACATATTTATCAAAGCAGTCAGATGCTCTAGAGTGCACTCCGGCAGACTTGAATACATTCTTAAAGTAAGCCCATCAATTCCCGAGGAAGATTTATTTTTGATATCATTAATTGTACTGCGAAGTTCTGATAAAACTACTGGTGAAAAGAAGAAACTGTGCAGGTTTACCCTATGATTAGAGAGATATGAAATTGGGTCATTAGATTGAGATACGGATTTAGTCAAATCTTTGGCTACATTTACAAAATAATTATTTAGGTCCTCAGGAGAGGTAAGGATAGTGTTGGATAAAGGAGTTTTGTTTCTTAAATCATTTACGATAGACCAGGTTTCTTTAGCTACATTTTTGGCGTTAGAAAGTCTATTATTGTAATAAATATCTTTGGCGGCTTTAATAGTCTTATGATAAATTTTTCTGTATGATTTTACATAATTATGAAAAAAGACACTGTCCGAAAATTTCTTTAAATGAGATAGTGACCGCATGTTCTTAGAAGATATACGTAAACCTTTAGTGGACCAGGGTTTACTTCTTTTATTTTTGATAGGCCTAAGAGGAAAAGATTCAGAAGCTATATTAGTTAGAGTTTTTATAAAACGAGAAAATTCAGTGTCGACATCATAAGTGTGAGAGTCCCAGTCAGTTATTTGACATAGGTGTTTGAAATTAATGAAATTTCTAACGGAAAAAATACGGCCTACTTGTCTAGAGGAATTTTTGGCTTTGGATGTAATTGAAAATTTTGTGAAAATTGCTTCATGATCGGAGAAACCTGGACTTAAGACATTACATTCGACGGAGCTAGGATCGAAAGAAGACACAACGTAATCTATAGTACTGGCACTTGTCTTAGTAATTCTGTAAGTAGATGGATGGTAAGGATGGACTGAAGACATTCCTGAGCAGCACACACACTGGAAAAGTCAATATTGAAATCGCCACATAAGATTAATTTGCTTTTTACAGGAAGGGACTCGAGCAAACTTAGAAGGTTATGGCAGAATAATTGCACATCAGCATCAGGTGTTCTATAAATACAAATAATATAAAGGTCATAAGTATTGTGATAAACGATAGAAAATTCAAATACTTTTTCAGATAATAAATGATTATACTTTGATATTTCGGAAAAATCGTTGTTTAAAGACATTATCATGGTGCCTCCATGAGTTAAATTAGTTCTATTAAATCTGGCAATT
The DNA here is from genome assembly GCA_030620095.1 of Kuschelorhynchus macadamiae. NCBI lineage: Eukaryota > Metazoa > Arthropoda > Insecta > Coleoptera > Curculionidae > Kuschelorhynchus > Kuschelorhynchus macadamiae. The sequence goes on from JAUTXW010003640.1 coordinate 243,949, forward strand.
GTGGTATAGTTTTTAATAAAAACAGGTTGATTGATGTTTAGCCAGTGCTCAGTGATGGCAATGACTTCTGGAAAATTTAGCTCTTCTAACAAAAGATATAATTCGTCTGTTTTATGTCTTAAGGACTGAATATTAAGAAAAAAAAGATTAAAATTACTATTGGTCAATTTTCTAGAGGGTGCTAGATCCTCTTTTCGCGTCATATTGACTAAAAATTTTTACTTTTTGATGGTGAACCACTAGAATAATATTTACCAGTACTTTCACGAATTTTTTGGAGCCGTAAAATTTTTTCCGAGGAGTAGAAAGATCTATACGCTGCAAGGTCTGAGTCCACTTCAGATGAACCAATCCCATAGGCATCGTGGAAGCGATAATACAACTTGCGCAGGGAGTCCTTGTCACTGGGAAGGCCTTCTGAAGCTAGCAATAATTTAATGCTAGTACTTGTATGCCCCTCAAAACACACACTAGATGGCTGGTCGTGTAGATAAGCAAGAAATAGCCTTAAGGTCTTTAGTAAGGAAGGATCCCTTAATCTGGCTAATATATAGCGACCATTTGCTTTATCCGAATCTTGGGACAGCCGCACTCTTGGTGGAGTCATTGGATCAAACTGCAAAAAATCATCTTTCCTTGCAGTTTTCTCCATGCTTAATTTAGAACCCTCCAGTGCCAATGCTGACAGGGAGGCCATGCAACAAGCTGCTATGGCCTCCCTGTCAGAGCCAATCATGACTGACTTATCCTCCTCAGGCACAAATGTCACTGGTGATTCCAATAATTGAGGCTTTGGTGGAGACAGCCCCCGGCTCTTTGGGATATCTATATTGACATCTTGATGACTAGAAGATGAGACATTATGGGCTGTGGAAGTGGGAGGCGTTTGGATAAGGGTTGGTGAAACTGAATCATTGGTAGGATCAATTATGGTACCAGGTGGCCACAGACTAGCGTTCTTAAGTTGAATTAAGTGATCTTTATTTTGCACCCCAATTTTAAAATCGGAGCGCAAAGTGTCTGCATTCTTAAGCATAGGAAAACAACGCACAAAATTCGTGGTTCCTAATTTTTCTTTGATGTAGTGTACAAGCTGATTTGATTTATACGTGGACGGAATTAAGGATACCACTACACCCTGTTACCCTGTGTTATTTAATAGTATTTAGGTAGAATATTGCACTTGAAAATCAAAAGTAGAAATAATTTGTCACGAAAAATGGCATTGTGTTTTCAATATGTTTTTAGCGTATTGTTTTCATAGGAATTACCGATGAAATTTTTTTTTTCGTACACTAATTAACAATAAAAAAGGAAAAAGTATGCATGCAGTGAGTGGAATTCGAACTCAGGCTATCTAGGTGAGAACCAAAAACAAAACCGAAGTATTAGACCATTAGACCACCATTACTACTGATTAGAAATGTAAAAACAGGTATATAGATTACTCTATAAATTTAAATGGAAATTATAATTTTAAACATCCGGCCACGAATTTTCCCGCTTTAAAGGCGGAATGTTTGGAGATAACTTTTCAAATAAGATATTTTTTTTCACTAGAATCTCCTCTTATTTAGTTGAAAAATTTGCTATGCATTTTCGCCCGCTGTACCGACGTCATTTTCCCAAAGGCAGATACATAATCAATATTAATCAAGTCGGCTATGGATAGTGTTTTAAATTTTAACCTGTTGGACTAACTTTAGAACTAGTACTAACTGTTTAGTGAATACGGTCTAAATCTTAAACCTGGAAGGGGTTTAAGGAAGGTTTAAATATGGGGGTCTAAATTTTGGACCCGATTTATGTTAGTGAATATATAATAATGATTTACTTCTTTGTTTTTGTCTTCACCCGTTTGCTGAATTGAAAATTTCGGCAAAGGTCGACTACTGGTCTTAAATTCGAGTCGTTTCTCAAAGTTTAGCTCGCCAATATAATTGAAAACGGATTATAAAGTCTTAATATTCTAAAACACTGTGGCTACCTTTCTTTAAAACATTAATTTAAACCACAAAATCAACAAACAAAATGTAAAATATTCAAAATAAATTCTATAAAAATACGCAATCGTAACCACAACCTATCACACGATCCACATTAAACACATCAACTGACAAAAATACCATGCAACTACTTTTTGTAAAGAAAGAGTTAAATAAGTGTATCTATTAATACTTTTAACAAGTAGTATAATAAAAAAATAATAAAAACACGAAATGAATGGACATAATTAAATTTAAAAGTAGTAGAATAATGTATGTTTAATAATAATTTTAACAAGTAAGGCAATAAAAAAATAATAAAAATACGAAATGAAAGGACACAAATTTAAAATTAGTAGAATAATGTGTATTTATAAATAATTTTAACAATAATAATGGGTGAGGATTTTAAAGTGTTACAAGGCGATATTGGAAGAATAGTTTGGAATTTTTGTATAAAAATTTGATAAGTTAAGAGAGAGGCAGATACACAGATTTTAACTTCGTTCATTGATAACTAGATACAGTATCATCCCCGAATTAGGGCAAAATGTGTGTCTGCAAAGAAAGAATTTGCTGCGATATTTTTACTTAGGGATCAAAAGAGCGTTTTGGATAATTCATTTATTCGTATTACTCCAAAATACCACACACGAATAATCACTGTATCAAACAGGGTCTCTAAAAACTTCACAGACAAGTGAAACAATAGGAAACACATGTAAATGTAAATATGAACACAAAAAAATAACGGCGATAGACGGAGGAAGGGAACCGGTAAATACTGCACTTTTACACGTATTGATAATGTTGCAAAACCTATTCAAGCAGCCATAATTAACGAATATTATCAAGATAATGGAATAAACCCGATTGGTAGGCGGTCAAGGCACGATCTCCGGTTAAAAATATTATTAAAAACGTTAGGAGTAGGCTAAAATGCACATTTCAAACAATTAAAAATCAAACACAAATCATCCCAGATCTAATACGTGCAGAGAAAATGAAAAAGTGTTCCACATAAATTTATTATTTCTAGTATGTCTGACCGTTACCTGAAATTGTTGAGAGCTTTTATTTTTCTAAGTACATTTGTAACCATTTTTTAATTATAAACAATTTTGAATTTTTTCACTGTTTCAATTTTCGCATGATAATATGTTTTTCTTTTTAATATTTCCTGTATACATAAATAAAAACTTTTTCTTCCAGGCTCAGTGTTTATTTTTACGAATATTTTTTGTACAACCTACAAAAATTGTATACCTCAAAGTATGAACCAACTGAAAACTAAAAAAAATTGTACCCTTTGCAACTGAACTTCATTAACGTCTATAGTAACTTAGAAAACACGACCATATTTCCCAAAATGGAGTATATTTGTCGTACATATAGTAATAGTTACAATACAGAGTTCATGGACCTGGAAAAGAGAACATTACTCTTCAAAAGAATACATATCTTGTCCTTCTAGCTAGACTATAATTTCCTCAACAAGCTCCGCGGTTGTTTTTTTTGTTTAGCTTCTCTAAATTTTAGAAATTATAAAATAGGTTATTAGAAAATTAAATTATAATTTGAGCCACCCCCTTAATACGTAACACAAGAATTCCTTCTATATTTTGTTTTTTAAATTAAATCATGATGATCGTCCATAGTTCAGGTTTTTAACTCACCTCTATGGTATAAACTATGCCTTCAATTATTGTACAGAGAAAAAATTATTGTGCGATCAAACCTCCACCGGTTGATCTTGTTTCTCCTAGAAATAATGTTCATTGTACCTAAGTGTTTGTAAAGTAAAACTGAAAGCGTTTTAGGTATAATAATAATACGCACCTCTGAATGGTTAATCACTTCCGCCAAAACTAGTTTATAAAAGCAAATCTAATTTAATTTAGTACTTAACAGTGTTTTGTGATCTAAGATCTAATTGACAACAGATTTAAAACTAAAAGACTAAAATGTAAATATTCTCTGTACTCAACACGGTCGAACAACACAAAAGCGTTATATGATGCGTTGTCGATGCCAATCGTGTAAACTCGGAACTCCTACAAATCTGTTCCACAGACTCTTGTAAACCTCTCCGGACTCTCCGGAGATCGCGGTGCGAGGCATGGATAATGTGTCGCGGCCAGCCAACGAGTTTATACGCTCAGAATGATAGAGGGAATTTCCAAATTTAAAAAATATATAAATTATGTTTTACTTTATTTATTTGTTTCTGTTTGGAGATATTGTTTGGGGGGTCATTGACCACTTGTCCTAATGGAGGAGCCGCCACTGAAGGTGTAGCCCAATTTAGTTAGTAGTTTGTACGCTGATTTTTTAACACCGCCATTTTGTACCAGTTAATTCCTGTATCCTACATTAAATTTTGCTGCAAGTCAAATCAATTGATTAAGAAGATTTTTTTTACGTTAAGTTTTAAACATTTTATTCGGTCGTCATTTTGTTTCGCCGTTTTGAATTAGTATCACGATTTTACCAGTTTATCTCTATAATCCACTTAATGATTGCACAAAATTTGAAATTAATTTAATAAGTAGTTTTTCAGGCCTATTTTTTAAATAATTTATTATTGCGTCATTTTGTTTTGCTGTAATGGATTCGTACCAAAATATTACAGATTGATTTTTATATAACACTTGATTATGGGGCAAAATTTGAGGTAAATTGAATAAGTAGTTTTTTAGTAATATTTGTTTTAATATTTCATTTATAAGGTTTCCTTGAATTAATTTACGGTGTTGTCGTCTAAAAATAGTTTTTATTTTCTTCACGCAATCTGTTTTGTCCAGCTGATAGATTCGACCGACGAACGGCGAGTTAGAATTTTTGATAACCTTGTTGTTGATCCCTGTTTCATACCTTGATATGTCAGCTTTTTCTGATATTCTTCTAATTGTCGCTTCAACGGCACTATATGGAGGAGACCCGACCAGCAAAATTGAGAGACGGATAACCAACCTTATAACCTATCAGCAGAGGAGGAGAAGATGTTAAGGCCAAGCAGCTCAAGGATCCCGCGGTTCTACGGAGTACCTAAAATATACAAGGTTAATGTACCACTTCGCCATATCGTCAGTGCAACAGGATCTCCTATTTGCAAAATTGGTAAATATTTTTCAAATATTCTTAATAATTTTACAGGAAAAACACATTCATATATTAGAAACTCTACGCATGTTGTAGAAAAACTTAAATCAATCCAATTAGATCCGAAAGATATCTTAGTCAGTTTTGATGTAGAATCGCTATATACGAATGTGTCTATAAATGATTCAATTTCCATAATATCAGACTTATTTCACTATAATAATATTAGCAACTCACTTTTAGATCTGATTAAAGCATGTCGCACATCAATATATTTTGTTTTTCAAGGAATTTTTTACGAACAAGCCTCAGGAGCAGCTATAGAATATCTGCTATCGCCAGTGGTAGACAATAACTTCATGGGAGCTTTTGAGGAAGAAGCCTTGGAGTCGTCTCCATTAAAGCCAAAATCATGGTTCAGATATATAGATGACACTTTTGTAATATGGCCGCATGGTCCAAAGAGCTTCCCTAGGATCCTAATCAACAATATGCTAATATAAAATTTACAATGGAAATTGAAACAGAGGGCACAATTCCCTTTCTAGATGTTCTTGTACAAAGGAATGGGGATGGTTTCTTAGGACACTCTGTATATAGAGAACTAACGCACATGAACAGGTACCTAAATGCAAATTCTCATCATCATCCAGCACAAAAGCAATCAGTCATTAATTCATTTGTTTACAGAGTCCTCGCGATTTGTGACCAAAGTTCTTTATAATAACTTTTTGATCTGATCCCTTATACTTATTCTGAATATCCTCTATCTTTGAAATAAGGGAGATACGAGGGGAGATACCCCTCAAAAGTGCCTACAGTGGGATACCCTGTACATTGTACAATTTTCTAAATACAGTTAAAATATTGGGTTATTATAAAAGTTTCTAAACAAAATTGATGCTTTAACCTTACTTACAAATAGGTAAAATTCTTAATAAATAAATTTGTTACAAACACCACTGCAGTACTTTTTCACTGTATAAGCAATGTTAGGAAATTTAGCTATTATTCTATTGTTGCCTATCAGACTTTTTAGAGGTAAAACCAATGACAATACCTGTTTTTTTTTAATTTAATTAATTAAAGCGAGAATTTTTTTGGTTTTTTACATTTTTTTCTAATATTTCTGCTTTAACTGGACTAGAAAGTGTATAATAATATGAAGTATTAAACACACTGTGGACTTATTGCATGATTTAATTGCATTACCCGTCGAACAAAATATTTCATAACACCTCAGAGCAGACTATGTAGATCTTGTGTTCCTAAAATAGCAAATTTCAATTAGTTCTCAAGAAGTTGAATGCGTCTTTATTAGGAGTGTGGGCGGATAACATCAAAGCAGAATAGATGTTAAATACAAATTAGTACTGTTAGAAGCTACCTAAATTACATCGTAATTTTGTAACACATTTATACACGTTTTTTGCTATTCAGCAAAAACCATAAACGGAAAAGAATGTTGTGTATTCACAATACATACTATTTTGAATAAGTTTTAAGTACAGGATGTTTCACGAAAGTTAATACTTGATTTTACTCCCTTATGGTTTAACCAACACTGCTGGACATAGGCCAGTAGATTTAGATATCTCCCGGGAGAAAAATACTGTCCGCAGGTATTTCCTAAACCCAAACAATACACCACTTTAACATAACAACAAGAAGATCGTTAACGGAAACCATTTAGAAACCTAATATCTGGGAAATATCTGCGAACCAATGGAGTAGGTAAAGGATGATAATATGGGTTTACAATTTAAAAAATAGAGTTTTTTTTTATTTTTACTGGATCCTAACTCCAAATAGTACACCACCCTAACATAAAAACTAGAGGATCGTTAACGAAAACCATTTAGAAACTTAACATCTGGGAAAAAACTGGGGACCAACAAAATAGTTAAAGATTAATAATATGGGTTTCATGCGGGATATAGAATTTACCTCTGTGTCCTTGTTGTTATATTAGAGTGGTGTATTATTTGGGGTTAGGATGCAGTAGTTTTTTAAATTGACGACGTTTTGCAACTTTATTGTTACATCCTCAGGACACATAAATTTTATATCCTGTATAGAACCCATATTATCTCCTTTACTCCGTTGGTCCGCAGATATTTCCTAACGCCAAATAATATACTACTCTAACATAACAACAAGAATATCGTTAACGAAAGCCATTTAGAAACTTAATATGTGAGACATATCTGTGAACCAATGGAGTAGGTAAAAACTGATATTATGGGTTTCATGCAAGATATCTATGTATGTGTCCTGAGGATGCACAATAAAGTTGGGAAATATCGACAATTAAAATTTTTTTTTTATCTCTATTTTAACCCAAGATAATACACCATTCTAACCAAAAATGTTTAACATGTTACTAGGTCATTCTTATCTGATCTTTAATTTTTTATTAAAATTTCAAGACATTTTTTTCATGCTGCATTTTTAAATACTTCATTAAGACGCCATTTTGTTCCAACATACTACTTGATATTTTTGCAAAATCTGAGATACATTAGACGAGTAGTTTTTTAATATTAATTTTTTTTCACATTTCGCTAGTTAGCCATTTTGCTTCGTCATATTGAATTTTTACCAAAATGTTACCAGGTCATCTCTATATAACCCTTAATTTTTGACCAAAATTTGAATTCAATCGCGTAAGTAGCCTTTAAGCAATGCCGCGAACTAACTGACAGACAGACGGTTAGACGGACCGACGGAATTGATAAAACATATTTTTTGGCATCTAATGATGTTAAATCGCAAGGGTGTTTAAAATCGGAGAGGGATATTTTTTCACGGTTACAAACATTTTATTTGGCCGCCATTTTGTTCAGCCATCTTAAATTAGTACCACAATTTTACTAGTTGATCCCTATACCACAATTAATTATGACACACAATTTGAAATCAAAGTATTAAGCAATTTTTTCAGACTCAATTTTTAAATATTTCATTAAGCCGCCATTTTGTTCCACCGTCTTCGATTCGTACCAAAATGTTACCAGTTGGTTCCAACATAACACCTGATGTTTTTGCAAAATTTGACATAAATTTGATGAGTAGCTTTTTAATAATAATTTCTCAGTCAATCGTGAAAGTAGTTTTTTACCTACGACGCGAACAGACAGACCGACAGATCGACGGATTTAAGAAAATATGTTTTTCGTCATCTAGAGACCCTGAAACGTGAAGTTCTAAAAAAATCTCAGAGGGTGATTTTTAGGAAAACAGTGTAAATCGTTGTGTAAATAATAGTATTTCATTAACAATGTTTGAAAATCCCATTTAGAGTTATAAAATATTTCCTGAAGATAATGTACAGGGGGTTTCATTTCAAAATGTTGAGGAATTTGACAACTCTGTGTCAGTGGGTGGGGTACTAGGCAGTAAATAAAAACTAAATTTGTCGTTTTTATAGCTCAGAAAGAGTCTTAAAAAATACCAAAATACCTCAATTGTTGAGGTCTAAAAATGTACCAACTAATGACGATAAATGCTATAAATCCGAGACGTTGTATCAAAAACCCATCAAGTTATATGTGGTTGAAAGCATCATGAATAGCGTATACATATACACAGTGTCTCATTTAAAATAAGAAAGTTGGTACCTACCCACGAAAAACAACGTACCCTGTATATATGAAAATAATTTTTTGTGTTCAACTTTTCGCTCTTTTGATGAAATATATTGTTTTTTGAAGATTTTAGGTAACTATATACTGTATTTAGATTACATTTATTCGGTCAAAATATTTTTTTTATATTTTGGACAATTTTTTTTTGAAGATTTGTAAACAGTTGTAACTTTGTGTGAAATCATGCCTCTTATCAACGACTCGCCAGCAAATATTCGAGAAAATATCATTTTTCAGCAGGGTAATAAGCGCCTCTTACCACACGGTTGCACCAGTAGTAAATTTCCTTAATCAACATTTTCCATTGTGGATAGGAAGACATGGTTTAATATCCTGGCCACCACGAAGCCTTGATTTAAGCCCTTTAGACTTCTTTTTGTGGGGTGCACTAAAAAATAAAGTTTATAAAAATAGATCTAATAATAGAAATGGGTTAAAAATCAGGGAAGAGATCAATAATTTTAATGCATCTAATTCGGTAAGGAACGCTATTCGAAAAATGGAGGCTATTTACACTTCATGTATCGCAATGGACGGTGGCCATATTGAAAATTTTTTATAATCTGTTTTAATCATGTTTAATACTCAGTTAGTTATTAGTTATACCATGTGGCACAAGATATTTTTTTTTCTCTCCCTTATTTTCGTAAACATTAAATAATAAGAACATAAATTACATAATATTTCTCTTTTATTTGTATTTTCTAACATTATTTATAGTCGCTATCTGTGTTAAGGAAATGAGAATAATGCTTAGATTACGACATTTTTATTTTAGCCCACCTCATCTGTTTACTTATATTAAAAAAAAAAAATCAAATCAGAAAACGGCTAATAAAATCGAAACTGTTCATTTAAAGTATAGGACATATATCTCTGACGTGAGGGCAAACGAGTATAAGTCAAAATTTGGGGAAAATGAGTTTAAGTCATTTTTGCCCATATATTAGGCTTTTGCATCAATTGGTCCTAATAGTATAAGTCTATTCCAAAAGAAATAAAAAATATTAACATTGATTTAAATAGTTTAATTCTAAAATTACCAATTTTTAGTGGGCATAATAGTACAAGTCAAGTTATACTGTTTTGAGCACCAGTAATTAAAAGATCCAAATAGTACAAATATACTTATACTATATCAATCATGGTTTAGCGTTGACTTGTACTGTTTGGATCAAGTATTAGTTTAAAATGTGAGGTTAAGTTTATTGTTTTTGTGTGTACAAACTTGTTTACTTTCCAACTTTTCAGTGATTTTCTGAAGTTTTTGAGAGAAAAAAAGTATAAAAATGTGCTCAAATAGGTCCAAAAAATTGGTAGAACTGGCTCGAATTGATTTAGGTAAGTTCATTCTTCAAATGCGTAATTGAAAAGATGTAAATCAAGTGTGTGTGTGTGTGTCTGTAGGTCTAGATCCATCGATATTCGAAGAGCAAATTCAATCAAATTCGTTAACAAATAATAATATTGAGTTATACAGCGATAATAATAACTACTATAACGAGGCTCCTTTAAATCACTATTATGACGAAGACGAAGATGCTGGTAATAAGACTGGTAAGTAGACTTTCCAAATCATAAGTCAAGTAAACTTTCATTCGTAAGTTCATTTTTGTAGTTAAATTTGTGTCTCTTTGATTATAATAAAGTATTTACATACCTTCCACGGTATTTAGTTTTTCAGTATTCAATTAAACAAGATGTAATTTTTTTTAGATACTTCACTAGACAAAGAACAGGCAATGTGATAGTATGACATTGGAAACAGACTCTATACAAAATTCTGAACATTTCACGCCAGGTATTTTCCAAATTATTAAAGTATTAGGAATACCTTTTTAGTATAATTTGTTTTTTTCAGAACCTTCCATAGAAGAAATTAGCGCTTCGCCACAGATTCCACATGAAATTAATAGTGATCACAGCATCCAGGATAAGACGTATATTCCAGACACGGATAGTTCAAGCGAAGATAACATTCCATTAATAGCAATAAGGGATAAATTACTTCAAAGAAACAATCTTCCTAGACAAGAGCAACCCAAAACAAGAAAGAGGTCAAAAGAAGGTCCATTTACAAGAAAAAAAAACAGGAAAGAACAAAGAAAAGAAACACAGGACAAAGTTATATTACTTCAAAGGGGAAAGAAGTAAAGCAGAGAGAAATGAAAGCCCTTCGCAATTGTAGGACGAAATGCCGGGAAAAAATCTCCGAAGATATTAGACAAGTTATTTTCGAGGACTACTGGAGTCTTGGAGCTCGAGATAAAAGGGTAGCTTATATTGCTAGTCACTCAAACACAACGACCACAGCTGTTAAAAGAAAACGGACTACCGACACTACCAAATCAAGAAATCGTAACGTTAGTCATTCATTTTTTTTTAAAGTTAACGGAGAAAAAGTTAAGGTTTGTCGAGGATGCTTCATGAATGTATTGGATGAAACACAAATGTTTATTACCGTTGCTCTAAAGAACTCTCAGCTTTCCGTATCTGGAGTTGTACGGCCTGATAGCAGAGGTCGCCATGAACCGAAAAATAAACACTCTCCCCAGGTGCTACAAGAAGCAATTGATCACATTAAGTCATTCCCTGCTCACCAATCTCATTACACGAGAAGAACAAACGATAAGAAGTATTTGTCTCCTAGTTTGACGCTTCAAACAATGTATGACCTGTATTGTGAAAATAGGGAAAATGTAGTTTCTAGACGCATTTATGAGACAGAATTTCATAAGCTAAAGTTAGCTTTTAAGAAACCGAAGGTCGACACATGTCATAAATGTGACGTATTTCAAATGCAATTAAGGGTGGCTGAAGAGAGTAGCAAAGAGATCATAGAAAACGAGAAAGATGCTCACCATCTTGATGCGGACAATGCATACAAGCAGAAAGATTCTGATAAATCATTGGCTAAACAAAACGACGATACCAAATGTTACTGTTTCGATTTGCAACAATGCCTCCCTACGCCTTTCGTTAATTCCAGTGTTTCTTTTTACAAAAGGCAATTATGGACCTTCAATTTAACCATTCATGATATGGGAAGTGGCGAAGTCACTTGTTTCATGTGGCATGAAGCTGAAGGAGGACGTGGAGGAAATCAGATTGCCACATGTATCTTTACGGAACTTCTATCTGTGCCAGAAAACGTTAAGCATATTATTCTGTACTCCGATACATGTGGCGGTCAGAATAAAAACTCGCACGTTGCTGCAATGTTCCTAACTTTGATGCAACAAAAACAGTCATTGCAAACAATTGATCACAAGTTTATGGTTAGTGGTCATAGCCATATGGAGTGCGATGTTGACCATGCGCTAATAGAAAAGCAGAAAAAAAGGCTGTGTACTGACATCTTTCATCCACACGACTGGTATCAGCTCGTTAGAAGTGTGGGCAAAAAAAGAAAGTTTGTAGTCAAGGAACTAACCCATGACAAATTTTTAGACTTTGCTGATTTATATAAAAATGAGCTAGTATTGCGCAAGAAAGATTCTTCTGGGAACTTATTCAAATGGCATGATGTTCAATGGCTTCGCTATACAAAAGAGCACGCTACAATATTGTTTAAGAAAAGCTTATCCAATGAAGGCGATTTTCAGGAAATTTGTTTTGCTAGACGTGGAAGGAACGTTGCATTATCACCGAAACCATGCTATTCACAACGGCCCTCAATATCAAAAGAAAAAAAGGATGATTTAATACAATTACTGCCTTTGATATCACCAATTTTCAGACAATTTTATCTTGATTTACCAACAAGTGAGACCGCACAGGACACCTACCCGGATGTTGTAGAGTTCAGTGAAGATTAAAATATTATTTTACATTATTTCCGAGTTCTTTTTGATACTAGCTTGTAAATTTGATTTCAAAATAAAAATGTATTTGCACTTTATTCTGCTTTTTTTGTGGCCATAAGTACTATTTTTTGTAGGTCAAAATAGTATAACTCATATTTTTTCATGTTAAAATAAAAAAAAATTAAGAAATATTTTTAAAAAATCATTTAACAACTTTAAAAATAATAAAATAAAATGCTTTTGTTGTTGGTAAAGCTTTTTTTGCTAAATAATAAGCGAAATCACAAAAATTCTGACCTTCAAATACTTTAAACGCGTTTTTCTCGATTCGTCGATTTTTGACTTGTACTCGTTTGCCTACGCACCATAGATATATGAGTAATGATAGGTAATTGAACACTGAATCAGATAAAATAAAAATATATAAGGTGTTCTATTTGAAAAACAGGAGATTTTTACATTTAAAGTTCTGTTTGTTTTGCTCTCCATTTTTAACACCCTGTATATTAATTGGTAAGACCAGCATAGAAACTCGTTGAATTGAACCCTTAGTAATGTATATTTAGGATATTAGTCAGTTCCATTAAAGTTTTATAGGTAAAAAATTTTTTTTTTTTAAAATATGTTTTTTTAAAAACTCAATTTACTCAAAAACGATAGAGAATTCAAATATAGATGTTATTATAAAAACTTTTGCAAATTAACAGTAGAATCGAAATATGTGATAATATATAATGTATCCCATTTAAATTAAGAAAGTTGACATGTGTCACGTCAAAACGAAACACCCTGTGTAAATAAAAGTGAAACAAAATAAAAACTTAATTGAATCCAAACAACATTTGTATTTAACTTTTTGTCGTAACTATTACCGTTTTCTAAATAAGGTACTGTATCATCATAAAATGGCCACCCTGTACTGCTACCTCCAAACTCGACACGTCTTCTACAATCACTCGATGTGGCGTATTTTCGTCCGTTGAAGGCAGCTTGGCGCAGTGTATTGGAGAAGTGGAAGCAAAAAAATAGAGGGGTCCTTTCAAAGGCCGTCTTTCCAATGCTTCTGAACGAGTCGATCGAAAGAGTGGGAGTAAATTCCGCAAAAAAATCTATTTCAGGATTTAAAGCTTGTGGAATAGTACCCTGGAACACAAACGTTGTCTTTAAAAAAATCCTAGAAATAGACTCGGTAGAAAAAGCTTGGTCCGATGCTCTTTTAAGACATTTAGAATCCTACAGAACCCAACCAAAGGACGACAATCCAAAACGTGGAAAAAAAAATGGACGTTCCTGCGGGAAAAAGCATTTCGGCCAAAGATTTAATAACCACATTAGAAGACAACGACGAAAACCTGCAAAATGAAGATCCATTAGAAGGAACGTCGTACTCCATCTGCGAAGAGGATGAAGAGCGAAATAGCAACGAAGCAGGGGCTGAATATGACCTACCGTCCTTTAACTATTTGGACCAAAATTTGGAAATCGGAGATTACGTGATTGTGAAATTTATTACCAGTAAACGTGATAGAAAATTGATTGGTAAAATAGACAATATAGGTGAGAAAAATGAGTTTGTCGTAAATGCATTAAGGAAACAAAATGGCAAAAAACACATATTTTTTGTATACCCGGTTGTTGCTGACGTAACAACTGTTACAAGAGAACAAATTTTAAAGAAATTAACCTTAAGCAGCGTCAATCGCGGAAGCCATTGTTTTTTACACGAAGACTTTTTTTCAGTAGAATAATTTTATGCTAAAATGTTGGACTTATTGCTTAGTTTTGTTGAATTTACTGCTTAGTTTTATTGAGGTTACTTGTGTTTTATTTTCTTTCTATTTGATGTTCTTAACCTAGATTAAGTATTATTAAATGGCTGATTTACTAATAATAAAGAGTTTAGAACACATTTTTTTTCGTTTTTTGTCATTTTATTTTAAAAACTAATGTTTAAAACTATATTCAATTATTCACTTACCCCCCACGTATGGGGTAAAGTGGATCAACATTTGGTGATCAATAATTTAAAAAATACAACTGAAATAACTCTAAGCTCTGGGGATATTAAAAAGAAGGTACTAATAATTCATAAATTTTTGTCTTCGAAAGATTTAAATCTATATTTCACAACAATACGTTTAAAAAGCCTCAATTTTTTATCCACTTTACCCCATTTGACGGTACTCTAAAAGTGCTGTTTACAGTATTTTCTTTAATTTATCCATAGTCGAAAGAAAAATAATCAATTTAGATCCTGTAGATACCGATTCGCGCATCTTATCATTCGGTAAACTGGTAATAGATGCTCAAAATTTGAAATTAATCTAAAAATAGATTTTCAGACTGATTTTTTTAAATAATTTACTAGGCCGTCATTTTGTTTTGCTGCCTTGGATTCGTGCCCAAATATTACAGGTTGATTCTTATGTAACATTCGATTTTGTGCAAAATTTGAGTTACACTGGGTAATTTGTTTCTTAATAATAATTTTGTTAAAAATAAATTTCACTAAGCTTCGACTTTGTTCCTTAATATTGGATTGATCAAATTACTACCAGGTCATCCCCACATAACCCCTAATTTCTGACGAATATTCACGTCAAACGGGTAAGAAGTATTTTAGCTACGTCGCGAACAGACAGACAGACCAATGGAATTGAGAAAACATATTTTTTTGGCACCTAGGAATCCTGAAACGTATATATATATATATATATATATATATATATATATATATATATATATATAAAACCTGGATTTTTTCACGATTATAAACAGTTCATTTGGCCGCCATTTTGTTCCGCCATATTGAATTCGTTCCACAATTTTACCAGTTTATCTCTATATCACAGTTAATTCTTGCACAAAATTTGAAATAACTCTATTAAGTAGTTTTTTCAGACTGAATTTTTAAATATTTTATTAAGACGCCATTTTGTATTGCCATCTTGGATTCGTACCGAAATTTTGCTAGTTAATTAATATCTAATAGGTACTTGATTTTTTGTGCAAAACTTGAGGTAAATTGGATAAGTATATTAATAATAATACTTTTTTCAACGTTTGACTAGGCCTTTATTTTGTTTTTCCATTTTGGATTTTTACCAAAATGTTACCAAATCAACTACTGGGGGCGACTTTTTCACTATTTTTACTTCTCTATTACGAGGGAAGTAAAAATGATCTGCTTCTTAATCATTGTAGGGTTAAAAATGAAACAAACATTATAAGTTTTTTTTATATTTACAAATACAGTACATGTCAATGTAATAAACATCATTTTTGTTCTTAGTACAATTTTTTTTTCTTAGTTGCAAACGTGTCAGTTTCTTTAGTTAACTTTTTATTTCGTAAATGGCGATTGCCGGGGGTTCCACTCTTCCACATCTCGTTACAGCGTAAATGGTGATTTGGACAGATTTGGACAGATCGAGGGAATGCATCATGGCGCTGGTCCTCGTGCCACTCATCACTTTGGTGGCCAGAGTCCCGTTGACGAAGATGTCGTAGCCCTGAACTTGGTCGTTTTTGGGCGAGTTCCACTTCACAATCAGACTGTCGTCCGTGATCCTCCTTATATCGACCACCTCAAAGCCTGCCAGGTCCAGTTTTTGACAGTCCTTTTCCTCTTTCTGAATGATTTGAGGTAATGAGCAGTCACAATCGTTTTCCTTCTTGCATTCATCAGACGGTTTGTCTTTTTTTTTCTTGTGCTTGTGCGTTCTGACTTCGACCGCTTTGGACGCTGTTGCGCGCAACTCATTCGCAGGCGCCGTACCTTCATCCTTCAACTCGACGGGTGCGTAAATCACGTTAGTTTGCAAACTGCGCACCTGCCCTTGGGACAACGATTTAACATCGTCGGCAGGATCATAGTCCAAAGCTATGGGGATCTTTCCGGATTCGTCCATGACTTTATCGAAGACGTCGGGAGTGCCTCGCTGCGACAACTCCGCCGTCATGGCTTCGATCATCTTGTCCTTTGCCTTGCACTTGGCTTGAAGATTGTTAAGCGCCATCTGGAGGCCGGACATGGTTTGACCGAAGACCGAAGCCTGCTTAACGAACGGCTTACCGCTACCAACGGGAAACATATCTTTACCCATGGTCTGGGCTATACTCTGGGTGCTTCTGAACTCGGCTTCGGTGCAGGCACACTTGATTTTCTCCAGTGTCCTTTTTATCTCTTCGATTTGTTCTTTGCATTCGCAATTCTCCTTGTTCGCGGCTTGGATGCTCTTCACCAAGGCCACGTTGTCCATAGTCTTGACGGATTCTTTTATCTTAACTAAATCCACAGGTTTACCAGCGGCGGCTGCGATGGAGGCTTCCCTGGCTACGGGATCTGCACAGGGCTTGCAGCGGCACAATCCGCAATCGCATCCCGATGGATGTTCGGGATACATTTGGTGGACGTCCGGCTTGGGCAGTACTATCGTGTCGTTACTCAGGTAACCATCTCCTGCGGTGCTGGGCGGTAGGTCAATAGGAGTCGCCATGGACCGTCCGTGTTGAGAGGACACCTTGGAAGTCAACGGCATGCTGGTCGACGGTATCGTGGTGGAAGGAGCTGTTGTCGCAGTTGGGGTTTTGTCCAACGTTGTCGTATTAAGTACACCTGAAATGACATTTTTTGTTTTAGTGACATGCAGGAGGAAGAGTTAAATTACGCGCATGGTTTATTAGCACAAATGTTACAATAAATGCAGCTAAAATTAAATAAAGCTAATCAGCTTTATCGCGATTCGCGATATGAGGAAATAAATTATTGCCGTTGGTTTGTTCATTGGTGTTGCACTTAATTATGAAGTTAAAGGGAGAACTTAAAAAGTTTATGGCAGTGATAGAAACGAGATTCTATAGCCCTTCGTGTATTTAAAATAACATTAAGCGGATATATCGTACTCATAGAGGATATTTTTAAAAAATATTCATGTTACTGGCGTTATTGTCAAGCCCCAGAGAAGCAAATTTTAAATTGGGTACTTTGGGTATGCATACTGGATGATACAAAAAAATAGGTCTCATGTTGTATAGAGTGATCCAGATAACTGTTTAAATGGAAATATCTAGGTTATTTTTGAAAATGGAAAAATACTTCCAAATAAAATTTGTTTGATTTGATCTGCTTTTTAAATAAATAAGCTTTTTATTTCCAACACCTAAGTACCCAATTATAGGAAATTTATATACATTTTTATAAAATATATAATGTATTATAAAGACTAACTAGACTAAACTATGTGATATGATATGAACAAAAATGAAAAAGAAACAAATATAAACAATATGAAAAATAAAATTGTATAGTAATTAACAAGAACAAATACTCGACAGTTAAAGAGAACTCAACGGCAATATGGTAATTTACAAAGGAAAGCCAGCAATCTCAAAAATACGAGCCCAAACGCAGGATAAAGTGCCGACATTAACATTACAAACGCGTGGAACACGGAACGGTACCTTTCCAAGCAAGAAAGGACAGCCTATTCTGTTAGGGAGCAAATTATGCAGAAAAGTCACAACTTGAAGGTCTCTACGCACAGCCAGAGGCAACTCCCCAAATCTGGATAAGATTACATTATTATCGAGTCCCATCCTCCCTGAACATCAGATATTTAAGGAATATTCTTTGAACAGCTTCATCCGAACCACTACGGCAGTTGTATAAAGGATACCATATGATGGAACCATAGTCGAAACTGGATCTGAGAAAAGAATAATAAAGATGTTTAATCGGGAGAGAGTTAGTAAATTGTTCGCAATTCCTAATTAGAACTCCCAACATTCTTGAAGCACCAGACACCATTTGCTCAATATGCGGAATAAATGTAAATTTTTCATCAAATATTATTCTTTATCCTTTACGATTGTTGATTTAGCAGAAAAAATCCCATCAATCGAATAGCAAAAGGCAACAGGAAATTTTGTTCTGTGGTAGGACTTGACGTGACATTTAGAAACATTCAACAACAATCTTGATGGTTTTTGCTTCTAATATACGTTAATATATCAAAATAAGGGGTAATATTAATTCTCAATTCAGAGGAACATGCTTCCTTTGCAGCCTTATCAACTTGTTCGTTGCCAGCTATACTATTATCATTATTGATCTATATAAAAATTGTTTCCACTTCATTGGCATAAAGTTTTAAAAGGTAATTAACCATGTTTGAAATAATTGGATGTTTACAATGTGAACTGTATCTAAGGGATAACATTACAGATGATGAATCCCACAAAATTGTAAGTTTTTTTTTGTGATTATTAACGTAAATAGGTATGCTCTAGTGATTTTAATATTGGAATAGCCTCAGCTGTATAGATTGATGCCATGTCATTACATTTAAATTGTTGAATTATGTTGCCTTGAGGAATACTGAATGCACAACGTCAGGGGCGTGGGGTGAAATTTTAAGAAAGGCAAGCCATTTCTAGAAACTTACCTATTTGTAATGTAATTCGATTCTTCGATCATATTTTGCAAATTCGTCAATGACGTCATCATAAAAACGTCGATGCTCCGACATATTTTGGAGAAGTTTATTTTCAATGGACAACAGCGATGTATGCGAAAGTCTCTTCTGCCCCGTTGAATTTCTCAGGAAATTTTTTATACGTTTAAGTGTCGAAAAATTGCGTTCTACTGATGAACTTGTGGCAGGTATTGTTAATACTAATTCACACAATTTCGACACTCCGGTGTAAGCATTTTCCAGCTCCTTGTTTTTTAAAAATTGCATTAGTTCCTTAGCGTTATTTTTTGCGCTAATGTCATCAGTTTCGTAAATCACTTTTAGTTCAGATCGCAGTAACACTCAGTCGAAGAACTGGCCATAATAAAGAAGAAGAGCTTCTGGAAAAGTTTTTCCAGAAATTACAGAGCTCGATGAATTTACAATCATTTAAACCGTTAAATCTATACTTTATTTTTTGCTGAATTTGATCGATTATTTCATAAAAGGGGCGTCTGTATGATGTTTGAACATTTCCCACCTTGTCTGTTCGAAGACGCTTGACTTGTGGCTCTACATTTAACGTCATCATTTTCTCCCAAAATAGGCCAAAGTCATCTCTTTTTTGGCTTAACATGGACTTAAAATCATCCACTTTTTTTAGGCAAAAAGCAATATCATTTGTTTTAGTTTGTAATATATTAAAAACATTGTCCGAGAATGGAAATATTTCTGAAAAATATGTTCAACAAATAATTAAAATTAAAATCTCGTTTCAAACAGTCCAAAAACCCCCTCGAACTATTTATTGCTTCTTAGTCCCACGTTTCTATTATATTCTCAAATAGTTCAATCAGTGGTTCACAATTTTCAGATACTGTCAACACAAGTCTTCCATTATAGTTCCACCTAGTAGGAGCTACTTTGGGCAATCGTTTGTGGACAATGGAGTCCAAAGCTTGTGTACGTTTTGTTGACTTGGAAAAAAAAGCAGCCATGCCACTTAAAGTAACGAAAAATACTTTACACTCTTTAATGTGATTGGGAGCACTTGGGAAAGTTTCTCGAACTTTAGCTTGCAGACCCCCTAATTGTCCTGCTATCACTGCAGCTCCATCATAGCTTTGAGCAACTCATTTTTTCACTCCATTAATTTCTTTAGTAACGTTATAAACTACGGTATATAATGCATCTGCTGTACGATTTTCGGACACATTCTTAAAACCTAAAAATCGATCTTGAATACTTGTTTTAACAAAGCGTATCACATAGATAATTGGCTAAAATTAGTGATATCAGTTGTTTCGTCCAGAACAATAGCAACGAACCGCGCCTCGCGAATCTCCTGCTTAATTCTTTTTAGAATAATGGTTGCAACAGCGGAAATTAAATTATTCTGGATTCCATTCGACGTTCCGCGAAAAACGCTAGACTCCTCTAAATGATTTTTTAAGCAATCATCATATTTAGCCATTAAACTAAGTAAATCTTAAAAATTTCCTCTATTTGAAGAAACCCTTGTTTCGTCATGACCTCTAAATCCCAATTCGTGCTGTCCGAGAAAACAAACAACATCGATAAGTCTTCTTAATATTTTCCTATTTTTATCGACTGGTTCATTGTGTTGGCGGTAACTAATTACCAACTGTTTATTAAGGGCGTGTTTAATTCTGGTTTTGCCGAAGACTTTTTCTTTTATGACGGCCTGTAAATGCGCTTTGGACATAATGTGTCTTTTTACAGCTTTATGGAAATTGTTTAAATCGGAAAAACCAGTTTTATTCCAGAGACCTCTTTCATTTTCAAAAAGTAAACATGGCCAACAAAATAATTTACTTATATTTTCACACCCTGTTAGCCATTTAAATTGTTCGTATTGTTTTTTCAGATAAAAATGTTTAATACAGTTTTTCATTTTTGTGGGTAAATTTTTCATAGGCGGTTTTGCCCTTCCTTTGGAAATTATTTGAAGCTTATCAGCGAAGTTTAATGTCGAAAATCCCTTTATTATTAAGACACACATCACACATTCACACACATTCTTCTTACTAAATTCTCCAACATTTTCAACGTTATTACCGACAGCCGAAGTTGACGGTATTTGCATATCCACGTCCGTATTATTGTCTTCCATATCGCATCATGCATGACGCGCCGTACCTATCACACAACACACGGATAGCCTTTCAAGCAAAGAACCTACTCCAACTATAGCTTCCGCCCCCACTTAAAGCACTCGACTGAAATGTAAAAATTGCAAACAACCGGTGGAAATTTCAATAACCTCTGGCTCCATTCACAGGAAATCAAGCATACAGGACTTGGCTGCAGAGAAGCTAGCGGCCCGCATAGGTTCTATTCGATATTTTATTGTGGCTGGGTCGGAGTCAAGACCGCATTTATTATGGGCTTGATAATTACGATAATATTTTAGCATTTTTATTATAAACTAAGTTAATGGTTTCCTATTTCAAAACATTTTAGAAGATGTTTTGTAATTTTTTTTGGGGAAGCACTGCTTCCCTTGCTTCCATGAACCGCACGCCCCTGCACAACGTACACCTTTTTCATCTTTTGAGACGTCTGTGAAAAGTTAACAAACGCCTTTATAATTATCTAAAACACTTTTCAGTACTACTGAGACTAATGACTGAAAATCTATAAATTGAGGTAAGGCAACTTGTGTTTTTAGGTTATTTTTAAAGGGGCTTCATAAACACATCATTTTTAGTTTCAAAATCATGCAGTCTGCTAATGTCATTTTTATTTGATCAACATGGTAAGATGAGGTTAGAAATACTTAATTTGTAAATTTTATCAACCAAAGCATTGTTTCTAATTCTCATTTTTCTAATGAAAAACCTTTCGGCCAGGTTTTTACGTCGGGTAAATAAGGGTGGATCATCTTCCGATAGAAGAGCTTGTGTAGTAGTGTGAGTCGATTGCAAGGCACTCAGTGTAAGTTTAAGGGTATTAAATTGAACACAGTCCACTTTATCAATGATGGTTCTTCCGGTCTTACAGAAGCCTATTGCTTTTGGTTGGCTTTTGTTTTCATTTGACGATTTTACGAATTTTTTTCGTTCGAAAAAAGTGTGTTTTGGGGCGCTTATATCTCAAAATTGCAGAGTCCAATAGAAATGTTCCAAGAGACTTTTTTCACCGGAAATATTCAGGAGAACAAAAACCTAAATAACATCATCAAATTTTTAAGAAAAACTGAAATTTTTCGAAAAAGTCATAAAAAAAATTAATTTTTGTAGTCACTTATTCTTTTTTATAAAAAAAAGTAGCCATCTGGTCAGAAAACTAATTACGGCGCTAGAAAGTACTAAGAAAGCTACACAAAATGAATTATTTAGGAAGGGTCCTGGATTATATACAGAGGGTGCACTAACGAGGTGAAGTTTGCACCAAAATTCCCAAGAATGGGTACATTTTTTAACATTATCCGGTATTACAAGGAAATGTATATATCAAAGCCCGTAGGGTGTTTTTTTTACGAAACAAGATATTTGTAGTTAAACCGTAATCAAATTTCGAGTTTATAACTTTAACGGTAGAATTACTTACTGCAATTTTTTATAGCTGATAATTTAAATTCCAAATTTAGTCTCATTTTGCCGCTTACTGCGAATAATAATCGAAACTATTTCCAGACCCACGGATGGAGCATTTATTTGACTACAAAAAAGCTCTAATAACATTTCCCTCTAACTACTCAGCAAATGGGTGAAAATTCGATTTAAAAAAAAAGTGCACATATCGATCAAAAATCGATAGGTACCGATCTATATGCGACGCGAAATGATAGATGGTTTTGGCCTAGGATAATAATAAAATTCACAGAGATATTTGACAGGTCAGTTAGAGTTTTGGCACAGTAAAATTAGTTATAGCGTTATTGAAAATCGCAGTTAAAATGAACAAAGGGTAAGTAATTTGCTAAGTGGGTCACAATAAATACTTATTATATGCTCAATTTTTATAAAGTCGATAGGTATATAGGATTAAAGTAATATTTACTTTATTTAGTCAAAATGTTATGTATAAGTGTCCGGTAGTGTTCGTTTCAATATTAAAACAGATGCGTATTGATGGGAAACATTATTATGTTTCATTTTATCACTGCTTTGTTAAACTTTTTTAAATGTGCCACTTGAGAACAATAACTGTCATAAATGTATGCAAATACTTAATTTATTTTATCATAGTTCAAGTGAAATATGATATTAATTATTTACGTTAATAATTAGTATTAAGTCATTAAGTGTAGAGAATCACGTACTGAAAAAATCTAGCCTATTTGTAATTCCTTTAAGAACATAAATTATCATTTATCTAATACTGTATATTGTTTATTAACTTATATAAACGCTTTAAATTTAAAAAACATACAATTTGTCGGTTCTATTCGTTTTCTGTCTGAGAAATGCTAGTAAAATAGAAATGTTTAAAAAAAAATGATTTTTTTTGTCAAATAAAAAACGAGGTTAAGTTTGCACAAAAAAACGGTTATTTTTCCTTAACTTTATAAACTGCTTAAATTTTATAAATATGGTTTTCAAAATCCGATTTTAGAAAAGTAATTTATTTTTAAAAAATATTGTGACAGATAACAAAAATAATTGTTTTTTTTCCTGTAGCATCTGAACTACTTAAAATTTTTGTATACGGTTTTCACAGTTCCACGTAACTTTTACGTCATTTATTTGAAATTTTTTTGACATCTGTCAAAAATAATCATCTTAGAGAAATATTTTTGCAGCTGTCCAAAAAATCGTTTAGTATTGCTAACTTTTAAATGGCTAAATTTTCATTTAAATGAGATTTAATAATATATATACAGTGT
Source organism: Kuschelorhynchus macadamiae (assembly GCA_030620095.1). Lineage (NCBI taxonomy): Eukaryota > Metazoa > Arthropoda > Insecta > Coleoptera > Curculionidae > Kuschelorhynchus > Kuschelorhynchus macadamiae. Next base: position 267,796 of record JAUTXW010003640.1, read on the forward strand.
GTCTACTTACTACTACTTAAACTTTTTTATTAGTAGTTTTACGGAAAAAAATTACTCTTTATAAAAAGTTCTGCTTTCTGCCAAAATAATACTAAAATATTCAATTCCAAAAAATCGAAATTGACTCGAGACAAAAGTACCTTAATTTTTATTTTATAGCAAAATGTAATACAAAATCTTACTTAGAATAAAAAAACATATCTAGCACTAAATTCGTTGCTTCCTATCTGAAATCACTTCTTAAGGAATGTAAAACTTCGGCTTCTTACTGGCAAGTCCAGTTTCTTACTTTTGTTCTTACCTACATACCAGCAAAATTTCCTTATTTATCGATTGTTGATAATGGCATTGTCACTGCCATTGTCAATCACAATATTGTATTACTTTGTTGAACCATGAGTTTGAATATTATAGTAAAAAGAAATGCCGCTGAAATTAAGTAAAGAAGATAAAATTGAAATAATTTTAATTGGCGGAGAAAATTATAAAACATTTCGAGAAGCTGCCGACATTTTTAACAACAGACACCCCGATAAAATTATACATTTCACAACAGTGGGGAATATTCTAACTAAATTCAAGACTTTTGGAAATGTAGAAAATAACTTTAACAAGAAACGGAGGTCAAGGGTTGCGAATGACGAAACTACAAATCAAGTAATGCTCTCTGTTATAGAAGACCCTACAAAGTCCCTACGCAAAAGGTCAGCAACATTGCCAAATATCGTAGGTAAAGATACAGTTTTAAAAATATTGAAAGAAAACAGTTTTCTACCTTACAAACCAAAATTTATACATACCTTGAGACCAGTAGACTTTGAGCGACGGTTCGAGTTTTGCTGTCTGATACAAGGGGAGCTAGAAGATGATCCTTTTATGACAAGACGCATTATTTTTACCGATGAAGCGATAGGACTGTAAGTTCGCAAAACTGTCGTTGGTGGAGTGACGTTAATCCTAATTTTGTTTGTTATACAAACTCCTGATCAGTATTCATTCAAAACAAATGTGTGGTGTGGAATTTATAAAGGCAGAGTAATTGAACCAGTTTTTTTTTCGACATAATTTAAATAGTCAACGCTACTTGGATTTTCTAAATACTTACTTGTACGATTTTATTCATGAACTATAGTTGGCGCATTACCTTTCTGGAATGACGTCACGCTGGTTTCAAATAACGTATTTCTTATATTATTTATATTTCAGCGATGATTCCTAACCTAAACGTATGCAGTGATGTAGATAGGAGGGGTGCGTTCAGCACTGGCTAAAGCGAATTTAAAATTGGCATTTTCTGTACAGAAAGCGCTGCAACTTGTCGAAAATGGCTGGCAAAAAATTAACACTCTCATTGCCATAAAAAAACCCTCATTTTGCACACTTAATACAAAAATAACTATTATAACTTCAAAAACAAATTATTTTGCAAATAAGACTTTACTAATATAAATTCTTTCATCTTAGTCTTATTCTTTGTTTGCAATGTAATAAATTGACGCCAGTTACCCATTTTCATCAAAATTATTTTAATTCTCAATTACAGACAATACTGAAAAAATATTAAGAAAAGGGGAATAACGAACGATGAATCCTTTACCTCCAGAATGTTTCAAAAACAAAAAGAGGCAAAAACAAAAATCACAGATTACTTAAAGAACAAAATAAGAGATATGATCTATTGTGTGTATGCTAAAAATGAATATGTTACAATGCAGACTTTGCTTTAAAAACTAAAAGAGAGAAATTAATGTATAACTAACTAACTTTAAAAATAAAAACTACTCCCCTTCACTGTCTTCAGAATCAGAACTAAATTCTTCATCGTCACTGCTGTCTTCGTCGGTACTAATTACAAGTGGCGCAATGTCTGAAGCATCACATATCTGTATTGTCTTCCAAGCTTCTTGGATTACCCTTTCTGTGTGGCTGACATAATTTTTCCAATGCTCTGAAGATACTTCATTTATCGCTTTTTCTCACATGGCCAAAACTTCCGATGGTGTCCCCTTCAGACTAGCAATGTATTGGTCGTATTTCCTCTTACACTCAGACCATACCATTTCAATAGCATTAAATTGACAATGGTATGGAGGAAGTCTTAGTATTTTGTGGCCCAAAGGTTTCACATATTCGTCAAGGTAGAATGTTTTTTCAATGTTACAATTTTTTTCTACAATGCTCCATATTTCATCCTTCATGGCCCTCTCTGGGAAGTCAATGTTCTTTTCTTTTAACCATCCAATCAATCTCTGCTTTGTCCATGATTTTCTTGGAATATCCTCTAAAAGGCCGGAATGATAGCTTGCGTTGTCCATCACTATCAAACTTTTTGGAGGAAGATTTGGTACCAGCTGATTTTTAAACCAATTTTCAAAATTTTGCTTGTTCATATTGTCATGATAATCTCCGCTTTTTAGTCCACTTTTAAATATTAAACTGGCCCCCTTAATAAATCCTTCCTTTGATCCAGCGTGAACTACAGTATATCGATGACCTTCACTAGCTTTTTTAGAACTTGTAGACATAGTGTTATCCTGCCAGCTGTTTCTAAACGAACCTTTCCTAAAAATCCAAGTCTCATCAATAAATACGGTGGTATAAGCATCTTGTCCTAGATTTTGATTTTTGACATATTCCCTCAAGAAATTGATTCTCTTGTGGACGATGTGGGGCAAATCCATCAGGTATTTTCTATTATTTGATTTCTTCCACTTAAAACCAATACTTTTTACGTATTTTCTTAGCGAGGTGATGGAAAAATTAAAATATTCATTTATCTCTTTTAGTTTTTTAAGCAAAGTCTGCATTGTAACATATTCATTTTTCGCATACATGCAGTAGATCGTATCTCTTATTTTGTTCTTTAAGTAATCTGCAATTTTTGTTTTTACCTCTTTTTGCTTTTGAGACATTCTGGAGGTAAAGGATTCATCGCTCGTTATTCCTCTTTTCTTAATATTTATGATTGTTGTATGGCTAAGTTTTGTTGCATTTGAAGCTCGTTCAATTATATTATCAGTTTGCGGAAGGATTCCATTTTTAGCTTGCTCTTTTTTCAATTGAAAAAAAGCCAAGATATTCAAAACTATTAGCTGTGATTGCTGATTATATCTTCGCGGCATCTTGCAAAAGTTTAAAAAGAATCACAACAAATCAATGTCAATTTTGACGAATATATTCTGAAAGACACATAACCAAAACCGGCATTGACTGTTGTAAAGAAACGACAATGAGTTTTTTCAAAATGTTTTTGTCACTGTCAGTTAACATAAATCAAACAAAAATAACCAAAAATGACGTCATTCCAGAAAGGTAATGCGCCAACTATACCCATAAGTGAAAGGTTCCAAATATGGTACCAGCAGGATGGAGCACCATGCCACGGAGCAAGGGATGTAAAACAATACTTAAATTTTATCTTTAATGGACGAATAATCGATAGTTATTCTGCTATTTTCTAGCCAGCTAGATCTCCGGACTTGAACCCTTTTGATTATTTCTTTTGGGGCTACTTAAAAGAGAAAGTGTATCTAAAGAGGCCATTTTAGAATGTTGATCATTTGGAGAGGGTAATTAGGGAAGTGATACAGGCCATAACGCCTGCCATGATTAGAAACGTTTTAAGAGAATTTTCTGTAAGAACGGTCACCTGTATGGAACGAAATGGTGGATATGTTGAGGCAAATGTGCAGTGACGGAACATTTAGTTTTTATTGTTAATTAAGTTATTTACATGTAATGTTTATTAGAATTACAATTAGTGAAACTATTTTCTACATTTCCAAAAGTCTTGAATTTAGTTAGAATATTCCCCACTCTTGTGAAATGTATAATTTTATCGGGTAAGTTGTTAAAAATGTCTGCAGCTTCTCGAAATGTTTTATAATTTTCTCCGACAATTAAAATTATTTCAATTTTATCTTCTTTGCTTAATTTCAGCGGCATTTCTTTTTACTATAATATTCAAACTGTTGTTTCAATAAAGTAATACAATATTGTGGTTGACAATGGCAGTGACAATGCTATTATCAACAATCGATAAATAAGGAAATTTTGCTGGTATGTAGGTAGGAACAAAAGTAACAAACTGGACTTGCCAGTAAGAATCCAAAGTTTTACATTCTTTAAAAAGTGGTTTCAGATAGGAAGCAATGAATCTAGTGCTAGATATGTTTTTTTATTCTAATTAAGATTTTGTACTACATTTTGCTATAAAATAAAAATTTACTTTAAGGTAATTTTCTCTTGAGTCAATTTCGATTCTTTGGAATTTTTGACCACCTTGTATATGCAATCTCAAGTTTGAATATTTTAATATTATTTTGGCAGAGAGCAGAACTTTTTATAAAGAGTAACTTTTTTCCGTAAAACTACTAATAAAAAAGTTTCCCGTATGTAGAGAACTTAAGTGGACACACTGTATATATATATATATATATATATATATATATATATATATATATATATATATATATATACATATCCGTAACCGGATGTATCGGACGAGTGGACGTTTGTTAATAAAAAATAGCCGTCAAGGTTATGATAATAGTAAAATAGGATCGAAAATAAGTGTGTAGGACTAGACAACTAAGATCACGCACACGACTAACACACGCACCCAGAGTCCACAGAGACAGACACCTTACTTGTTTTATCTCACTTTCCGATCTCCAGAGATAGAAATGGTAGAATCATGTTGGTATAAAGGTTTTTATTGTGAGGAATTGTTAAATCATATTTGAGTGAACAAGCGTTTTATAATTAATTGTATAGCCCTATTTTTTTTATTGTTTTTAGTATATATTTTTAAGTTTTATACGATAATTTTGATATGTTTACTTGATAATATGTACCGGTTTATAAAGTACCCTCCTTCTTAACTCCTTTGTTTAGCATTCTGAAAAACAATGCCTAATTCAAAAGTTGTAAATAATAAATATGTAGGATCTAAATATGCTGTTAGACAATATACAGTATCTGTCACAAAAAAGTGAATGTTTTTGATGACACTAGGGTAGCTAGAAAGATTGTTTGGGGGTGCAGAGGTCTAAAATTTTGCAAAGCAAAATGAGGTGAATCGAAATTTGTCCACTCCTGAAATTTACACATGATAAAAATGGAAGACCGCACACCGGAGGCACGGAAAGAAGTTTTTTTATGTAAAGAGTGTTCTCAAAGTTGAGTCATTTATTTTGACAGGTTGTAAAACTTGTGAAAGGAGTTAATTTACAAAAAAACACCTATATAAAAGTTGCAAAATAAAGAAGTTACTTGAAATTTTAAAAAATGTATCACAGGCCTGATTTTTGATACTCTCGACCACTGCGTTGTATGTCGCAAATAAAGAAGTAATTTAAATTTGAAATATTTAAACTTTATCACCGACCTGACTTTTGATATTCGCGACCATTGCGTTGTGAACAGATCAGGTACAAGTTTTTGTTTATTACTGATGCTAGGTAATTTTTTTATTGTATTCGACCTTCAATTCAGCCAGATTTCACTAAATAGAGCGTAATACTTTTAGATCGTGGGTTTGTACGAAAAAAATTGCACACGTTTATAAAAACAATGAACTAGTGAAAATTACCCTAACTTATGGGGAATGTTAACAAAATGCAGCATATCGTTTGTACGCAGAACGCATTCATCCCCGCGGATTTTTGTAAATTTAGTTATAAGGCTTCGTGACACAGGTTACTTAAAGCAACAACGAGGAGGTCACGCTGGAAGACGTCCTTCACTCGAGATGGTAGGTAGATATTGAGAAAGATATCTTAGATACTGTCAAAAACGACTCAACAATGTGCACTAGCTCTATTGCAGCGCAAGTTGGAATTGCTCATAGCAAAGTATGGAAGACTATACGATAAGAACAACTTTACCCCTACCATTATCGACAAGTCCAAGCGTTACAACCCGAAGACCATCCTAGAAGGGTTGAATTTTGTCAGTGGCTTTTACATCAACACAACCTTCAATGCAAAGTTTACCAAACTTATTTTGGGTATCGATGAAGCGACATTTACAAGAAATGGAGTAAATAATTTTCACAATAGCCATGTTTGGGCCATAGAAAATTTGCATGCTGTCGGCAGCACTCATTTTCAGTAAATGTTTGAGTTGGCGTAGTGAATTTTTTTTTTTTTTTTTTTTTTTTTTTTTTTTTTATTTCATTATTCGTGCACAAACTAATACATACATAGTATACATTAATTTATCCCACTAGTCATAAAGTAAAGCTTACATACTAAGTAGAATTGACAACTGCACTAACATAATTGTAATAAAATAAAATACGGTATAATACATTACAAGAACACGAGGAGATACTAACACAATTTAGCTCGGACAATCGCAAACTCTATCAAATCATTTCAATCCAGCTTATTTTGACTTTGACTTTTGAGAACAAAATACAACCATAACATAAATAATACAATAATAAATTTGATTTATTTTCGCTAAACGACCCAAAGTTCAGTGCTCATTGCGGAGAATTAAGAAACTCACTTACACAGTAAAAAGCATTTTCCAGCAGATAGTTTTTTACAGCTTTAGTAAATTTTTTTGTATTGCTATGGGTTCTTTTAAGCTTGTTGAAACATTTTATTCCCATATAAGATGGAGAGTTTTGTCCCAGTTTTAACCTGGAGAATGGCTGATAAATATTTTGTCGTTCACGGACTGAGTAAGTATGAACATCTGAGTTTTTTAGGAATGTATTCTCATTTTCCTTAATATAACAGACCTGATTAAAAATGTAGAGACATGGTAGGGTGAGGATACTGTCTCTCTTGAATATATGTCGGCAACCTTGATGTGGGTGGGAATTATTTATGCATCTGACAACTTTTTTCTGCATAGTAAAAGCTTTATTGAAGTAAGTCGATGAGCCCCAGAATATCAGACCATACCTAAGAACAGACTCCACCAATCCAAAGTAAAGCATTCTCAGAACACCTGGCGTGACAGTATCTCTTATAAATCTTATAAGATAGCACATGCTGCTGAGTTTTGAGCAGACCAAGTCTATATGTGCTTCCCATGTAAGTTTGTGATCTAGAGTAATGCCTAGGAAGTTAATCTTGTCAATAGATTCAATTGACTTTTTTCCCACTTTTATAAGTGGACAAACTTGAGTTATTTGATTTTTTGTGAGAAATCGCATATAATAAGTTTTGGCTGTATTAAGGATCAAGCCGTTGTCCCCGCACCATGTGTTGAGTTCCTCTGAGGCATTATTGCTTTTTTCAGTTAGATCCTCTAATGATGTTGACCTTAGAAGAAAGTTTGTGTCATCTGCGTATAGAATGGTCCTGTCAGGAGTTATGCATATATCGGTTAGATTGTTCATGAAAACAATGAACAGCGCTGGAGAGAGAACGGATCCCTGGGGAACACCAAGCTTTGATGCAAGTGTTTTCGATTTTATACCTTCTATGATGACAGTCTGGGTGCGGGCAGAGAGATATGATGAAACCCAGTCATAAGCATTTCCTCTTATACCTATGCCATATAGTTTTTCTAGAAGAAGGTTGTGGTCAATTGAGTCAAACGCTCGGCTTAGATCGTAAAAAAGACCAAGGGAATATTGTCTTTCATTTAAGGATTGATAGATAAATTCAACACATTCTAGAATTGCAGTACAGGTAATGGCATACTTATTGCAGATTTTAGATGTGAGACGGAATATGTGGTTTCTAAATGATGGACGAGAAGTTCAAGATCATTTAAATAATGAGTTTTCTAACAAATGGATAGGGCGCAATGGACACATTTGTTGGTCTGCACGATCCCCGGATCTATCGCCCTGTGATTTTTTCATCTGGTGCTATTTAAAACAGTTGATTTATTAAAATGGAGAAATAGATACTGTACAAGAATTACAAAAACTTATCGAAAACGCTTGTGCTCGTAGACACCGGGATTTTATTTTTGACGCCTGCTTCATGGGTACGCCGAGCGAAACTTTGAACTGACCATACAAATGGTAACAATTTTGAACAATTTTTGTAACAACCAGATGAATTTCACCGGTGGGCAAGAGTTTTTTTAATTTTCATTTTAACTTGAAACTTTATTTTCTTATTTATATTATTTGATTTTTTTATAATTTATAACTCTGTTTTGCAACTTTCATAGCAATGATTTTTGATTAAATGACTTTATTTGACGATAATAAAGCTTTAAATATTTAAAATGTTAATAACCTCTTTATTTTTCAACACCGCAGTGGTCGATAGTATCAAAAATCAGGACTATGATATTTTCTTTTAAATTTTAAGTGTCTATAACTTCTTTATTTTGCAACTTATATAGGTGATTTTTTGCAAATTAACTTATTTTTACGAGTTTTACAACGGGTTAAAATAAATGACTCAACTTTGAGAACACTCTGTATAAGTTTCCGAAGCGGAAGGAATTCTCGTGTCTTGGCTTTCAACTATTTTTTCAGAAATTTAAATTATATTTTATTTACGACAGACTTTTCAGCAACCCCCTATATTATCAGTTTACAGTGAAAGCATAGAATTGACCCTATTAGTTTACCCGCAGTTGCAGCAGAGGAGGCTTCCCTAGATTTGGGATCGGCACAGGGCTTACAACGGCACAATCCGCAATCGCATCCCTCGGGATGTTCGGGGTGCATTTGACGGACCTCCGGCTTTGGCAATACCATCGTGGCATTGCTCTGGTACCCGTCTCCTCCGGTGCTGGGCTGGTATGTAACAGGAGTTGCCAAGGACCGTCCGTGTTGAGAGGACACCTTGGATGTCAGCGGCATGCTGGACGACGGTATCGTGGTGGAAGGGTCCGTGGTGTTAGTTGGGGATTTGTCCAGTGTTGTGGTTCGAAGTACACCTAAAAGAGTGGTTTGTAACAATAACCTATACGAGACGTCCCTAAAATGCTCCTATATACAGCGTCTTCGAAAAGTCTTGCATAAGGTCTAAATCAGTTTTTTTTTTAATTCTTTAATGTTTTTTTCACCCCTTCTAGGAGTGGCGGGAGGATGTTGAACTTTTAGGTTTTAAATGCAACCCTATATCGAATTTCACCTTATTTTGGAAAAATAAAAGGCAAAAGATTCTACGCAAAGTCTTTATCTTTATCCGTTTTCGAATGAAATATTAATCAAAATAAGAATTCCAGTCGTAAAGTTTAAATTGTTATTTTAATTTTATTTAATTTATACACACATCGCATTGTAAGAAATATTCCCTATTTTAAATAACCCCAAAGAAAGAAACAAAGTGGAGGAAGGTCCGGCGATTGTACTGGCCATTCAATCGCTTGATGGGTCACTCTGTATGAGTACACGAAAATATTTTGTTTAAAAGTTGCTCCTCCTGGGGAGTAGAATAGCATAGTAATACAGGGTGTTTCAAAAGTATACGGCATCAACTTGTGACCATGTTTACGTAAACTTAGGAAAAGTTTTTATGGCCCCGCGTCACAGCCCGGTAAAGTGTCTATTGAAACCCGGTTTTAATTTAATTAAAAAACAGAAAATGAACAAACCTGATGGCTGCAAAATAAGTTTTACTACGATCTATTATTAAACAGGGTGCTACAAATTCAATGGGGTAGTATTGACATTTTAAAACCCGTGAGAGATAAAAGTTTGGTTAAATCAGAGCAAAGTTGCGCAATTTAATGCCGAGTAACATGTCGTTGATAAAATTGAAAGCGATTCTTTTCCAAGATATTCATAAAAAACGGAAAAATCCTCATTTTGTTTCGCTGTCTTGTAAATTAGATAATTAGTTTTTATAGTAATATGTTTTAATATGTCACTAGGCCGCCATCTTGTCCCGGCATATTGGATTTTTACTAACATATTACCAGTCAGTCTGCCAATTAATAAATTAAAAAATATATGTACGAAGTCTAGGTCTCAGTCGAAAATAAGTTTATAAATTAAGAAAAGGTTACACGTTTCGCCCTAACGGGCATCATCAGACCTAAAATGAATAAACGTTACAACGGAAAATACACTTAAATAATATATAACTTTACCATAAACAAAATACATAAAACAAACATAACCAAACAAAGAAACAATAAAATACGAAACAAGGCTACGCTTCAATAACCAATCAGAGAGGTCGAGGTAAATTTATTTGATGAGAAATGATAGGTCAAAACGAAAAAAGAATAGATATTTCAGGATGAGCTTGACTAACTGTCGTAAAGCACATGCTCCATTAATAAAAAGAAGAAAAATTGGTAAAAATGACAGAAAAAGCTTGAAGGTTCTGCAAAATAAAAATATATAGCTATCCTTTTGAAATATTGTAAAAAATCAAATGAGGCTCAAAATAAAACACTTCATTGACGCCGGTAATGATGGGGCACTTTTTAATATTTATTGTTTTTATTTTCGACTGAGACCTAGACTCTGTGTATATATATATATATATTAATTTGTTCATTACCAGGTCTCTTTGATATAATATGCCAATTAATGTTAAAGCTATGCCGCGACCTGACAAACGAACCGACGAAATTGATAAAACATATTGTTTGGCATCTAGGGACGCTAAAATGTGAAGATATGTAAAACCTGGGAAAACATTTTATTTGGGCAAATTGAGGCCAAATAAAATGTTTGTAATCGTGATTCCGCCATCTTGAATTTGATTTCATTTGTTTTAGGGACAGAGCGCGTCGGTATCTTTGACCATTTAGCGCTCCAACAAACGTTTCATTACGTACAGTTTATTTTAGGAAGATGGATCTTAAATTTTAGAAAATAATTGGGTGTCTTTAATAAAATTTAGAATATGTATAGCATTTTTGATGTTAAATTTCATGTTTTGTTGAAAATTTTCTGTGAGGTGATTTTTTTTTCTTTGATCTTTATATAATTTACAAAAGAAGACAATGTGTTTTACGGTTAAGGGTACGTGACATATATTGCATTCCGGAGGGGTTTCATTTTTTAGTAGAAAGGAGTGAGTGAGATTTGTATGACCTATAGTTAGCCTTTTCCATGTTATGTTTTCCTTTCTATTTAAGTTTTCGAAATGGAAAGGAGGGAAAAATGAGGTTTTGAGCTCATGAAGTTTATTTGAACCTTCGAACATGTCCAATTCTGTTTGTATTAATTTATTTAATATGTCAGAAGAATACAATTTAAATTACTTTTTATGTATAAGGGTGGTAAAAGGAAAGCCGTTAGTAATGGCTGATTTTGCCAATTTGTCGGCTTGATCGTATCCTTTTATGCCTACGTGGCTAGATATCCATAAAAAAAGAAATTTTTTTGTTGTCTTGAAAACCAATGGAAGTTTTGAATTGCTTTTAGAGAGCTTAGTGAGTCCGTGATGATAAGGAATTTTTTTGTGGAGAGGTGATTTATAATATAGTCTAGACTCTTGTAGCTTGCTAAAAGTTCTGCAGATAGGATGGAAGATGAGGGGTTTAGTTTTAAAGACATAGATTTATTATCAGTTATGTAGTACGCTGAGCCTACGCCTTGGAGAGATTTAGATCCATCTGTGTATATCTGCAGAGAAGAAGAGTAGGTAGTGGATAATAGGTGGTTTAGATGAGATCGAATTTGAAAATGTGGGGCTATATGTTTGTTTTGACATAGCAGGTCAAAATTTATATCTGGACTTGGAGTGATCCGAGGAGGAAAGTGATAAGTGAAGGATATTTCTGTAGGAGAGAGGACTATGCTATTAACTGCCATAAAATGACTAAGTCTGATGTTACAGCCATAAGTTCTTTTTGGATTTATGATGTACTGAGGGGGGGGGGGGAGTTGAATTATGGTGATCTATTAGGAAAGGGCGGGATCTAATAGAGTAACCATAATTAAGAAGGGATTTTAACCTTCCGGTACACGGGTTGGGTCTAATAGACCAAGCTATTCGTTTTTTAGCCGCCATTTTTAACAGCTCTTGAATTTCGACTCGATCCTCTGTGTACCTTTCGGTCGGCGCCACCTACATCTATTGCTACTGGCAACAATTCAGTTCAGTTCGCTCTGGACCTGAAGCAGCAGTATATGTCCTAATAGACCCAACCCGTGCACTGGTGTTAATTTTTACAGTGTTGTGGATTTTTGTTATTTTGCTGTGTTTTTATGAACTTTTGTTATAAGTTGTGACTAAAACGTTGTTTTCTTAAAATAATGTATTCTTATGAAGCAGAGGTCGCTAGAATTTTTATGTAAGATGGTCTAGCGGTGTCGTAAATGAAATCGCCATGACTTAATTTGAGTATATTTTAATTAAGATATTGTAGTCTGAGCCCCAGAAGGAGTGGGAAAGAGTTTGTAAAATATTTAGATCTTTCTGGGTAATGGATTTTATATGGGTAAAGTGAGTTTTCCAATTTAGTTGGTTGTCAAAAATCATACCCAAGAATTTAAAGCTATCTTTTAGTGGGATGTTTTCGTTATCTAGTACCACAATTTTACGAGTTCATCTTTATACCGTAATTAGTAATGGCACACAATTTGAAATCAATCCATTAGGTAGTTTTTCAGAATGAATTTGTTTTAAGCCCCCATTTTGTTCCACCTTTTTGTATTCGTGCCAGTTGATTCCTGCAAAATACCTGATTTTTGTGCAAAATTGAGGATAAATTGGAAGAAGTTTGTTACGCGATATTGAATTTTTACCAGAATGTCACCAGGTCATCCCCATATGACCCTTAATTTTTGATCAACATTTGAAGTCTATCTGTAAGTAGTTTTTTTAGCTAGGTCGCGAATAGACAGAGAGACCGACGGAATTGAAAAAGAAGGGTTTTTCGACATTAGGGACTCTGAAACGAGGGAAGTAAAAAGTTGATGATGAAACCTCGAAGGCGAAACGTCGAATTTTATATGTTCGTGCATTTTCTTGTAGAGAAGAAAAAGTGGCTATAAAAGGACAAAAATACATTTTGTAACCTCAGAAGATTTTCGGGTCTTTATAAGCCTCAATATTCCAACTATGTCAACGACATTAAATCGCACAAATTTGCCCTAATTTAATAAACTCATAGCTCTTACGATTTTTAAATGCCAATGCTATCCTATCGAATTCGTAACACACTGTACACATTAGCATATTGTGACTTACCTTCCTCGCAGGTACAAGTCGGACAGTTACAATGCATGGGAACGGTTGCGCCTGCGCCGTCTGTCTTCATCTCCACCACCTTCGATTCAGTGGTGCCGCCAATCGTAGCCCCAGGGGTGGGATTACAAGGCTGGCACACGCACATGGTGCACGTGCAATTCGGCGGGTGACCCGCGGTGGCTCCAAACGTACAAGGATTGCAGACGCACTGAGGACAATTACAAGATTGCGGATGACCACTACCCATATCTCCGAATTTACACGGAGCGCAGACGCATTTTTCACAGTTACACGATGTTGGATGTTCAGCCTCGCCACCCGCAGCAGCAATTTGACTCTGTACTGGGCCGTGTTGGCTAGCGATGGCCTGGGCTTGCAAACTCTGTTGCGCTAAAGCGGCTTGTTGACTTTGCTGGGCCAGCGCGGCTTGAAGACTCTGTTGAGCTAAAGCAGCTTGTTGACTTGGTACTACGCCGCCGTGCTGGCTAGTGATTGCCTGGGCTTGCAAACTCTGTTGCGCTAAAGCGGCTTGTTGACTTTGCTGTGCCAGCGCGGCTTGAAGATTCTGTTGAGCTAAAGCAGCTTGTTGACTTGGTACTACGCCGCCGTGCTGGCTAGTGATTGCCTGGGCTTGCAAACTCTGTTGCGCTAAAGCGGCTTGTTGACTTTGCTGTGCCAGCGCGGCTTGAAGACTCTGTTGAGCTAAAGCAGCTTGTTGACTCGGCACTACGCCGGGGGCGGCTTGTTGGCTTGCGATTACCTGGGCTTGTAAACTCTGTTGCATTAGCGCCGCTTGTTGACTCTGTTGCGCCAGTGCAGCTTGTTGACTCGCGACTGCGGCAGCATGCGCGCTCGGAGCGACTGCGGCTTGTTGGCTAGCTATCGCTCCTGGTACTAGACCTGCGCGAATATTGGTCACCGGCACGGCCTGCTGACTCGCCTGTTTGCAAGGCACGCAGCAACGGCAATCCTGGCAGCGACATCCTACTGGGTGAATGCTGGGTACCGCTTGTAGTGGTACGGCTTCGACTGGTTCAACTTGGACGGCAATTATGATGTCTTCAATTATGACGGAATCTGCGTGTTCCTCAGGAAGTACAGCAAAAGATACTGTAGGTGGTACCGTTCTAGATGGTTGAACCTGTGGGAGAGGAAAAATTGTTTAGTTAATTGTTATTTAGATAATTCCTTAGATATTTAAAATTATTTAATACATAAAACAATAAAAGTTAAATTTTTGTATCGAAAGGTAAAGGGGAAGAGACACATATTAGTTTAGTTTTTGTGCCTTAAGTGTACTTAAAACTAAGCACTAGAATATCTAGCTTGGAAAATGAAATGTCTTAATTAATTTAATGATCAAATTTAAAACCCGGCTAAATATTATACATGCAGCTAATTATGCAGTTGATGACTAGGAAAAGCTGCATATATATATATATATATATATATATATATATATATATATATATATATATATATTTGGTAATACGGACTTTTATTTTTACCTGTTACCTAGATTACAACCATGCTGATTGAGTGGTATATTAAGGTTTTTTACGTAACTGAAGGATTTGTTTTGTATTAGGTTACAGTCAGACATACAGGGTGACAATTTAAAAACTTGCCATATCTTGGGAACGAAAAACTTAATCAAAAAACGCTTAAAACACTTTCTATAAAATGAAGAGGGAACAAATAAAAGCGTATTATTCGACCCTTATCTGTAACGCCTTGGGCAGGGTGAGATACACCCCTAAAATCTTAAATAGAAAGGGGGGTCGAGTGATACATCATCTTGAAAGCTCTTGAAAAATGCTTTTTAATGGTGCCTTAGAAAGCTGTTTTTCGTGAAATTCTTCTGTATTTATTAAAATAAACAATAAATAAAAACACAGTTTTGAACATTTTTATTTTTATTTAAGTAAATGTTCAAAATGATTGGTACCGATATCCTGGCATGTCTCTTAAGAATTCTAAACATTTTAAGCCTGGTATTTTATTTGTTTATGAATATTCGCACTTTATTATCACAATATTTACTTTAAAAGAAACTTGTACTATTATTATTGATATTTTAACAGTTGACTTTTGGTTCAGTTTAAACGAAAAGCGGCACTTATCTTAAATAATGGTGTACAACACAGCTGAACGTGTAGAAATGATTTTCATTTATGGTTCTCAGGATCAATGTTTCTTAAAGACAGCCCAAAGATTTAATCAAAGGCATCCAGGTCAAAATGTAAGTCCGGAGTATGTTCGCCAACTAGTAGCCAAATTTGAAGAAAGTGGCTTTGTCGCGAATAAAAAGAGAAATCAACTGAGACTAGTTGACGAAGCAGCGCAAATTGAAGTTCTGGGGCAGTTTGCAATTAATTCAACTTTATCAACTGGTCAATCAGCTGTAGCAACTGGCTTATCTCGTGAAACAATAAGAAAGATACTTAAGTTTCATCCCTATAAACTGCGCATACTGCAAGAACTTGGTGACGACAACCAGTTTTGTGAAATCCAAGTTTTGTGAAATAATGACAGATAGAATTATGATAAAACCTCAACTAGTTAAAAATATTTGTTTCAGTGATGAATGTACCTTTTATTTAAATGGACTCGTTAATAAGCAAAACTGTCATTACTGGAATGACGAGAACTCACACATATTTAGAGAAGGGCATACCCAGTACCCCCAGAAAATTAATGTTTGGGCTGGTATATTGGGAGACGGCCCAATATTTATAAAGTGAATTTAAATGGCGACATGTATTCTGAAATGATACAGAGGTCTATTGAAACACTAATAGTGCGGGTATTAGAAAATCAGAGAAACATACAAGGAAATTTAGCATTAGAAGAACGCTTACTACATTTTCAACAAGATGGGCACCCTCATTATATAGTTCCCGTCAGGCAATGGTTGGATGATAATTATCCCAACCAGTGGATTGGAAAGAAGAAGTCCTGTTGAATGGCCACCTAGATCCCCGGACTAACACCTCTTGACTTCTTTTTTGTGGGGTCACCTTAAATCTGTGGTGTTTAAAACGCAACCTGAGTCAATACAGCAACTCAAGGGCAGAATAGTTCAGGAATGTCGTGCTATATCCCCAGAGAAACATTTGCAAATGTACGCGAAGAATTTGAACAAAGGCTTTATTATTGTCTTCAAAACAACGGGAACCACTCTGAACATTTAATTAAATAATTATAAAAAATTTAGCAATTGTGTTTTAATTTATTGTTTCCTATAATAAACAAAGAAGAATTTCAAGAAAAACAGCATTATAAGGTACCATTGGAAAGCATTTTTCAAAGCTTTAAGATGAAGTGTCACTCGACCCCCTTTCAATTTAAGATTTTAGGGGTGTGTCACACCCTGCTCAGGGGTTACAGATAAGGGTCGAATAATACGCTTTTATTTGTTCCCTCTTCAATTTGTAGAAAGTGTCTTGAGCGTTTTTTGATTAAGTTTTTCCTTCCTAAGATATGGCCATTTCAAGTTTTTAAATTGTCACCCAGTATATTAAATTCACTAATACTAAAATTAGCATACAATTTCGACTTTTGGAAATTAAAAAACCTGGGCCCTGGGCGCTTATCTAAGCCCAAACTCTGACTGAAAAATGGCCGTTAGTTTGCTTTTCCGGGTGTTATTTTTATCGTACCGAGAATTTGGAGGTCGGCAGACGCGAAAGTTATCAATTACAAATAGACAAATAGTTTTCGTCAAAAAATACCCCTTTTCCCAAAAATCTGCATTTTGCGGAAAATATTTATCACTGGACTTTATATACACGTCGATACAGCCGTTTCAAACGGATTTTGTCTTTCGCCGATCTTTCCAAGGCATGTTACTCACGTCACTTCTTTACGATTCATATGATTCACAGAACAGTGATCTTAGCTATACTAAAATAATTGGACGCATGTTATCTGCTAGTCAAATGCGAAGAAGGTAATTCAGGCAAATAAAGGAAGATGAATTACAATTTACAATGAAGCAATTCAGCCGTACGGATTTATCTGTCGCCAACTGTACATGCACCTAGCTGGACTGGCAACCTGCCAATCACTCTACAAATTTAAATTATGGTGGGCAGTGCCTCATGGGTGTCCCACGAGCCTTTGGACAGTGAATGTATCCGTTAAGCGAGAACTGCACGCAAAAAGTGAAAAATCAGCGACAAGGTCTAGTCAAGTTCAAAGTAAGATGAAAGGGTACCTTACGTATTAAAAAACCCTGCCACGTCCGAACTCAAAAAAAGTGTTATGTATAGGCAATTTAAATTACATTTTGTTGTTTAAAAATACGTTCAAAAGGGTTCACGCGCTGCAGAAATACAAAGACTTGAGTACGATTTACCATTTCAAATTTTGCAGTTACATAGACAAAAGATCAATGCAAGGCGGTTAGATTTTTTTATAAAAATTCGCATTTAGCGCTCAACTGTACATACTTCCCTATTAAAAACACATTGAAGCTAATACATATCTCTTATAGCTTTAACATAATAATGTAAAAACTTAATGTAAGATACTCAAAACAAATTTATAAGGGAAATATTTTGCGGTTCTCTTGATGCATAATTTAAACACAACCTAAATTATACAGGATGCATCACAAAGTCGCAGCCAACCAAACTTATGTTTTTTTATGTTATTTTTACGGATACGGATTTCCATAAGACTTGGTGGACTGAATTCGACGATATAAGGTTTGATTGATTTATCATGAGCGACTCTCTCTGATTAGAACCTTTCTCATAATACCTAAATATTTGATAGATTAGTAATTATTCCCCTGCTTATCTTGATAGGTAATTTTTAATTAAACCTGTTACCTTTGCCTTTGCCAAAGTGTCAAAATCATCGTGAAAGAAGTCTACATACTATTTCGTTTGTCTAAGAAGCAAAAAGATACCCGACTTCGTATACAACAAATATGCTTTTCGAATAATATACACTCAGTTCCAAAAAAAGTGACGCAATTTGATTTTTGACCGATGTTGAATGTCTTATATCTTCTAAATCAGTGGATGGATTTTGAACAATATTTTTCTCGTAGGTGTGTCTTTCAGTAAAAATGAAACAATTGAGATTTTTTTTAAAAGGGTCTTGGATAATAATGTAAAGACTAAAACTATGCCTTTTTGCTATTTTTTGATTTTCACTGTGTATTAGTTGACGATTCGTATAGAAACTGTTTACATCCTATATGAAAGACCCTTCTTTTGTGAGCAAAAATTGACCGATTTACAGCTTTTTTGCTGAAACTTTTCTTAGCTGAAAATAACATTAACTGGATAATAATTTGAAAAATGTGCTTTGTACCCAATACTGGCTTCTCTATAGCAACTCTGAGAGCTTGATATCTTGTAGCTTACTCGAAATTAATGTTCTTATTCTTTCCATTAGTATACCAAAACATTCTTTTGATGTTGTTCGAATAATAAACACGATGAGCCAAAAAACAGGAAAAAAAAAGCAATGTTAAGTTTTTTTATTAACATTCATGTAGCTTGGCAAAGTTTCAGCAAAAAAGCTGTAATTGAGTGATTTTTTCTAAATAAGTTGACAAATAAGAAAAACAAAATGCTCACAAGAAAAGATCTTTTGATATAGGGTGTAAAAAATTGCTATACGAATTCTCAATTAATACACACGTCAAGTCAAAAAATAACAAAAAAAGCATGGTTCAAGCTTTTTCATTTTTATCCAAGAATCTTTGAGAACATCTTGATTTGTTTCATTTCTGCTGGAAGACAAAGGTAGGTATTATCCATCTACGAAAAAAAAAAGTTCAAAATCGGTCCATCGGTTTAAAAGATATAAGACATTGAACTTGGACCAAACATCCAATGCGTCACATTTTTTGGAACTGAGTGTATACGATAAAATAGTAGACAGGCTCAGATTTTATATCGAGATGCTCAAATAGAAGACAACATCATCAACATTTTAGCCTACCTACAAATCTACCCACATTTGTCGTTGCGTTCTATTCCAAATGAATTAGATATAAACAAAAAAGCAGTGAAGAATCTCAAGTTTTTAAAATCCACCTAGTTCAAGGATTAACTCCTGAAGACCCGGAATTGGAAATATAAGAAGTTCATCGTGGATTAATAGATTTATTCATATTGAGATGAAGGATAACACACAATTAACTATGCATGTTTTGCTAAGATTAACTGACAGATCACGCTAAGAACGATTTGTCAGTAAGAATCAGAAGAAGCAGATGATCCTCTTTAACAGGAAATAAAAATTGGTGCCAATGATGGCACCGATTTTCCTTAACCTTTAATTATGCTTTGCGATGATGGTGAAATCTGTTAAGTGTGAGTTTACTTGACACCTTTAAAAGTTAACTTGAGTGAGTTAATTGACTCACGTGAAAAGAAGTCCGTAGAAAATGCCTGTTGTTTGCAATTATTTGACAGATTTTTCAACAACTTTGCCAGATCTATTATATAGTTCGACAAGGCCTACTTTCCGAATGCAGATATTCTTGACTAGATAAGGAATTGGTCCCAAGAAAATCACCATGTAATATTCGAAAGTATCAGGGTCGATTTGGATGAGAAACTAAAGTTTTATTTACTTAGGTATCTATAAGTTAAAAATTGCGCGCAGCTGCTCCTAATTATCTAAGTTTCTAAGTTTCAATCGATGAAATGTCTAGTTAGTAATAGTTAGTCTATTAACTATTAAACAGATACCTGAGGTGCAGCTGTTCTGGAAGCCTGAACACCAGAACCTGCTAGCGGCACTGACGCCTGCGGAGGAATGACTGTCGATGGTTGCGCATAAGGGGTTGAGGTCATATAGGAGATATGTCCTTGTTGACTAGTTGCTGGTGCTATTTGTTGACTCATAGCTGGTGCAGCTTGTTGACTCATCGCTGCTTGTGCTTCGTCTATCGCGGCTTGTGCTTTGACTATAGCAGGAGCAGCTTGCTGACTCATAGCTGCTTGAGCTTGGCTCATAGCAGATCGTGCTTGATTGATCGCTGGTGCATCTTGTTGCATCATCGCTGTTTGTGCTTGGCTCATCGCAGCTTGTGCTTGATCCATCACAGGCACAGCTTTTTGACTCATCGCTGCTTGTGCTACACTCATCGCGGCTTGTGCTTTACTCATTGCAGTCACCGCTTGTTGACTCGTCGCTGCTTGTGCTTGACCTATCACAGGTGCAGCTTGTTGACTCATCGCTGCTTGTGCTTGGCTCATCGCGGCTTTTGCTTGACTCATTGCAGGTGCGGCTTGTTGACTAATAACTGCTTGTGCTTGGCTCATCGCGGCTTGTGCTTGACTCATCGCAGGCGCATCTTGTTGATTAATCGCGGCTTGCGCTTGACTCATCGCGGCTTGTGCTTGACTCATTGCAGGGGCAGCTTGTTGACTCATCACTGCTTGTGCTTGATTCATTGCAGCTTGTGCTTGACTCATCGCTGCTTGCGGCTGAATCATCACTGCCTGAGGCTGACTCATTACCGCCTGTGCTTGTTGACTCATAACGGGCGCAGCTTGTTGACTCATCGCTATTTGTGCTTGGTTTATTGCAGCTTGGGCTTGACTCATCGCAGGAACAGCTTGTTGGCTGATCGCTGCTTGAGCTTGGCTCATGGCAGATCGTGCTTGACTAATCGCTGGAGCATCTTGTTGCGTCAAAGCTGCTTGTGCTTGGCTCATCGCAGCTTGTGCTTGACTCATCGCAGGCGCAGCTTGCTGACTCATCACTTCTTGTGCTTGGCTCACGGCAGCTCGTGCTTGACTCATTATAGTTAAAGCTTGTTGACTCATCGCGGCTTGCCCTTGACTCGCCACAGGCACAGCTTGTTGACTCACGACAGCCTCTGCTTGATTTATCGTTGCTTGTGTTTTACTCATTGTAGGTACAACTTGTAGACTAATAACCGCTTGTGCTTGGCTCATCGCGGCCTGTGCCTGACTTATCGCAGGTGCATCTTGTTGATTGATCGCGGATTGTGCCTGGTTTATCGCAGCCTGTGCTTGACTCATTGCAGGCGCAGCTTGTTGGCTCATCACTGCTTGCGCTTGACTCATCGCGGCTTGTGCTTGACTCATCGCTGCCTGAGGCTGACTCATTACTGCTTGTGCTTGTTGACTCATAACGGGTGCAACTTGTTGGTTCATTGCTTCTTGTGCTTGGATCATTGCGACTTGTGCTTGACTAATTGCAGGCGCAGCTTGCTGACTTATCGCTGCTTGGGCTTGACTCATAGCTGATCGTGCTTGACTAATAGCAGGTGCATCGTGTTGACTTATCGCTGCTTGCGCTTGATTTATCGCAGCTTGTGATTGACATATAGCAGGCGCAGCTTGCTGACTCATGGCTGCTTGTGCTTGGCTCACTGCAGCTCGTGCTTGACTCATCACAGTCAAAGCTTGTTGGCTTATCGCTGCTTGTCCTTGACTCGTCACAGGCGCAGCTTGTTGACTCACCACAGCTTCTGCTTGGCTTATCGCGGCTTGAGCTTTACTCATTGTAGGCACAACTTGTTGACTTATTACTGCTTGTGCTTGGCTCATCACGGCTTGTGCTTGACTCATTGCAGGCGCATCTTGTTGGTTCATCGCTGCTTGCGCTTGGCTCATCGCGGCCTGTGCTTGACTGACCGCAGGTGCAGCTTGTTGACTCATCGCCGATTGTGCTTGACTCATAGCGGCTTGTGCTTGACTAATTACAGCCACAGCTTGCTGACTCATTCCTGCATGTGCGGACGGTTGCACGCCAGCTACCATTTGACCAGAAGTTTGTGGTGGTATCACGGTAGATTGTTGTACGCCAATGACCTGATCGTGGCAAGATGGTATGACACCACCTGACATTATTTGTTGACTTGCCACCGTTCCTGGAGGTTGAAAACTTGCAACTTTCGCAATAGTAGCGGATGGTTGCGCTGATACTGATCTCATTTGGCTTGGGACTGTAACAGAAAGTCATATTAAAAAACACAACAAATAGTTCAAATAATATTGCCATTTATTAAGTGAAACCTCGGGAAAATTAGGAAGCGGGCAATTGTTGCACCTTTGAACTCCACAAAGTTTACATTGCTAGATTATCTACAAGGTAAAAATGTATACAAGGTATAAAAAGAGTACCTATTCTTAATTTTGTTCCAATGATATCTCCTACAATTTGTGAATTTTCCCGAAAATACTTAGTATGTGCTAATATTCTAATACTAAAATTTTTGAAATACAAACCCAGGCACACCATCTTGTTCCGGCATATTGGATTCATGACCCTTAATTTTTGACCAAACTTGACCACCAGACTGACGGAATTGAGAAAACATGTTTCTCGCCATCTAAGGATTCTCGGAAGGTGATTTTTTCACGATTACAATACTTCCCTTTTACGAGGGAGAGGTACAAGCAAACGAAAACGCAAAATTCGCAAGCATTTTTTCAGTAACCATGTATTATATTAAAAATAAATCCGTGTGAGACATAATTTTTCTTGAATCTACATTATAGCTTTTAGCCTTATACCAACTATTATATTCATGCAAAGTTTGAAAGCAATGACTACTGAGGCTTTTTATTGCTGCAGTAGCACAATTATGTCTATTGGCTGTACCATTCACAGTATAGAATAAAATTAAAATAAGTTTTACCTCTACGACTGAAATTGCTGATGCAATATCTTACCAGAAATTTTGTCCTTTAAATATCTCTAAAATAAGGTAAAATTTGAAATAAGGTTCCATTTAAAATTCAAATTTTTAACCTTTTGCGCAGAAGGGTTAAAAAAATTTAAACAGCCAAAAAAGCTTATTTATTGGTACTAAATTCTTCCAATAAAGCTTTTTATCTTTTTTAGTACTAGATATATTAACCCATACTAAGATTTTTTGGATACTGTATAAATTCACCAAACAGCTAATTTGAGTACTAACCTGCAGTACGGACCAGGGAAGGTTGAGCGGCCACAGATTTTTTAACAGGAGCTAAAAAATAAATTAAAAATATAATGTTTCAGATAGTTAAATCGGTTGAAATAGTAAGAGCAGCAAAAGTCCGCGATTCGTATGTGTCAATATTAAAAAAAAATAGTTGGTCCCGTAAACCTGCTTTAATTTAAATGAACAATTGCTTCAAGATTTTAGAAATAATGTCGTTGCCTTCGATGAATTTTTTAAAAAATACTGCATAGGGTACCTGCCCATTTTTTAAACGCAGTTTAAATCGATAGTTAAATGTCAGTTAATTAAAAAAATTCTTATATATTTTTGTTTTGCATTATTTTAAAAGATTTTCGTCATTTATTTTCATCCTGTTTAAAACGCCTCTGACGTCATAGGTTTAAAAAACAAGTGTGATAAAAACATGTCAAAAGCTTTTGTAGATTATAACTCCCAGGTAGATAGTTACCAGATACGAATTTTTCGCGATTGTCCCGAATTTCAGCACGGTGTCCCCCAAAATACATTTGAAAATGCTTATTTGTCCTCATTTTTTTTTTGCAAAAAAATTTTGCATTGTTATTGATACAAAATTCTAAAGTTTTTGACTACATTGAAAAACCAAAAGGTTGTCATCATACAGTTCTATTCAGAGAAAAGTGGTATAGTCAAAAGCAATGTTATCGTGCGGGTCATACGATTTATCAACGACAAACTTTTTAAGTTTGTTTTTCTTTTATTACGTGTAATCATATCCTCCGCATAAAATCCGGAAGATGAATTAGATAGAACTATGATATTTTCATATGAAAAAAGAGGATAAACATATAAATACCAGCAGTTGCAAAAATCTTTGAACGATGTCACTTCAAAGGCCGATTGACAATTGTCAGGGACAAAATGAGTAATAGAAAACAATTTTCGGCTTTTTGCATCCATAAGCGAAAAAAATGGTATTAAATCTGTAACGTTACACTTTTACGGTAACTAATTATGATTTTGCTAATTATATTTTGTCATTTACCAAGATGTCAGGAACTAAGTTTTTGGAAGTTATTTAGATTCTTTGACTATTTTCATTATTATAAGTACTTAATATTGTATGACTGACAGCTTGGTATATTATATACATTTTATGTTTTATATTTACAGATGCTGAGGGTCTGGTTGTTGAAGCTTTCTTTAATGCCCGCATATAAAAGGGCCATATTTTTATAAGAATTTCATTATTAGATGTTCATTCACCTATAGTTTTTCTATTATCTTACCTTGACATAATTTTGATCAGAAACAAATCCGTTATAAAAAACCTAGTTGGGTATGAGCTGTTGTGACACAAACTAAACAAGATATTTCCAATATTTCCATTGTAGCCTGGTAACGCTACATAAATTAGAAACATTTGGTATATACCTCCGATTTCGTTTGTCGCCTTTTAAATCTCGTTCAGTTCATTAAATGATTTGTCCTTTTGGTAAAATGTAGTTTAAGATGTTACCTATATTGTTAAATGTCCGGTAAACACATGTCAGGGGTTCATTAAACAACGGTTTGTGTTATTTATTTAAGTAGTTCTCCAAATGGTTGGTTCAAAAAGCCTTGTTTATTTTCGTTTTATAAATTGGGTTAAGTGACAACAAAGTTTGACATTTTACTGTGTGCGGCGACGCTAAAATTCTTGCTTTGGCCTTTTCCATGAATGACTAAAAGCCATACGATTCCGTCCGACCACTTTACTTTCATTTTTATAAAAACCTAACATTTTTAAGATTTAATTATTTAGGACGAGGCTTACGTAAAGATTAGAGGAAAATATTAAAAAATAACAACATAAATTATTCAAAAATAAATATTTAAATTGAATGTATATTAAGATTTATTGTAATAAATAATGTATTCTGAGTTGCCTATCTTTTTAAAAATCTTTTATTTTTGTCAAATAAATAAGGGGGAAAGAGACTAAATATAGGGACATTAAAATCAAGTTTTGCATGGAGCACTTTCAACAGTTTAGTTTTTTGGCCAAATTCCTACCTTTTTTTTTAAACTTTTTTTCTTACTAAACCTTAGCTGAAAATTCGAGCTATTTCGTTTTGACTGTGGCCGTAAAACTACCTTTAAAACGGCTGGTCCTGTTTTATAGTTATTTTAAATTTTGTGTTAAACAGTGGTCAAATAACAGCCAGGTAATTATTATTTTAATTTATTTAGCAAGGTTCTTTCATTTAATTTTAATTTAAACAATAGGTTACAATGGATTTTTTTCTCCTTTTTACAGCTCAGCGGCCACATAGCAAATAGCACATTTTAGTGCACATTGAACTTATTAGCACATAGCACATTGCTATTAAAACCTTGCATCTTAGCGCACGTTTGCTTTTTATAGCCTTTAAAGCATTTTGAACATTTTTGCACCCACATGATTGTGAGGTACTTTTCACGAGAAACAATTGGTTGAAGCAAATAACCCTGAAGGTTGGGGTTACCTTTGAAGTTGAAGCAGTAATTCTACAGTAAGAAAGAGCCCCCTCTTTACCGAAGAGGTGTTGGAATTTTACCTCTAGCCCAACAACCAGGCCCCAGTAACTCCAGTTTTCCTGCCAGTTGGTGAGATTTTTAAAAAAGCTTTATATTACAGTAGTACCTTTTATTGATCAATTTATCTTTTTCAAATTACCACACATATTTCTATTTATAAACAATTTAAACTACATTCTCTCATAAACAGGTTTTTTTTTAAATAAAGCAAATCATAATATTAAATAGTGTTTTACTGGTTGTTTCAGTACCTTTACGAACACACGGGTAAGGGGTGTATGAAGGCGGTGCAGTAAGTTCTGTTTTACGTGTGTTGGCGCCCTTCTTTCATATTTATAATTTTCACTTGCCTCCTTCATACACCAAGGAAAAGGATTGAAAATTTTGAACTCCCCCAAAGCCGAACTACCGTATAAGCTAGCCAACGGGTCGTAAGTGCAAACTTTTATTATTGCACTTACGTAAGAACTCTTTATAACGTGGGTTTTATAACACCAGAGTTTACGTTATAAATCTAATAAAATATTACGAAATTGAAAATGCACCAGCCAATATCCGGGAGACAGTAGCAAAAGCTCTGGGGATCGGTATAAGGATTGTGCAGAAAATTGTGCATACAAAAATAATTTACTACCGAATTAAGAAATGTACGGGTAAAAACCCAAAGACAGAAGACTTAAGTGACAATGTAAAAATGGAATTTACGATTTATAAACATCAAATCAAGTTTTAAAACAAGCTTTAAAAAATCGAGGCATATTGGAAATTGGACTAAAATCGTTGTCAAAATTAATAAAAATGTTGGGTTTTCGATATAAAAAGGACTGTAATCGAAGATTTTTATGCGAGTTGCCACATATAGCAAGTCAGCGTATCCAGATTTTAAAGAAATACACGGAAAATGTTAATTCAAAATTTAGAAAATGGTATTTTTAGACGAGACTGTTATTTTCTAATGGAAGTGGTTCGAAATCTTGGCAGGATGAGTCTGGTAAAAGTGTCAAGAGAAAAAAGGGATGTTGGATGGGAAAACGGTTCATCATTTTGCATGCAGGATTTTCAACAGGATTTCTCCCAGGTGCAAGTTTACTGTTTTCTTCAACGTCCAAAAGTTTGGACTACCATAATAATATGAACTGTGAACTGTTTGAAAAGTGGTTAAAAAAAAACAACTGGTTCAAAATTTAGATGCTCTATCTTTAATCATTCTGGGCATTTTGGATCTTATCATTCAACAATTTTAAATAAACAACCTACTTCATCCTGGAAGAAAAAAGATATTTATAACTGCCTAATAAAACAAAAACAAAATCCTTTACGCAATATGCTGAAACTAGAACTTCTTTTAATGGCAAAATCTATTAAAAAACCAGCAATATACGCCGTAGATGAAATATTACGGGAAAATGGAAGTTTTACGACTGCCGCCATACCATTGCCAGTTTAATGCAATAGAATGAACATAGGCTGGGGCAAAATCATATTACGAAAAACACGTGAACGATGGTCTTATCAGATCAGCATCAGATGAAGTGGAAATTGTTTGGCAAGATTCATTAAATTATATTACGCAAGAGTACTGGAAGAAATCTGTGGAACATACGAAGAAATTAATATGGGATTGGTGGAATCGAGAAAGAGTTCTACACGTCGAAATAGCATCAATGATCACTGCGCTATTTGAGGACGACTCAGAAGATGAAGACTTTTTAAGTGATGATGATATTTTTTAGTCTATAATATTAAAAAGTTTTTGACGGATTATATTAGTCTTTGACGTGTATAAATCATAAATTGCATTATGAATATCCATTTTTGCATTGTAACTTAAGTCTTTTGCCTTTGGACTTTTTCGTGTACAATTCTTAATCTTCCTCGGAAGTAAATTATGTTTTTTTTCATGCACAAATTTCTGTACATTCCTTATACCGATTCTCAGAACTTTTGCCACTGGCTCGTGGATATTAGCCAGTGAATTATAATTTGAAAATTTTTTTATTAATTATAAGACAAGATTTGGTAAAATCGCTTTACCAGGAACCCGGGGCTAACGAAAAATAGATATATATATATATATATATATATATATATATATATATATATATATATATATAGCCTGTATTTTTCGCATGCATGGCCTTTAATTTTAGACTGAAATTTGAAGAAATCGGATAAGTAAGTTTTTTAGCTATGCCGCGAACAGACAGACTGACGGACAGACATACCTACAGACAGACGGAATTTAGAAAACATGTTTTCCGGCATCTAGGGGCCCTTAAACGTAAAGATCTGAAAAAATCTCACGAGAGAAGTAATAACTAATTATCTTGTGTTTTTAACAAATGTTTATAATATTTTTGCAAAATAATTTTTTTTTGATATCACAATACAAAAAAAAACAAGTTTTCTTTGCACAGGAGTGGACTGCATTTAAATAAGTGACACTGTATAAGTGGTTAGATTTTTAGGTCAAGCGGGGCTCATAATTTTTGGTGATTGATAAAAAAATCTCCCTTTCATTAAGTTGGCTGTATAAACAGAACATATCCTGATTGTTTCACTGATTCGAACCGCCTTCCGCTTGCCATTTTGTGAATTTTTGTTTTTGCCAACCAAGAATTTTAACCAAATACATATTTAGCGAATTTTCTTATTTAGTCCCTCGGCATTTAATATATAAAATATATTAAGTTATGTTAATAATATTGCGTAATATAATAAAAAAAAGCTATTTTCTTTCTCCCTGTATATTTGTAAATAGCCCATCGAGATTTAATAGCTCGATAAAAGAATCACACAACATTTTGGTATTCACTGTGTTTTCTGATTCGATTCATAATGTTGGTGATCTTTGGACCCGCACGATAAGACCGCATTCGACTATACACCTAATATATGCTTGTGTAAGTAGGTTTTCGGTGCCACCAAAAAAAATTCAAAATTAGTTTAGCCCTTTCGAGACCGACGTCTCAGCGACGAAATTTGCCTGTGGGACCGGACTTTTTGCAGTGCCAGAGGGCCCAGTGTCGGCTATATCCGACGGAATAAAAAACCATTTTAATTTTAGTTTTATTACATTAGAACCAATAAAATACAAACAAAACTAATATAAAAACTCACTAAACTTGCTAAAAAATAAAAAATATCAAACAAAACCAAAATAGAAACTCTTCAAACGTACTAAAAAATATAAAATATCAAACAAAATTAAAATAGAAAAATCCCTTTGGCATGAAATACAAAAAATTAATCAAAATAATATAAAACTCTATAAAAAATATTAAAAAAAGCCTTGGTTTCAAAATCTTTCTTCTTCGTGATATATTTTGAAGCAGGGAGTTACACACAACCCGACATCACATTCCTTGCAAATATATCTGGTCTCTTTTCTCTTCTTAGGATTTATTTTGGTATGGGAACATACATGGCATCTCCTGTAGCCCGATTTACGGCTATCCTTGGCTGATGGTACTAGATCAGGAAAGTGCCTTCCTGTAAGTCTTCTATTACCAAGATCCACATGAACAGAACGCGATGCTGCGTTTTGAGACCTGAAAAGACATACATATATATATATATATATATATATAGGTATAGAAATATTCTTGGTCAATTTTTTTTACCTATCTAACAACTGTCTAATTACTGCAAGTTGAAATGTTGCCAATGGAACTTTTGCTGTATTTTGTGTCAAATACATGGCATGAGCATTCAGCAAAGCTATATCAATGGTATGCAAAAATAGCTTTTTGTACCATTTGATGCATTTGCGCGTAGAGTCAATACTGCTAATCATCATATCAGAGCGATCGACGGCACCCATTTGCTTGTTATATTCCAAAACACATAATGGCTTCTGAATGTTTTCGTTTGTAACCCTATCTTTTTTTGGAAGAGTGATCATTTTATTTTCGTGTAGGGTGGTAAGCATAACTACATCTCGACGATCTTTCCATTTAACCGCCAAAAAGTTTTCACTGCTTCTCCAATCACATTCGCCCCTCTTTAGTTTTTTATCTAGAAGTGGCATTTGTTTTCTGTTTTGTCTTACAGTCCCACATGAATTGGTGTTCTGTTCGTAAAGAAATGTAGACAATGTTGGGCTGGTATAAAAATTGTCAGTAAAAAGAGAATGGCCCTTATTCAGGTATGGTTTCATTAAATTATTGACTATTTCACCTGTAGCACCTAATCCAAGAGTGTTTTCTTGTGGATTTGTTCCTTTCCCCACATACACTATAACGTCTAATACTATGCCAGTTTCACAGTCACACAACACATACAATTTGATTCCAAAACGATGTCTCTTTGTTTTTATATATTGTTTAAAACCAAGGCGACCTTTGAAGAGTACCATACTTTCATCGATAACCAGATTCTGGAATGGATAAAACTGTGACTTGAAATTGTCTTTTAGTGAGGCCAAAACGGTTCCAAATTTTGCCAATCGGTTATGGGCCTCTTCCTCTTCATTATTAGCAAAATGAAGATAGCGATGTATTTCACAATATCTGTTTCTTGGCATCGTTTTTCCAAAAACCGGAGTGCTGAGTAAGATATCTTGGGTCCAATACTCCTTGATGTTTAGTTTTTTCGTACGTGTCATAAGCATAGTCAGAGCGAAAAATACATATAGTTCGGGAACGTCAACATTTTTCCACTTAGGTGCAGCTTTCTGAAGAGCGTACCTATTTGTCTCGACGGCAATAACGTTCATAATATCTTCAGACAAAAGACTCATAAAAAAATCTACTTCCATACTCTCACTACTCAAATTACGATTTTGTAACCCGCTATTAGAATTATCGAATGCAAAAACTTCCGGTACGAACTCAGAGTTCGTCCACTTTATTTCAAGATTCTTTTCTGCCCTAACATTCATTACCTCGTCTATTTCTATCACATTATCCAGCTCCTGATGATCGTCCTCTTGATCTAAATTACCGTTATTATCGTCGACATCAACATCAGACATTTGTAAGAATTCAGACTCCGATGAACTGCTATCCGAACTGGGAATAAAATCGCTTCCACTGTCAGCAAACGGATCCTCGGGCTCGTCTTCATCAGAACTCAGAGCGTACTTGGACATTTTCCGGACTTCCTCCGCAGTCAACCCACAATAATTACCACTTTCTGCAATTATTTTACGTTTATTTCGCGCATTTCCTTCCTTAGAAGGACCAGCTCTAGCGTCATCCATACCGCACAATGTTTTGACTCACAATAACAAGATGAAGAACCACAAACTATGCACACGACATCCAACTATCGTCTTCCAGCACAACGACCTTAAAAATAGGCGTAATAAGTACCATTTTCGCTTGTTGCACCTATTCTGTAACGGAAGTACCCGAGAGCCGGTTGTCGCCTATGCTCGACGGTGTCGGAATATGAAGACACTGGTCTGCGGGGACATGCAATACTGAACGTGACGTAGCCGACACTGGTCTATGTGGGATGTTTTTATTAAAGGTGTCGCAAATGATCGACAATGGTTCAAGCAGTAGATTTGACCACTGTCGTGTCTAGCCGACAGTGGTCGCGTAGACATTTTTTTTTCCTGTCGGGGACGTCCTGTCAGCGGTCCCGAAAGGGTTAGTTGTCAAGTTGACAAAGTCACAATAAAATATTTTTCTACGTGTGTTTATAAATATAATAATGCCTGGTCAACTATCCATTGAAAAAGCTCAGATAATTACCCGAATAGAAGAAGGTTGGTCTTTTCGTGCCCTGGCAGAGCGACACGGGAAAAGTAAATCGAATATTTTAAAAATCGAAAAACGATGGGAGTTAGAGGGAGCATTAAAGCAGGTTCAGGATATAACAGGATTTCCTGGATCGCAGCCCACGGCCAGCAGGAGGATTAGCAATTAAAAAAAGCAAAAAAAATATTGCTGACGGAAGAGCAAAAACAGAGAAGGCTAATCTTTGCATTGATCTATGTATACTTTCAGCCACAATTTTGGAGCAGGATCATGTTCACCGATGAAAAGCCTTTTCAGTCCACCTATAGTAGCTAAATTCGAGTATGCCATTACAAAGATTATTCAAAATTATTATTATTCAAAATCTTAGCCGATAAAATTGATTGTCAGTATAGGTTATCTACTTCTTTACTCTGAAGTGCGTTGGTTAAGTAGAGGGCGAGTGTTAACACGTTTTTATGAAGCCGTATCTGTCATAGTTCAATTTTTCAAACAACGCGGCGAACCGATTCAGGAACTGGAAAATTCAATTTGGCTTAGAGATTTTGAGTTTCTTGTGGACATTGTAGACAATATTAATGAACTCAATTTGCAATTTCAGGGAAGAGATAAAGAACTGGCAGTAATGATTTCCGATATAAATACATTAAAAAAAACTTGAGTTTTTTTTAATGCATGCACCCTAATTAACACATTCGTGGACAGCTACTGCTATTGCAGTGAATCATTGGTGATCTGCTGGGTCACTACTGCTCAGTCAGTATATTTATGTACTAATATAAAACGCACTACTTCTTGAGCAGTAATCTTGCACATAAGAATACATGTCTATGAATTCGAACTGCCCAGCAACTAACAATTCGAATGTTGGGCATGGTCTTCTAGGATCGTATTTTCCCGCCAGTACGAACACGTGATTTTGAACAGGTGGTGGGAGACACGTTGTCGGTGCTGCTATAGCAGTAGTAATTGCACAGTGGCAAAGGAAGGTTCGCGTTTAGTGTGCATTTTGGTTTGTTTATAGACTTTTTCTGAATTTATCTCTTCCTTGTTATGATTGACGTTGAATTTGAATATGGATCCTAAAGAAGAAGCTAGGCTAGTAATGAAACCGATGATTCTGGAAGTGAACCTCCAGACCCATATGAGGACGATGGGACATATGGTGATGACCCAACCTTTGATCCTAGAACTGTTGAGGATAGGATACAGAAACAATGACTCCGGTTGACGTTTTTAGAATGCTCTGGACAAATGAGGTATCAGAATTACTCTTGAGCAATTCCAATGCTTATGGAGAAAAGATGTCACATGCAGAGCGCCTTCATAAGAATAATAGAAGAACAGCAAAATTCAACCCGATTGACAATCAAGAACTAGAAACTTTTCTAGTTTTAACACTTTTACGTGCTCAAATTGGCTTTCCAGTTCTTCGTTGGGCATTTTCTTTAGATCCCCTCTGCTTTCATCCAGTTTTCAAAGAGTCAATGTCTGGAAGACGCTACGAACAAATTTAAAGACATTTGTGCTGCTCCAGAGATCAAAAGGAATCAAAAGATAAACTGTATAAAATTACACCTCTTCTTGATCTGCTTTTAAGTAATTTTCAGAATGCTAGAAAACCAGACG
Organism: Kuschelorhynchus macadamiae; assembly: GCA_030620095.1. NCBI lineage: Eukaryota > Metazoa > Arthropoda > Insecta > Coleoptera > Curculionidae > Kuschelorhynchus > Kuschelorhynchus macadamiae. Next base: position 300,693 of record JAUTXW010003640.1, read on the forward strand.
AAGAATTATCACTTGATGAATCACTTCTTCTTTTTCGAGGTCGTTTAAGTTTTCGACAATATATAAAAGGAAAGAAAGCAAAGTATGGTATCAAATTTTTTGAACTTTGTTCATCAGATGGCTATGTTTATAATATCGAAATACACTGCGCAAAACAATTAACGCAACGCCTAAAATTTCGTCTAACTTTGAATGGAAATTTCTCGAGAATGGTTGATCCGGTTTTGATAAAGTTTTTATCGAAATTTAGGTTAATTCCTCGTGAATATTCTTTTGATATTAAAATTCAATGTTACTTTGTTCTAGGCAATAATACAGGGTGAAAAAGAAAGACATGTTTTATTTACCAAGGTTTAAAACACCCTGTAGAATAAATCAGATGAATTCAAGAGATCTAACCAAAAGAATGTTGTAGCCCAGTATGTTTCCAATAAATCGTTTTTTTATTCGCTTCAATAGCACAATTTTTGCCTGAGTTACAGGACTTATTGAAAAGTACTGCATTTACTGTGTTTTAAATGAATTTACCAGTTCATGTTTGAATTGATTCTGTTGAAGACGTTGCCCGGTAACAAGAGAACACAACTTATACCAGATTGACATTTAGGCGTCAGTTTCAGTTCGGTTTTAAATTTTTCTTCTTATTGTGTACAGTCATGCCAAGACAAACTAGAAATTTGACCCGCGACGAGTGTATAATTGCAAGAACTCTTAGAGACGAAGGCTGGAGTTATAGCAGGATAGCGGAACGATTGAATGTTCATAAATCAACTGTACATGGAGTCATACAGAGATACATGGAGACTGATGATCATTCCAGACGGATTGGACAAGGTCGACAGCGTGTTACCAGTGAGCGTGAAGACCGGTATCTGCGGTTGTCTGCTTTACGACAACGTTTCGTGACGGCAAGGTTTCTGAGGCAGGAAATTCAACACGCGAATGGTCCTCAGGTAAGCACACAAACAGTGCGGAATCGTTTGAGGGAAGGAAATTTGAGACCACGTGTTCCTGCACGAGGTCCTGCGTTAACAGCAACACATCGGACAGCCAGGCTAGAATGGGCTAACGAACGTATGAACTGGGCGGAAGCTGATTGGTCGAGAGTGCTGTGGACAGATGAATCGAGATTCTGTCTTTTTAATTGCGATAGACGGGTCCGTGTGTATCGTAGACCAAATGAACGCTATGTGCAGGGGAATTTTGTTAATGCCGTAATGTTTGGTGGGGGATCGGTAATGGTTTGGGGAGGGGTATCTTTGAGGGGTCCTGGTCGTACGGAGTTAGTTATTGTGGATGGGAATTTGAATGCGGATCGATCTATCAACGAAATACTGGACAATCACGTGAGGCCATTTGCACATAATGTTGGAGCGGAGTTTTTATTAATGCATGACAACGCTGGTCCCCATACAGCACGTGTAGTGCAAAATTACGTCAATAATGTTGGGATTGATGTCATGCAATGGCCTGCACGTAGTCCGGACCTGAACCCAATCGAACATGTTTGGGACTTATTGGGCAGGAGATTAAGGGCTAATGAAAGACAGCCAAATAACGTGGAAGAGCTGGGTGAGCTACTCATCGATACTTGGAATGGGCTGGATGAGGTACTCATACGAAATTTGATATTAAGCATGAATAGAAGGCGCGAAGCAGTCATAAGAAACAGATGGGGAAATACGAAATATTAGTTTAATAGTTATAAAGTTTATTTTTGTTCGTTTTAGTTCTTAGTGTTTTGTTGTTTTGACTGTCGTGTTCATATCTTAATCTTACCTATTAAAACATGTTTTTCTAACTCCCTGTATTATTGACAAAACTAAACCGATCCTGGCCCTTGATATCACGAAGAAATTTTCGTATAACTAAACTAAAATGTAGAATAGCGCCGTGTTCAAATATCCGGTAACCCATCCGTTCGTAATTTAAAAAACAGTATAATTTATTTTTCGTTGGACCCTGTATTATTGACTGAACAGAACTAATATTGAATTTTAGTGATCCAAAAAAAAAAAAAATCTTCACAACCAAACTACAAATTACAAACGTCTTCAACAGAATCAATTCAAACATGAACTGGTAAATTCATTTAAAACACAGTAAATGCAGTACTTTTCAATAAGTCCTGTAACTCAGGCAAAAATTGTGCTATTGAAGCGAATAAAAAAACGATTTGTTGGAAACATACTGGGCTACAACATTCTTTTGGTTAGATCTCTTGAATCCATCTGATTTATTCTAAAGGGTGTTTTAAACTTTGGTAAATAAAACATTTCTTTTTTTTTCACCCTGTATTATTGCCTAGAACAAAGTAACATTGAGTTTTAATATAAAAAAAATATTCACGAGGAATTAACCTAAATTTCGATAAAAAATTCATCAAAATCGGATCAACCATTCTCGAGAAATTTCCATTCAAAGTTAGACGAAATTTTAGGCGTTGCGTTAATTGTTTTGCGCAGTGTATATAAAGGCAAGCAAGAAGTACGAGAGAATATTACAAAAATTGAATCGTTGGTTTTGGGACTAATGTCACCTTATTTGAATCAAGGACACCATTTAATCATGGATAATTTTTATAATAGTGTCACTTTATCCAATTCACTGTTGAAAAATCATAAGACACATACAACTGGCACACTTAGGGCTAACAGAAAAAATAACCCCAAAGTTTTAACATCCTATAAGCTTAAAAAATCAGAGCATATTTGGAGAAGGCGAGGTGTTGTTTATGTATCAAAATGGAAGGACCGTAGAGATGTGTTGATGATAACAACAAAGTATCACCCAAAATTAATCAAAATCACAAATAGATATGGACAAGTAGCCTTTAGAAGTCTGTGAGTACAACAAATTTATGGCTGGAGTAGATCGCAACGATCAGCTAACATCTTACTATTCAAGCCCCAGGAAGACTATCCGTTGGTACAAAAAATAATTTTCCATCTTCTGGACATAACTGTTCTAAATGCGTTCGTATTATATAACATGGTACGTAATAAAAAACAAATTATGGTAAAGTTCAGAAGCCAGTTGATCAAGTCTTTTTTGCGAATTCCCAACGAATTGTCCGGAAGTGATCTCTACGTACCAAAGTCATATCACGTGAATAGACGAGTTCCAAACAGAGAACCTCCGAATACGCAAGGGCATTTCTCAGAAAAAATTCCCCTACCCTCAGAGAACTATAAGAGAAGCAATTATTTCATGAATTGCCACCAATGTCGAACAGAGGGAAAGCGAGCTCAAACCTCATGGAGATGCATGGAGTGTGAAAAAAAACCCGCCTTATGTGTTGGTTGTTTTCACACATTCCATTCGGCCTAAAAAATTTGATATAAGTTTGTTTTATTATTTATTAGTACATTTATATAAGAATAAAGTGTTTATTTTCCAGTATAACGGTTGTATAGCTTTTGCAAGCATTATTATTGAATTTATTTCTATAAAAACGAAACACTTTACTGCTAATGAAGTTACTGTGATGGCAGTACAGTGTCCCTCAAGAGCGATCCCAACTGATCTACTGGGTCACTACTTTCATAGCAGTAGGTACTAACAAGTTCTCAAAAACCATCCATTTCACCCACTATTTGTCCTGTAAAAATATCAACAAAATCGGTTAACTAGTACAGAAGTTATAAAACTGTGCATTTAGGGAAAGTCTACTCAACATCACTGTCCGCGAATGTGTTAACCGTGATGTCAAGCATTTTCCTGTTCTTTCAGAGAAGATATCTCAAAATCCAATAGAACCCTATGACAGTAAATCTCACGTAGAAATAGTTGAAGGATAACTTCAAAAAATGGCATTGGTGACTCAATTTGTTGTTTCACCCTTCATCCAAATTGATATCCAACAGTTTAAAATTTGTGTTTTTCGGAACTGTGGCGAAAACATCGCTGCATTTAACATTGAAATCATTAGTTTTAAGTACAAAATGTATCCGGCCAATAGTAAGTAAAGACAAATATTGTATTCTATGTCGTGTTGCCTTTAAAGTGAAAGAGTTATTTACTTCAATCTATTTGTACGAATCTTCTTTCTCCAATATGAAGTTTACTAAGAACTTACTTCGAATGCCTGTATCAAATTACACTGCGAATATCAAAAAAATTATCGATGAGTCCGAGTGTCGACCTTCTCATTGAATGCACGCATTTTTTTATGGCATGTTTTTGTTTAAAATTTTAATTACAATGTTTACTTTTATTAAGTCGTATGTGACATGCCATTATGGATATATGAAAATTTTGTTTATTTTTTGAGTGTGTATTAGTGTTAGTTAAGTTTAAGGCTGGTTACAAGTAAGTAGCTCACGGTTTATTTCTAAATTATCGAAGTAGCTCAACACCTTCAAAAGGTTGCCGACCACTGCTTTAGACAAATTGATTTATTGGACTTTAAATAATTCTTTTATTCGAGGAAGGTTGAGATTACGTTTCGACATCTGTCAGTCGCCAGGTTAACTGCGAACAGACAACAATAAACACTAATGTTGCCGGATTTCAGATTTTTATAAATCGGTAATGTCAGAGCCGTTTTCAACTTGGTGATAAAAATTCGAATATGAAGATTAAAATAAAGCAAAGCAAATTATTTTTCTCCAAAAGCGCAGTTGTTCTGGATATAACGACTTTTCATTCTACACGAATTTTCATTACAAAAAAAAAGTATTTAATTAAAAAAAATTCATAATTTTTGGTCTTTCGGTATACCGAAAAAAAGTAAATTGGCTAGGTTTTAAATATACCTTCAATATTGCAGAAAACACAGTCACACCGGTTGCAATTGCAGTTAATTCTCATTGGTTCTTCAAACGGTGGCGGCTCATAGTCTTCTGGCATTGGTAATTGGGCTATGCCTGCAGCCCTTGTAGCACTTGGAATAGCCGCAGCACTTGCACCAATTGGAACACCTGAAGCCTGTTTGCCACTTATAATCCCTCCCATCCGTCCAGCACTTGCAGTACCTGCAGGACTGGTAGCACTTGGAATAACTGTAGCTTTTATAACACTTGCAGTACCTGTAGCACCTGTAACACTTGCAGCACCAGCGACTGTTGAATCTCCTAGAGTTCAGAAAAATTCGTTATCCATCTTAACAAAAACCAATTGTTAGAGGCTCATTACTTACTAAGAATATATCTGTAATTAAAAAAAAATGTAAAAAGATTTCATTTTCTGGTTTAGGACAATAAATAAAGGCTCCTTTAACTATAAAGTTGCCGACGTTTTGTCCCTATATTTGATATTTTTCAAAGCTCCAAAAAGGGAAGGAGAAACAAGAATGTAGTTGTTTTCCTTTTCCCTGATAGTTACTCCATACATTTAGAATAACAGTAAAATATAAATTTAAAAATAAAACAAATATTAGAAAATATAAACAAATACAGAGATTAGATCAACTAAAACAAAACACAAGACGACAAACAATAAGTACATAATATACGGGAGATTATAATAAAAAATAAAATAAATAGATACATTAACGGCTATCAGGACATCTAAATATTTTATATACAAATTAAATTCTTACGTACCTATTTAAAACGATAAGGAACCTTGCGTCAAACGTCAAAAAGTTCCATTGAAAGTTTTAAAAAGATATGGCGCCAACGGTCAAATAAAATATTTATTCGAAATGTACAGAGTTTGCACAGTGTTGCTTGTTTATTTTTCCTGGTGAAGTAGCACTTCATCTACTTCACCTGAAGAGCCGCCACTGAGATATGGCTAAATAGGGACTTTTTGTGGTCAAAGTTGGAATTGGGGCCTGCTTATCCTTTCAAAGGCAAATTTATAGATCTTTTCATTGTTGGTACGTAGCGGATAAATTAGGGAACTTTTATGTATAAAATATAATTCAAATCATATGTTTAGAACACAAATGTAGGTTTTTAAAACAGAGATCGTATTTTGTTTTACTCTAGCATCGAAGAAAAATGCATGTTTAGGCTCTTGTTAACTATTAGTCCGTCTCAATCTAAATATGTATTAGAAAAATTACCTTTTTTATGACTTTAAGACACAAACATTTCCGGATAAGCTACTTCTTCGGTAAGTAACAATTAATTAATTTTTCGAGTATAGTTTACGAATTGATAAATACTATATTTTTTATAGGATATAACTTAAGAAATATCAACACAATGACTAGATTTAATTAAATTACGCGTAAGTAATATCTTGCTAAATTAGAAAAAAGCTAGTGCCAAAATTTATTAAAAATAATGCATTAATATTTTAAAGTATGTACAGGGTCATCATTTATATTTCGCCACCCATTTTCAGGATTTATTTTTGTAGATCGAAAAAAATAATAAATTCAAGTGTTGTATAGATTTCAGGGAACTCCCTAGAAAAAAATAACTTTGAATATACAGCGTGAATCAGAAAGTAGTAGCGTATCAAATTTTAGTTTTTTTAAATGAAATGTCCTGTATATTTTTGATTTTTTAGATTCTCCTTATTATTCCCTTTTCAAAAATGTGTGATATGCCTAAATTTGGATCGGTAGTTTTTGAGATATTCTAAAATTCCCTCTTATCCTCGTTAATTTACGTGAAAACATTTCTAGGGTGTGTTGTTGGTACTGACATTGTCAAATTGTCACCATAATTGAACTTGTCTGTGTTAGTTTTGCCCAACAAAATGGGTTGTTCCATTGAAGACAAATTAAATGAAATACGCTTATGTTATGTCAATAATAGAAGCCCTACCTACATTCAAAATGAGTATCATGGACAATTACCTTACAGCGTGTCCCGGATAAGAATGAATTCTACAGGAATCTCGTAAATTAGCAGAGATGCAGAGATGTTTAAATTAGTAAAAAGTTGCGCTCCACTGAACTCTGCAAGACGACGTTTTCAGATTTGGAACATTCCGAGTACTTCCGAAGAAACTAAGAAAAAACCGAAAACTCGCGATTTCGTTTTTATTTTTTTCTGGTTGTATTTTCAAAAACATTGGAAAAGAAATTTTACATTTTTATTGTCACTTTTTCTCCTCTACAACATGGTATCATTGGATTTCGAATCCGACGTTTCGTTTCTTCACAACCACCGTCAACTTTATTTTTTTAAATAGTCGAAGAAAATTGTTGTGTGCTTAATAAGCTCTATTTTTAATTCTAAATTCAACTACATATCGCACTTTGCCTTTATTCGACGTTTTGGGCTCAAAAAAACACCATCAACGAAACGCCGGAACAAAAATCTGATTAGTTTATCTTGTCGAGAAGAAAAAGTTGCTATGGTAACGCAAAGTTTATTTTGATCTAGCTCTTACCGTAGACTTTAAAAAATGAATAATTATTTTATTTGTTTGGTATCAGGTGTGATAATAGTATTTAAAGCGATAATATGAATAAAATTGTCGAGAAGAAAAAGTTGCTATGGAAACAAGAAATTTATTTTTATCTATCTGTTTGGGTTCAATAATTAATAACAATAAATATTTGGTTTGCTCCAGTATGTACAAAATAATTTCCAATTATTCATAGGCGGCTTTGAAATTCAACAATATTTGCAATGGTTTGGCTTGGTTACTATGAATACCTTGGATATCTGTCACTTTTGAATTTTTATTAGTATTTGAGTACTTATTTTTTTAAAAAATTGTAAAATTGGTACATTATTCCAATGAAGTTAAATTTGATATGATTACATGTTACATTGAAAGTCATCAAAATTGCGTGCAAGCAGAAATGCGTTATCTTCAAAAATACCCCGAACGGCGTCAACCAGGCCGGTCCATTTTCAAAAGGTTAGGGACAAACTTAAAAAGAACATGTTTTGAAAAGCCAGTACGTCATCGTAAAAAATCGCAAAACCCTGAACAAGTAATGGGAGTTTTGCTTGCTGTAGAAGAAGATGATAATATATGACTCCGTACCATCGAGAAAGAGCAAGAAGTGCCAAAAACCATTGCACATAAAATCCTGCGTAAAGAGAAATACCATTCTTAATACCGTATCTGCCATGCTTTGCATCCTGGAGATGAAGAACGTAGAACTACTTTCTGTGAGTGGTTCACAAGAAAATGCGATGAAAATCCCCAATTTCCCCACCAGATTCTTTGGACCGATGAAACTTATTTATCTAACAATGGTTTATTTAATAGAAAAAATAGACATTATTGTTCAACTAAAAATAAAAACCGATTCTGCGCATCCAAACACCAGAATCGGTTTGGAATAAATGTTTGGTGTGGTATTTTGGGAAACCGCATCATTGGACCAATATTTTTTGAAGGAACCCTCAATTTCGAAAGGTATGGTCAGTTCCTAAGAAACGAAATTGAAGAGGCACTGAATGACTTGCCTTTAAACTTAACCCATAACATGTGGTTCCAACAAGATGGGACTCCCCCTCACAATTCAAGACTCAACATGGATTATTTAAGAAATCGATTCGGAAATAATTTAATTGCTACTTGTAGTCCAATTAACTGGCCTCTTCGGTCACCAAACCTTACAACCCTAGACTTTTTCCTTTGAAGGTATCTGTAAAATGACGTTTATTGGCAAACATTTCAAGATATTGAAGAATTAAAAGCTGCAGTACGAGAATCTATCCGAAAAATAACACCGGAAATGCTAGAAAATGTAATGAACGAAATTGTTTATTGTTTCTATTTATGTTTAGAAAATGAAAGCAGCATTTTTGATAATAAGAAAAATGGTTAATTGTATTTAGTTAATAATAAGTTTTTATGTAAGTTAATACTAATACAATGCTTCACATCTAAATTAGATGAGTTCATAAATTTGTTATTATTTTGTAGGTTAAGTTTTTAGAAGTTTATTATTCTATTAACATTATTAATAATAATTGTTGTTGATGTAAATCGCTTTAATAAAAAAAACAACTTTATTTATATTATAGCTTTAAATACTATTATCACACCTGATACCAACACAAATAAAATAATTATTAATTTTTTTAAAGTCTACGGCAAGAGCTAGATCAAAATAAATTTTGCGTTACCATAGCAGCTATTTCTTCTCCACAAGATAAACTAATCAGATTTTTGTTCCGGCGTTTCGTTTTTGCGGAATCATCGAATATCACTGATAATGGTTTTTTGAGTCTGAAACATCGAATAAATGCAATGTGCGATATGTCATTGAATTTAGAATTAAAAATAGAGCTTATTAGGCACACAACAATTTTCTTCGCCTATTTAAAAAAATAAAGTTGATGGTGGTTGTGAAGAAACGAAACGTCGGATTCAAAATCCAATGATGCAATCTTGTAGAGGAGAAAAAGTGACATCGAAAATGTAAAATTTGTTTTCCAATATTTTTGAAAATAAAAAAAAATAAAAACGAAATCGCGAGTTTTCGGTTTTTTCTTAATTTCTTCGGAAGTACTCGGAATGCTTCAAATCTGAAAACGTCGTCTTACAGAGTTCAGTGGAGCGCAACTTTTCTCTAATTTAAACATCTCTGCGTCTCTGCTAGTTTACGAGATTCCTGTAGAGTTCATTCTTATCCGGGACACCCTGTATAGCAAACAAATTTGAAGAAACCAAAAGTTCAAATAGGTGAAGAAGAATTGCAAATCCAAACGAAAGCTTTATTCTAAGCGTGTTGCTATTTTTTACAGGTAAATTATTGTTGTTAGTTTTCTATACTTAGGACTATATCTGGTTCGTTTTATTGCAGAAAACCCTGAACGAACAATTACTGATGCAGAAATTTATTTTTAAAAATCATTTGACAAAATTCATCAAACTCTTCATAGTCATAATTATCACTCATATAAATTTTTATCTGTTCATGGTCTAACTGAAGAACATAAACGGCAATGATTAATTTTTTGTACAGAAATTTTAAGATGTTTGTTAAATCCACTCTTTTGACACAATATACTTTTTACCGATGAAGCTACGTTTACTACGAATGGTATAGTTGGCGCATTACCTTTCTGGAATGACGTCACGCTGGTTTCAAATAACGTATTTCTTATATTATTTATATTTCAGCGATGATTCCTAACCTAAACGTATGCAGTGATGTAGATAGGAGGGGTGCGTTCAGCACTGGCTAAAGCGAATTTAAAATTGGCATTTTCTGTACAGAAAGCGCTGCAACTTGTCGAAAATGGCTGGCAAAAAATTAACACTCTCATTGCCATAAAAAAACCCTCATTTTGCACACTTAATACAAAAATAACTATTATAACTTCAAAAAATAAAATTATTTAGCAAATAAGACTTTACTAATATAAATTCTTTCATCTTAGTCTTATTCTTTGTTTGCAATGTAATAAATTGACGCCAGTTACCCATTTTCATCAAAATTATTTTAATTCTCAATTACAGACAATACTGAAAAAATATTAAGAAAAGGGGAATAACGAACGATGAATCCTTTACCTCCAGAATGTTTCAAAAACAAAAAGAGGTAAAAACAAAAATCACAGATTACTTAAAGAACAAAATAAGAGATATGATCTATTGCGTGTATGCTAAAAATGAATATGTTACAATGCAGACTTTGCTTTAAAAACTAAAAGAGAGAAATTAATGTATAACTAACTAACTTTAAAAATAAAAACTACTCCCCTTCACTGTCTTCAGAATCAGAACTAAATTCTTCATCGTCACTGCTGTCTTCGTCGGTACTAATTACAAGTGGCGCAATGTCTGAAGCATCACATATCTGTATTGTCTTCCAAGCTTCTTGGATTACCCTTTCTGTGTGGCTGACATAATTTTTCCAATGCTCTGAAGATACTTCATTTATCGCTTTTTCCCACATGGCCAAAACTTCCGATGGTGTCCCCTTCAGACTAGCAATGTATTGGTCGTATTTCCTCTTACACTCAGACCATACCATTTCAATAGCATTAAATTGACAATGGTATGGAGGAAGTCTTAGTATTTTGTGGCCCAAAGGTTTCACATATTCGTCAAGGTAGAATGTTTTTTCAATGTTACAATTTTTTTCTACAATGCTCCATATTTCATCCTTCATGGCCCTCTCTGGGAAGTCAATGTTCTTTTCTTTTAACCATCCAATCAATCTCTGCTTTGTCCATGATTTTCTTGGAATATCCTCTAAAAGGCCGGAATGATAGCTTGCGTTGTCCATCACTATCAAACTTTTTGGAGGAAGATTTGGTACCAGCTGATTTTTAAACCAATTTTCAAAATTTTGCTTGTTCATATTGTCATGATAATCTCCGCTTTTTAGTCCACTTTTAAATATTAAACTGGCCCCCTTAATAAATCCTTCCTTTGATCCAGCGTGAACTACAATATATCGATGACCTTCACTAGCTTTTTTAGAACTTGTAGACATAGTGTTATCCTGCCAGCTGTTTCTAAACGAACCTTTACTAAAAATCCAAGTCTCATCAATAAATACGGTGGTATAAGCATCTTGTCCTAGATTTTGATTTTTGACATATTCCCTCAAGAAATTGATTCTCTTGTGGACGATGTGGGGCAAATCCATCAGGTATTTTCTATTATTTGATTTCTTCCACTTAAAACCAATACTTTTTACGTATTTTCTTAGCGAGGTGATGGAAAAATTAAAATATTCATTTATCTCTTTTAGTTTTTTAAGCAAAGTCTGCATTGTAACATATTCATTTTTCGCATACATGCAGTAGATCGTATCTCTTATTTTGTTCTTTAAGTAATCTGTAATTTTTGTTTTTACCTCTTTTTGCTTTTGAGACATTCTGGAGGTAAAGGATTCATCGCTCGTTATTCCTCTTTTCTTAATATTTATGATTGTTGTATGGCTAAGTTTTGTTGCATTTGAAGCTCGTTCAATTATATTATCAGTTTGCGGAAGGATTCCATTTTTAGCTTACTCTTTTTCCAATTGAAAAAAAGCCAAGATATTCAAAACTATTAGCTGTGATTGCTGATTATATCTTCGCGGCATCTTGCAAAAGTTTAAAAAGAATCACAACAAATCAATGTCAATTTTGACGAATATATTCTGAAAGACACATAACCAAAACCGGCATTGACTGTTGTAAAGAAACGACAATGAGTTTTTTCAAAATGTTTTTGTCACTGTCAGTTAACATAAATCAAACAAAAATAACCAAAAATGACGTCATTCCAGAAAGGTAATGCGCCAACTATATGTTTAATCCTCACAAAAGTCAAAACTTAAAGACGACAAAGTTTAAATGTTTGGTCTAGCATTTTAAAAAATAGGGTTATCGGATTAATCTTTAGCGTTAAAGTCTTTCTGGTGTCAGATATAGAACAGCAATTAGAAAGCATTCCTAAAAATCAGAGATTTACACTCATTTGGCAACAGGTTGGCGCTCCAGCGCGCACAATGTTTCGGATTTGTATTTTTTTTATTTTGTCTCTTATCCTTGGATTTGTGTAAAGCGTTTGACACTGTAGACCATAAAATATTGCTTAAAAACTTGTTTCATATCGGTATAAGAGGTATTATATACAGGGTCCTGCAGCTCACCTCCCGTCTTTTATTATACCTTAACCATTTATTTTAAAAAAAATATTGAAAAGCCACTATATGCTGTTGATTAGAGAGCACACTTTAAAAATATTCTTGATTATACAGGGTGTTACAAAAAATAGTGGCGCATAAGAGTTGTATTTTTTTAAATGGAACACCCTATATTTTTTTACATTTTTGAAACACTCTTTACCTAGGCTACAGACTCCTAGAATAGTATCTCTCTTTTTTTAATAGTTTCGGAGAAAAAAGGTAAAATCGAAGAAAAAAAATTATAGTCTACATTTAGAATATTTATAAAAATTAGATAAAACATCTTAAAAGCTAAGGTAACCTAGTAGCTTACTGCAAAAGGTTTATAGTTATTCTGCTATGAGTATTATAAGTCTTACTTATACAGGGTGACCCAAATTCCATGTCAAACGTTGCAAAATAAAAAATTATTTTTCTCCATTTTTTCAAATGGAACACCCTATATATTTTTTTTCTGTCCGGTACAGAATTAACAGATCAACATTTTTTATTATTACACTTATCTCAAAATTCCTGAAGGTTTTTGAAATATTCTTAAAAAACTAATGTTGTACCTACTTTGTTTTTCAGTACGGTAATTGAATAACCTCACTAGTAATGTTCATAAGTAAGCACCTTCGCGATTTTGAATAATAAATAGGTCAGCGTAGTTATAGCTATGGGAAAAAAACCTAAAATCCCAACATTTTTTGTAATTACGTTTACCGCATAAAATTGCTGCAGGTCTTCCTACAAGTTGCAAGAGACTTGCACAAAGGCATACGCTGACACTTGCAATTGAAATACAACTGCCGCTTTACAGTCTGCAAGACAAATTGCGCGCAATATCTTGCAGGTGCAACCCTTTGCTGCAAGAAACTTGCGGCATGTAAAACGGCCTTAACCTTTATTTAATATTATTGACAAGTGTTGCTCAAATTATTAACTAGAATTTAAGTAGGCCATGAAAAACAAATTGTCTAGAAATTGTCAAACAACTAAAACATATCGGCAATTTACTTATTCGTTTTTTAAGTTTTACAAATTGAAATAATTATCGGATTTTTCATATAGTGGTCTTTACCTTCTACGTAGTTCATTTTTCGTTTGTTTGCGTCACTGTTTAGAAGTTTTATTTGAACGTTCTATCGTCATGGAATACACCCGCGAAGAACTAGTTGATATGGTTTTTGTGTTAGGAGAATCGCATAGAAATGCCTTTTTGGCCAGTAGGATTTATGCGCAAAATTATCCAGAACGAAGGCACCCAGACAGAAGGAGCATGACGAACTTATTAGAGAGATTTATGGCAACGGGAAATGTAAATTATACAAGACCAGTTAGAAATAGGCCCGTTCGAACGGAAGAAAATAAATTAGCTGTGCTATTAGCTGTCACGGAAAATCCTTCTGTTAGCCAAAAAGCAGTCGGGGATGCCGTAGGAGTAAGCGAAAGAACTGTTCAGCGAATTTTAAAGAGCCATAAATTTCATGCATATCATATTCAGTTGCATCAAGAACTCCTTCCAGCAGATTTTGAGAAACGTGTTGACTTTTGTAATTGGGCACAAGCTAAAATTAGGTTAAGCTTTGATTTTTTTGATAAAGTTTTATTCTCTGATGAGGCCACATTTCATAAGAATGGATTTGTAAATCGTCATAACTACCATTACTACGCCGACCATAATCCAAGAATTTTTAGGCAGCTTGATCTACAACACAGATGGTCAGTTAATGTGTGGGGGGGAATTATTGGTGAACATGTTATTGGTCCCCATTTTTTTAATGGACATTTAACTGGAGCCATGTATCTCGACTTCCTAGAAAATCACTTGCCAAATTTGTGCGAAAATTTGCCGGTTAATCTGAGAAATACAATGTGGTTGCAACAAGATGGTGCTCCAGCACATTTTTCGTTGCCAGTTAGGGATCATTTAAATAATAATTTTCCAGATCGATGGATTGGAAGACAGGGAGCAAGTGCGTGGCCGCCCCGGTCGCCTGATCTAACGAAATTAGATTTTTTTCTATGGGGCTACGTTAAGGAAATTGTTTACAACAAACCTCCAACAACTCCCGAAAATTTGCAGCAACGGATTAGAACCGCATTTCAAAGTATTACGCCCGAAGTATTAAGAATAGTAAAAAGATTTTTTCATACCCGTCTTCGTTTATGCCTCGAAGAGAATGGAAGACATATCGAACATATGTTCTAAGTAAAAATTAATTTTAGCAATAATTAGATATTTGTTAATAATGTTAAATAAAGCTGTTACACCTTAAGTCGAGCCTTAACTCTTGGCAGTAATTTAAATTTTATGCAGCAAACGTAATTAGAAAAAATGTTAGGATTTTAGGTTTTTCCCCATAGCTAGAACTACGCTGACCTATCTAATATTTAAAATCGCGAAGGTATGAACATTACTAGTGAGGTTATTCAATTATCGTACTGAAAAACAAAGTACAACATTAGTTTTTTAAGAATATTTCAAAAACCTTCAGGAATTTTGAGATAAGTAATAATAATAAATGTTGATCTGTTAATTCTGTATCGGACAGAAAAAAAATATATATAGGGTGTTCCATTTTTCCACATTACTAGTGAGTTTATTCAATTATCGTACTGAAAAACAAAGTACGACATTTGTTTTTTAAGAATATTTCAAAAACCTTCAGGAATTTTGAGATAAGTGTAATAATAAAAAATGTTGATCTGTTAATTCTGTACCTGACAGAAAAAAAATATATGGGGTGTTCCATTTGAAAAAATGGAGAAAAATATTTTTTTATTTTGCAACGTTTGACATGGAATTTGGGTCACCCTGTATAAGTAAGACTTATAATACTCGTAGCAGAATAACTATAAACCTTTAGCAGTAAGCTACTAGGTTACCTTAGCTTTTAAAATGTTTTATCTAATTTTTATAAATATTTTAAATGTAGACTATAATTTTTTTTTCTTCGATTTTACCTTTTTTCTCCGAAACTATTAAAAAAAGAGAGATAATATTCTAGGAGTCTGTAGACTAGGCAAAGAGTGTTCCAAAAATGTAAAAAAATATAGGGTGTTCCATTTTATAAATTCAACTTTTATGCGCCACTATTTTTTGTAACACCCTGTATAATCAAGAATATTTTTAAAATGTGCTCTCTAATTAACAGCATATAGTGGCTTTTAAATATTTTTTCTAAAATAAATGGTTTAGGTATAATAAAAGACGGGAGGTGAGCTGCAGGACCCTGTATAATTGGTTCCAAAATTATTTGTCGGATCGAAAGCAGTTTGTTCAGATTGGCAAAAATAAAAGCAATCCTCTTTCATGTATATATCGAATATTATTCAAAATACAGATATTTTGCCAACATTTTTTTCTAATAATCAAATTAATTATTCAAAGTGTATTAAATTTTTAGGCTTATATATAGACCAAAATTTAGCTTGGAAGCCTCATATAGAATATTTAAGAGTACAAATTTTTCCAATAATAGGAATTTTGTATTAAATTCGTAACTATATTTCTCTTAATTTGATAAAATATATATATTTTGCTTTCATTTATTCAAAATTACAGTATCTAATGTCAGTGTGGGGCGCTGCATGTAAAAAAACAATAAAACCATTAGAAAAATTACAAAATAAGTCAATAAAATGTATTTACCGTTTACGATATCTGGAGCCCACCATTAACCTATATATGCCTAAAAATCTTTTAAACATTTCTATGATGTATAAAACTAAATTATGTATTTTTATTCATTCATCAGCTAAAAATATGAAAAATACAAATTTAAATTTTATTAGAAATAATAACATTCATGACCATAATACAAGACAAACCGATTATTTCTCCACTATAAAATTTAAAAGTAATTTTGGCAAACAATATATATTACACAGTGGGGTTAATTATTAAAATAATCTATCAACACGATTAAAAAATATTAACAAAATTGATACTTTTAAAAAATACTTAAAGAAATATTTTTTAAGGAATTAATATCTTCACATTTGATATATTTTTTTAATGTTTACAGTTTTTAATTTATTTGTAATTTATGATAATGCTTATACGTTTATGTGTTATATATTAGTTATTAATTAGTTCCCTTTATTCTTTACAGTTTTTAATTTATTCATAATTTATAATAATGTCTATACATTTTTATATTTTTCTCTTGATAATTAGTTCCCTACTATAAACAATATTGTTTCTTGGGAATAAATGATTGATTAAAAAAAAATGCTACTCAATTTTTGACTCGGAACTACGATCTGTGGATTGAACAAAATGGACATATAAGATGGCAGAAAGCAGTCCAGACCTGACGCCGCTTGACATATTTCTATGAAGTTATCTAAAAAACATAATTTACTACAATAGACCCGAAAATATAGCTGTTTTGGAACAGAGATTTAGGGAAGAACTTGCAAGATTAAACGAAAATCAGTCTGATTTTATTTTTGACTGCGCTGATCGCCATTTATTACAAAATATTGTGGGATGCTTCGCCAACCAAGGAGGACATGTGAATAACTAGAATTTATGGTTTTGTATATTTGTCAATTTTTCTTTCATTTTATAAATTTTCGTTTAGTATTTATTGTTCATAATAAAATATTTCTTTACTTTAAAATCATGTTAATCATTTTTTACATTATCATCAAGACACTTAGACACTATTTCACCTAAATTAATTAGGATATTTTGAAGTCAATCCAACATATCACACATTTTTGGAAACGGAATAATAAGGAGAATCTAAAAACCAAAAATATACAGGGCATTTAATTTAAAAAAACAAAATTTGGTATGGTACTAGTTTCTAACTTACCTTGTATATTCAAAATTATTTTTTCTTTTGTATTTACTATTTTTTTTTCTATCTACAAAAATAAACCCTGAAAATGGGTGGAGAAATATAAATAATGACCCTGTACTCATTTTATTCGTTATCTTTGGGTCACAACACTCATCGTATTTGATACAGGCATTGTGTATTTTTCTGTGTTTTAAATCTAAGGATAAGTGTATGGTACCGGTATATTACCAGCCACTATTCAACGATAATCAAAACTTTATATTTAACGCTATAAAATGCTTCATATTATAACAATTTTGTTCACCTTGGGCTTGGGTCTGACAAAGAACACATTCACATTTTTGACAGTCACAGTCGCCCCTCTGAGGTACTTCGAATGGAGGGGGGTCGGTGAAATCTGGAGCATCTGCTGGTTTCGACGGTGCTGTTTTTTGAACGTGTCCGGGAGGTCCATTACCACACTGACAAATTTCGCAGCCACACGTACCTGATTGCCCCAAGGGGATCTCCGTATCTCGGCCTTCCGGTTTTCTGCTGCCCGCTGCCCCCTGTCCTTTGTCGCCTTCTGCACCGCCTTCCGCTGCATGTTCACCAGCAGGCGTTTTAGAACAGCTTAAGCACATGCACGGTTTGCACGTGCATTCTTCTTCCGGGTGAGTTTTGTTAAAGCAGGGTTGGCATTCGCAGACGGGGCAGGTGCATCCTCCTGTCTGCCCACCCTCTTGAGGGGGCGCAGCTTCTTGTCTTCCTGCAAATTAATTAAATCTTAGAATTTGACCATATATACGATTAATTTTTTTATTTTGGTTATGTTATTACGAGGTTACGAGTAACATTTTGTTGTACGCATACAAGGTGTCCCAAAAAAAGAGGTCAAATTTTATGAATTCGTCAATATGTTTTTACTAAACTTTAAAGGTCGTGAACAAATTATACGCAGACGACACAACATCATAGAGGTGTGTGTGGTAAATAGATAGATTCAGTGAAAATTAATACTGCGGGAGAATTAGATAATGCAAGTTTTTAGTAAAAATCAGGAGCGTGCCGTGAAATTTTAAGAAAGGGAAGCAATTGTTAGAAACTTACCTATTTGTAATGTATTTCGATTCTTAGATCATTTTTTACAAATTCGTCAATGACGTCATCATAAAAACGTCGATGCTCCAACATATTTTGGAGAAGTTTATTTTCAATGGACAACAGCGATGTATGCGAAAGTCTCTCCTGCCCCGTTGAATTTCGCACGAAATTTTTTATACGTTTAAGTGTTGAAAAATTGCGTTCTACTGATGGACTTGTGGCAGGTATTGTCAATACTAATTCACACAATTTCGACACTTCGGTGCAGGCATCTTCCAGCTCCTTGTCTTTTAAAAATTGTATTAGTTCTTTACCGTTATTTTTTGCGCTAAGTTCAGATGGCAGTAACACTCGGTTGAAGAACTGGCCATAATGAAGAAGAAGAGATTTAAACGCATCTTCTGGAAAAGTTTTTCCTTTAAATGCATCAAAATTGCATTTAAAGGAATAATAACAATAATGAAATCCGAAAACATGCCCAAAGAACGTTTGAATGTTTGGCAGCACATATCTATGCGAGCAGCTGTTTTCTCGTGTAAAGAATGTGAATTCTAAAACAAGGTCGAGAGTTATAGACGCACATCTGGAAGGAAGTTTGTGGATTGCAACTACAAAAATAAAACCAAATATCGACATACTTGTCAAAAATAAACAATGTCAAAAATCGCATTGACTGATTAAACTTTTTAACCAATAAAGCTTATTACACTTTGAAATTATATGCTTTTTATTTTATTGATATGGTGGTAAAGTGACACATTGTGGCCCTTCAGACGTTGTGAAATCCATTTTTGGTCCTTGCACTCTACATCCTACAATCCACATCCTATCCTACAATCAACTTGTGTGTTAAAATTCAGTTCATTCAGTCAAGCGGTTTCAGCAGAATTGTGATCAATCAGTGACCCTATTTTCTGAAATACCCTGTATAATTTTTTATGAAATTTTAAAGTATGTAATATAATCAAGAAAAATACACGTGTTTAAGCAGTTTTTCAAAAAACCAACCGTTTTTTAAATAAAAAATTGTAATAGCTTTTTACGTCAAGCGGTTTAAACAGAATGGCGATTAATCAGTGACCCGATTTTTTTAACACCGTGTATAAATTTACAATACAAGAAATAGTGTTGAAAGGTCTCTGTCATCAGACGATCATTTGAAGAAAAATCATATAAATCAGTGCAGTACAACTCTCTCACGAACTTGCTGAAAAAATTGGCTTAGGGCCAGTATTTTCATCCCCAAATAACTTTATTCTTCGAATATTTACCGTGGAACCGATTGCTGGGCATTTATAACCATGGAAAATATCCATCGATAAAAATAATAATAGTGTTTTAAATATATAGATTAGTTACCTGTAGTACTAGGAACACCTGCAGCCCTTGTAGTACTTGTAGTACCTGCAACACCTGCATCACCAGCAACTCCTGAATCGCCCAGAGTTATGAAGAATTCGCCATAATAAAAAAATGGTTAAAAATCATATATAAGCAATATTATGTTTTTATAAATATTATTGTTATTAATAATATTTAAATAGCAACATTACATTATTTTCCTTAATTGATATTAATATGACTATGATTCTTTGCACCTAGATTTTAAATTTCATAAACTTTGAAACAGACCATTACAATAAAACCCCGTAGGAAGAGAACTAAAAAGGTGAAATAAAGTGTTTCATAAAAATTTAAACTTAGAGAAAGGTTACGAATTGACTACAATAATGTAAAAGTAAGTCAAGCTACTTTGTCTTACTTAAAAAAAAATTATTTCAATTAAACGAAACATATTCAAGCAATATCAGAAAAAATAACGAAATACAGAACCAAAATTTCTGATTTTATGAAGAATAACATTGTGTTTTATAAAGGAATACGTTAAAATGGTCAGTTTACACAAGAAGTTAAAAGAAGATCTCAGAGTTTTTTTTAATTATTCCCCTTCTTCTCTGCGAAATTGGTGCCGTAGTATAGGAATCAGATAGAAGAAGAAGAAAACTAGTAACCAAAAATATGTAATAGAATTATTAGACATTTAAATAAAGATAATTAAATTTCTGCGTGAATATACAAAACATATTGAATCGCAAGAACCTTATACTCCAGTATTTTTAGATGAAACATGGATATTCAGCAAAGGAGCCTTCAGACGTAGTTGGCAGGATGATACTCCTTCTACCAGTTTATATATTATTAATTGCATAATTTTAGATTTTTAGAAAAACATTTAAGGAAGTTTCTTTTTCAGGTCACCGTTATATCGTCATTCACGCTGGCAACGAGAATGGATTTATTCAAAAAGCAAGCTTAGTATTTCGAAACGGGACCAAATATCACGACAGCTTTTTCCTCCAATTTTACATCCAAAATCTTTAATTAGTATGGATAATGCAAGTTATCATTCTGGCCTCTCTGAGGAAATTCTCAATAAATCTTTGCCAAAATATAAACGATTTAAATGGCTGAGAACAGAAACCTCGATAGCACAGAAAAGGCGATGAAAAACGAAATTTTGTGCGTTATTGTTGCCAGTATAACGTCATTGACATAGTTTGGTCGGAATGTAAGAAGATACGATCAGGAATAATTACCGAAGTACTGGCTACGTGGGATAAGATACTGAATGAAATAACCAGGGACCATTGGAACAAATATGTTGCCCAGATGAATAAAATCATTAAAGACCCCTGGGATATAAAAGAAGTTTGGTATGCTGTCAGATGCACACATAGCCAGCGATTATTTTTTAAATGATTCGAGGAAAGTAAGAGTTACACTTTATTACACGTAAACCAGGAACGTGGGTAATATCCTAAAGGATTTATTGATTATGTAAAAAAGTTGTACGCTAGTATATTTTTCTAATTTTAGCATTTTTTGTAAATGCTCAACTAATAATTTACGAAAACTACTGCTCGTATTTTTTGCTGCGACTAATCTTTTTGAAATTAATTTGAAATATTTAAATTGTTTTTTTTTTAATCTATGAGCAGACCATTAAGGCCGAAGGCTTGGTATAGTCAAAAGCAGTGTTATCGTGTGGGTCATACGATTTATCAACGACAAACTTTTTAAGTTTGTTTTTCTTTCATTACGCGTAGTCATATCCTCCGCATAAAATCCGATGAATGAATGAATTAGATAGACTTATGATATTTTCATATGAAAAAAGAGGATAAACATATAAATACCAGTAGTTGCAAAAATCTTTGAGCGATGTCACTTCAAAATCAGATTGACAAGTCAGTGACAAAATGAGTAATAGAAAACAATTTTTCGGGTTTTTTGCATAAGGTATAAGGACTATGCAGAAAATTGTGCATGAAAAAAAGCATAATTTACTACCGAAGAAGATTAAAAAATGTACACGAAAAAAGCCAAAGACAGAAGACTTATGTGACAATGTAAAAATGGATGTTCGTAATGCAATTTACGATTTATTCACATCAAAAACTAATATAATATTTCAAGTTTTAAAAGAAGCTTTAAAAAATCAAGGCATATTACAAATTGGACTAAAATCGTTGTCAAAATTATTAAAACTGTTGGGTTTTTTTAAGTTGCTACATATAGCAAGTCAGCGTATCCAGTTTTTAAAGAAATACACGGAAAATGTTAATATAAAATTTAGAAAAGTGGTATTTTTAGACGAGACTTGGATATTTTCTAACGGAAGTGGTTCGAAATATTGGCAGGACGAGTCTGTAAAAAATGTCAAGAGAAAAAAGGGATGTGGACGGAAAAACGGTTTATCATTTTGCATGCAGGTTCTTCAACAGGATTTCTCCCAGGTGCAAGTTTACTGTTTTCTTCAACATCCAAAAGTATGGACTACCATGATAATATCAATTGTGAACGGTTTGAAAAGTGGTTTAAAGAACAACTGATTCCAAATTTAGATGCTCCATCTTTAATCATTCTGGACAATGCATCTTATCATTCAAGAATCTTAAATAAACAACCTACTTCACCCTGGAAGAAAAGTGATATTTATGACTGGCTAATAAAACAAAAACAAAATTCTTTACCCAATATACTGAAACCAAAACTTCTCTTAATGGCAAAATCTATTAAAAAACCAACAATATATGCCGTAGCTGAAATATTACGGGAAAATGGACATGAGCTTTTACGACTGTCGTCATACCGTTACCAGTTTAATGCAATAGAATTAATCTGGGCTGGAGCAAAATCATATTACGAAAAACACGTGAACGATGGTCTTACATCAGATGAAGTGCAAATTGTTTGGCAAAATTCATTAAATTATATTACGCCGGAGTACTGAAAGAAATCTGTGGAACATACGGAAAAATTCATATGGGATTGTGGAATCGAGAACGAGTTCTAGCTGTCGAAATAGCACCAATGATCATTTGAGGACGACTCAGAAGATGAGGACTTTTTATGTGATGATGTTATTTTTAGTCTATAATATTAAAAAGTTTCTGAAGGATTATATTAGTCTTTGACGTGTATAAATCATAAATTGCATTCCGAATATTCATTTTTGCATTGTAACTTAAGTCTTTTGCCTTTGGAGTTTTTCGTGTACATTTCTTAATCTTCTTCGGAAGTAACTGGCTCCTAGATATTAGCCAGAGAATTTTAATTTAAAATTTTTTTTATTAGATTTTACACCATTTTTTTGCTTAGTTTTTTAGCACATTTGTAATTTTGTAGGCAATAAATAAATAGTTATAGAATACTTGTTCCAATTTTAAAGCGTGTTTAAAATAAGTAAATTTTTTTATTAAGTATAAGACAAAATTTGATATATAAAAATTGGTAAAATCGCTTTACCAGAAACTCGGGGCTAACGGAAAATACAGGATATATATATATATATATATATATATATATATATATATATATATATATATATATATATATATATATATATATATATATATATATGTTTAGCTATGCCGCGAACAGACAGACTGACGGACTGACATACCTACAGACAGACGGAATTGAGAAAACATGTTTTCCGGCATCTAGGGACCCTTAAACGTAAAGATCTGAAAAAATCTCACAAGGGAAGTAATAACTAATTATCTTGTGTTTTTAACAAAAGTGTATAATATTTTTGCAAAATAAAATTTTTTTGTTATCACAATACAAAAAAAAAAAAGTTTTCTTTGCACAGGGGTGGCCCGCATTTAAATAAATGACACTGTACAGGGTGTTCCAGCGAGGACTGAACAGGGACCTATTTTCAACCTTCCTTGTATTTTGGAAAAATTCAAAATAGCCAATCCATGTATTTTTTCTTGTAGAATCCAAAAATGTCATCGAAAAAATATTTGAACTAGAAACAAAAGAGTTACGCTATGCATGAGGTGTTTTTTAAATGGAATGTATCGTTTTTTATACGATTTTTGGAAAGAGTGATTTTTTTTATGTCCGTTCTGATTAAAAGATTTGATTTTGCGATAGCTGTTTATATTACATTTTAATGTTTTACAAACTAAAATTTTAGCTTCACCTGTTTAAAATATACGATAGGTTGGTATAGGTGATCAAGGTAAAATGACGTTTGAATGCTTTGTCAATAAAAATTGACATTATATTAATTATTGTCGAAGGCTTCACCTAAAAAATATATATTTGACTCTGATCGAAATGAAATACTCTTTGGACGAGAGACTAAAGATTGTTATGCTATTTTACAAGAGCCAAGAAAATGCAAGAGAAGCAAGAAGAAGATTTATTGCAAATTTTCATAGAAATATATCCATCAATACAATTCTAAGGATAAAAAACCTATTTGAGGAAAATAAAACTTTACATGATAGAAAAAGAAATTCAATAAAAAATAATTATTAAATAATAAAATAAAACTACTAAAAACATAAGTTTTCAATGTGACCGCCGTTTTTCTCGAAACAACATCGATAACCCCTTTGTAGCCTTTCTAAACTTGCTGTTACAATATGATTTTCCTGGTTAAGGCGGTTTATTTCATCGACAATTTTTCTCATGATCTCTTGAATATTTTCGTTTCGTTGTCTGTATACGACGTTCTTCAAATGGCCCCAAAGAAATGTATCCAAAACTGAGAGGTCGGGGCTACTGGGCGGCCAAGCATTGTTCCATTTCGCCCTATCCATTCGTTATGGCGCCGATTTAAAAATTGAACCACATCATGCAGGGCATGAGGAGGCGCCCCATCATGTTGCCAAATTAAATTCTGATATTCTGCCAATGGTAAGTCTTCCAAAAAATTTTCAATTTCGTTTTCTAAAAACTCATAATATCTGTGCCCATTTAAAGTCCCGTTAAAAATATTGGTCTCAAAATTTTATTGTTTTTTATCCCACACCAAACATGAATAGAATTCCTCCCTTAAAATTTAATAGTCTGGAACTTTTTTGGATTTTCAACGGCCCAGTGGTGACTATTATGTCTGTTGAATACTCCCGATGTTGTGAAAGTAGCTTCGTCGGTCCACACAATATTTTTGAATAAATCAGGGTCTTCGTTTACTTGCCGAATTACCATTTGAGAAATAAATTGGAAGCGAAGTTCTTTTTGTGCCGGTGTTAGGTGCTGAAGTGGAAGGATACGAAAAGGCCTAAATTTATGAATTTTCAGAGTCCTGTGAACAGTCCCTCGGGTAACTCTTCTGCGCCTTACACCGCCACCGTACTGAACTTCCCGAACTGCATCCGAAATAGATTTGGTTGGATTAACTTAAAAATAATTTATAATGGCCTGGTCTCGATTTCTTCCTTTTTGTATATTTCTTTTTCTATCATGTAAAGTTTTATTTTCCTCAAATAGGTTTTTTATCCTTAGAATTGTATTGATGGATATATTTCTATGAAAATTTGCAATAAATCTTCTTCTTGCTTCTCTTGCATTTTCTTGGCACTTCTTGTAAAATAGCATAACAATCTGTAGTCTCTCGTCCAAAGAGTATTTCATTTCGATCAGAGTCAAATATATATTTTTTAGGTGAAGACTTCGACAATAATTAAAATAATGTCAATTTTTATTGACAAAGCATTCAAACGTCATTTTACCTTGATCACCTACACCAACCTATCGTATATTTTAAACAGGTGAAGCTAAAATTTTAGTTTGTAAAACATTAAAATGTAATATAAACAGCTATCGCAAAATCAAATATTTTAATCAGAACGGACATAAAAAAAATCACTCTTTCCAAAAATCGTATAAAAAACGATACATTCCATTTAAAAAACACCTGATGCATAGCGTAACTCTTTTGTTTCTGGTTCAAATATTTTTTCGATGACATTTTTGGATTCTACAAGAAAAAATACATCGATTGGCTATTTTGAATTTTTCCAAAATACAAGGAAGGTCGAAAATAGGTCCCTGTTCAGTCCTCGCTGGAACATCCTGTACAAGTGGTTAAATTTTTAGGTGACGCGGAGCTCATAATTTTTGGTAATTGATAAAAAAATTTCACTTTCATTAAGTGGCTGTATAAACAGAACATATCCTGATTGTTTCACTGATTCGTACTGCCTTCCGACTTTATTAAGGCGCTTGCCATTTTGTGTATTTTTGTTTTTGCCAACTAAAAAAATTTAACCAAATACATATTTAGCGAATTATCTTATTTAGTCCCTCGGCATTTAATATATAAAATAATATTAAGTGGCTATCTTAATAATATTGCGTAATATAATTAAAAAAACTATTTTCTTTCTCCCTGTATTTTTGTAAATAGCCCATCGAGATTTAATAGTTCGATAAAAGAATCACACGACAATTTGGTATTCACTGTGTTTTCTGATTTGATTCGTAATGTTTTTGACCTTTGGACCCGCTTGATAATGATTCGACTATACCGTGATTACTTTAAACAAAGACAGCTAAACTTTATTGATGCAGGTTTTAAAGACTTGCAGATTAAGATAAAAAGGAAAGGCATTTGCCATGGTAACACATTCCATCATTGGGGCACCCTGTGAATAAAGAAGCGAACAAAGTGGGAGGTCCTTGGTCTTTGACGTTGGACCGTGAAGGGATGCATCTGGGTCGATGCTCGTGTTTCCCTGGCAGGAATGTCTAAGGAGGGCATAATGGATGAATTTCATCCGAACAGAATCCGTGGTAGTATTCTGTAAAACAAAGACAGATGGCCCACAATTCGACGATGGTCTAGTGATGTATGAGGATCATCAATCAGACGAATCGCTCTTCTCTAAACAGAGTCGAGAGTATGAAGGATTAAATGAGGTGCTGCTCCCCATATGTGCGAGTAATACTCGAGGCAGCGTCTGATTTGCGAAGTGTAAAAGCTAAACAAGTTGTCAGAAGAAAAGTATTTTTGAGCTGGGCAAAGAAGATCCAATTTCTTCGCGGCTGCTGTGATCATGCCAGTGAAGAGCTTCGTAAAAATTGATATCGACTAGGCTAAATCAATCCATTTTGATTATTATTTGAATGGTGTGGGTACTGGGAGATGATTTGTGAGATAGTAAACAAGATTGTATCTTAGTGGCGTTAAACTGGACAGGGTTCTTTGCTACCCATTCTACGATTTTAATGAGCTCCTCGGTTAAAGATAAAGTCATTATTCTACGCCTATCATCAATTTCAGACTTTGGGACAAGATTGGAAAATTGTATACTGAAGTGGAGTGTACAGGGTGGCCATTTTATGGTGATACAGTACCTTATCTAGAAAACGGTTATAGTTACGACAAAAAGTTAAATACAAAAGTTGTTTGGATTCAATTAAATTTTTATTTTGTTTCACTTTTGCTTATACAGGGTATTTCGTTTTAATGTGACACATGTCAACTTTCTTAATTTAAATGGGACACCCTATATATTATTACATGTTTCGATTCTACTGTTAATTTGCGAAAGTTTTTATAATAACATCTATATTTGCATTATTTATCGTTTTTGAAAAAATTGAGTTTTTAGAATTTTAAAAAAAAAAACAAAAAAAAAAATGTTTAACTATAAAACTTTAATGGAACTGACTAATATCCTAAACATACATTACTAAGGGTTCAATTCAACGAGTTTCCATGCTGGTCTTACCACAGGCTGTTAAAAATGGAGAGCAAAACCAACAGAACTTTAAACGTAAAAATCTCCTGTTTTTCAAATAGAACACCCTGTATATTTTTATTTCATCTGATTCAGCGTTCAATTACCTAACATTACTCATATATATGTCCTATACTTAAAATGAACAGTTTTGATTTTATTAGCCGTTTTCTGATTTATCCCGGAATTTTGCCAGTAAATGAGATCAGAAACTAAAAAAATCAAATGCAATTGTTGACTTAAGTTGACATTTGCTCTGTCGTGTTTGTCGAATTTTTGCTGCGAAATTTGTTAAAAAATTGCTTTATATAGTTTAGATGAACGTTTGAAATTATACAACTGTTTCATAAAAAATAATAAAAGTCCAGGGTTAGTCCTTAGAGAATATTCGAGGGAATATCCTAATCCCCTAAGTTCCCTCCAGGACTAAATTTTTTTGAATTGTGCGTGATTTGGAAAATGGTGTCCTTAAAAACTCTCAGAAAAACCGTCCCAATTTTGTCCTCACTGAGGAAAAACAACTAGAGATTTTACTTTATTTCGAGGAAGATGATGAAAGATCCCAAAGAGATGCTGACAGATACATTGCAGGTGTCAGTAGAGGAAGTATTCAAAAAACACTGCAGGTGAAAGGTTATCATCCTTATAAATTTCTTCCAACTCAATTATTATCACAATTAGACTTTAATGAAAGATTGACTTTTTGTTGTGATATTATGGACCGACAGTTCGAAAATGTGTTTTTTTCAAAAGTGCTTTGGACTGTTGAGGCGTCATTTAATACGGCGGGTATTTTTAATCGGAAAAACACTCATTACTGTTCTCAAACTAATAAACATCTAATAAAAGCAATTAAAAAACAAGGCCGTCAAACCATAAATGTGTGGTGCGGAATTATTTGCGACCGTATTACCGGACCGATATTTTTTGACAGGTCGTTAAATGGCGAAAGATACTTGGAGCTGCTTAGGAACGAAATCATTCCCCTTATCAACGACTTGCCAGCAAATATTCGAGAAATATAATTTTTCAGCAGGATAGCTCCCCTTTCCACACGGTTGCACCGGTAGTAAATTTCCTTAATCAACATTTTCTATTGTGGATAGGAAGATATGGTTTAATATCCTGGCCACCACGAAACCCTGATTTAAGCCCTTTAGAGTTTTTTTTGTCGGGTGCACTAGAAAAGTTTATAAAAATAGATCTAAAATAATAGAAATGAGTTAAAAATAAAAATCAGGGAAGAGATCAATAATTTTAATGCATCTAATTCGGTAAGGAACGCTATTCGAAAAATGCAGGCTATTTACACTTCATGTATCGCAATAGGCGGTGGCCATATTGAAAATTTTGTATAATCTGTTTTAATCATGTTTAATATTCAGTTAGTTATTAGTTATACCGTGTGGGACAAGATATTTTTTTGTCTCTCCCTTTTATTTGTATTTTCTAACATTATTTATAGTCGCTATCTATGTTAAGGAAATGAGAATAAGGCTTAGTTTACGACATTTTTATTTTAGCCCACTTCATCTGTTTACTTATATTAAAAAAAAATAGTGAAATCAGGAAACGGCTAATAAAATCGAAACTGTTCATTTTAGGTATAGGACATATATATGAGTAATGATAGGTAATTAAACGCTGAATCAGAAGAAATAAAAATATTTAGGGTGTTCTATTTGAAAAACAGGAGATTTTTACATTTAAAGTTCTGTTTGTTTTGCTCTCCATTTTTAACACCCTGTATATTAATTGGTAAGACCAGCATGGAAACTCGTTGAATTGAACCCTTAGTAATGTATGTTTGGGATATTAGTTAGTTCCATTAAAGTTTTATAGGTAAAACATTTTTTTTTAAAAAAATATGTTTTTTTAAAAAAAATTCTAAAAACTTAGTTTACTCAAAAAGATAAAAAATTCAAATATAGATGTTATTATAAAAACTTTCGCAAATTATAGAATCGAAATATGTAATAATATATAGGATGTCCCATTTAAATTAAGAAAGCTGACATGTGTCACGTCAAAACGAAACACCCTGTATAAACAAAAGTGAAACAAAATAAAAATTTACTTGAATCCAAACAACTTTTGTACTTAACTTTTTGTCGTAACTATTACCGTTTTCTAGATAAGGTACTGTATCACCATAAAATGGCCACCCTGTACTATCGTCAGCATAGGTCTGAACAGAATTACTGGTAGAAGAAAGTAGATCATTAATGGAATAAGATAGGTGTCAACACTGAAACCTGTGGGTTGCTTGCTTCGATTTGGTGAAAGTTTGGTGAATGGCTGTCAACCACTACAGAAATACTTCTGTTGGAGAAACAACTGGCAATTTCGACTCTTTCGGTCTTTCATCGATTACATGGCGTCTGATTTTTTTCCATCAGAGGTGCATTCACAGGTCTATAACTCAGGTCTTTCCGATCACGAGGCGGTAATTTCCAGGTTTAGTTTACCTATTAGGCCCTTACCAAGATCTCGCCATCGGGGCAGAATTTTCTCGGCCGCAAATTTCTCAGTATTTCATAATATTTGCTTTAACACCGATTGGAATTTTGAATCTGATAATGTCAACACAAACTTCAGAACTTTTTTAAATAAAACTTTAAGTGCTTTTAACAAGGCCTTCCCGCTTAAGAATATCAAACCTAAGCGGCATAAACCGTGGACCACGAAAGGAATACGAATTTCTGCTAAAAATATGCGCTCGCTCTCATATATAAAAAAATTCACCGACTCCTTTCTTATTCTCGACTATATCTCTAACTATGGGGCGATCTACACTACTCTTATTAAGTCAGCAAAAAAATTACACTACCGAAAACGTCTAACAAACTCAAATAACGTTTCAAAAGAAACCTGGTCCATCATCAATAACCTCAGAAACAAATCAAACCCTGTGACTCAGATCTTGCCAGGGGTTAATGATCTAAATGATTATTATATTAATGAAAGCAAAAATGTTACCTCTAGTATGTCGCCAAGTTTGGACCCTCTTTCGTTTCTCCCTCCTTCAAAAAATTTAGCTGATAGCTTTTTCTTAAGTCCCGTTAGCAACACTGAACTATTGAAGGTAATAAATAATATCAAAAGTAAATCTTCGTGTAGCACTGATGGCCTATCAATTAGAATATTCCTGAACTTGCCACTCCCAGTCATAGAGGCCCTTACAACATTAATAAATGAGTCCTTTATAAAAGGTGTATTCCCTGATTGCCTTAAAACAGCTATAATCATTCCACTTCATAAAGGCGGCGAAAAAACTAACTCTTGCAATTATCGCCCAATTGCACTACTACCAGTGCTATCAAAAATCATCGAAAGGCTACTGAAGAATCGTCTTATGCCATTTCTCCTGAAACATCAGATAATATCCCCGGAGCAGTTCGGATTTCTACCCAACAAGTGCTTAGAGGCGTCTTACTTATCTCTCAATAACAACCACCCAACTGCCTCAGTTTTTTGTGACTATGCGAAAGCCTTTGATTGTGTTAGTCATGAAATTCTGATAAACAAACTAAATTTTTATGGAATTTGTGGTACTTCTTTAAATTGGTTCAAATCTTATCTTGGGAAAAGGCAACAACTTGTAAGGGCTAATGGTTCCGATTCTGATTGTAAGTTGATTACAAGTGGAGTCCCTCAAGGTTCAGTCTTGGGACCTATTCTTTTTTTGTTATACATTAATGATATCACGAACTTCAAAATTAATGGAAGAATTTCCCTTTTTGCTGACGACATAAGCATAATTTGGAGTGATTTTGATACGTCTTTACACTCTAGTATATCCAAAGACTTGGTTATAATTAAGGCTTGGTCCGATTCCAATATGCTTTGTTTTAATGTCGATAAAACGGTGGCGTTATCTTATAAGGGAACTTTACAACCACTTCAGGTACATAGCAGCAATATTGAATACGTAGAGTCGATTAAATTCCTGGGTTTAAATATAAATAACAACCTAAAATGGTCTAATCATATTGACACCTTAATTAAAAAACTTTCTACCGCCTGCTTCGCCATTCGATCAGTTTCAAAAGAACTAGACGTTCCTTCTGCCAGACTTACTTATTTATCTTTATTTGAATCCCACCTCCGCTATGGCCTTCCCTTTTGGGGTTGCTGTACCACCGAGCAATTTCGTAGTATTTTTATGCTTCAAAAGAGAGCCATTCGTTATTTGTTTGGTCTAAATAATAGAGCTCACTGCCAATACTATTTCAAAAAACATGAAATTCCTGCATTATTTATTTTGGAAACGGTATGTTTGCTGAGAAAACATATAAACACCCTCCTAGAAAGGCCACAACATGTATACCCTACCAGAAACTCTAGGCATGATATATATCTTCCCATTCCTTCCTCAGAATTAATAAAAAAATCAATTATTTACAACGCCATAAAACTTTACAACAATCTGCCAGTACATTTAAAATCTATCCCTATGCTTACACAATTTCGAAAAAACACCAAAGCATACCTCATTGAGAGACCATTTTACAGCGTTAATGATTTTTACAGCGAGTAAGTCTCTTTAAATTTTCACTAAATTCGCTTGTTTACTTAAATCTTTTGTGAGTCATGTCCTAACTCGTAGCATAGAATTTTGAAAATCATCATATAGAGAAAAGAACTGTCGAACATTCACTTAAAACTTAATTATTTTTGTTAGGTATTGGATTAAAAACAAAATTTAATTCTTTTTTGTATACTACATTCTACACTAGTTCATTATACCTTCTGTTTAACATCACAATTATTTGTATAACTATAATAACATAGAGTTTAAGGTCGCATAGTTGCAATTTTGATTTCAATGTCATCGAAATTATTCACCTCGTACATGTGTGTTTGTTTACTTTTATAAGGTTATCATGATTCATTTACTGTTTGCAATGTTATGTTATATTCTAACGTGTGTTTTACGATTTGGTAAATTGATAATTTACATTTTTAAAAAGCATTGACCTATCGAAATTCTTTTCGATTAATGTTTTGATATGTCTTATTTTAGGCATATTTTGCTTTGTCCATAAAATTGTAAAATTTTTCTGCGGCAATAAAGCATACTTTTGTTTGTTTGTTCAATTCTAGTACAAAGTTTTGGAGACCATAGTCAGGAAGTTTGTTAAGAAGTGCGACAATCCATACTTTATCAAATGCTTTGGATATGTCGAGAGCAATATTTTGGGCTTCTCCGTGGAATTCGATAGACTTAATTCTAGTTGTGGGTTACGAAGGTAAGAAGATCTGCTTTTGATCTTTGGTGGCGGAAGCCAGGCAATGTCGTGTATAAGTTTATACTTTTCAAGGTAATTTAAAAGATCATTGTTGATATACTTCTCCATTGCCTTACTCATAATTGGGAGAAGGGATATGGGACTGTAGTTAGAGTGAAGAGAATATGCCGTATCTTTTTAACCCTGAAGGTAATTTCTTGCATATTGTATGGCAAAGATGGTACTGATGGTACCGGGGGAAGTGAAAGGGAGGCACTAAAGTAGAATATGCGACAAATTGGTTTTCAAAAACCTCAGCTTTTGCTTTGGACGTGGAGACGATTTCATCATCAGGAGTTGGGGGTGGAAAGGAGCTTGTGCAGAAGTTTTGATTGATATTGTTGGCAAGCGACCAAATGGATTGGCTCCCATCGTGGCACAAAAGAACTTCGTTTTTTATGCGTATATTGAAGGCATTTTTGGCTTCGAGAACTATGCGATTGTAATGATTTCGTGTCTAGTGGTTGGTCTGTAGATTTTCTGAAGTAGGGTTCTTAAGAAAATTGATGTAAGTACGGTTTTGTCTAGTCTGGCATTATTTCATGATTTGTTTTTGTGAGGTATATATGACAAAATAGTCATTTTTATCAACAACATACCTGCTGGTTGCCCCTCTACTCGTTTTTTTGAACAGCTGACGCACGTGCATACTTGGCAGGTGCAAATTTCTTCCGGCGCAGGTTTATTGAAGCAGGGCTTGCATTCGCAGACGGGGCAGGTACATTCGCTTGCTGGTGCACTATCTTGTCCTGCTGCAATTTATATATCAAATTTTAACGATATGTTTTTTTAAGAAAATATGTACAACTAACATTTTCGGTTTTATTTATCTATTGTCTTAGAAATATTAGGGTTACCTTTACTTTCATGGCAGTGGCGTATATAGATTGCTTTGGGGGGAGGGGAGGTGGAGCGATACAAATTTTCATCAAAAAAAGAACGTTACCCGTTGCTACTTAAATCATTTGCCGAACATCCTGGAGTCAGAGCTCCTAGTAATACCAAAAATACACTAAAAGAATATGCGGTGGATCAGATGTTACGTCAGCACGGCCATGAAGCATGATATTATTGTCAGTTTAACGCAATTGCGTTGATATGGGCAGGCGCAAAACATCACTACGAAAAGCGGGTTGAAGATGGTTTAAAAAGCGATTAAGTAGAATTGGTTTGGCAATATGCGCTGGACCAGATAGGTGAAAAATATTGGAAAAAATCATTAGCACACAGAAAAATTTATTGAAAATTGGTGGAGTCGAGAGCAAGTTTTGGACGTCGTCGTGAATGAAACCAAGGAATAATAATTATTTTCATATTTAGTAATTTTATTATTTTTGTAAACCAAATAAATATTAATTAAAATATTTTTTAATATTCTCGTTTAGTCGCATGTCAAATGAATCGAACGCATTCGTTTAAAATTTGTAATTTTTTTCCTTTATAAGCTAAATATAGATAAACACCTCTTTTCGCACTAGCGAATACTGCAATTATTGGATATAGACTTAAACTTTGATCTTTGGACATAAAATTCTAACTAATAAAATTGATTGCCCTGACCTGCTCGCACTTATTAATTTTCGTGCACTATCCCGTAATACCAGACTTTGTAATATGTTTTCAATTAATAGGAGCCGCAGTGATATTGGGAAGAACAGTGTCATGAATAGAATCACGAATTATTTTAACATCTATATTCCTACTAACTTTAACCTGAATTGTACAGATGAATCCTTTAAAGAAATATTAAGACTATTTTTGCTAGATGCCTAGTTGAGTATATCGCATGTCCATTGCATTTTAACACTTTAACCCTTACGTGTATTAAATTGAAACACAAAAGTACTTCCCCTTAAACTGCGTGTATAAATATTACACACACGTATATTCAAATTCATCGCGCTGTGCTCACTGTATGAACGCGTTTAACATGAACTTATATGGAGAGTTTCGTAGTCTTGGGATGCGGTTACCAATTTTTTTTCCAGTTTGGAGAAATTTTGTAAAGAATTGGCGACATTGCTATAGTAACACGTGGATTGCGAACACATGTTTTCCTGGAATGTCGTCGGTTAGTAACGGTTTGTAGTGGCCGTGAATAGTAAAAAAACAAGCATTCAGTGAAGTTATAGTGTATAAATATGTCTTGTAAAAGAAATGTCCCACTTTCAAGGGCGGAAGAAGCTTCGAACTATCGCCCAATTGCACTTCTCCCTACGCTATCTAAGATCATCGAAAGACTGGTTAAAAAAAGGCTTTTATCATTTCTGTCTAGATATGAAATACTTACAAAACATCAATTTGGATTTCTAAGTAACACATGCACAAGCGATGCCATGTTTTCCCTTCTTAATAGAGTTTACTCCAACCTAAACAACCATCACGCTACGGCAACAATTTTCTGTGATTTTTCCAAAGCTTTCGATTGTGTGAATCATAATATATTAACTAACAAACTGCAGTACTATGGATTTAGAGGGGCTCCTCTCAATTGGTTTAAGTCATATCTTAGCAACAGAAATCAAGTTGTGAAAGTTGACAACAGGATGTCTTCTTGTATGCCAATGGAATATGGAGTGCCTCAAGGCTCGGTACTAGGCCCTATCTTGTTTCTTCTGTTCATAAACGACATGGCTAATTTAAACATTAGTGGAAAAATATGTCTCTTTGCGGACGATACCAGCTTTACGTGGAGCCACCCAGATGTCACGGACCTACATAGGATTGTATCTAATGACCTAATCACCATTAAATCCTGGTGCGATTCTAATCTCCTATGTTTGAACATCTCTAAAACGAAAGTCTTGTCTTATAAAATCACGCTGCAACCCTTTGACCTTATTGGCACCACTATTGATGTCGTAAACTCTGTAAAATTTCTAGGGCTTCTTGTAGATGATTCTTTAAAATGGGATCCACATATCGACGCTTTATCAAGGAAGTTAGGTTCTGCTTGCTTTGCGTTAAGATCTGTTTCCGAGGATTTTAGCTTTTCTACCTCTAGAACTGTTTATTTTGCTCTTGTTGAGTCGCACCTCAGATATGCTATTCCATTCTGGGGTACATGTTGTGCGACTCAATTTGATCGAATTTTTATACTACAAAAAAGAGCTGTTCGTTACCTACTGAGACTTAACAGTAGAACTCACTCCCGAGATTTCTTTAAAAGATATAAAATACTAACCTTTCCTTGCTTATTCATTTTGGAATCGGTTTGCTTAATTCGTAAGCACGCACCTGCTCTATTAGAGAGACCTTCTCACAACTACCCTCTCAGAAATACTGAGCACGATCTCTATCTTCCAACCCCACACTCAGAGTTAATTAAAAGATCAGTAATCTACAATGCAAAAAAAATGCATAATCACCTGCCATTTAACATCAAATCCATAATATCTCTGACTTCATTTCGCAAGGCTTTGAAATCATTCTTACTGGAAAGAGCCTTCTACACCGTGAACGAGTTTTACAACACATAATTTTATCCTTATGAACCCCTAGTGTGATAGTTGCCATTACCAACCATTTTTACCGAACTTTGTATATGTATTTTTTTAATTGTTTCGTACTTTTTTATTTTTTACTTTGCTTTTTTATTTTTTTACATTATATTTATGAAAATGTTTATAACATAGTACGACTGACAAAGTACATTTCTAATGTACTTCTTTTAGGTTTCTATAATATTAATATTCTAAATTCCTGATTTAAATATTATTTTTCTATAATATTTATAATGTGTTTTTGTCTTGTTTTGTTTGCTAATTTTGATGTTTGTAAACTATTTTTTTACAACAGCTTTGTCCACAAAATTGTAAAATTTTTTTTGACAATAAAGAATTTATTTATTTATATTTATTTAGAACAAGAACATTTGATGGATTGTTTGAGTGATATGAGTGACATTGAAGACCCTGTTGATGATTCAGATAATGATCCCAGAGTGTAAACAACAATATAAGAAAACAAAACATTCTCAGGTACGCTAACTAATATATATATTTTTTTTAATTTTCCATAATAAGTAGGTACAATTTTTAGGATAACGAAGAACAAAATGCAGGTTTGGGTAATATACTCGGTAATACAGCTTCATGTTCAAATTCCGGTCAAAATATAGTCAACATGGGCCTGGCAAATGAGGTATATAAAAAGATATATAGGTCACTAAGGAATTTACTAAGAATTATTTTTTAGGTTATGTCAGATTCAGATTCGGAAACAATAAATAATCAAAACATGCAAACCGATATTACTAATGTAAATATAACTTAGAATGTTATCTGGGAGGAAGTTGTGGGTAACTTAAATTATTTTTCGCCTCCACAAGATAGGTCAATAAATATTCATGTTACAACTCGCCAAGATGATAGCCCATGTTCCTTCTATAAACTATTGCTGAGAGACAATTTGCTTGACCTTTTGGTGAATGAAACGAATGTTTATGCTGAACAAAAGATTATAGAGCAAGTAATGAATCAATAGCATTGAACTCATTACTTGCTAGTTGGGTAGAAACAAACGAAGAAGAGATGTGTACGTTTTTGGGCATTATTATATGGATGGGTCTAAATCCAAAAGCACGTCTTAAAGACTATTGGAGTACAAGTTTCATTCACAAAACTTGCATTTACCAGCAAACAGGCATGCCACGGAGTAGGTTTGAAGTAATTTTAGCTCACTTACATTTTTCAAATAATGAGTTATGTCCTAAAGGAGATTGTCTCTTCAAATTGATTGCTTTAGTTGACCTGTGCAATAAAAACTTTCAAGCTGTCTATACTCCTGGAGAGTACGTTTGCATAGACGAATCCATGATTCCATTTAGGGGGCGTCTATCTTTTTTACAATACATACCTGGCAAACGTCATAAATATAGCGTAAACATTTTTAAACTTTGAGGTCAAAGTGGATACACATTCAATTCAAAAATGTACGCAGGAAAACAAATTAAACCAACTGATCAGTCTGTTGCCAGTCATGTCGTAATGGAACCCCTTCTTAAAACAGGCAGAACATTAATTACTGACAATTATTATACAAGTGTCAGTCCAGCACACCAACTAAATGATAATAATACTCATTTGATTGGTACATTGAGAAGAAATAGAAAGTACAATCAAAAGCCAGTTTTTCAGAAGAAGCTGGAAAGAGGAGAAATGACAGCTCTTGAAAGCAACACAAAAGTTATATTAGGAAAATGGGTCGATAAACGTGACGAGAAAAGGAATGAAAAAAAAAAGCCGAGAAAGGGAATGAAAAAAAAAAGCTCAGCACAAAAGTAGAATATGATTCTGTTAAATATTATATTGATGTTTCGGATCAAAGATCATCTTATAGTAACGCAGTTCGAAGATCAATTAAATGGTATAGGTAGGTAGCAGTGGAGCTTCTGACAGGTACTGCAGTTGTAAATGCTCTGATTCTTTATAACACCGCAATGAACAAGAAAATGGACATAACGACCTTCAGAGAACTCTTGGTTGCTAAACTATGTAAAAAAACTGAGACTCCCATTATTCAAGAAAATATACATAAATTGGAAGAGTATGGTAAAAGAGGTCGCTGTGTTGTATGCTATAGTTCTTTGTCGGAGAAGTATGGTCGAGCAAACGCAACAAAAAATTCAAAGCAGTGTTGTTCAAGATGTGTAGGTTGCCCTGAAAAAAAGTTTATGTGCGTAAATTGCTTTTTTAAGATTCACAATGTTACCTCAAAACAAAAGAATTAATTTACCTTTTTTGTAACTGTATTTTCTGTGTGTAATAAATAAAAATAATAAATATTCTTGTGTATCCATTTTAATACACACAGGCTGTTTACGTTGACATTAGTTAAATTCATAACTATAAACCACATGTATCAAAACTGATCACAGTATTTCACATCTTCTTAACAGCGTGTATCAAATGTGGACGCGGTCTCAAAAAACTCCAAAATTTAAAATTACATCTTTATTATGCTTCACCGATATTCAGTACTCTACTTAAAGTTAAAATTTACCAAAAAAAATGTCTGTGTAATTTTATCAATTCCATGTGCATGATGTATGTCCATATTTCTAGTGTGACTTTTAATGTATCTGTAATCACTTTTTTATACTGACTTTGTACCTAATTTATAATTTGTCTTTAAGAGCATATAAGAGAAATAAAATAAATAAATAATGCTCAGTTTAAGATCAATGCCAGTTTTGAAAGGAATATTATTGTTTGCTTTAAACCAATTTTTATTAAGATTGTGTAAATTTTGAAACGAAAAAGTTATATTTTTGGTTTTGAAATTTGGGGCAATATAATTTTTGAACCTTCTATACCTATGGAACCGAGCGGACCCTATCATTTGTGACAGCACAATAGTTTTTTTTTGACACAGACAGAAGAGTCTTAAAAGACAACCTATAAATCGTAGGATCAGCTATGTGTTGGGAGCCATATTATTTTTTTTTAAATAAACTTTTCGGAAATCACTGTTTTTGCTGATTACTTCATAATGCATGGCAAAGTCTGAGCAGCCATCCTGGAATGTGACGTCATAGCAGGCCATCTTGTTTATGCCATGAAGGTATTTCGTCTCTAAATACATATTCCTATGACGAATCGGATTTGACATTTCTGGGTAAGCATTAGTGTCAAAGTAATTAAAAAATTACTCAAATTTTCAAACGAAAATTTTGGGAATTTGTAATTTTTTGAGTAAAATGTCTCGTCGATTTAGTGAAAAAGAGCAAGCTCTTGTTTTAAAATTGGTGCAGTATTTTACTCGAGAAAATGATGCTTGTAGTCCACTTTTATCCTGCACAATGTAAGTGTGTGTATATTTATTGTATAATATCAAAATAAAATGGGAAAAAAATTTACTTTGGTTTTGTAATTATATATCTACTTGTTTTATATCGTCTAACAGAAAAAACACCTTTATATTTAAATATCTTATATTAGCACAAGCAAGTATACCGAACAATGTCCTTCTTGTAAAATAGGTTATGTTGTAGTAAGATTTCGAAGTATATAATGTAAATGTGTGATTTTCATAATTTGTAATATTATTTTAGCGTGTTGCAGATGCTTTAGAAATTTTTCTAAGCACCGTTCAAAAATTCGTTTCCAAGGGTGTTGAAACAGATCATGACTGCGGAATAAAAGTTCAGAAAAAGTTGGGAAGATGACTCATTACAAAATTTTACATGCTGGCTATGAAAACGGCTTTATAGAAAATGCTAGTCTTATTTTTAAGTCAGGCACAAAATCTGGAGATTATCACGATTCGACGAATACTGAAAAATTTGAAAAGGATTAAAATGCGGCGGAGATACAAATGATTTCAAACTAAAACTACATAAATAAATAAATAAAATCTAGTTTTCATGAAGGTCTCAAAAAAGTAAATATCAATAAACTAAATATACGTAATACGTCGGTCTTGTTTTAGTAGATGAAAACTACCGGGTGTACAGGGTGTTCCAGCGAGGACTGAACAGGGACCTATTTTCGACCTTCCTTGTATTTTGGAAAAATTCAAAATAGCCAATCGATGTATTTTTTCTTGTAGAATCAAAAAATGTCATCGAAAAAATATTTGAACCAGAAACAAAAGAGTTACGCTATGCATCAGGTGTTTTTTAAATGGAATGTATCGTTTTTTATACGATTTTTGGAAAGAGTGATTTTTTTTATGTCCGTTCTGATTAAAAGATTTGATTTTGCGATAGCTGTTTATATTACATTTTAATGTTTTACAAACTAAAATTTTAGCTTCACCTGTTTAAAATATACGATAGGTTGGTATAGGTGATCAAGGTAAAATGACGTTTGAATGCTTTGTCAATAAAAATTGACATTATTTTAATTATTGTCGAAGTCTTCACCTAAAAAATATATATTTGACTCTGATCGAAATGAAATACTCTTTGGACGAGAGACTACAGATTGTTATGCTATTTTACAAGTGCCAAGAAAATGCAAGAGAAGCAAGAAGAAGATTTATTGCAAATTTTCATAGAAATATATCCATCAATACAATTCTAAGGATAAAAAACCTATTTGAGGAAAATAAAACTTTACATGATAGAAAAAGAAATTCAATAAAAAATAATTATTAAATAATAAAATAAAACTACTAAAAACATAAGTTTTCAATGTGACCGCCGTTTTTCTCGAAACAACATCGATAACCCCTTTGTAGCCTTTCTAAACTTGCTGTTACAATATGATTTTCCTGGTTAAGGCGGTTTATTTTATCGACAATTTTTCTCATGATCTCTTGAATATTTTCGTTTCGTTGTCTGTATACGACGTTCTTCAAATGACCCCAAAGAAATGTATCCAAAACTGAGAGGTCGGGGCTATTGGGCGGCCAAACATATGTTCCATTTCGCCCTATCCATTCGTTATGGCGCCGATTTAAAAATTGAACCACATCATGCACGGCATGAGGAGGCGCCCCATCATGTTGCCAAATTAAATTCTGATATTCTGCCAATGGTAAGTCTTCCAAAAAATTTTCAATTTCGTTTTCTAAAAACTCATAATATCTGTGCCCATTTAAAGTCCCGTTAAAAAATATTGGTCCCAAAATTTTATTGTTTTTTATCCCACACCAAACATGAATAGAATTCCTCCCTTGAAATTTAATAGTCTGGAACTTTTTTGGATTTTCAACGGCCCAGTGGTGACTATTATGTCTGTTCAATACTCCCGATGTTGTGAAAGTAGCTTCGTCGGTCCACACAATATTTTTGAATAAATCAGGGTCTTCGTTTACTTGCCGAATTACCATTTGAGAAATAAATTGGAAGCAAAGTTCTTTTTGTGCCGGTGTTAGGTGCTGAAGTGGAAGGATACGAAAAGGCCTAAATTTATGAATTTTCAGAGTCCTGTGAACAGTCCCTCGGGTAACTCTTCTGCGCCTTACACCTCCACCGTACTGAACTTCCCGAACTGCATCCGAAATAGATTTGGTTGGATTAACTTTAAAATAATTTATAATGGCCTGGTCTCGATTTCTTCTTCTTTGTATATTTCTTTTTCTATCATGTAAAGTTTTATTTTCCTCAAATAGGTTTTTTAACCTTAGAATCGTATTGATGGATATATTTCTATAATTTCTAAATTTGCAATAAATCTTCTTCTTGCTTCTCTTGCATTTTCTTGGCACTTGTAAAATAGCATAACAATCTGTAGTCTCTCGTCCAAAGAGTATTTCATTTCGATCAGAGTCAAATATATATTTTTTAGGTGAAGACTTCGACAATAATTAAAATAATGTCAATTTTTATTGACAAAGCATTCAAACGTCATTTTACCTTGATCACCTATACCAACCTATCGTATATTTTAAACAGGTGAAGCTAAAATTTTAGTTTGTAAAACATTAAAATGTAATATAAACAGCTATCGCAAAATCAAATCTTTTAATCAGAACGGACATAAAAAAAATCACTCTTTCCAAAAATCGTATAAAAAACGATACATTCCATTTAAAAAACACCTGATGCATAGCGTAACTCTTTTGTTTCTGGTTCAAATATTTTTTCGATGATATTTTTGGATTCTACAAGAAAAAATACATCGATTGGCTATTTTGAATTTTTCCAAAATACAAGGAAGGTCGAAAATAGGTCCCTGTTCAGTCCTCGCTGGAACACCCTGTACAAATACTTTCATCCTATCGGGATGTTGTATATGTAATTTTATTAAATATTTGCTTCAATTAATTTAAAGTTAAATATTTTTATTCAGTTGCGAAAAAGCCAAAAAAGATTTTTGTTTGTTAATCTAAACGCAACAAATAATCTGAATACATTTAAATAAAATCTAGTTTTCATGAAGGTCTCAAAAAAGTAAATATCAATAAACTAAATATACGTAATACGTCTGTCTTGTTTTAGTAGATGAAAACTACCAGGTGTACAGTTCTGGTTTTAATAACTTAAGACAACTATATAAGAAACGTCTTAGATCAACACTCAGCTCCAATTAAAAGTTTCAAACGCGAAAGTGATACCTGGTCTGAAAGTGTAGAGTAGTCCTAAGACTTCTTGTAAAATATGTCCCCCCCCTCCCCGACTATTAACTTTGTTGTACCTATTTTGGTGGTTGTTTTAGAACATCTGATGTTGCACTTACCTTGATCCCCGTGGACGCTCGGCTTGACACGCGCTGCTTCAGCTCCTAAATATTAAAATATTAGATAATAATAAACAAATATATAATACAGATAAATAGTCATAACTAATTATTGTTTTGTATTGGTGTAGATATATTAATAATAAAAAATACGTAATTTATAAATATGTCAGGAATAATGTATTGTCAGCACGAACAAATCAAATGTTGCTTTAAATTTAAAAAAATTATTCACTATCTAAATTGAAATGTGTGCAGTCTACAATTTCAGTTTCATACCGAATACGATAAAGTGTTGGCCATAAAGAAATGAAAAATATACCCCGAATTAAATCTCAGGAATATTTCCAAAATGAAACAAGATATAAGTCCGAATTTCAACACCTTTTAGCAAGTTCTTTCTAGAATTAATCGGTTAAGGATAATATAGTAGGGACTGCTGAGGGCTACAACCTAAAATTATTTTATTATACAGGGTTGAGGATAAGTTTGCCACAAACCAAACTTACATTTTTTTAAATAGAACACTCTGTATATTGTTTTATTTACACATTCCTCCCTTTTTGGCCATTCAATCGATATAAGGTTTGCGGAGTCTATACAGATTTATGGCCACTTCTCAAAAATATCAGAGGTAATGCGTTAGCATAGATCATTTTAACATGGTACAAACTTCCAATTGCTGTATTTGGTTTTTGGTCTTCTTTCAACTGCGGTATTTTTATTTAGTATTCTTCAAAGACAGCATACAAGGCCAACAGAAAAACCTGGATGCATGTTTTCACGCTTAATTTAAATAAAACGCTCTGAATATTACTATATTTTCAGATTCCACCCTTTTTGGCCATTCACCCAATATAAAGTTTGTGAGCTCTATACAGCGTCGTTCAAGATTTATGGCCACTTTGCGAAAATATTAGAGGGGCATCTCAATTTGTTAAGATAAAATATTGCAAT
The DNA here is from genome assembly GCA_030620095.1 of Kuschelorhynchus macadamiae. NCBI lineage: Eukaryota > Metazoa > Arthropoda > Insecta > Coleoptera > Curculionidae > Kuschelorhynchus > Kuschelorhynchus macadamiae. The sequence goes on from JAUTXW010003640.1 coordinate 344,502, forward strand.
GTGTTTTTACGTGCATAGAGGTGTCGAAAAACCTTAAAACTTCAAAAAATAAAAATTATAAAAAAAAATATTTAATCCAAAATATAACTATTTAAACGATTTTCAAAAGATCTCTTATAAATAAAATACACTTCGGATTCTTTCCTTCATATTTTCTTTTATAGTGGGCGGTGTTTGATAGACTAAACTTTTAACAAAGCCCCAAAAAAAGTCCATTTTTGTACTCAAAATTTTACAAAAAAATGCGGACCGATGACAAAATTTCCAACAATTCTACCCCCAGACCTTAAGTCTATTGATAATTCTAATTTTGTGGAATTGTGCTTCGTCAGTAAATAACACAAAGTTGATAAATCTAGTCGCCTGCGAAAATCATCCTCATATAAGGAGGAGTTGAATATGGGTGAAACTTTTTTTTAGAATTGGTAGGACAGTGGCTTTACTTACATCTACTTACCTTGCAATTCTTCTTGGGCAATATGTGGATTTTCTATAACTATTAAGTTTAATGCTAACTCGTTCTCCTTATTTAAAACAAGTTTGGCTCGATCAGTTTTCGTGTAGTCTACATTTCCCGTCTCATGAAATTGTTGCATAAGCCTTTCAAAAACACTTTTGTATGGTTGTCTTCTATCAAGATACTTTTTGTGATGGGCACAACAACAAATTTAAGGAGAGTCAAAAATTGCTGACTTTTTTTATATTACTTACTGACGAAGCAACATTCCACAAAAACACAAATGTCAATAGACATAATTTTCATTATAACGCTGCTTAAAAACCTCACGACTAATCAAAATAGGTGGTCTTTGAAAGACAAATGCATCTCTAATATTTTCGAAAAGTGGCCATAAATCTTGTACGACCCTGTATAGACTCCCACAAACCCTATATTGAGTGAATGGCCAAAAAGGGAAGATTCTGAAAATATAGTAATATGCATTCCATTTAAATTAATTGAGAAAATTTGCATCCATGACTTTTATTTACCCTGTATTCCGTTATTAAAGAATACTAAAGAAAAATACCGCAGTTAAAAAAAGACCACATTTGGAAGTTTTTACAACGCTAAAAAGATTTGTGTTAACGCATTAAATAAATACAGGGAGTCAAATGTACCTCTGTTATTTCTGAAAAGTGGCCATAAATCTTGAACGACTCTGTATAGACCCCACAAACCTTATATTGAGTGAATGGTCAAAAAGGGAGGAATCTGAGAATAAATCAATATACAGGATGATCAATTTAAAAAAATGTTGGTTTGGCTTGTGGCAAACAGGTCCTCAACCCTGTATAATCGAAAATAATTTCAAAGTTTCAATCAGTTTTTTGGTTTCATTCGAAATCGAATTTGATTACATATTAACAAAACCCAAATAGTAGGACAAAATGTATACAAAAAATACCAATAACATATATTTAATTAGAAATGTTTTTTATTTAGTTAAACTCAGAAAAATTATATTTTCTCTATGAGCTATTCCTTTTTACATTTTTTAATGTCGTTAAAATAATGTAATATAGATATTGTTGATAGACTGGGGCGCTGAGCTAGCTTGTAAATGGTATCTATAGCTTTTACATATTTACGTTAAATTACTAGTCTATTGAAACACTGTCGCGTTTACAAAAGTTGGCTTTTATGTAGATTTACTGATTTTAACACCATGGGAAAATAAATGGGAAATGATTTTGTATATTTAGTTTACAGTACAACATTTTTATTCCTTTTTAAATTCCTTATTTCAAGCAGAAATACCACACACTCATCCCACTAGCTTGCTGAGAGTAAAACGATGTTATATTTACCTTTATAATCACTAGCCTTGACAACCGTTTCATGGACACTCGACTTGATACCAGCTTCTGGCCCCCTTCCTTCTGGTCTTTTCTCACACGGTTCACAGTCGCAATCGGGGCAGGTGCATACCTTGTCTGTAGTGTTATCGCGCAGCTTACAAGGGGTGCAGACACACTCACCGGGACAATGGCAAGTGTCTTGTTCTCCGGCTCCCCTAACGGAAGTTGGCGCACTGGTCATACCTTTTTAAGGAAAATTATAATAATAAGTAGTTATTTCTGTACCGCGTTCGTCAATGAGGACTGAATAGGGACTAATTTTTGACCTTCCCTGAATTTTGGAGCAAATGAAAATAGCAGTTCAATGTAACTTTTTCCGTAAAACGTAAAAATGTTACTTATATAACTCAACCTAAAACAAAAGGGCTATGACGTACATTTGTTTTTTTTTTAATAGGATAACCGACATTGAGATGAAATTATACAAGAAATATCGAATCGCAAGTACAGGGTGTTCCATCATAAATGGAACCCCGCTTTAACTTTTTTATCTGGTATTATAAAGACAAATGTCTTATACAAAAGTTGTAGGGTATTATAAGTAGTTTTTAGGCAAGTAATAATAATGTGTAAAAGGTGGTGTGGAAAAGCGCTGCGAAGAAGATTGTGTTCTTATGAAACACCCTATATCTTGTAAGCCTAGTTGACACACCTCGTTTTCCTGATTACGAATATTTATAGATTATTACATTTATTTTTAATATTAACATCAGAAAAACTATTTTTACAATAAACTCGGCTGGCGCGGCAGTAGACCATGAATCGTCGACGCGGTTATTTTGAATGCCGTGTATTATATCTGACACTTTTGCCAAACGTGTCTTTAGAAGTTTAAAGTGAGTTATTCGTAGCAGGAAAAAATTTTAATTATAAAGCGCAGCAGAACATGGCGCAAAGATCGTGTTTACGATCATTTGGATTAATATAATATTTATTATACGAGGAACTTATTGAATTTAGCCATTGGCTTTTTAGCAAAACATGTTAAATAATAAGATTTGTGCTCTTTCAGATTTATTATACATAAAATAAAAACTCATATTTCGTTAACGAAAGGAAAGTTTTATTTAGTAACAGTAAATAATAAATAGTAACAGTAATGTTTAAAAATTAGAATAATATATTATTATAATAATATTTATACACAAGAAGAAACTGAGATTAAATTAGTCAAATGCTTTGAGCTGCTTGAAATAGCCACTGTTCTTTTCTATGCAAAGACGATACGGTTTTTTCAATTTATCAATCGCTTTTACTATCCAAAATGGATTTTGAATTATAGTTCTTATGCCATTTTGGATATTTTCCTGAAGTATATTTATGCTGTCGTTTTCTTTAAAGTAAATACTATTTTTCAAATAACCCCGTAAAAAAGTATCAAGGGGAGTTAAATTCGGACTGTTCGGCGGCCATTTAATCGTTCCATGCTTACCAATCCAGGTTTCATAGTTTTCATTTAAAAAATTTGTTACCTTGATAATATTATGAGCTGGTGCCTTATCTTGCTAAAATATCATGCGTCGCATCTCCGTAGGAGGAAAACCGTCAATAATGTTGTTAATGTCATTAAGAAGCATGTTACGATAAGTATTACCCGTCAGACTGTGATTGCAAAAAACTGGGCCCAAAACTCTATTATTTTTTATTTTATACCACACATTTACTGAATGCCTTCCAGAATGTTTGATTTCAAAAAAAAAATTAAGGATTTTCCACCGACCAGAAATGTACAGGGTGATCAGTTAAGGGTAGCGAGCGGCCATATCTCATAAGATATTGGTCGTATAGATTTGAGAAAAAAAAATCGTAATAAAAGTCGCCAAAAGAAATTGCTGAAAATTATTTTCGAGTTTGTCAAACGTCCGCTAGAGGGCGTAACAACCAACACCAAGTAGAAAAATGGGGTTTTTATAGAATTTTGCCTAATGAAAATATATCGATGATATCATTTTCATATTTAGCGACCATTTCCCTACACTTTTTGTCTAAAATATTTTGTTCTATATATCAAAATAAAGCGGTGGGGGAAGTTGAAAGTGAGAAGTTTTGACCGATTTTAGCAAACTTAGGCTCATATGAAAGAGCATAATTTGCACTACAAAACGCTTATTTGGTTTTGAATTTTTGACTTTTGCTGGCGTCGCTAGATGGCGTTAACTGAATGAGCATATTTTTTAGTTTTTTTCAAAAAAAACAAATGTAATGGTATATTCATTTTTACATATTTTTAAAGGGGATAAATTTCTCTATAATTTAATGAAAATAATTTATCATCCACCTTTTTTTGAGCTGTTGATATTGACCAAAATATTATTTTATTTTATTAAAAAATGGCACGCCACTGCTTTTTGTCAAAATAAAAATCATTTTCGTAATCACCTATTAGTTGCTAACAAAAAGAACTTCTTGACTTTTTTTCGTTAGACGAACGTTTTTGGATTGAAAAAATAAGATGTTTAACAATGAAAAATCTTAATAAAACTGTCCAACAACAGCAGGAGCAATAACACTAAAAACAAGAACATGGAACTTTAAAAATAAACGTTAAAAATAAATTAATAGTTTTGTCGTAAATGTTCAAAATGTTGTCCATTATTTTGAATGCACTGGTCCAATCTCTTCTGGGTGGAGTTGACAGCTGTCTCAATTTCCGCTCTTGGTATAATATTTATGACGTTTTGAATTCGGACTATCATGTTTTCTCAAGTAGTTGGTCGAGTTTTATACACCAAATCCTTTATTCGGCCCCACAGATAAAAATCAAGGCAGGTTAAATCGGGGGACCGTGGTGGCCAGAAAAACAGACTGCCTCTACCAATCCAACGGTTAGGAAAATGCCTGTTCAAAAAATCTTGCACATTTCGTGAATAATGTGCCGGGCATCCGTCTTGTTGAAACCACATGTTTCTTCTTACTTGTAAAGGCACATTTTCTAAGAGTCCTGGTAAATCGTTAAATAAAAAGTTCAAATACATGTCACCGGTTAGATTGCCGTTAAAGATGTGCGGACCGATAATAGCACCATTAATAACACCGCACCAGACGTTGACGCTCCATCGACCCTGCTGATAATCTTCACGTAACGAGTGTGGATTAGTGTTTGACCAGTAATGCACGTTATGAAGATTTACCCTGCCATTACTGGAAAACGATGCTTCGTCTGTTCACAATATTTGTGACAAAATATGATGGTTTTCCCTAATGAAGTCTCTAAGCCAGTAGCAGTAATCGAGCCTACGTTCAAAGTCAGTGTCATTTAAGGCTTGATGAATCACGATGTGATATGGATGCATTTTAAAATCCATTAATATTTTTTGCACTGAGCCATAGGTTCCTAAATCTCTGGAGATCTCTCTTATGCTTAAATGGGGGTCTGCATGAATATAAGCCAACACATTTATAATGTTATCTTCTCTTCTTACTCTACGATTTCTTCTCAAAGTTGGAGTTGGTTGCACTTGGCCATGTTGCCTTAAACGTAAGGCTAAACGATGAAAAACCATTCTCGAATGGTGTCTTCGGAGGGGATAACGCAGTGCATACTGCCTAGAAGCAATCGCCGCATTTTCAAAACATTGAAAATAAATTCTCAACATATCAAATGCTTCTTCATTCGTAAAAGGCATGATTTGTTGTAAAAATACTTTTTACATAACATTAAATTAGATGTCAATAGCAGGAACTATCAAAATGAATATCAACGTGATTGATAATTTGGTGTTTTGTTTCTTAACGTAGATCATGGCCTGCTTCGCTTAAATGCGATGTTAGTTAAGTTTGATTTTTAATTTAATTTATGAAATAATAATAATTATTAATAATAAATTATGAACTAAAGCATTCTCTCGCTAATTAAATGATTATTAATGATAAAAATAATAGGTAATAATTTTATTATTGTGAGATATAATATTTAAAATAATTTTGAACCTTATAGTTATCATTGTTAAACATCTTATTTTTTCAATCCAAAACCGTTCGTCTAACGAAAAAAAGTCAAGAGGTTCTTTTTGTTAGCAACTAACAAGTGATTACGAAAATGATTTTTATTTTGACAAAAAGCAGTGGCGTGTCATTTTTTAATAAAATAAAATAATATTTTGGTCAATATAAACGGTTCAAAAAAAGGTAGATGATAAATTATTTTCATTAAATTATAGAGAAATGTATCCCCTTTTAAAATATGTAAAAATGAATATATCATTACATTTGTTTTTTTTTTTGAAAAAAACTAAAAAATATACTACTAATTCAGTTAACGCCATCTAGCAACGCCAGCAAAAGTTAAAAATTCAAAACCAAATAAGCGTTTTGTAGTGCAAATTATGCTCTTTTATATGAGCCTAAGTTTGCTAAAATCGGTCAAAAGAAACGGGAGACATCTTGGTTTGTTTGAAAAAACAATTGAACTTCCCCCACCGCTTTATTTTGATATATAAAACAAAACATTTTAGACAAAAAGTGTAGGGAAATGGTTACTAAATATGAAAATGACATCATCGATATATTTTCATTAGGCAAAATTCTATAAAAACCCCATTTTTCTACTTGGTGTTGGTTGTTACGCCCTCTAGCGGACGTTTGACAAACTCGAAAATAATTTTCAGCAATTTCTTTTGGCGACTTTTATTATGATTTTTTTTTCTCAAATCTATACGACCAATATCTTATGAGATATGGCCGCTCGCTACCCTTAACTGATCACCCTGTACGTTTTTCCTGTTTGGACTACCTGCAGTGCTGGAACAGGATTCACCAGCCCAAAGAATTCTGTTAAAGATGTTTGGATCCGTTTCGGATTGTTCCAATATATCTCTACAGAATCGCAAACGTTTTAGTTTGTTTGCTTCGGTTAAATGTTGAACTTTTCTCGGCTTAAATGGGTGAAAGTTATCTTTAGCACCGTCTCGAAAACTATGTATGTGGGGTAACTTGTTAAGAAGTTATAAATAACACAGGCTAACAAAATAAAAACAAAAATTTGGTGCCGGAAATCTAACATCTGATTTTAGATGCTTTTACTGTGCTGATTCCAAAAACGCCACCAGATTTTTTCTAGCAGCTCTAATTTTTGAGATACGGGTTACAGGTTAATTGATATTTTTTTTTCTGATAAAGGACAGAAAATACAGAGATAAATATGTACTTAATCGTCAAAATAGAAATTTCCCAGAATCTAATTAAAAATGGATACCTGGAATTGTCCCTGAGATGTTCCTATTCTAGCAAACCAAAACGCCCTTAATTACTTTTATACCTGTAATTACCTTTGGTCCTACTATACCTGCTAGGAAAAAATCTGGTGTACCAATGGTTTCCGCGAAACCATCATGACCACTGCTATTTTTGTCTCGTTAATATTAAAGGCATAAATAGAAACAAAGACACAAATGGATATATGTGAAGGATTTGCAAGAAGGCCTGTAGCGCATTGAAGAAATTGTTTTGGGTACAGAAACATCAACGTCTGTAGAAAACGACAGCGAATTTGAAGCAGATCTAGCAACTCCGCAGTGTTTCAATCAAGAAGAACGGAAAAACTTAAAAGCTGAATCTCGCAAAGGAATCCGCTGAATATTTGATAAAAGAAAAAAATCTACTTTGTCCAGGTACTAATATTACATTTTATTGTTTAAGATCTGCTGCCTTTTTTCCAGGAAAATGACTTGGTATTGTGTAACAATATAAAAGAGCTCTTAGAAAAAATGGGCTTGCCTGAATACACTCCAGATGATTGGCACCTTTTTATTGACAGTTCAAAACGTGGTTTAAAATGTGTTCTTTTACATGTAACAAATAGCTCAATTCCTATTGGTCATTTTCTATGAAGGAAGAATATAAAACAATTGCATTAGTTTTGAGAAAAATTAAATACGAAGAACATTGGGCAGTTTGTGTTGATTTAAAAATGGTTAACTTCCTCCTTGGATAGCAGAGTGGTTTCAAAATTTTGTTTTTTGTGACTTTGTAACATGAGCTAGAAAAGTGGGTTAACAAAAATTGGCCTTCAAGAGATGTCATGATTCAAGGAAACCAAAACGTGATCAACAAACCTTTGGTTACAAGAGAAAAAATCTTACTTCCGCCCTTGCATATCAAGCTATGGCTAATGAAGCAATTTGTGAAGGCTTTAAATCGAGATGGAAATTGTTTTGGGTATTTGTCACGTAAATTTCCTGCCATTAGCACGGAAAAACTGAAAGCTGGTATATTTGATGGTCATCAAATAAGGCAACTTGTTTAAGGTCCACAATTCACCACATCAATGAACGAGACTGAATTTAACGCTTGGTGTTCATTTGTTCAAGTAGTACAACATTTTCTTGGCAATCATAAAGCAGAGAATTACGTAGAATTAGTGGAAATTATGCTTTCAAATTTTGGCTGTAACATGAGTATAAACGTTTACTACCTCCACAGACACCTAGATCGTTTTCCAGAAAACTTAGGTGATTGTAGTGAAGAATCAAGGACGATGGAATAGCCACATGATGGCGGACTACTGCTGGTGCCTTTTAACTGGCAATAGTAATACTATATATCATAAAAGAAATCTTTTATGTGATTATATATATAATTATGTAAATTAAGTTTTTGCAATAAAAATTTAAATCCATGTGTCTTTGTTTTTTAACCGGCAATAGTAATATTACATATTATAATAGTTATAACGTAAAATATATCACAAAAAACTAGATCTGATAGACAAAATCTGAGAACTTTTTTACATTCTGCATCCAAAAATTACCCAGGAACAGTTAAAAAATCGCAGGAATCAAAATGTGTGTTGGCCTGTGTAATTTTAGAGTTTTTAGTTATTAGTTTTAATAATTTTGCTCCTCATTAATTTTTCTATTGTTACACTATTTCTTTCTAAAATTAGTTTATATTGCATTTAAAATATTCTTTTGCCCTTGTTATAGATACTTCTTTCAATCTTTTGTCCGATTTTAGTCAATTTTTATTTAAATTAAATATCCATCTTGAACTTACTTTAGTTGTGACAGCTTTTTTTTTTTTCGAAAATATTTTCAATGTCCAATTGTACTATACTACAAGTTGTTTACATTAGTAGCGCCATGGGATATTTTTTCATAGCACAAGCACTTAACAAATTTTAAATTTAAATATGAAAAAATATGTTTTTTTGGAAAGCATAGTAGTTCCCTGTGTCTATGCACGTCAATGGTTTTCACTCTCAAGGACTGATATCTATCTGAATTAAAATTTAAAACTTGTACGTGAATTACCAAATTTACATTTTTGATAATTTAATATTTTTTCACCCCATCTGGGTTTGGCGAGAGCGGGTTGAACTTTTCAATTTTAAATGCTACACTATATCCACTTTTACCTTATATCGGAGGCCTCTAAAAGACAACAATTTCTAAGCAAACTTGAGGCTTCTACCTCGACTCGTTTGCTAATGGTAAAGTACTAAAATAGGAATTCAAGCCGTAGAGTTGAAATGCTTTAGAGCAAAAAAGAGTTCTTGGCTCATTTAAAATATTATTTCATTTAGTCGCTTCTTACCTCGACAATCGACACAAATACAGTGGACACATGTACAGTTCGTGCCCTTTTTGTCGTCCTCGCTCAAAGTTGGAGCAGATGCTGGTGTTTTAGTATCGCCGCTTAAAGTTGGTGCAGACGCCGGCCCTTTGGCGTCGCCAGTTAAAGTTGGAGAGGACGCCACTGGCTTCCCTGCGCTGGACACTGTTACCGCTGTTGATGGAGTAATTACCTCCTCCGACACCTCCTGGTCACCACCTTCTTGCATTTTCTGGAGACATTCGACGCAAATACACTGCGCGCACTTGCAACCTGTAGGAATAAAAACAATCAATATTGGATACGGATTTTACCGCCTGTAGTTCTAAAGTGTACAGGGTTTACCTGTATATTTTGGCACCTACTTACCGAGTTTATCCGAATAGACACCGAAATTTTGTGAATAGAAAAGTTGCATGGTTTTTTATGAATCATCAGAATCTGTTACCATATATGCGAAAATTTTTTTGGAAATGTAAAATGTTGACAGATTGACAGTTTTTTTAAATGGAACACCCTGTATATTATCTCGAATTCTTAAAGATTTCTTTTATTTCAAATATATATACTTTAAATACATTCCGTGTATTAGTTTTTGATATATAATCGTTTAAATATTTAAAGAATTTAATTTCCGCTGAAATAAAGTCAGTCGTGATCAAGGAAACGATAACATTTTGACGTTTACTTGTCGTAGGAATTTGTTTACGAGTATTTTTGCTAGCTTAAGCGTTGTAACGAAAATTCCGCATGATACAATTATTTTATTTACATGGAAAAAATGCATCGACAGCTCGTAGCGAAAATCATAGAAATTTTCCAGATACACAAACACAGAGCCGTTTGACAATATCATATATCGTTTATTAATATCACATACAGTCGGGCCGCTGGTTCTTTACGCATACGTCATCATCCATATTCATATAAATCAAATCAAAGAACGAAAATTAGTAAGGTTAGATTAGATTGATTATAACTATTTAAATTAATAAACTATTTCTAATTATTGGCAATAAATATTTATAAAGGAGAAAAAAATAACAAAACAATAGCTTCCTCAAATAACTGTAGCCTGTTTCAAAACTGTATGAGGTAATAAAACCTCATCTGGTACGCAAAAAGACTACAGGGTGACGCACCAATAATCTATGCTACTCCTACAGTTTGGCATTGATCTCATGGCAAAATTATTTCTTTTCATCAAGTACAGGTAGTAACACCCAGTTTTGGGTCAATTTATGCCTTTTCCCTGTTGTTATCCGTTCATAAAAACTACTTAATGAAAGAATTCAAATTTAAGGACATTTTATTTTAACAAATTAAAACTTATGTATAATATGTATAAAATATATACAAATGAAATTATTATTAATATATATATACAGGGTGGTGCAACCAAGATGGGGTGGACGATTGTGGGCAAACGGAAAGGAATTTGAAAAAACATTTTTGGGATATGATTGATAGTCAAGAACGCTGTGTTTTAAAATTATACCCATTATACAGGGTGGTCTGAAAAGTTCGTGGTGAACCAAACTTGTGTTTTTTTAAATGGGACACCTGGTATATTATTATTTTAGTTGATTCTCCTATTCGTTAATAATCATTTTGATATGAGGTTTGTTGGGTCTAAAATTTATACCAAGGGAATGGGACGAGGTTAAAGTGGAAAAAAGGGTTATACTCCGGCCATTTTTTGAAACCAATTGAAGCAGGTATGGAAAAACCAAATACTCTATAAAATGTATTGTATCTAGGATTACAATAATCGCTTGTAAGTCGTTCAAAATTATTCACTGTTATATAGGGTGGTCAAGTTTTGCAAATTTACCTTGGATTGAATTTTTTTAAATGGAACACCTCATATATTTTACTGTCATATTAAAGATAACATCGCCAGCTTTCAGAAAATACCCTATTTGATATCTTTCTAACCAACAGTTTTTTAGTAAATTAACCGTGAAATCAAAATTTACTCATTCTAACAGAAACGGTATTACTTACGTTGCTTAAATTGACTACCTATAATATAAGGAGGCCATGATATAATCATAAATGAAAAGAAAGATTGTCATTCTTGTCAAAACCGCAAAGTGTCAGAGAATTGGCATCAATTACCATTGTTTTTTGACGATAAGCCGAGAAATTGTTAAGTAACAATGAGTTTGAGTACTCCAGAGTTGATAAACATGACTTTTATGTTGGGCGAGTGTCAAAAAAACCCTTTACTAGCAAGCAGGGTTTATGCGGTACGATATCCCGATACCGAAAAAAAACCAAGACCTGAAGCTTTTGCAAGTTTATTAGAGAGCTTTCAAGAAACAGGCAATGTTGCTTTTAAGAAACGTAAAGTAATTAATAAACCAGTTACCAATGAAGATAATGCTTTGACAGTGTTATTAACAGTGCAAGAAAATCCACACACAAGAACCAGGGAAATTGAGAGAGCTACTGATATTGAACGCACTAGTATTAAACGGATTCTGAAACAACATAAATATCATGCCTACCACATTGAATTACACCAAGAACTGTATGATCGCGATTACGTTCAAGGACAAGAGTTTTCAATTTGGTTTTTAAATACAATTTGGGATAATCCAGGTTTTGTAGATAGGGTGCTGTTTTCAGATGAAGCAACTTTTAAAAGCAACGGCTTCGTTAACAAACATAATATGCACTATTATTCAACCGAAAATCCACATTGGATTCGTCAGGTGGACCATCAAAATAAATGGTCAATTAATGTTTGGGGAGGTATAATTGGCTCTCATGTTACAGGACCATATTTCTTTGAAGAGCATTTAACGGAAGAAGTCTATTTAAATTTTTTGAGAAATGAGTTGCCCGTATTGCTCGAAGACTTACCTTTAATGTTAAGAAATTACTTATGGTTCCAACATGATGGAGCACCCCCGCATTACCATAGGCATGTAAGACATTTTCTCAATAATTGGAAAGGAGAGCATTGGATTGGGCGAGGTGGACCAGTTAAGTGGCCTGCGAGGTCACCCGATTTAACGCCACTAGATTTCTTTTTATGGGGACATGTTAAAGAAGAAGTTTATAAAGAGGTTCCAACCACAGTGGAAGATATGAAGTTGAGAATAATAAGCAGTTTTCGCAACATTTCAGACCTGACTTTGAGAAAAGTGAAACTTTCATTTATGGATAGACTCGAAATGTGCCTTCAGCAAAACGGTGGTTTAGTTGAACATCTTTTATAAGTTTTAATTACATTGTTTTTGTTGATTTATATTAAATTTATTTTTTTTGTAAAAAAAGATTTGTTATTAATACTGTCAAAGCATTATCTTCATTGGTAACTGGTTTATTAATTACTATACGTTTTTTTGAAAGCAACATTTCCTGTTTCTTGAAATCTCTATGATAAACTTGCAAAAGCTTCTATCTTGTTTTTATTTCGGCATCGCATCATCAAAGAACAATATTTATTTATTTACTGATGACAATATTCTGACACTTTGCTGTTTTGACAGGACTGTCAATCTTTTGTTCAATTTATGATGATATCATGGCCTCCTAATATTAAATTGTCATCAAAATGAAGAAATTTTGATTTCACAGCTAATTTACTGAAAAACTGTTGGTCAGAAAGGTATCAAATAAGAAATTTTCTGAAAGCTAGTAATGTTATCTTTAACATGAAAGTAAAATATACAGGGTGTTCCATTTAAAAAAATTCAATCCAAGGTAAATTTGCAAAACTTGACCACCCTGTATAACAGTGAATAGTTTTGAACGACTTACAAGCGATTATTGTAGTCGTAGATACAATACATTTTATAGAATATTTGGTTTTTCCATACCTGCTTCAATTGTTTTCAAAAAATGGCCGGAGTATAACCCTTTTTTCCACTTTAACCTCGTCCCATTCCCTTGGTATAAATTTTAGACCCAACTAACCCTATATCAAAATAATCGCAACGAATAGGAGAATCAACTAAAATAATAATATAGCGGGTATCCCATTTAAAAAAAACACAAGTTTGGTTCACCACGAACTTTTCAGACCACCCTGTATTATGGGTATAATTTTAAAATACAGCGTTCTTGACTATCAATCATATCCCAGTTTTTTTTTCAAATTCCTCTCCGTTTGCCCATAATTGTCCACCTCATCTTGGTTGCACCACCCAGTATATATAGATTGTATTCTTATTCTTCGCCATCTGAGGAACTGTCATCACCTCTTGAGATTATCATTAAACGGTCGAACGTCTGATCGATCAGATTGTCAAGATTCCACATTTTCTCCTCCTGTTAAATCACATGCTGGATTGCTTTTCTCCAGTTCTCTGGAGTTACTTTCTTAATGGCTTGATCAAACAGTAGCTTAACATCTTTCATTTTAAATGTCGTGTTTTATCTTCCTACAAATTTCTTCACTTGCGCCCGTGTAAGTTCTATAGGATTTAGCTCGCAATGAAACGGCGGTAAGCGCAGTACATTAAATTTTTCTGCTATATCTTCCACGGCATATTTTATAAAATGATTTTTGTGTAAATTTGCTATGGCTAGAAGTTCTTTCTTTATGAAATTGGGTTCAAACTCCATAGCTTTGGTACTTAGCCAGTCGATAATTTCTTGTTTTCTCCAAGATAAAGTTGGTGTCTTCTCTATGCACCGTAAATAATAGTTTGCGTTATCCAAAACCACTACTGAATGAAAACATCCCAATTCATGTCGTCATGGTAATCTTCCGTCCGGCACGACCGAAAGGTTATCAAACATTCTTTTGAAAATCCCTCTTCACTTCCAATGTGTGTAATTTATTAGTCTCTTCCCTTTTCCCACAGGCACTTTAATACCCGTTGACCTTTCGATGAAAGCTTGGTGGGCACTGCTTATATTTTTGCCCTGCGACATTTTTTGTACCATATAACCTTCATTGATCCTCGTCAACAATTTTCTTTTGCTCCCTGCGGTACTGCTTTATACTTTTCAAGTATTATTGTTGGTTATGCGTTTCTCAGGCAAATTCCATATTTCCTAAGGTTGTCCATAAGAGTTTTTTAGTTATCAAAGGAATACTATCATCTTGATTAGGCTTCATCAAAATTTTAACTAGAGTGAGTTTTTTAAAATAAAAAGAGTGAACTTTTCTTCGAATTGCACATTTGTTGTCTTCATTAAGGACTTGGGAGATTCCACTTGACCTGCTACCTTTGTTTCCCACAATAATTTGAAAAGGTGGACTTTTTAATTTTAGTTTCGGGAACATCATTCTTGTACGGTCAAACAAGGGCAATCATGTACATTTAACATATTAACTTTTTCACTCACTGATAGTCAAGCATTAGTAGAACATGTTTTTGTTGGAGTGAATGTCGCCATTTTATTAATATTCTTATAATACTGTTAACAGTATGACGTAACACCAAATACTAACATAGTTAATACACAAATATTTATAATTGGTGTTTTATTATCTGTCTCCATTAAGTACTAGCCTATTATGTATGAATTGAGTAATAAATGTAATCTATAGAGTAATAAAACTTCATTAGGTTTGCAAAAGGACAGGGATTTAAAAGGATCTTCATTATTATTTCTTCGACCAAGCTAAAATGACAATAAGAACAAATGTCACATCCAACTAGAACCATAAATTGAAAGTTAAATTAGGCATGATAATTTTACCAAAGAGATGTTTACCATAGTTACAATTATCTCAACAATGGTATCCTAGACAGTTAACTGCTTGGTAAAGTTACCAGCCTATTAATAATTTGGCGCTTAAAGAATTTCTAATTGACAATAGAAATACGTTTATAAAGCACGGGTCTGATATTCCATCAGTTGATGACGCACGGGTAAAGATCTAGCGGAAAAACTGTGGGTGGTTTATGTGGGGAAACATATCAATACGCTTAATATAAAAAGTACACTCACCTGAATCGTGCTTGAGCGGGGCCAATTTCATCAAACATTCCTTACAGACACACTCGATGCACTGACATCCGTCCGCGTGGGGCACCTCAGCGATGGTTACGGTTTTCTTGAGTTCCTTCTCGGGTTGTCTGCTCGGATCGCTGCACACGTCACATACACAAGTGATGCAAGTACACCCTTGATCGCCCGCTTGTCCAGGTCCGGCCTGTTTAGAAGCAACCGGGCCGATCTGCTTGGAAGCGGCCTGAGGGATTTGCGCAGAAACAACCGGTGCGACCTGCTTGGAAACGACCGGCTCGATCGGCAAACCCTGAGATAATTCCTTATCGCACGGATCGCATTTACACTCTGCGCACTTACAGCCGATCGCGTGGGTAGATTTCGTACAGCATTCGGGACATAGACATTCCGTGCAAGCACAATTTGCCGCATGGACTTCTTTTTCAGCAGCCGGTTGTATGCCCTTTTCAACAGACGGTTGCACGCCGGCTTCACTCTCCGGCACGATCGTGGATTTGATAATCTCTTCCGTCACCGTCTCGGTCTGGATGGTTTCCTCCAGGCACAAGCACTCGTGACAATCACAATCCTCCGGATGGGGTATCTTCTCGGGCATGTCGGTAGCTTTGCTGGTTTTCGACCTGACTTGCTTGGCCTTCGATTGGGCACTGACGCAACCGCATTCCGGACAGTCACAGTCAGCGGGGTGGTCTCCACCTTCTCCGGCTTCTTTTGATTCATCCTTAAAACCAATAATCGTAACAATGGTAAATTTGATTTTTTTTAAGAACAACAGATACAAACATTATAAACTAGGGTCTTAATGTATACGAAGTTTTACGCGGTTTTCTCGTTATTTGAAAAGATATTGTGCTACTATTCTGTGAAACGAAAGATGCCACAAACCAATTTTCACAGCCCTCTTCGCTTTTTTGAGATATGGAGCAAAATAAAAAAAAATAAATTTTGACCCCTTCGAATTTCACCTAAAGTCGAATGCGGTCTTATCGTGCCGGTCCAAAGGTCGCCAATATTATGAATCAAATCAGAAAACACAGTGAATACCAAAATGTTGTGTGATTCTTTTATCAAGCTATTAAATCTCCATGGGCTATTTACAAATATACAGGGAGAAAGAAAATAGTTTTTTTTTATTATATCACGCAACATTATTAAGATAGCCACTTAATATTATTTTATATATTCAATGCCGAGGGACTAAATAAGAAAATTCGCTAAGTATGTATTTGGTTAAAATTTTTTGGTTGGCAAAAACAAAAATACACAAAATGGCAAGCGCCTTAATAAAGTCGGAAGGTGGTTCGAATTAGTGGATCAATCAGAATTTGTTCTGTTTATACAGCCATTTAATGAAAGTGAGATTTTTTTATCAATCAACAAAAAATATGAGCCCCGCTCGACCTAAAAATCTAACCACTTATACAGTGTCATTTATATAAACGCGGGCCATCCCTGTGCGAAGAAAACTTGTTTTTTTTTGCATTGTGATAACAAAAAAAAAATTATTTTGCAAAAATATTATACACTTTTGTTAAAAACACAAGATAATTAGTTATTACTTCCTTCGTGAGATTTTTTCAGATCTTTACGTTTAAGGGTCCCTAGATGACGGAAAACATGTTTTCTCAATTCCGTCTGTTTCTAGGTATGTCTGTCTGTTCGCGGCATAGCTAAAAAACTTATCCGATTTTCACAAATTTCAGTCTAAAATTAAAGGCCATGCACGCGAAAATGCATATATATATATATATAATGTGTTTTCATTCCGGGTGTATATCCGTTCACTACTGTCGTTCTGAAAATCTGAACTCATCAGGAAACCGGCCATAAAATAAATTTCGATGGGTGTAGGGAGATTGCCAATATAGAACATTATAAGACACCAACACTTCAGTCTCTATTCGGACTCAGGTTGAGTTTTAAAGAGAGCTTCGAAAATGCCAAATGTGATTTTGGCGAAACGTCAGCAAAACTGTTCTTTTCAGAACGACAGTAGTGAACGGATGTACACCCGGAATGAAAACACATTGTATTTTTCCATCCGTGAAGGAGTAAAAATCAAATATATATATATATATATATATATATATATATATATATATATATATATAAATATATATAGACTGTATTTTTGTATATATCAAATTTTGTCTTATAATTAACAAAAAAGTTTATTTATTTTAAACACGCTTTAAAATTGGAACAAGTATTCTATAATTATTTATTTATTGACTACAAAATTACAAATGAACTAAAAAAGTAAGCAAAAAAATGATGTCAAATCTAATAAAAAAATTTTTAAATTAAAATTCAGTGGCTAATATCCATGAGCCAGTGGCAAAAGCTCTGAGAATCGGTATAAGGAATGTACAGAAATTTGTGCATGAAAAAGCAAACATAATTTACTTCCGAAGAAGATTAAGAAGTGTACACGAAAAAATCCAAAGGCAAAAGACTTAAGTTACAATGCAAAAATGAATATTCATAATGCAATTTAAGATTTATACACGTCAAAGGCTAATATAATCCTTCAGAAACTTTTTAATATTATAGACTAAAAAATATCATCATCACTTAAAAAGTCCTCATCTTCTGAGTCGTCCTCAAATGGCAAAATGATCATTGGTGCTATTTCATTTAAAGTAAATATTGTGATAATCCAAAATCGAATATTCATTTCTCCAGGCTTAAAATGTTTAGATTTCTTCCAGACTCCGGCGTAATATAATTTTAAAAATAAAAATCTTGCAAAAAAAAAACAATTTGCACTTCATCTGATGTAAGACCATCGTTCACGTGTTCTTCGTAATATGATTTTGCCCCAGCCCATATTAATTCTATTGCCTTAAACTGGCAATGGTATGGCGGCAGTCATAAAACCTCATGTCCATTTTCCCGTAATATTTCATATACGGCATATATTGTTGGTTTTTTAATAGATTTTGCCATTAAAAGAAGTTCTATTTCAGCATTTGGGTAAAGGATTTTGTTTTTGTATATTATTCGTCAGTCATAATATATCACTTTCTTCCAGGAAGAAGTAGGTTGTAAGATTCTTGAATGATAAGATGCATTGTCCAGAATGATTAAAGATCAAAGCATCTAAATTTGGAATCAGTTGTTCTTTTAACCACTTTTCAAACAGTTCAAAATTCATATTATCATAGTAGTCCATATTTTTGGATGTTGAAGAAAACAGTAAACTTGCACCTGGGTGAAATTATGTTGAAGAACCTGCATGCCAAATGATAAACCGTTTTCCATCTCACATCCCTTTTTTCTCTTCACACTTTTTACAGACTCGTCCTGCCAAGATTTCGAACCTCTTCCATTAGAAAATATCCAAGTCTCGTCTAAAAATACCACTTTTCTAGATTTTGAATTAACATTTTCCGTATATTTCTTTAAAAACTGGATACACTGACTGCTATATGTGGCAGCTCGCATAAAAATCTTCGATGACAGTCCTTTTTATATCGAAAACCCATCATTTTTACTAATTTTAACAACGATTTTAATCCAATATGCCTCGATTTTTTAAAGCTTCTTTTAAAACTTGGAGGGTTATATTAGTTTTTGATGTGTATAAATTGTAAATTGGGTGTTTCAAAAAACATATGCCAACGTTTACCCAGAGATTCTTTGGAAAAAAATAAGATGAAAAATTTATGTGAACATGGGTCAGCAGTTGCATTCAGAGATACAGAATGTTAAATTAAAAAAAAACAATAATTTTTTAGTATTTCAGAAACAGTAAGAGCTGTTTAATTAAGACTAAGCACGGCCTCATAGCTATCTAAAGGCTATATTTCATAGTATTCAGCAGTTTTTATTTCAACCATAGGCGCACTGACTTTCCTAAAAAAAAATGGAACACCTCTGGTTTTTAAAGACTATTAGCTTTATCGTTTAAGGCAAGTAAAAATATGCAAAAAAATGTGTCTTAGTATTTTATAATACAGCAGGTCATTTTCGAGAAAAATAAACAAATTCTCTTTTGATGCACGCCACTGGCACATCTAGTCCGGTTTTATTTGGTCAGAATTGCTCAAAACTTTTAATAAATAATCTCCACAAATAATGCCCTATTTTTAAGATACAGGGCGTTGAACTTAAAAATAGATATATTTCTTTAACTTTAACACCCTTTATTTCAATAATAAGGAATTTGAGGACATAATTTATTAGTACTTTTTTTCTTAAGATGACCCAGGGAATCACTTTTGTAGTATTTAGTAGTAAACTGAACTAGAAACGCATATCAAAGCTCAAAAAAACGAATTTTCGCATTACAAAATCCTAAGGGACATTTTTTGTGTATTTTTACTTACCTCAGATGATAAAGCTAGTAGTTTTTTTTAAATCAGTGGCGTATCCCATACCCATGGTTGAAATAAAAACTGTGGAATACTGTCAAAAATAGTCTCTAAATGTCTACCGGGTTCTGCCAAATCTTAATCAAATGGCTCCTACTGTATCGGAATTACTAAAAAAAAATCATATTTTTTTTAAATTTTAACACCCTGTATCTCGAAAACCAAACATCTGCGGTCCCATCTTCATGTGGATTTTTTACAAAGAATCTTCCGATAAATGTGAGCACATGTTTTTTGAAACATCCTGTATAATAGTATGGACCTCGTACATTTCTAGAAACGAATCATTCAAATTATACCTATGACACTGTGAGTAACGTTTTCGGAAATGTCCTAAAATATTTTGGACAAATCTACAGGGTGTTACTTTTTACCAGGTCGTGTAACTCATTTTACCCCTCCTCCCCCCTACCCTTCGAAATTTTAACTGCATTGTCATTGGCTATTTTTACAGCAAATTTAAATTCTCTCATTTGTTCTGTAACTTTTTACTTTCTGGTCTTCTATCGCCTTTACATTTAAAGAACAAGCATAGATGCTAATATTATTTGGTTAGCGTGAGATTGAACGTGTAAATATTCCACAAGTTTCTCCGATTTACAAAGTTTTTACGAATTACTTTACTAAAACTGAAAACTAGATGTTTTATCCTCAGTAATAAATCAAGAACCTCTTATTTAAACGGTACTGAAACTGCAAAGAATACTCACTCTTGGAGGGGGTGCTTCTCCCCCTCCCGTTTCCAAACATTGGCACGTAGTACAGTCGCAATCTTCCACGTGTCCCCCCTCGCCCTTCTGATCGACTTTGGATTCCTTCTTCATGTCCTTTTGTTTTTTGGGGTCCGCGCACGGATCGCACTTGCAATCGACGCAGTCGCAATCTTCTATGCCGTGAAACGAGGGCTGAACCGCGGCGTGAAGCATGGCTGCTGCTTGTTCTTGGGCTACCGGTGTTGATACAGCTACTGGTTCTTGAATGTTTGGATCGCCGCATGGAGAACATCTACACACTTTGCAGTCACAGGCCACAGTTACGGCCGTTGGTGGTCCTGATGATGCGTCTAGAGAGACAGAAAAAGATATTTAACACAATTTTATTAATAACAGAAAAAATGACAGATGGGAATGGAGAAGTGAATTTTTAATGACATTGGCCGACAAATTGGCATAATCACTTATTCAAATAGAAAATGCTTTATAAGCATCTAAGAAAAAAGATTTCATTAACTAATTGTTCATATTTTCATCCATATTGTTGCCTAAAAATCCTCTTACTACATTAACAAAAGAATTGCTTGCTCTGAGTTCCTGCTCGTGATAAGCTTTTTTTTAGGAAAAAATTGATATCGTCCAGCAATTTTCTGATTTAAAGGCATCTAAGAGTTCATTAACTAATTGTTAAAACTACCTTCTTTTAATTTGGTATCACTTAACTGGAGAAAGACTTGTCTAAGGTATTTAAATCCATCGCCATCTTTATTCAAAACCTTCACAAAGTTTTTCATCAGCCCAAGTTTAATGTGAAGAGGAGGCAAAAGGGCATTTTTGGGATCAACAAGAGGTATAGATTTAACATTTTGTGATCCCGGTTGAAATTCGCTTCTTTCTGGCCAAATTTTTGTTACATAATGCTAATTTATTGCACCACTGTCCCATAAACAAAGAAAACAGCAATATTTTTAAACCTACTGAAGTCCCATAAAATCGCTATAAAATCTCCATATGTCTGCCATTTATACCTACTGTAGTCTATTTTATCAAAAATCGTATAGCATATTTTAAATTTTCATTATTGCAACTGAATGGGCACAGCTTTTAAGCTATATTTAGATGAGTCTATGAATAAGCGCCACTCACGGGGAGAATGTTTAATATCAAGTTCCTGCATTAAACTGTCTATACCAGTACACGCGCACAACAAATTTTCCATACTGTAGAATTCAGAAAACATAGCATTTCTTTTTCTGAAATTCGTAATTTTTGTTAAATATGTTTGTTTTGTGTTTTATTTAGTGTTGTATTTTTATCCATACTGTTCAATGAATGAAAATTATTGAAAAAAGGCTAAAAATTGAAAGGGTCAATCATTTTGCTGAGTAGTTTAATTTCCTGTATTTTATTATATATATTATAAATCTCCCTTACATTCGCAACATTATAGAAAAAAATTAAACAGATAAGCTGCTTTTGTCGAGATTTGAATCGAAACCACGCGGACCGCTTTTCTCAACTTACTTCTGTTGCACTTATCACTAGCAAACAAGTATTAATTAAATAATCAATCAATTAAATAAGTGATCTTTTCTTTTTTGGATTGAAAGGGGATATCTGTTTCCACAGCCTTTTTATTTCCATTGCCAAGTCGGTGTATTTGGCGATCTTCTCACTGTATTTCTGTTTGCGTGGATTGTTTTACCTGTGTGGATGTCAGTGTCACAGTAGAGCACGTAGTCTTCGTTTTCAAGTATGGATGTTGGAGTATAATGGTAGAAAGGGTCTGTGTTCTCCGTTAGTTTGTATGTTGTGGCTAATGCTTGATGAATGACCTTCGCTGCTGAGTTGTGCTTTGCGGTATATTCAGTTTCGGCCACTATTCTACATCCATTCGTTTCGTGATCGATCGCTTCTCTCTGCTGGTGACATCTCCTGCACCTGTTATCTTCAATGGTTGTGTACTTGATGATGTGCTTTTGGTAATTTCTGGTTTCTATGACTTTGTCCTGGATGGCAAGCAGGAAGCCTCTAGTTTCGGGGAACAGCTGCCCTTCTTGAGTGCGTCTCCTGCGTGGCTCGTTTGAGACAGGTCGAGCGGTGTATAATTTTTGTCTGCCTTCACTATTGCCTTGTGGAGGTTAGTTTGTTTGTTGTGGAAGAATTTTCCGAGTTCGTAAATTTGTTTTTTATTTAGCGATTGTATATCTATAATTCCCTGTCTTTCCTTGCATACGTTGGGATGTAACTTCCTATGTTTAGTGAATTCAGAGCGTATAAAGATGTGAATGTTTTCTATGTTTGTGTGCAACCATTTAATGATACCAAACGAATATGTAAGAACAGGTATGAGGAAGGTGTTAATAGCTTTCGTTAGATTTCTGGAGTTCAGTTTTGTTTTTAGTAGTTTTGTAAGTCTGGCTTTAAATTCCGTCTTGAGCTTCGATTTGATATGAGTGTGTTTAATTTTGGTGCTTTGATGGAAGCCTAGGTATCTGTATCTTCTTTGAGGATGTTATCTATGGTTTCATTGTTGATTGTTTCCGTCGTAGGGTGGTCTTTCCACTGTCCCTTGTTGATATGAAGTAGCCTGCATTTACTTATACCTAATTCCATGTTGATGTCTAGGGTAAACGTTTTTGTAATTTTAAAGAGTTCCTTTATCTGTGCCTTTGTGCTTGCGTATAATTTATTATCCGTGTACAAGAGGCGATTTATTTTGTGTAGGTTTTTATGGTGTTTAATATAGGATCCAAAGTTTGTGTTATTCAGTGTTTGAGAGTGGATTAAGACAGAGGCAGAACCACAAAACGCTGAGTGAATCTCCCTAGAATATACCTCGTCTGATGCCTCTTCTGTTTCAATGTATTCTTTTTGTGTTCTCAGGTTGATTTTAGTTTTCCACGTACTCATGAGTTGCGTAAGAAATTGTCTTAAGTTTTGATTGAATTTATATTATTCTAGCACTCTGGTCAGCCAACTGTGGCGTATCCAATCAATCAGGCTTTTTTATAATCTATGTAACCAGTGTGAAGGTTTCTATAACTTTTCCTGGTTTGTTCCATGATGACGCTGACTATAATTAGCTGCTCATTGCATCCTCGGCTGTTTTTCCTACAATCTTTTTGTTCTTTCGTTAGAATGTTTTTTTGTGCTAGATGTTGTTCTAGTCTCCTAGTAATTGTGGCTGTGAAGATCTTATATAGGCTTGGAAGGCACGTAATAGATCTGTAATTTGAGGGGTTCTTAGTGTCTGAATTTTTGGGTTTAAGGTATGTTATTCCTTGGGTGAGAGAACTGGGGAGTGTACTAGGTTTTAAAATAATTTCATTAATTTGGCGAATGAGAGCTTCATGTATGGAAATAAACTGTTTGTACCAGAAGATATGATTTTTATCTATTCCAGGAAATCTCCAGTTATACGTGTATTTGATTGTTTCTCCAACTTTTTGTGTTGTCATTGCAAAGTTCTCTTGTTCCTCTAAGCACTTGTGTCTGTCTTTTCCAGTATTCTGTGATTTCTTGTTTGGTCGGTGGTTCTATTACCCGTGCCTCCTCATTGCTCATGGTTTTTTGGTGGAACTGTTTTTCGCTTTTTCGAAACAGGTTGTTAGCGTCCTTTCTTTTATTTGACTCTTTGTATCTTCGGAGTCTTGATGCATACACGGATAATTGTTGCTTCAGAGTGTCAAGGATTTCTGTAAGCGTCTGATCAGGAGATGTAGATTTGATTTTGTCTACACTTTATGTGATACGTTTTGACTTTTTGCCGTTCATGAATTGGGTAAGATGTCCCAGTTCTTTTCTAATTTTGTTAATTTTGTTTTCGATGCTTATCTACCATTTGAAATTTGATTTTATCTTGTTGGTGTTTCTGTGTCGTGGCGAGAGTATCTGATTGTACTGTGTTATCGTGGTTATAGCTGCTGCATAGATCACTGTATATATGAATGTCCTTAATTATGCTCGCATTCGTTGGGTACTCGGGTATTATGTATTCGTTGATGGTTTTTCCTTATTATTATCATTATTTATTAATCGCAGTTGTTCAGTAAAATAACTATAATTGTATAGTTAGCAATATACTAGAGTATAAATATAGTAAGCTGAGAATTTAGTAAAATTACTAGTACTTCTTCCTCCCAATTCCGTGAAAACTAATCAAAAACTTTGGTTCAAATTCCAAAACAACTATTTGAGACAAACCCTCTCATAATTAATGAATGTTTCGATTTAATATTAAAATAAATATAAGAACAAACGTTATTCCTAATTGTGTCACTTTAAATAATAATAAAGTCGATATTCCAATTATATTAGAAAAAAAAAGTATAAGAAGATGTAATTCGTACCAACTCCCTCTCTCTGTGGCAGGTTTGTGCTCCCAGGGCATGCGCACACGTTGCAGCTACACTCTTCGTCGTCGCCTCCCCCGGCTGGCTTACCTACGGTCGGTTGTTCGCCTCCTCCAGCTGGCTGATCTTCCCGTGGCTTTTTGAATTCTAGATAAATATTAAGTAAAATAAGTAATAGAACTTGTATGTATATTAATATAGAAAAGAAATTTCGAGACATACTAAAATTACCGACACTTTGCTTTATGCAGGCACCCTGTACCACAATAAAGCCAAAAATAAACAAGAAAGCGTTTACTCTGATGTCATGTTTGACACGACTCAGCTGTTTATAATTTCTTATTATAATTACGTTTATTGAATATAGAAAATTCGATATAGAATATACAGTGAGAACATAAAGTCCGTCGACCCCCAAATCTAACTTTTGGACGGCTCGGCATATTGCAACGAAAATTGGAACGTTAATATATGAGCAAATTCTCCATTTTTTGAAAAGAAAAAAGAAAGCTTTAAATGTCAAGAAAATAGCTGGGCGCAATTTCCAAACTTTTTTATATGGAAGAGGGGTGGAGTAATACATCGTTTTAAAGGTTTTTTTTTTAATTCTCAATTTAACCCCCGATTTTGAAAACATTATGATTCAGCAGTTCTCAAACGGTGATCAATATCAATGTTTCGTAATGGAATCATTGTTATAATTTTAGGATATTTTTTGAGGTTACCAATGTCAATACTTTCTATACTAAGTAAAGCACGAAAATGAAACGTTAAAACAGTATAAATATTAATAAAAACTCATAAAATGAATATTAAAATAACTGAACCAAGTAGACAAAAAAACATCAAATTCTCATTTTAAAAGGTGTTGTAAATATCCACCTTGCGTCTCTTTACAAATTAACATTCTGTTAGTGAATTTCTCCCTTCCATTATGGGGAGTTTCAATGTTTATTCCTGCATACACGTCGATGATACG
Organism: Kuschelorhynchus macadamiae; assembly: GCA_030620095.1. Lineage (NCBI taxonomy): Eukaryota > Metazoa > Arthropoda > Insecta > Coleoptera > Curculionidae > Kuschelorhynchus > Kuschelorhynchus macadamiae. The sequence goes on from JAUTXW010003640.1 coordinate 370,276, forward strand.
TTCAAGTAGTTCATCCAGAGAATCCGAAACCATTTTTTTTAATCAATCATTTATTCCCAAGAAACAATATTGTTTATAGCAGGGAATTGATTAACAATAGAAAAATATAAAAATGTATACACATTGTTATAAATTATGAATAAATTAAAAACTGTAAATAATAAAGGGAACTAAATAAAAACACATAAACGTATAAACACTATTATAAATTACAAATAAATTAAAAACTGTAAACATTAAAAAAATATATCAAACGTGAAGATATTAATTCCTTAAAAAATATTTCTTTAAGTGTTTTTTAAAAAAGTATCATTTTGTTAATATTTTTTAATCGTGTTGGTAGATTATTGTAATAATTAACCCCACTGGGTAATATACATTGTTTGCCAAAATTACTTTTAAATTTTATGGTGGAGAAATAATCGGTTTGTCTTGTAGTATGGTCATGAATGTTATTATTTCTAATAAAATTTAAATTTGTATTTTTGATATTTTTAGCTGATGAGTGAATAAAAATACATAATTTAGTTTTATACATCATAGAAATGTTTAGAAGATTTTCATGCTTATATAGGTTAATGGTAGGCTCCAGATATGGTAAACGGTAAATACATTTTATTGACTTATTTTGTAATTTTTTTAATGGTTTTATTGTTTTTTTACATGCAGCGCCCCACACTGATATTAGATACTGTAATTTTGAGTAAATGAAAGGAAAATATATATATTTTAACAAATTAAGAGAAATATAGTTACGAATTTTAAACAAAATTCCTATTATTGGAGAAATTTGTACTCTTAAATATTCTATATGTGGCTTCTAAGCTAAATTTTGATCTTAAAGCCTAAAAATGTAATACACTTTGAATAATTAATTTGATTATTAGAAAAAAATATGGACGGAATATCTGTATTTTGAATAATATTCGATATATACATGAAACAGGATTTCTGAAAGTTTAAAGTTAATTTTTGTGCCTGTAACCAACTAGTAATTAAATTTAGGTCTTTATTAATAATGACATTTGTTTTTGCAAAATTATCCGAAGTATAGAGAAGGGTGGTATCATCAGCAAATAATTTAATGCAGCCTTCTAACTTTGACAGAAATACAGAATTTATATATATTAAAAATAAAATTGGAGCCAATATAGATCCTTGAGGCACACCACATAAAATTTTTTGATGACTGTTTTTATTTTTGCCAATCTCAACAAACTGCTTTCGATCCAACAAATAATTTTGGAATCAATTATATATAGTACCTCTTATACCGATATGAAATAAGTTTTTAAGCAATATTTTATGGTCTACAATGTCAAAAGGTTTACACAAATCCAAGAATAATAGGCAACATTTTTTATGTCTATCTAAAGCAAGTTGAATTTGTGTCACTAAATCAATTGCTGCTACCTCAGCGTCCTTGGATTTGCGAAAGCCGTACTGATCAAAAAACAAGATATTCTGATTTTAAAAAAATTGTTTCAATCTTTCAATTATTTTTGAAAAAACTGGCAGGATAGATGTAAGCCTGTAGTTATTTGGGTCACTTTTTAGACCATTTTTAAAAATAGGAAAAACTTTGGCAATTTTTAATTTGTTGGGATAAATTTGTTGTTTGAAAGAAACTTTGATTAGATGACATACAATTGGAGTAAGTTCACATTTGGTAATTTTAATAATTTTTACTGGTATATATAAGAATCTATTATTTCAGCAATTGTTTCTTCATATATATCTTCTATGTTTAAAAAAATTGAATGTGAATTTTCGGTGTATTCGAGAGAATTTAAAGATGGAATATGTTCTGCTAATCGTTGTCAAACGTTTATAAAATGATTAGGAGTAAAATATTTATATTTTACCTTAATAATTTCTGATTCCCTGTTGTTTAACAAAACTTGAGATTTCACACAGCCCCATAAAAAATAATTAAGGGGTGTAAGATGTCGCAAGGGAACTGGCCACTTTGTCGAACCTAGGCGACTAACCCATCTATCCAGATAGGTTGTATCCAAGTAATTTCTAGTGCCTCTAAAATAATGTGGGGGAGTAGCGTCCTATTGAAATGTAATGCCAAAGCGAGTGGGTTTTGAGCAACAACATCATCAATAAGTGGAGTGGTGGCATTCTGCAGCATTCGAAGATATGTGGGGTCGTTTACATTTCCTTCCAAAAATATGGGACTTATGATATGGTCACCCAAAATACTCGCCCAAACATTTATTTTTTGAGGAAAGTGGGTGTCCGTTCGCAAACACATAGTAATTTTCATCACTTCAATATCTACAATTATGAGTGTTGACTTTTCCATTCAGAAAAAAGGTGTTGTCATCACTAAAACAAATATGGTTTACTGTGATCTTTTCTGCCATAATTTTGCAAAACTCTAGTCGCCTGTCAGCGTTATCTTCGGTTAATTCGTGGAAAATTATTATTTTATAAAAATTAAATGTATTGCATTTTAAAATATTCTTAAAGGACGAACGCTAAATATTGCATATCTCAGCTACTTGCTTACTACATTGTTTAAAATTTACGACCATTTCAGCTACGACCTGAACTTTCAGGTGCCTGTGAAAAAGTCCGTCTTGTCACCATGTACGTCCTTACGTCACGTCGGTAAAGTCCGCTACTCATTATTTGGTTCGATTCGCCAATTCATGTAAATGAACGAATGAGTGAATCAACGAATAGGCAAAGATTTTATCCACAGTATTGATCAATTTTTATTTACGCATGGATTTTATTCATTTATGTGTTTGACGATACACAAAAAACAAAATATTTGGTGCGGAAGAATGGTTCGCCGAAATCAAAGCCTACTTAATAGTTTGTCCAAAAGACGGATTCGCCGCGCAACGAGCACGAACGAACGAGACCTTCCACCATGCGGACGAATCAACGAATGAACGAATTGTTAGTAGCAAGCATATATAGCACATATAGAAAAAACCATTATAGCTATGAACAAAGGTTAATATGTCTTAAATTCTACTAGGGTTGAAGAGTTGTATAGAGCCTTAATGGATATAAAAAATAAAAATTCAGATGGATTTGATGGTATATCTGTCAAAATCCTAATTAATCTTCCGGATGTTACTTTACAAACCATGGTAGATGTGATTAAAATTAATTGAGAAACTCGTTAAATATAGAATCATAGCTTATTTGTCACGTCTCAATATACTTTCTGACTCACAATTTTGATTTCAGCCAAGCAGGGGAACAGCTGACGCAATTTTCACTTTTTTGGACAGTGTGTATTTAGGTCTCAACGACGGAAATGCAGTAGCAGCAGCGTTTTGTGATTTCTCAAAAGCTTTCGATTGCGTAAGTCACACAACGTTGTTGCGGAAGTTGGAGTTGTATGGGTTTAGGGGTGTGGCTCTTGACTGGATGAGTATTTATATTTGTGGAAGATCTTAGACAGTGAAATGTGATGACCTCCTCTCGAATTGCCATAACATTACAAGGGGTGTCCCTCAAGGGTCAGTGTTGGGACCAATACTCTTCTTGCTTTACATTAATGACTTATCATTCTTGGATATTCAGGGCACTTCGAGACTCGGTGTTGCATGAGATTGAGATGGTGGAATTGTGGTGTCGATCAGAGAGAATTCTCTTTGCTTAAATTAAAAAAAAACAAATCTTTCAGCGTTCGTCTGTATTGTAGATTAACTAACACTTGCTAACAGTCATTTAATAGAATCTTAGACTTTTGTAAAATTTTTGGGAGTTACTTTAGATAACAAACTTAAATTTAATAAACATATCATCAATCTCAATTCTAAACTGGCATCTGCATGCTTTGCATTGAAAATTGCATCTAAAGAATTGAACTGGCAGTCAGCCAGAATGGTATAATTTTCTCTTGTTGACTCCCAATTGAGATATGGTATAGCCTTTTGGGGTCAGTGCTCTCAATATTTTTTTAACTCAGTGTTTGTGTTCATTGTAACTCCATGTTTATTTCCTCACATATCCTGACTCGGCCTTTTTATTTATTCTTGAAACTGTGTATATTATACATAAAAGACGCGATCAGTATCGAAATAACACAACGCCATATAACACCCTCCAAGTTTAAAAAAAAATTAATTTCAATCCGATAGAACTTCTCCAAAAATTAGTAGGAAATCTAATTAAACATCTTAGCATATTTACCAAAAAAGTGAAATATCATCATCATCAAGCTCTTAAATTAAAATCTTTCATTAAGTTACCTAAAAATGATATGCCAATCGTCCATTGGTGTAGGTAAACTTTTGCCCTGTTCTTTTGCATACCTAATGAGGTTTTATAACCATATAAATTACATTTATTACTCAATGCATATATTATATGGTAGTACTTAATCGAGGGTGGTAATAAAACACAAATTATTGTTACTTCTTAATTGTGTTTTAAATATGTTAGTATTGGCTGTTACGCCGTACTGTTAACATTCACTCCAACGACCAGATGTTCTAATAATTGTCCACTATTTGGAAAAAGCATAACTGAAAAGCAGTTTTACTAGAAAGCCATGAAATTGTTTGCTGACGATGTAAATAATTGAGAAGTATAAAGCAATACCGCAGGGAGCAAAAGAATTTTTTTTATCTTGATGAGACCTGTATTAATGAAGGTTATATACTACAAAAAAATGTGTTAATACAAAAATATAACCAGTGCCCTTCAACTTTTTATCGAAGGCTTGTCAACGGGTATTAATGTGCCTTCAGGAAAAGGGAAGGGAAACTCAAGCGCAATTAGCGCAACAACAACAGCACCATCCGGAAAACATAAATAACGACCAACGCCTGCGCAGATATAACCTTCGGCCCCGAGTGGGGGTATAAAAGGAAGCGTCGCAGTTACCAACACTTCAGTCTCTATTGGGACGCGAGAAAGAAAGCTTCGAAAATGCCAAATGTGATTTTGGCGAAACGTCAGCAAAACTGTTCTTTTCAGAACGACAGTAGTGAACGGATGTACACCCGGAATGAAAATACATTGTATTTTTCCATCCGTGAAGAAGTAAAAATCAACATATATATATATATATATATATATATATATATATATATATATATATATATATATATATATATATATATATATATATATATATATATATATATATATATATATATATATATATATATATATATATATACATCATATACATATATATATATATATATATATATATATATATATATATATATATATATATGTACATATACAGTGTGTCCCAGATTCGCTTCTCTATATAGGGATCTTCCTATTATACCTACGGCAAAGGTTAAATGGGGAAAGTTTTAGAGGAAACTTATTGCATTCGATATCGGGTTTCAGATTCACCATCGATCAATAAGTTTGGGGAAATATCGGCGAAAAACCGAAAATGGTGGATTTCGTTTTTCGCCAGTATATCCAGAACGGTAAATTTGGCAGCTGTCAAAATGTGACATTATTGGGGCACATTTTTAAGACAAATAAGATGGCATATACGACACGTCTTCATTGTTTTTTGTTAACCCGTAACCCGCCTCAACTTTCATTTTTCTTATGTCCGCCATATTGGATTTTTCGATTTTTGGAAAGAGCCTAAAATTTCCAGTCTAGTGATATCTCACAAGTGCATTAAAGATTTTAGTGTCATCAAAATATCACACTTCGTAAATTAGGTTTCAATGTTTTTAAAAGAGGTCATGTGTTAAACACATTGAATTTTCAATACAATATGAACGTAAATAACAACTTAAGAAATCTAAATAAGCTTTAGCTACTTTGTAAGTGGGTAACATTAATTTATAAAATATAAATTGGTTAGCGCGAAGTAATAGCCGTAACAAATTATTTTATTGATATTGCATATTAATTTCGGAAATACTAAATCTATTTATTTCAGTGATATAATAATCTTAAAGAAGTACACCGTGCTTTAATAAAACATAAAATTTCAAAAGAACAAACCCCTTGCGCTTTAAAATTTAAATTATTCGGAAAATAATGAAAAACGAAAAATAATTCGACATTTGATTAATATGGTATTTTTTTCATAACCCACCCAATTCTATTTTTATAGGTTCTTCGAAACTACAATACAAAATGATTGAATAAAAATGTAATACAATATCAAAAAAGTAAGAGACTGACTAGAGTAGAACGTTTTATTTTTTTTTATTAGATTATACTCTTTTAGTATCATTAAAGAACTAAACGAAAAAAAAAAGATTATTATTTGACCATCATTTGGTGCCTGTTTAAAAAAGATTGGTTAAATTAACTTACCAATGATCCCACAACAAACATTACTTCCAAATCTGATCTGTAGACGTCTCTCTGCCACTTCGTGAGGATTTTGCACAGCCCAATGATAACGGTTGTGCCTATTAAAGACTCCACAATTCGTGAACCTGCTCTCATCGAACCACAAGACTTGATTTACAAAATCAGGATTTTCATTACATCTCCTAGTATACCACTCACAGAACTGTAGTCGTCTTGGAAAATCAATTTCCTTAAGTCCCTGTATTATTATGGGTTTGTATGGATGGTACTTATTCTTTTTTAAAACTCTCTGTACTGTTGATTTTGGCACATTAAATTCCTGTTCTACAGTTCTTAGCGATGCACTAGGGCTTTCGTCGATAGCTTGTAAAATGTTTCTGTCTCGATTTGCATTGTTATTATTGTATACGCTTCTAGGTTGTTCGAAGGCACCATGGTTAATTAAATTAACTACAATTTTCCTGAATTGGGTTTTATGAGGCTACCGTCGTTCGGGGTACATCTCCTTCCGGCTACTTGCTGAGGTAACGTCGGCGTTTCTGTATGATTGAAAGTACAGAGCTAACATGTCCACCTTTTCTTCATTTGAATACGGAATGCCGGCTATTTTCTATAGGTTTTGACAATTTATGTGTCAGATTTATGATTTTATTGGGATAAAAGCGTACCTACTGATACTTTTAACTATTTAACTTAACGTCAAAGTCAAAATCCAATTTTGTTACAGATAAATCATGGCCTCCTTAGAAAAGCATTGAGAGCTAACATTACTTTAAATCATGGCCTCCTTAGAAAAAACTGAAACCTAACTTTACGAAGTGTAATATTTCGATGATACTAAAATCTTTAATGCACTTGCGAGATATCACTATACTGGAAATTTTAGGCTCTTTCCAAAAATCGAAAAATCCAATTTGCGGCCATACGAAAAATGAAAGTTGAGGGGGTTGCGGGTTAACAAAAAAACAATGAAGACATGTCGTATACGCCATTTTATTTGGCTTAAAAATGTGTCCCAATAATGTCACATTTTGGCAGCTGTCAAATTTACCGTTCTGGATATACTGGCCAAAAACGAAATCCGCAATTTTCGGTTTTTCCCCGATATTTCCAAAAACAATTGATCGATCGTAAATCTGAAGCCGGATATCGAATGCAATAAGTTTCCTCTAAAACTTTCCCCATTTTAACCTCTGTTGTAGGCATAGTAGAAGCCGAGATCCCTGTATAGAGAAGCGAATCTGGGACACACTGTATATAATTTCTATTTTATTTAAATAAAATTTGGTAAAATTTAAGTTCTTCCTTTAAGTATTTTTAGTGCTTATGAACGGATAAAAATACGCAATACGCATAAATTGACCCAAAACCGGGTGCTACTACCTGAACTTGGTGAGAAGAAAGAATTTTGCAATGAAATCAATACCACACCCTGTAGTCTTTTTGCATTCGTAATGAGGTTTTATTACTCCATACATTTCTGAAACAGACTATAAGAAAAAAACAACTAATTATTTAAAAAGGGCTTCTTGAATTCGCATATATACTTATTTTATTATTCATATTTTTAAGTGGCAGATGAAAAAATATGTATTTGATAAAATTACCATCAATGCCGGGGCATGTGCACGTAGGGCAGTCACAGTCGGTCGGATGATCACTGGTAGGTTGTGCTGTTGACGATGGTGTAACTGCGGCCGACTTCGATGGGACAGCAGCCGCTGACGGTGTCACTGCAGCCTGTGACCTTGGTTTAGCTCCGGGCATCTTATCTGCATCCGGACAAACGCATTCTACACAAGTGCATTCTTCTTCTTCACCTCCGGGTGGCACAGCATCGCCTGCTGGTGCCTTCGTGGCGCTGGGAGCAGCAGCTGGTGTTTTGACGGCGCTAGGCGTAGCAGCTGGTTGACCTGAAATACGATTACGAGTTGTACAAATCATTAGTCAGAAAACACGCACAGTGAATTTAAAAATGACTCAAATGAAACTACACTGCTGGAACTTCGAAGTGCACCAAGGAAATTTTTACTGAAAATTGAAAATGAAATATTTTCAATATGGATAACGATTTTGAGATACGGTTTCTGGCCTTTGAACAGTTTCTAGAGTATACAGCCCGATAAGTAGAGCCTGAAGACTCCATCGCAACCGCCTTATACATGGTGTTATATAAGACCCTGTCATTTTTTGAAAAGTTTTTCTCTTTGTGCAACAAAAATAATCTAGGGCTAGGTACAAAAAAATAAATGTCAGCAATTTTTAAATTTTTTCTTTCTTTCCGACGGTGTTTAATGTCTGTCCTTTGCCTCCTGGACTCTGGATACAAACAATTTCGTTACATTGATATTCTGCTGACGAAAACAACCATTTTTCCTATGTTTTCTTTATTTTACGTTTTACAATGACTGAAAAATATATATGACAGTAACGACTTGACATCTCTTGTCAGTTAAAAAAATTACAGGTGTTCCCTGTTCTATGTTAAAGGGCTTAACATTCTGCCCCTCTTGAAAGATTATGCTTTCAATAAATTTATCTTTAAAACAGTAATCATTAAGGTAAATTTTACATTATTTTACACAAACCATTTTGTCATGTATTCTAGATTAACATAACATTCAAAAATAAATATTGTGTAAAGTTCTAAAAATTCTTAATAAGTGCGTTAAAACCAAAAAAAAACTATACTAATTATTAAGAGCACAAACTGTCCTTCACTGCTCACTTTCAAAGTCATCTAATAGATAACAAACAGAGTTTAGCTATTGCACGTTTGACAGTACCACTTTTAGTTTTTACACTAGCTACTCTTACATAACCATCAGCACCTGGATGTAGCTCGACGATTCTTCCGAGAGGCCAGCAAAGTGGTGGTAAATTACTTTCTTTCAGAAGAACCATGGAACCCAACTTGGGTTCTGGATCCTTTTCGAACTGCCACTTTGTCCGTTGTTGTAAAACATGCAGATATTCCACGATCCATCGTGACCAGAAATGTTGGAAAATCTTCTGCATGTAACGATATCTTTTTACAAAATTAACTTTGGTATCAGTTAAATCCTGTTGTGGTACAGCAGTAAGTGGGCGACCAATTAAAAAATGGCCAAGAGTTATAGCTTCTAGGTCATTCGGGTCTGAAGACATGGGTGTCAAAGGCCTAGAATTTAGAACTGTTTCCACTTGTATTAAAATTGAAGAAAATTCTTCATAAGTTAATAAAGTATGATTCATAACGCGTTTTAAATAATGTTTACAAGACTTGACCGCGGCCTCCCATAATCCGCCAAAATGTGGCGAACGCGCGGGAATAAAATGCCAATTAATTTTAGTTGAAATTAAATAATTCTGAAACTGATTATCTTGAACAACATTTTGAATAGCTAAAAGCTCATTTTTAGAACCTACAAAATTTGTAGCATTATCGCAATACAAATCGCTGCAAAGACCACGCCTTGATACAAAACGTTTTAAGACATTAAGGAAACCCTCACTGGTCAAGTCTGAAATTAACTCAAAATGAACAGCTTTGCTAGAGAGACATATAAAAACACTAATATAACCTTTTATAATTTTTCTGTTCTTAATTTTCCTATCCTTTAATTCAAAGGGACCCGCAAAGTCTACAGCGGCCGAAAGAAAAGGGTAAGATGGAGAAACACGAGCACTAGGGAGCTGTCCAATTTTAACAATTAATTCGCTTGGCTTAGCCTTGAAACATTTAATACATTTTCTGATACATGATTTTACAGTATTTTTTCCATCCAAGGGCCAAAAATTCTGTCTAACGTGGGATAGAGTGGTATTCGTACCTGCGTGCATAGATCTTTTATGTTCATGGTTTATTATAAGTTTAGTAAAGACATGTTTTGTAAGCAAAACTATCGGGTGTTTATGATTAAATGGAAGACTACTGTTTTCTAGTCTGCCTCCTACTCTCAATAATCCATTTTCGTCCAAAATCGGTGATAAAGATTTGAGTTTACTGTTACGATGTACCGATTTATTGTCTTTAAGTAACTGAAGGTCTTTTGAAAATGAGGCATTTTGAACTACCTTTGTCAAAACTGTTAAACTTAAGTCCACCTCTGCAGGCGCTAACCGTCCAGTTTGTCGATTTTTGGGATATTTTAGGTTATTGAAAAATCTTAAACAATACGCTGTTTTGCGTAAAAGCTTATTATACTCCGAAAACCTTTCAAAAAGATCGAAGCGCTCGATGGGTTCGTGACATAAAAAACTAGTTACTGGAGGTGACCTGTATTCCAGAGATTTATCCGCATTTCGTGAAAAGTGTGTAATATTTGAGTATTCAGGCCAATTTTCTTTCTTATCCTTTAAAAAAGAAGGCCCATGCCACCATAAATCAGAGTTAATAAGATCTACAAGATCAGATCCACGGGAAATAATATCTGAAGGATTACTTGAAGATGCAATATAGTTCCAGTCTTGAATATTCGTGAGCTTCTGAATTTCCGCTACCCGATTGGATACAAAAGTTTTCCACATGCGTGGTTGACCTGATATCCAAGACAGTACTATAGTTGAATCTGTCCACATAAAAATGCTATCAATATTTAAATTTAGAGACTCAATACATTTATTTGCTAGCCTAGCAGCCAGAAGAGCACCGCATAGCTCTAGCCTAGGTAACGTGATAGAACTTATAGGGGCAACACGAGAAATTGTTTGTATCCGGTTCGAAGGACCAATGTTTAATGTCTGTCCTTTGCCTCCTGGACTCTGGATACAAACAATTTCGTTACGTTGATATTCTGCTGACGAAAACAACCATTTTTCCTATGTTTTCTTTATTTTACGTTTTACAATGACTGAAAAATATACATGACAGTGACGACTTGACACCTCTTGTCAGTTAAAAAAAATTACAGGTGTTCCCTGTTCTATGTTAAAGGGCTTAACAGACGGCTTTTTAGAAAAATTGATTTTTTTTAAAAATGGTCTGCTGAACAAAGCTCACTTATAGCAATCAGATTTCGTATGTTTTATTAACAACTCAAAAACCGGTGGCACCCGGTGAAGATACGTGTGCTATACAAATTTAGATCTAATGTTCAAAGTGATCACTTTCCTGTTGCAAACAAAATTTAATTCGTCTACAGAAGGATCGCTGCACATTGTTTAGCATTTCCAGCGTGATTGTTCTAATAAAAGCATTTCTAATTGTTGGTTCTTCATTATAAACCCCACAAAAAAAATCGAGGAGGCTCATGACGAGTGATCGCGGAGGCCAACGTATTGGTCCTATCCTTTCTATCCACTTTTCATGGAATTTATTATTCAGCCAAGTAGTCACAGCACGTGCATAGTGGGGTAGTGCTCCATCTTGTTGGAAATACATTTCTCTTATTCTAACGAGAGGGACATCTTCCAAGAATTCAAATAAGTTCTGTTGCAAAAATTCTAGGTACCTGGCGTTATTTGAAAAATAACTGAGAAAAAAAGGACCAATGATAATGTTTCCAAAAATCGCCGCTCAAACACTGATTGCCCATCTCTGTCGGCTGTATACTGGAAAACAGTGCGGATTGGTGTCTGAGTAGTAATGAAAGTCTATTGACAAATCCATTCCGGTGAAAAGTGCATCGTCCATAAATATTATGGAATCTACAAAATTTGCATTTGCACTTAATTGTTGTTGTATCCGAAGACAAAAATTAATTCTTAGTCTCAAATCGACAACAATTAGTTCCTGTGATGTAACTGTATTCGATAAGAGTGAAATTTATTTTTAGATATATTTCTTCTTACCGATGTTCGTCCGATTTTTAATTCTCGAGCAAGTTTTCTTGTACTGACATGGGGATCTTCCGTTATAGCAAACATAACCGGAAAATAGTTTTCCTCATTTGTTACAGTTTTTTCTCTGTTTTGTTTAGAATAATGAACACTTCCTGTGTTATCAAACCTTTCCATTAACCTTTGGAAAACTATTTTTCGTGGTTGAAACTCACGCTAGGGATATTTCGCTTTGTACATGCGGCTCGCCAGTAGGGAATTTTTAAAACATTCTCCCAGATCATAAATTATATCGATTATTTCATTTTGCGAACAATAATTACTAATTACTGTTCATTTTCGTTAACAATTGTTCTTATGTCAGCGAAACAACAAACAATACACAGAAAATGACAAGTAAATAAAGCAACATCCTCTGACAGTTCTTTATTATTAAAATGTCATGGCGTACCGGGACAGGACAAATTTAATAGCGGGAAAAATTTATAAACATAGGATTTGGAGAAAAACCGTAAGAGATAGATACTTATAACCTTAGATCACTGGAAAGCCAACAAAATTTTGCATTCAACGGCATATTCAAAGTTAGGTAGTGCCATTTGAAAAAATCAAGTTACTCATGATTTTAGAGACTTCGAATTCAATTAATGATTGCTCAGAACCAAGTAAAGTTGAAGAGCTGCACAACTTGCTTTAGTTAGCACATTTAATGCCAATTTTTTTTAGAAAAAGTAAAATGACAGTAAAACGGTCCATTATCCACAGTCATGCTAGAATTGACCAAGGTATCCAAATTTGCAATAAAATATGGGGAGTTCCATTTAAAAAATTTAACTTTGATGCGGCTTTTTTTCTAAGCCCAATATTTTCAGAGATATCGGCCATGCACATACTAATGGCCCATCCTGTATAAATATATTATTTAAAATGATTTTTTTATTTTTTGTGCCCCCCTGAAAACAATTTCGGGGTCCGTCCCTGGAGTGTTGCGATATTTCTACTAATTAAAGTTCCGTTAAAGAGTGAGCTTTTTACTTACCCGGTTTAGGCATCAAATCGGACCTCGGGCAAGTACACACCTCGCACGTGCACTCGTCTTCCTGCGCTCCCTCAACTGGAGGGGGAGTATCGGCTATCTTCGGCTGACGCATTACCGCCGCTTGACTTCGGGCCTGTTCCAGTTTCTCTTCGGCTTCCTTAAGTTTCTTGGCCAATTCCTCAACGGTGCAGGGTTCGCAAGTGCAAGGTGTATCCTTGCAACAACAGTCTCTTTGCACACCTTTCGGACCTTCAGGAGCTGTAGTATCTTTGGGTGGAGCCGGAGCACCTTGAGGTGGAGCACTTTCAACTGGTCCGGTATCATTTTGTACGACCATCGGTTCCTCAACCACAGGTGGTGGATGCTTACTTTCGTCTGGACATTCAGAGCATTTGCACTGCGAACAGTCGCAGGCTACCGAATTGTACATGCTCTCTGAAGCGGAGAGAGCTTTTTTCTCTTCCTCTTTTTCCGCAACCGGTTGGTCTTCGGCACCGGAAGAACTGGGGCCTTGCTTCACGTCCGAACGCACCTTGGGAGGATTCGATGTGGTGGTCGAAATGGGTATTCTAGATCTACTTTGTTCTACGTATCTCCTGGCGTTCTGGGCATTTGGACACGTGTCGCACTTAACCTTGACCTGATATATTTGTTTTGTGTCATAGACAACGGGGTACTCCTTGGTGGAAGCCAGTTTCTTAATCTTGGGTAAGCACAGGCAGTCCACGCATTCGCAGGTCGAGGGATGTTTTTTCATTTTTTTATTCCGCGGGTCGTTCTCGTCCGAAGTGGGTGTGGTGGTTTCGGCGTCCGGTCTTCGAGCCATGTCCATCCTGCGGGACGCCTGTTCCCGATATACGCACGCGTTGCACCTGCAGTTCGAGGCGTGACCTGTAGGCGGCATACTGTAAGTCATCTGCATGGGCGGAAGCATCATCTAAAAAGACATTTTAAATTCAAGATTCAAAATATATTACAACAGTGTGCAGACAAATCAAATAGCTAGGCTATAGCATATAGAAAATCTAAGTAATAATAACCTTATATTTTTTTTATATATTGACCCCCTTTATCTTTTTTATTTGACATTTTTGGAAAAAAGTGTCTAAAATAGAAGTTTAACGGTTTAAAATACATTTTTAGGAAAACTTGTTTTCACATATACAGGGTGGTTTAAAAAGTCTGGGCGTGGTCCTACCTACTAAAATGCGATATTCTGCGGATATTTTATAAGAATTTTCGATGCGAGCGCTTCCAACGCAAACATCATTTAAACATTTTGAACTTGGATTTTGAGATAGAATGTCTATATAAAAGCAGAAAACGGACAAAATTCAATATTTTGTTATATTTTCAAGGTAGGTACTTTTGTTTATAAAGTAACTTACTACTATTAGTGTTATTTATTTTTAGAATATCCAAATGCATCCTAAAAAGATGCATCAAGTTTTTTCAGAAAATCAATTTTCAAAATGCATTCTACGTTAAAAAAGCCTAGTTATTATCCTTATAAAATACTACCTGTGCAGAAATTAAAAGAAGATAAAAAAAAAACAGAATAATTGTTTTGTCAAGAAATGTTATTATTAAAAGAAGATAACAATTTTTTAAAAAAAATTGTATGGTCTGACGAGCACCTTCATAACCGGAAAAATGTACGATTTTGGGCAACACAAAACCCTCGAGATACAATGTCGAAAATAGGCTCTTAAATAATAAAATAATTAGGCCAATTATTATTGACGGACCCTTAAATGGGGAAAAATATCTACATTAATTGACCAATGACGTAGACAATTTTCTGGACGACTTACCGCTCCGTGAATACAACTAAATTATATAGCATCAGGATGGAGTTCCACCACACATTGTTTTTCCGGTTATAAATTACCTTAATATGAAATACTAAATGTGGATTGGTTGTACTGGACCGATTGGCTGGCCACCGAATAGCCCGACTTGACGCCACGTCATTCGTTCCTGTGGGGAATTTTGCAGAATAAAGGTTATAAAAATCCAACTGAAGATAAAGCAGTGGTCCCGAACCCCTCGATCGCGAGCTACCGGTAACTCGCGAAGACATTTATGGTATCTCACAATCCATCTTGCAAAAATCAAAGAAACGTCCATAAATGTTGAAAAAAAATCACAATATGAAAACAAGCACTGCGTTGAGTGCTCTGAACAGCTGCTAAAATTAATCAGAGCGCCAGCATCGCGTGAATGTTTGAGAACACAAGAACGATCTAGAAAAATACCGAAGACATACAATATTCATTCGGAATAGGAAGAACAGTATTTTTTGCAGAAGTTAAAGGTAAAAAATGTATGTGTGTTATGTAATGCCTGTGTTTCGGTTGCTAAAAAAGAAAATATTGAGAGCAGCAGAAAAGAAAAATTGAAACAATTAAAGAACCAGTTAATTGGACAACAGCCAATTGATAAAACAGGCTTTTTTAAAAGCTGCAGATTCCTTATTTTCCAACTTTAAAAATAAAGACGAGATAGTTTCAGCAATAAAATCTATGCAACGTTCTGCTAATACAGTGATGAGACGAGTGGAAGTTAATGAGCCAGGATATTTTTTCACAGTTAAAAACTGACTTAGATAACTGTGTTTATTTATCTCTTCAACTGGATGAAACAACACAATTTATGACTATAGATCTTTTGAAGTTTATTCCACTAAAAGGATATACCACTGGACAGGAATTGTTTTAAACAATTTTATATCTTGTGATTTTTTGAAATTACAAAATTGGTAGGCTTGACAACTGATAGGGCTCCAGCTATGGTGGGTTGTGATAAGGGTCTGGTAGCATTTTGTCGTAAAGAAGAACGCTTTCCACAACTTATGTGTTACCATTGTATTATTCATCAGCAAGCATAAACAACGTCATGAAATTGGTAGGAAAAATTGTAAACAAGATTAGAGTTCTCGAATTACAAAGAAGATTATTCAAACTCTTAGCCGATGAAATTGACTGTCAGTGCGGGTATCTACTTGTTTACTCTAAAGTACGATAGCTAAGTACAGGAGTGATAACACGTTTTAATGAAGCCATAGTTCATTTGTCATAGTTCAATTTTTCAAACAACGCGGCGAACCGATTCATGAACTGGAAAATTCAATTTGGCTTAGACGTTTTGGATTTCTTGTGGACAGACAAGATTAATGAACTTAATTTGCAACTTCAGGGTAGAGATAAAGAAAATTTGAGTTTTGGGAACAAACCTTAGTTAACCGTGATGTCAAGCATTTTTCTGTTCTTCCAGAGAAGATACCTCAAAATAGAAAGGAACTTAAAGGATAATTTCAAAAATTGGCTTAAGGATTTCGAGAAAATCACATTGGTGGCTCAGTTTGTTGATTCACACTTCATGGAAATTAATATCAAACAGTTTGCAACTTGTGTTATGCAGAACTTTGGCGAAGACATCTCTGCAACTGACATGGAAGTGTTTGCATTTCAAAGTGATTTAGCATTGTTTAGTTAGTTTCAAGTACAAATTGTATCTGGCCTATAGTAAATAAAGACAAATATTCAGTTCGAAAAGTGAGAGAGTTATTTCCTTTCATTTATTTGTAGAAATCTTTCCAATAAGTAGCTTATTAAGAAAAAATACTGCAACCGCCTTACAGATGAACATCTGGATAATTGTGTTCGAATGGCTGTATCAAATTACACTGCAAATATAAAAAAAAAATGATCGATGAGTGCAAGTGTTAACCTTCTCAATGAATGCACGCATTTTTTTATCATGTCCTTGTTTAAAATTTTAATTATAATGTTTTGTTTACTTTTATCAAGTCGTATGTGACATGCCATTACGGCTATATGAAAATTTTGTTTATTTTTTAGGTATGTATTAGTATTAGTTAAATGCTTATTAATTACATAAAAACATGTACTTATGTCAGTTACAAGTAGATAGCTCACGGTTTATTTCTAAATTATCAAAGTAGCTCAACACCTTGAAAAGGTTGGAGGCCACTGACGTAGAGGTTTTACGAACAAGAATAATTGAGGCTATTCAGAACAGCAATGACAATCATTTTATTTTATTAACAGTATAAATAAAATCAAAAGTGATTACATACAGTGTGTTGAAATGAACTGTGGGCACATTCAGCAGTTGTAAATAGTTTTAGTAGATATACCATTTTATATTTAAAAAAAAAAACAATGTTTTTTTAATATAAAAATATAAAAACACAAACGGCAATATTTTTTTATAAGGTTAAAGTTAGGTATAGGGTATGCTACATAAAAAATGTTTAGAATATTCAGGAAAACGCAAAAATCAAATACAAAAATAGGGTACCCTTTTATAATAAGAAAGTAAGACCATACTCAGACTTTTTGAACAACCCTGTATATGTGACAAAAACCTTTTCTAAAAATTTATTTTGAACTGTTGAACTATTTTGGACAAGTCGTTTTTTATTATTCAATGGAATAATATATACAAGTCGTTTTAAACCCCAAACACCAACGTGCGGTATTTGTAGTAAAAATAAAAACGCAATGTCCTTTGAATACGTGCCCCATAATAAATTTTATGCGAATCCAATCTGGCAAAACAAAATGGCACCTCAACAAAATGTTGAAAATAATTTCTATCTCCCATTACCGGCATTAAGGCCTTTATAAAATGAAAGCATTAAAATAAGCACGATTTATTAAAGTAAAAAAAAAATATTAAATTAAATTATTGTTTTTTTTTTGTTTCATGTATCTCTTCTTTTTTGGTTTTTGTTTTTTCTTCGACAGAGTATATTAAATTTAGTTTTTCACTTTATCATATCTCTCTAATCATAGGGTAAACCTGCACAGTTTCTTCTTTTCATCAGTAGTTTTATCAGAACTTCGTAGTACAATTAATGATATCAAAAATAAATCTTCTTCGGGAACTGATGGGCTTACTTTAAAAATATATTCAAGTCTGCCGGAATGCACACTGGAGCATCTGACTACTTTGATAAATATGTCTTTCCAAAATGGTACTTTTCCAAGCTGCCTTAAAACTGCAATAATCATACCTCTTCACAAAGGAGGTGTTTCAGAAGAAGCTTCGAACTATCGCCCAATTGCACTTCTCCCTACGCTATCTAAGATCATCGAAAGACTGGTTAAAAAAAGGCTTTTATCATTTTTGTCTAGATATGAAATACTTACAAAACATCAATTTGGATTTCTAAGTAACAAATGCACAAGCGATGCCATGTTTTCCCTTCTTAATAGAGTTTACTCCAGCCTAAACAACCATCACGCTACGGCAACAATTTTCTGTGATTTTTCCAAAGCTTTCGATTGTGTGAATCATAATATATTAACTAACAAACTGCAGTACTATGGATTTAGAGGGGCTCCTCTCAATTGGTTTAAGTCATATCTTAGCAACAGAAATCAAGTTGTGAAAGTTGACAACAGGATGTCTTCTTGTAGGCCAATGGAATATGGAGTGCCTCAAGGCTCGGTACTAGGCCCTATCTTGTTTCTTCTGTTCATAAACGACATGGCTAATTTAAACATTAGTGGAAAAATATGTCTCTTTGCGGACGATACCAGCTTTACGTGGAGCCACCCAGATGTCACGGACCTACATAGGATTGTATCTAATGACCTAATCACCATTAAATCCTGGTGCGATTCTAATCTCCTATGTTTGAACATCTCTAAAACGAAAGTCTTGTCTTATAAAAACACGCTGCAACCCTTTGACCTTAATGGCACCACTATTGATGTCGTAAACTCTGTAAAATTTCTAGGGCTTCTTGTAGATGATTCTTTAAAATGGGATCCACATATCGACGCTTTATCGAGGAAGTTAGGTTCTGCTTGCTTTGCGTTAAGATCTGTTTCCGAGGAGCTTAGCTTTTCTACCTCTAGAACTGTTTATTTTGCTCTTGTTGAGTCGCACCTCAGATATGCTATTCCATTCTGGGGTACATGTTGTGCGACTCAATTTGATCGAATTTTTATACTACAAAAAGAGCTGTTCGTTACCTACTGAGACTTAACAGTAGAACTCACTGCCGAGATTTCTTTAAAAGATATAAAATACTAACCCTTCCTTGCTTATTCATTTTGGAATCGGTTTGCTTAATTCGTAAGCACGCATCTGCTCTATTAGAGAGACCTTCTCACAACTACCCTCTCAGAAATACTGAGCACGATCTCTATCTTCCAACCCCACACTCAGAGTTAATTAAAAGATCAGTAATCTACAATGCAAAAAAAATGCATAATCACCTGCCATTTAACATCAAATCTATAATATCTCTGACTTCATTTCGCAAGGCTTTGAAATCATTCTTACTGGAAAGAGCCTTCTACACCGTGAACGAGTTTTACAACACATAATTTTATCCTTATGAACCCCTAGTGTGATAGTTGCCATTACCAATCATTTTTACCGAACTTTGTATATGTATTTTTTTAATTGTTTCGTACTTTTTTATTTTTTACTTTGCTTTTTTATTTTTTTACATTATATTTATGAAAATGTTTATAACATAGTACGACTGACAAAGTACATTTCTAATGTACTTCTTTTAGGATTCTATAATATTAATATTCTAAATTCCTGATTTAAATATTATTTTTCTATAATATTTATGATGTGTTTTTGTCTTGTTTTGTTTGCTAATTTTGATGTTTGTAAACTATTTTTTTACAACAGCTTTGTCCACAAAATTGTAAATTTTTTTTTGACAATAAAGCATTTATTTATTTATTTATTTATTTATTTATATTTTTATGAACGTTAAGACCCCAATAAAATAGGCCAGAAGAATGTACAGAATATTAATATTTTATTATCGTAATTTTTACAGGTCGCTTTAATATTTACAGTTTTTAATTTAATTGCAATTTATAATAATGTGTATACATTTTTCAGTGGCGGCCCGCTAGGGGACGCGGGTGAAGTGCCGCTTCACCTACATTTTCCAATCAATTTACTTAAAAATAAAAATATTTTTAAAATATTAAGTATTTTATAATCTATATTTTTATATAAGAATGCAATATGTTTTATACAAATCCACATTATTTACTTAATTATACCATTATTTTCTATCGGACTCCCCCTGCTTAGATTTGTTTACGACAGCTGTTATGGCAACGCAGTGGTGAATATCCGTAAGACAAATGGAGATGGAAGCGGCATAAATTGCTGCTGCAGACTGCAGGCGCGCGCTTGTTCGTTTGTTATAGAATTAATGTAAATTAGTGGTGGGAAATCTGGATCTTTTTAAAGATCCGGGTCAACGGATCTGGGTTAATTTAAAGACACGGATCAGCGATCCGGATCTCGGATCTCTTTAAATTCATTAAAATAGGCGGACCATATTCGTCATATCAGGCATTGGGTAGGTATGTATGCGTAACTTCATCCACCTGAAAACTTTGTAAGCATGCAACATCGGTTTTATAGACAGTACTGTCCGAACATTTTTTTATTTTTTCGCGACGAGTAAAATGAGCGGCGACCACACCAGTCTAGTTTTTGTTAACAAACTTGTATGCGATTTGCAGGGATGCGTTTTAAGTGAATAAATAATTTTTAAAGATATTATACTTTTAACTTACAAGGCTTAAGAGTCTAGCTATAGTGGTTTTGAAGGTGAAGTTTTTTAAGTTTCCATTTTTATCTATTTATTTGTCTACTAATTTGTTATTTATTTCTCAGAAAATCAATTTTACATACGTGAACTATGTTTTTTTAATATGAAATATAGATTTTTATATTTCTTTTTATTAACTATCATCCTATTATCATTACTAATTATAAGGCCATCTGAACTTCAATATACACGTCGCACATAAAAAAGTAGAGATTCAAATCCAGGGGCGTGCAGTGAATTTTTAAGAAAGGGAAGCAATTTTTACAAACTTACCTATTTGTAATGTTATTCGATTCTTCTATCGATTTTTGCAAATTCGTCAAGAAGTTTATTTTCAATGAACAACAGCGATGTATGCAAAAGTCTCTCCTGCCCCGTTGAATTTCGCACAAAATTTTTTATACGTTTAAGTGTTAAAAAATTGCGTTCTACTGATGGACTTGTGGCAGGTATTGTCAATACTAATTCACACAATTTCGACACTTCGGTGCAGGCATCTTCCAGCTCCTTGTCTTTTAAAAATTGCATTAGTTCCTTAGCGTTATTTTTTGGGCTAGTGTCATCAGTTTCGTAAATTACTTTTAGTTCAGATCGCAGTAACACTCGGTCGAAGAACTGGCCATAATGAAGAAGAAGAGATTTAAACGCATCTTCTGGAAAAGTTTTTCCTTTAAATGCATCAAAATTGCAGAGCCCGAGGAATTTAAAATCATTTGAACCGTTAAATCTATAGTTTATTTGTTGCTGAATTTGATCGATTATTTCCTAAAAGAGGCGTCTGTATGATGTTTGAAAATCTCCGATCTTGTCTGTTCAAAGACGCTTGTGGCTCTACATTTAAGGTCATCGTTTTCTCGCAAAATAGGTCAAAGTCATCCCTTTTTTGGCTTAACATGGACTTAAAATCATCCACTTTTTTTAGGCAAAAAGAAATATCATTTGTTTTAGTTTGTAATGTATTAAAAACATTGTCCGAGAATGATAATATTTCTGAAAATATGTTTAACAAATAATTGAAATTAAAACCTCGTTTCAAACAGTCCAAAAACCCCCTCGAATTATTTATTGCTTCTGCGTCCCACGTTTCATTATTTTCTATTATATTCTCAAATAGTTCAATCAGTGATTCACGATTTTCAGATACTGTTAACGCAAGTCTTTCATTACAGTTCCACCTAGTAGGAGTTACTTTGGGCAATCGTTTGTGGACAATGGAGTCCAAAGCTTGTGTCCGTTTTGTTGACTTGGAAAAAAAAAGCAGCCATGCCACTTAAAGAAAAACGCTAGATTGCTCTAAATGATTTTTTTAAGCAATCATCATATCTAACCATTAAACTAAGTAAATCTTGAAAATTTCCTCTATTTGAAGAAACCCTTGTTTCATCATGACCTCTAAATCCCAATTCGTGCTGTCCCAAAAAACAAACAACGTCGATAAGTCCTCTTAATATTTGACTATTTTTATCGACTAGTTCATTGTGTTGGCGGTGACTAATTTCCAACTGTTTATTAAGGGCGTGTTCGATTCTGGTATTGCCGAAGACTTTTTCTTTTACGATGGCCTGAAAATGCGCTTTGGAGATAATGTGTCTTTTTACAGCTTTATGGAAATTGTTTAAATCGGAAAAAACCAGTTTTATTCCAGAGACCTTTTTCATTTTCAAAAAGTAAACATGGCCAACAAATAATTTACTTATATTTTCACACCCTGTTAGCAATTTAAATTGTTCGTATTGTTTTTCCGGATAAAATGTCTAATACAGTTTTTCATGTTTATGGTTAAATTTTTTATAGGCGGTTTTGCCCTTCCTTTGGAAATTATTTGAAGCTTGTCAGCGAAGTTTAATGTTAAAAATCCCTTTATTATTAAGACACACACCACACATTCACACACACTCTTCTTACTAAATTCTCCGACAGTTTCAACGTTATTACCGACAGCCGAAGTTGACGGTATTTGCATATCCACGACCGTATTATTGTCTTCCATATCGCACCAAGCACGACGCGACCTGCGTATCACACAACACACGGATAGCCGTTCAAGCAAAGAACTCAAATGATAGCTTCCGCCCCCACTTAAAGCTCGCGACTGAAATGCAAAAATTGCAAACAGCCAGTGGAAAGTTCAATAACCTCTGGCTCGATTCACAGGAAATCAAGCATACAGGATTTGGCTGCAGAGAAGCTAGCGGAGCGCATAGGTTCTATTAGATATTATATTGTGGCAGGGTCGGAGTCAAGGCCGCATTTATTATGGGCTTGATAATTAAGATAATATTTTAGCATTTTTAATATAAACTAAATTAATGGTTCAAAAATGACATTTTAGAAGATGTTTTGTAATTTTCTCCAATCCACACAACATAAATCTAAATTTTAAAAGACTGGTGTAATATGACGTTTTTACGATGATTTACGAAGTCAACAAGCTAATTAACCCCAAATTAAACTTTTACACGAGATTCTGGCTATACAGAAATTTATATTTCATGGCAATCAGCATTCAACGAGCTAACGACCGACCGATTCATGCACCCCATCTTCCTGCTCTTCTTATCAATCAGACCGGTTCGAAAATCGCGTTATATCGGTCGTCGGCTCCGCGGTTCAGCTCCCGAATCGAGACCTACAAACGATGATGCATTGAACGAACCGAAGAACGCACCTGGACGCTTCATTTTGCCCTGTCTCTATTTCAACGATCCGTGATCCGGCTCGCAATATTTTCAAGACCCGGCTCTCGTGGGTCAGTATAAAGATCCGGATCTTAGATCTCAGTTTTGCATCGATCTAATTGAATCGAAATTAACATCATAAAAAGTTTGAAAAAATAGCCATTTTGGGCCTGGCACCCTCGAAATATTTTGTGATATATGTAAAAAACAATTCAAAATGGCGGCCAAATAAAATTTTTAGAAATATCAACGTAAAAAACATCTTATTCAATTGACAAGATTAGGGCAAAGAGTTCGCTGTGAATGCCTATCAAATAGCAATATACATACAAGGAAATCTTACCATATCAGCCATCATCCGCATGTTAGGAGGACAGTCGCATGACCTTACGGGACGATTCAAAGGTTTTTTATGGTTTGGCGAGCATATTTCGCAGTTGCACGGATCTTGGCAGTCGCACTTGAAACAGTCAAAAACCCTAGTTCTTTTCTTTCTGCTGGATTTCGGTTTTCTGGTCGATTCGATGGCGGGTCTTTCTTTATCCGATAGTTCCGATACTATGGACGGTACCTCAACTGGTTCCTTCTTTGCCTTCTCTTTCCTTTTCGCCTTCTCTCTCAGTTTAGCATCGGAGGACGATGACGTAGTTGTACTCTCTGTTCTCGCCGCCACAATCTCCTTAATTTCTTTCTGGGGCTTTGTTCGGGAACTTTGTACCGAGATTGTTCTGCAGCTGGCTTTGCAGGAAGCAGAATCGTCTCTTGAAGAAGGTTTTTTTTGCAACGATACACTCCTGGATTTTGAAGCCGACGATGTCAAATCACCGATTGAATCGTCTTTCTCGCTGGGCTTTAAGGTTGCAGAGTGTATGGTAGCTACCGATCTACATGGTGCCCGACAGCTGACGGATACTTCTTTTAAAGAAGGTTGTTGAACTACTATAGCCGATGGTTTTTGGGTTTTGGCGAATGATCCTGACGAAGCGGTGTCGCTTGGCCGTTTAGGAACTGCTCGAGATGAAGGGACAGGTTCAATCTTCTTATCGCTTGGCTTTTTAGGAATATCTTTGAACAGCGACCCTGTTGTGTCGACACCCTTATCGCTTGGCTTTCTGGGGATTTCTGTAGGTACACCCAAATTACGGCATGGAGCTTTGCAACTAACCGACACATCTTTGGAGGATATTTCCGGCGTTGTGTATTCTGATATAACAGGTTCGATCTTTGCAACGTTTTCAAGAACCTCGTCAAGAATGTAACCCATGTCCGCGAGCATTCTCTTTTGCTCTTCAACCGTTTTACCTACTAATTCTGGATGCGATTTTAATATTTCCTGATTTATTTGTAGTGACGGCTCTGCTTTACTGTAGCCCAGATCTACAAGAATCTTTCGCTGTTCTTCTGAATTTTTTCCTTCTAGTTCTGGATGTTTGTTTAACAACTCTTGATCGATCTTCATTTTGGGTATAGAACGTCCAGGTTCTTTAAGTAGGCTTTCTCCTTCAGGTTCTCCTTTTTCTGATGGTTTCTCGATCAAGCCTTGACCGGCCAAATCTTGCAAAGAATATCCAAGACTCTTGAGAATCTGTTCTTGCGCACTAGGGCTTTTGCCGGCAAGTTCAGGGTGCTTGTCAAACAACTCTCTACTGATTACTTTAGATGCCAAAACTGATCCTTTTTCCGAAGGAGTGTAACCAAGATCTTGCAGCATCTTCTGTTGGTCTTCAAAGCTCTTACCAACAAGCTGAGGATGTTTCTCCAACATTTCTTTGCTAACCACAATTGGCTCTGTTTTAGATGGCGTGTAACCAAGATCTTGTAGCATTTTCTGTTGATCTTCCAAGCTCTTACCAACCAGCTCAGGATGTTCCTCTAACATTTCTTTGCTAACCGTAATTGGCTGTGCTTTCGATGGAGTATAACCAAGATCTTGTAGCATTTTCTGCTGATCTTCGGAACTTTTTCCAACAAGTTCAGGGTGTTTCGCCAACATTTCTTTGCTAACCGTAATTGGCTGTGCCTTTGATGGAGTATAACCAAGATCTTGGAGCATTTTCTGTTGATCTTCGGAACTTTTACCAACAAGTTCAGGATGCTTTTCTAACATTTCTTTGCTAATGGTAATTGACGGTATCTTAGATGGGGTATAGCCAAGATCTTGGAGCATTTTCTGTTGATCTTCGGAACTTTTACCAACAAGTTCAAGATGTTTCTCCAACATATCTTTGCTAACCGTAATTGGTGGTGTCTTAGATGGAGTGTACCCAAGTTCTTGGAGCAATTTTTGTTGATCTTCAGAGCTTTTACCAACAAGTTCAGGATGCTTATCCAACAATTCTTTGCTAACGGTAATTGGTCCAGATGTCGTGTGTCCAGGCTCCGGGTGTTTTTCTAGCATTTCACTACCCATTTCAACAGATACAGCCTCAGGTAAATTAAACGATATTGTTTTAGGTACTGTTTGAGAGTCTTTCGAACTAAGGGCCGATTTTGTTTTGGGCATATATCCTAATGAGCTCAGAATCTGTTGTTGTTCCTCGGAACTCTTGCCGACGAGTTCAGGATGTTTGGCAAGCATTTCTTCATCGACCTTAATTTCGCCACTCGTAGATGGGGGTACTATCTCGCCAGAGGCAAGTTCTGGATGTGTTTCACCGGAAGCTTGTTCCTTTTTAGGTTTAGGTTGGAAGTTATAGCCCTTTGCCTTTAATTTATTAATCTGTTCTTCCTTGGGCAAATTCGCAAGTTCTGGATGTTTCTTCAGCATCTCGTCAGTTATTTCAAGCTCTCCGCCTATTAAGAAGCCTATGGAACTCAAAATCATTAATTCTTCCTTCGATTTGCCGGCCAACTCCGGATGCTTTTCGACGAAAGTCGCAAGCGCGGCATCCACCTGACTTTCAAGCGGTTCTGCAATGCCCTTTTCTTTCATAAAGGCCTTTTGTTCTTCTAAAGACATATCGGCCAGTTCAGGATATTCGCTTAAGATATCTTCTGGTAACTTGTCTAATTGTTTTCCTTCTAAAGCTGGAATGGTGCTTGCATCGTCAAGAGTGTCCCCTGAAATGTTTTAATAAATTAAATTGGTAGTAGTAGTAATATGATCTATTTAGCAAAAATACTACTCTTACACTTTATTTAAATACAGAATATAAAACATTTCATTAATTATTAAAATAAGATAATTTTATAAACATATCAATTTTGGTTATGTATTAAATATTCTTTTAAAATATGTTTAAATTTATTTAATAAGATTTGTCACGTAATAGATGATTTTAATTTAATACAATTTATTAGACAATTACAACCCACCGACTAATACCTTTACCATTTCGGAATTCTATATCTATATTTAGGAATAAAACTTTGACAATTTAGAATAATAAAATGTTCCGGTAGCAATTTTATATATAAATATTCAAACAAGAAGAAATATTAAATGTTTGATATTTAACCATTACAATTTTTTTACCATGATTGAAATCTTTGTATATTTATTCATGCTTCAAATTATACGCATTGCTTTGCTTTGTAATATTTGTAATCAATTTTTTATATACCTATTCATTGGTATTATTTAAAAGTGTTGAACAATACAGGTGTCCAAAAAGGGTATGGTACTTTGTTTTTTTTATTTGCTACGAAACGTGGCAACGCTGCAACGGTGCAATCGTGGTAGAAGGGTGTTAGAGATACGCTAAAATATCGATAACTGTAACACATCCCTATTAGTTATTATTGGTTAGCAATAATAAAAACAGATGGCAGATGTACCTTCTGACCATGTTTTATTAGCAGCAATCATAAAAGTGTCCTTAGCCAAGAACGGTAAGCCAATCATAACAGAATAGCATATGAAAAGATCAAAGATGCTGCAACAAGAGACGAACTCGGCAATGATATTAACGCACGAATACAAAACATTAGACCCACCAACGAAAATGACTTAACAAATTTCTGGACACAAATAACACAAATTGTGACAGAGGTAGCAAAAAGTAGGCTGGGTTTCAAAGTCGCAGATAGAAAGCAAAAATGGATGACTGATGAAATACTGGGTTTGATGAACGAAAGTAGATCTTATAAAAACAAAGACGAGACCAAATACAAAGATACACAAAAAACAATAAGATCAAAAAATCGTATAGCAAAAAATGAATGGCTCAAGAGAGAGTGCGTGGAAATGGAACTCTTACAAAGACAGAATGATTCTCTTGGATTACATAAAAAACTGAAGCTGACAACTGGAATATATAGGTCAAGGAATAGGGGCATATTGGTCAATGAGGACAACCAAATGATTTCTGAAAGTGATGAGAAAATACAGGTCTGGGAGAGATATATCGAGAAGCTCTTTGAGGGAAACAGACCGCCACCCGAGTTAAGAGATCCCGACGATGCATCAGGTCCATCCATATCTAAGGAGGAGATACAGAAAGCAATTCAGAGCTCAAAAAACCACAAGTCACCCGGTCCGGATGAAATCCCATCGGAAATACTGAAGCTTTTCGACGATAGAGGCATTAACACCTTACATCATATATTTAATATCATCTACGAGACCGGTCGCTTTCTTCAGCAGTGGTTGGAATTTATTTTTATCCCACTGCCGAAAGTAAAAAGGGCCAAAGCATGCGGCGACTATCGACTAATAAGTCTCATGAGCCACACCCTGAAGATCTTTCTTAAAATAATCCACCAACGAATATATAAAAAATGTGAAAGAGACATGGCTGACTCCCAGTTTGGTTTCAGGCAGGGGATGGGCACAAGAGAAGCAATAACAGCTACACATATACTAGTCCAGAATTGCTACGACCAAAGAAAAGACATATTCTTATGCTTCATTGATTATGAAAAGGCATTTGACCGAGTAGAACACCACAAGCTCATGCAAATACTAAGGACTCTTGACATAGATCAGAAAGATATTACTTGTATTGAAAATTTATACTGGCATCAGACCGCACGTGTTAAATGGGAAAATGGTCTTTCAAACAACATCTGGATCCGAAGAGGAGTAAGACAGGGATGCGTCTTGTCTCCACTCTTATTTAACCTGTACTCGGAAGCCATCTGCCGAGAAGCACTGGATGATGCCAATATGGGCATTAAAGTCAGTGGAGTATGGATTAACAACATTAGATACGCCGATGACACGGTCTTAATCGCCGATAAGTTGGAAGACTTACAACGACTGGTCAATTTAGTGGGGGAACAAAGCGCATCAATGGGCATGAATCTAAATGTAAGGAAGACAAAATTCATGATCATAACGAGAAATCCAGAAGCCGTTGACGATGCAGAACTGACTTTTAACACAATACCTATAGAAAAAGTAATTTGATTCAAGTATTTGGGCACTTGGCTATATGAAGACTGGACATCGGATAACGAAATAAAATGTCGCATAGAACAAGCTAGACAGGCATTTCAAAAACTTAGACACGTGTCGCTGCTCGGACTTTGACTTGGAATTGCGACTGAGATTCATAAAATGCTATGTGTGGTCGGTATTACTGTATGGGGTGGAGAGTTGGACCTTAAAAGCAAGCGCAATTAAGAGATTGGAGGCCTTTGAGATGTGGACATACCGCAGATTATTAAAAATACCTTGGACAGCGAGGGTCTCAAATGAGGAGGTTCTAGCTCGAGTTAACAGGGAACGCGAACTGTTTACTGTTATTAAGAAAAGGAAGACCGCATACTTGGGACATATCATGAGAAACGACAAATACCGCCTTTTACAACTAATAATCGAGGGAAAAATCGAGGGCCGTAGAGGTATTGGCAGAAAAAAAATGTCCTGTCTTCGCAACATACGACAGTGGACTGGATTAACCAACATACAGACCTTGGTACACACTGCAAGGAATAGAGAGGAGATGGAAAATGTGATCGCGAACATCCATTATTGGATACGCATCCGAAGGAGAAGAAGAAGAATAATAAAAAAAGAAGAGAAGAGGAAGAATGAAAAATGTAATATAAAAGCTCAGTAAATAAGATGGACAGTTTTCTTTAGCCCTAGCAAACAAGAGATTATGGGCCCAGGTGTTATAGCAGACGTGTCAGTTGATTTTGAGGTAGAAAAAGCAGAGAGATAGATTTGAGGTTGGAAAGATATAGAACAATTAAAAATTGTGAAAAAAATGGCAAGTAAAAATAATTTTAATATTGAATTACTGAATGAATTTAAACCCCTCGGTTAAACAGATGAAACGAAAAAGGAACAAGACAAGAAAAAAGACAAGCTGTGTCAATCCATTATCGTGCAATGTTTACATGATGGGCAGTTAGACATCCTAAGGGACAGATATTTTTAAAGAAGGAGTTATTATCATTGAAACTTAGAGAAGGTGCATCTATAGAAAAGCACATTGGAGAATTTGAAAGCATTATCAGACAGTTGAGCTGTTCAGGATGCAACATGACAGATGCGGATAAAATAGGTAGTTTATTGTTAACATTGACGTGGTCATATGAGACAGTAAGTGCCATTATTGAAAATTCAAACCAATTAACCAAGTTGATGTCCCAGAGTGAAAAAAAAATGTTTTATTCTAACGAAGTACACAAAATCAAGCAGTAACACAGAAAAGCCCTCTTATCAGTGCAAAATAAAACGAAACGTTATAGATATGGCTTACAAAGGCATTTTCAACGATGTTGTCCACAAAACAACAGTCAGTCACACAGTCATTCATATCAATCAAAATCCACAACACAATCAATCATACAGCAGGCAGAATGAAAATTTTAGAAGTGGTTTTAGAGGCACTAGAAATTTTAGAGATGGTAGAGGAGGTTTTCAAAAAGATTTACAAGTGGGGGTTTTCATCAGTATCAAGATGTTCCAAGAGATGTTCACAGTAATTTACTAGGAAAGCAGAAGACAGAAATGGGTCAACAGAAAGAGAGAAGTGTATGTTTTTTGGGAGAAACACAAAGTGAAGATAATTTTAAAAATGAAAAGGAAGTAATAAAGTTTTTTATAGATTCAGGTTGCACTGACCATATTGTTAACCAAAAAGATATTTTTTCAAGTTTTATCCCATTAAAAAATCCAATAAAAATTGCTGTTGCTAAAAATTATGATTTTTTGTTAGCCGTAGGGATTGGAGATATAAAAGTAATTAGTGATTTGGGAAATAACAAAATAGATTGTACTATAAAAAATGTTTTATTTGTATCTAATTTGAGAAGAAACTTACTAAGTGTCAAAAATCTAGAGGTATCAGATAACAAAATAGTATTTGAAAAAGCGTGAGTAAAAATATTAAATAAACATGGAAGTATAATATGTTTGGGAACACGAGAGAATTTATACGAACTAAAATTTTTGAAATCAAACGTTGAATGTATGAGTCTGGAGCGTGAGGAGAATGATTTCGTAAAATGGCACAGGAGGTACGGGCATATAGGTTTTTCAGAATTAAAAAAGATTATAAATAAACAAATGGTTGAAGGTTTAGAAAATATTAAAATACAAGTTGTAGAATTTTCCAGAGTGTTTACTTTCAATCAAAGAACAAAAGGTAAGAGAATTCTAGAGATAATCCATTCGGATGTTTGTGAACCTATCACTCCTGCAAATCATGATGGCTGTAAATTCTTCATAACTTTTATTGATAATTTTTCAAATTTCTGTGTAGTATATTTAATAAAAGAGAAAAGAGAGGCTTTTAGTAAGTTCAGATAGTTTGCAAGTATGGCTGAGAGTAAGTTTAACTGTAAAATAGCAACATTAAGATGTGACAATGGTGGAGAGTGCAGTTCAAATGAATTTAGGAACTATTGTGCTGGAAAAGGTTATGTTTTAGATTACACTGTAGCATATACCCTGGAACAAAATGGTGAAGATGAAAGAAAGAACAGGAGCTTAGTTAAACGAGCCAGGGCAATATTAGAGGAATCAGGAGTATCAAAGGATTATTGGGGAGAAGCGATTTTGACAATTAACTACTTGATGAATAGGGAAACATCGGCCAAACTAGACAAGACACCGTTGGAAGTTTAGTACGGTAAGAGACCAAATGTTGCACATTTTAGAGTTTTTGGGTGTCTATTGTTATATTCCAAAAGATTGTTGCACTAAGTTTGATTCAAAAGTAAAGACATGTATAATGATGGATTATGCTCAGACAGGTTATAGGCTATGGTATCTAGAGAATCAAAAATTAATTATTGCAAGAGATGTAAAGTTCAATGAAAATGAGTTTTGGTATAAAAGAAATAAATGTATGCAAAGGGTTGAGTGTTTGGACGAATATTTTGATGAAACTGAGATCAATGAGAAAACGGAAAATAAACAGATACATAGGGAAAGCGATACAAATAAAAGTGAGATTTGTTAAGAGGCCTTCAAGATATGACTACGAACTGTATATGACTTTTGATGCATGCAGCTTTGTAGAGAATGTTCCTACAAGTTTTGAGGAGTTGAGAGGTAGAGCAGATAAAGACAAATAGTTAGGAGCTGTAGAGAGGGAAATGAAATCTATTGAAGTGCATGAGACATGGAAAAGAGTTAAGAAACCAGAGAATTGGCAAATTTTAGATACTAAATGGGTATTTACATATAAGTCAATGGACGAGAATGAGATAGATAAATTTAAAGCACGGTTAGCAGTGAGAGGCTTGGCACAAACAGATTATGATGAAATATATTCGCTTGTAGCGAGAATGTCAACAATAAGAGCATTGTTGATATTAGGAAATCAGTATGGCTATTTATTCCAGCAATTAAATGTAAAGACTGCTTATTTGAATGATTTTTTAAATGAAAATATCTACATTTATCCTCCACAAGGTGCAGATTTAGATAAAAGATATGTTTTGAAACTAAAGAAGTCCTTGTATGGGCTGAAACAGTCATCTAAATGCTGGAATGATGAGATAAATAAGTTTTTGTTAGATATTGGTTTTTGTCGATCTGAAAATGATTTTTGTTTGTACACGTTAAATATAAAGAATGCGGATAAGTTATATTTACTTATTTAGGTAGATGATATAATTTTATATGGTTCAAATGAAGGGCAAATAAATGATATAAAAATAAGGTTAATGAGAAAGTTTCAGATGAAAGATAAAGGATGTTTAAAAAATGTTCTTGGACTAGAAATAGACTATGATAGGCAAAAAGGGATTTTAAAGATCTGTTAAGAAAAGTACATTAAAAATATTTTAAAAAGATTTAATATGGAAAATTGTAATGGATGTTCTACACAATAGAAAAAGACCTTAGAATTGAACATTGTAATGAAACAAATAAATCAACAAAACCATTTAGAGAACTAGTCGGTTGTTTAATGTGCCTAATGTTAGGTACTAGATTAGATATATGTTTTGCTGTAAACTATTATAGTAGATTCCAAGATAAAGCGACAGATGAAGCGTTTAACCATTTGAAAAGAATTTTAAGAAATTTAAAATCAACAAGTACTATAGGATTAGAGTATAGAAGGAACTGTAGAATTGATTTTGCTTATTATATAGATGCAGATTGAGAAAGCGATACGTTAGACAGAAAATCGGTCACTGGATCTATTTTAAGATTTTTGACAACGCTTTGTGTTGGACAACTAAAAAGCAAACTTGCGTATCCCTTTCCACTACACAGGCTGAATTAGTAGCACTCTGTTCATCAGTTTACGAAAGCCTGTTGGTTCGAAAGCTGTTTGCATCAGGCAGAAAATTATGCTAAACGGGCATAAATTATACTATTATAGAGTTGGTAATTAAGCATTAAAAACACAATAATAAACTAGTTTGATATAAAAACTTTAAATACAATGTGTATATTATTACGGTCAACTACCTCTGTTTATGAATAAAAGATGTAAAAAGACTTGGGCTTTTTATGGATATCTTCGAATTACCTGTTCTCTTTGTAGTAGAGCCCTGAGCCAAAGCATTGTCGGTAGCTTCGCTGATCGTTAAAAATTCGGAATCGGTGTCGGTTTTGGCTTCGTCTAGTGCTGCATGAGGCGTTATGCCCATTTCTTCTTGTGTTTCTGTGATGGTTTCTTTGTCGCCGGATGTTGTTATTCCGATGGTCTGCAAAACATTTACGTCAGTTGTTATAGGTTATCATTTATCTTGCGAAAGAAAATTATTGTTTCAAATATACACCGTACATACGTACTAGACTTAACGAACCTGAAAGGTGCATAAGTAAAAAACAAATTGTTCAATCCACTGTCGCTGGACACCAGCACCCAACCAGACACATGATTAATGTAGAAGATACCAAGGTTCTTGCATCAGTCTTGGCTTATTACAAACGAAAAATTAGAGAATCATTTGAAATTATCAAGCACCCTGAAAGTTTTAGCAAAGACGCGTGCTACGAGCTACAACATCTGTATAATACCAACATCACAGCGAATCACGCTTTGGTGGCACAGGACAGGTATAAATACCTACAATTTGCTCATCGGAGCTCATTCAGTGCTTTGATCTTGTGCAGTGAAGGTATCTGAAGATGCACTGTAAAATTGCAGGCGGAACGTCGGAAAGTAATTCTAGTTTAAAACGGTCTATTCAATGATTTTCTAAATTGACATTTTCAATTATGGTAATATTAGTAATTCGCATCTTGATTTTGAATATACTATAGTAGATAGAAGTTCAAGTTTTTTTTGAATTGTCAAATGTATTATTACTTAGTTAAGAGCAAAGAACAGGTTAATTTTATAAAAATAGGTTTAACATTAAAAAATTAATTAAGTTCAATAATATTTTATAAAAAAAATATCAAGATATACTTAAAAAATATGAAGATTTCAAAAATAAAATGTGGTAACGAATTTGTATTCAGATATATTATTTTTATATTGGCATTTTCCACTTCGGCCTATAAAGTTACATTCGAAAAATAGTTTTTTAAGGGAAGATTATATCTGAAATAAGGGCATGGTCCGCTCTATTTACCCAGGAATCGCTCTGCGTAAACCCAAAAATGTTACCAGAATTGGATGTCGATTCAGAAGGGGAGGATTCTTGGTTACGTACTTGTGAAAGATAATTACCATAAAAAATGTTTTGGATGGAATAGCTTTAAAAACAATAATTCACAAAATGGTGAACGTCAGCAGTTAAAAGTTGGTCGCATAACATTAACATACCATAAGAAAGAATTGCAAAAAGATACGAATTATGTTTACTCCTGCCATCTTCATGTAATTTCTGATATTCTAAGATCCCACAGTATGATTTCTATGTCCAGGGCCGTAGCCAGAACTAAATTTTTGACAGGCTCATTTTCTTTGTGCCAGGGCTGATATTTTGTGTCTTTTTCACAAGATATACATATTTTAATATTTAAGAAAACTTTTGACTAGGGCTCAATTATGTTTTACCAGTGCTTAGCCGTGGCAACATCTCTCCTGACTACGGCCATTTGTTTTTTAATCAAAATGTAAATGTTAGAAATAACTAATAATAGAAAAATACGTTTTTGCAGGGTTGCCTATCAAAATATAGGCGGCAAGTACTTTTTTGATATACAGGGAGATTTGTGAAAACCGCCTGAATATATTTCTTCGAATTTTCAAGTCAAGTTTATCTACAACACGTTACATTCAAATTTCACTTCCGACGTTTTGTGTTTGAGCTACCATCATCAACTTAATTTTTTTTACTATGCACCTGGATTTTTTATTCCCGTTTACAAATACCTTTAACAACGTCTTGACCCTGTAATATATAGATAGGTTTTAGTATTTATCAAATACTAATACGGGAACAAACATCGTTTTAACACAAAGAGTCAAAACAAATTACAAAATATGTAGTTACAAAGAAATTTTCTGAATTGGAAGAATAATAAGTGCCGAAAATAACCATGTCATAATTGTGATTCTTTTAGGTAAAACGTTGTTTGTTCCCATATTAGTATCTAACTGTTAAATAATTCACTTCGACTTATGTTCTAAATATTAAATCATATGCAATAAAGCCCTACTACGGATTATAAACTATGAAATCAGGACTGTACTTGTAAAAATTACCGATGATGACATTTTATAGAATCGGAACGTCGTCAAAGGTTTTTGTGTGATGATAAAAATAGGGTAATCTTTTTGGATAATTTAATCATCGCCGATTTTTATTATTTTTGGTATATTCGTAGATGATGATAACGACTGAAGTCAGATTTTGTCGACAATGTTTCGTTTTCGAGTTATCTACTGTCCAAACGCACATTTCTTCTTCTTATTATTTTCAGCATAAATGTTATACAAAATGGTTCGTTTTTGCAATAATTCACTGAAAACTAACAAAAGAATACTACAATAATAAATAGTAAACAGATCACGGCCGTTATATTTAAAAAACATTTAGAAATATACAAATTTCAGCGTCAAAAATAATTACTAGAATTTAGGGATTTTTGTTGCTTACAAGGTCATTTTGGCACCATGGAATGGTTCAGCTCCAACTATTCAAATTAAAAAAAGTTGTAATTTTGTATGTAGTTTATATAGTATTGTTTTGAAAATTGGATTGCGTTTTGGTTAGTCCTGGTTAAGTTCTTTTTTTTTTGAGGTGATGTAAAAAGTTGATTTACATTAAAACAAATAACCTATAGTGTTAAGTAGATCTGTCCCGTTAGCATCAGGTTAGCCTAAGTTCGTCGATAAAACTATGCGTAATGCCATAAAGTCGCATGTTAATCTTACCCCAAATCATCGAAAATCAGATTTAAAATACACATGTATGCTAACCTGTTTTGCGATTGACGCGTTCTGTATGCCATTTAAGATCCTGTGTGATTTTATGGCTTTAATGAAGGTTTGTGGCTTTAATCATGGTTTTATCGATGAACCTGGGCTAACCTAATGTCTAACGGGACAGATCCATCTAGAAGTATAGGTTTTGTTAAACAAATCCTTGTTTTTACATCGGTTTACTTTTTTTACCTCCCATAAAAAAAACCAAGGCTAACCAAAACGCATTCCGATTTTTAAAACTGCATATAAAATTATAAGCTTTTTTAATTCGAATAATTGGCGCTGAACCATTCCATTGTGCCAAAATTGCCATGTAAGCAACAAACATCCCTAGATTTTAGTAATTATTTTTGACGTTGAAATTTGTATATTTCTAAATGTTTTAAATATTAAAAACTGTCGTAATCTGTTTACTATTTATTATTTTTGTGTTAATTTTCAGGAAATTGTTGCAAAAACCAACTTCTTTTATATAACATTTATGCTGAAAATAGCGAAGTTGAAATTTAGATTTTTATAATATATAACTGTCGCCGACAAAACTTGACTTCAGATTTGTGATCAGTAGCACATAATCTACGAATGTACCAAAAATCATAAAACCAGCGATGGTTAGCTTAAACGAATAATTACCAACAATACTTTTAAAAATGTGTATTAAAAATCCAGGTCTGTATATCAAAAAATTAAGTTAATGGTGCTGGCTTGAACATGAAACGTCGGTGGTGAAACTTAAAGCCACAATGTTGTAAAGCGGAAAAAACTATAAAACTTTCATATTCAAACTGTGTCTGGAAAATCAATAGTTTTAAAAATATTGACGAACACAGAAAAAGTACTTGAGGTCATATTTTGATAGACAACCATGTAGAAACGTATTCCTCTATTAATAATTATTTCTTAAAATTACATTTTGATTAAAAACAGATATTACAGTATGGTAAATCTAAGAATATCTTATAAGTCTAGGTGGAAGGAGACAAAAGAAAGGGAGAGGGGGTAACCGTTCCAAACCAAACTACACCACAACTTATTACGTTCTGGACGAGCGTTTCGCTAACCACACACTAGGGGTACACTAGGAAATAATGAGCTTACATCAAAAGATATTAATAATAAAAAGATATAAAAAGCTCATTGTTTCCTAGTGTACCCATACCACTAGATTTTGAGTAACTACAGGAACTACTTGAAATCAATAATTTCACGAAAGAAATTACTGATGAATATTTACTTCTCACAAAATTATGTATGAATCAATTTTTTTTTCAATTCAACAATAAATATTATAAACAACTTGAGGGAACTGCAATGGGCAATTGCTTATCTCCGTTCCTTGCAAATTTGTTTATGGGCAGATTAGAAATCCAACTCAAAAAAAAACTCAAGTATTTTCAAGGGCGTGGTATAGATACGTAGACGATATATTTGCTATTTTTGATACTAAAACAGAAAATTTGGACACTTTCTTAGGAACATTAAACAATAAATATCCTTCCATTAATTTTAAGTACGAAAAGGAGAACAATGGGCAATTAACTTTTCTCGACAGGTTAGTTATTAGAAATAACGATAAATTAGAATTTGATATTTATAGGAAATTTACTAATACTGATAGGTATATAACATCCGACTCATTTCATTGCCGTCAACACAAAATAGCGGCATTCCATTTCTTAACTCACAGGTGAGTCAATTTTCTATTAAGTAAAGAACGTTTTAACAATGAAATGAATCGGATTAAAAATATAGCTAAAAGTAATGGATATAATGATAATTTTGTACATAAATTAGTAAATAGACATAAGCATAAGAAAATGTTAAGATGCCACTACTCTTCAAACACCTGAGGCTTCCAATAAATTCATAGTAATCCCATATGATCTCAGATATACGCGAGGTCTAGAAAAAGTATTTAAAAATGTAGGTTTTAGAGTAGCCTACAAAACGGAGAACAGTTCGAAAAATCTTCTTGGAAACCCCAAAGACAAAGACGACTTGAGGGAGAGGAGTGGCATCTATGAAATTAGCTGTAATGACTGAGATCTAAAATATGTTGGGCAAACTAAACGCTCCATAAACATACGTTTTAAAGAACACATGGCACATTTAAGATACGTAAGAACAGAAAAGTCAAGCGTTGCCCAACATGATTTGGAAAACAATCACCGAATAGGAATAAATAATCTTAAGTTGATTAAAAATGTATCTAATAATAGATTATTGGATGCATTTGAGGGTATAGAAATAGTTAAATGTGGTAAGAAAGCACTAAATAAAGACAGAGGACCTATTCCCTATAGTCCCCTCTATTGTTTACTTGACAACGGTGCAGTCGGGTGCAACCAAGTGTGACCACATTTACCTATAAATAGTCTCGGTTAGTATAAGTTACTTTAGTTTATATCATCTGCTGATGATGCTTGGTTGGTTAGCGAAACGCGCGTCCAGAACGTAACAAGTTGTGGTGTAGCCTGGTTAGAACTCTTGTATTTTGATCTATCTTTCACCACAGGTTCCAGTGTTAGGACTAGCGTGTTAAATGTTGTCTGTCTATTCATGTTATGCGACCAATTATGAATAGCATAAATATATTGACTTTTTTTTTGCTAAATAAAATTTCATTTCTCATAAAATTTCTGAGTTGTCAGAATATACACACGAGGGAAAAAGTGATATAAAAAAGTACTAGAGGAGAAAGTTTGCTTTTTTGTCTGTTTCTTGGTGAATCCTTGTTGGAACTTCAATTACCTAAGTCAAAATGAAATAAAATTGATGCTTCAACCCAAACAATAAAAATGGCAATATTGCATTAATAGTTCAAATTTAACTAAATTGTAAAAATAGCGCATATTTCAAGGAGCGTACATTAAACTTGTTTGGTCAAATTTCATGCCATAAAAGTTTTTGTATCTATATTTATGTGTTACATTTATTACTTGGGTAAAATTTACAAGCCGAATGAAGTTATCTTATAAAGTAAAATATCATAAAATTGAATTATGTAGAATGCCTGGATAGTACACTAAAACTTTTAAATGATTGAAATGGATCTTGTGTACTTAACGAAATCATGCATTTTTTTTTATTTTAAATGATAGCCTATGATGTATAGACTAGATTAAAAGTGAATAATATTTCGCACTTTTTTCCGAAAAAAAAAACCAAAAAGATCGCAAATTCCACAACTTTTCCGTCCAAAAACTCTATATTATGATCATGTGGACAAAATCAAGACACAATGCTATGTGCAGTGTCGCCAAACTCACCTGATTATCTGGAGATATACAGGGTGACAATTTAAAAACTTGAAATTGCCATATCTTAGGAAGGAAAAACTTAATCATAAAACGCTCAAAACACTTTCTATAAAATGAAGAGGGAACAAATAAAAGCGTATTATTCGACCCTTATCTGTAACCCCTTGGGCAGGGTGAGATACACCCCTAAAATCTTAAATAGAAAAGGGGGTCGAGTGAAACATCATCTTAAAGCTCTTGAAAAATGCTTTTAAATGGTACCATAGAAAGCAACTTTTCGTGAAATTCTTCTATATTTATTAAAGGAAACAATAAATAAAAACATAGTTTTGAAAATTTTTATTTTTATTTAAGTAAATGTTCAAAATGATTGGTACCAAAATCCTGGCATGTCTCTTAAGAATTCTAAACATTTTAAGCCTGGTATTTTATTTGTTTATGAATATTCGCATTTTATTATCACAATAATTACTTTAAAAGTAACTTATACTATTAGTATTGATATTTTAACAGTTGACTTTTGGTTCAGTTTAAACGAAAAGCAGCACTTATCATAAATAATGGTGTACGACACAGCTGAACGTGTATAAATGATTTTCATTTATAGTTCTCAGGATCAATGTTTCTTAAGGACAGCCCAAAGATTTAATGAAAGGCATCCAGGTCAAAATGTAAGTCCGGACTATGTTCGCCAACTAGGAGCCAAATTTGAAGAAACTGGCTCTGTCGCGAATAAAAAGAGAAATCAACCGAGACTAGTTGACGAAGCAGCGCAAATTAAAGTTTTGGAGCAGTTTGCAATTAATTCAACTTTATCAACTCGTCAAACAGCTGTAGCAACTGGCATATCTCGTGAAACAATAAGAAAGCTACTTAAATTTCATAAGTTTTATCCCTATAAACTGCGCATACTGCAAGAACTTGGTGACGACGACCCGGATAGAAGAATCCAGTTTTGACCTCGACTAGTTAAAAATATTTGTTTCAGTGATGAATATGCCTTTTTATGTGAATGGACATGTTAATAAGCAAAACTGTCGTTACTGGATTGACGAGAACCCACACGTATTTAGAGAAGGGCATACCCAGAAAATTAATGTTTGGGCTGGTATATTTGGAGACGTAATTATCGGCCCAATATTTATAGAAGGAAATTTAAACGGAGACATGTCTGCTGAAAAGCTACAGAGATCTATTGAACCACTAATAGTTCGGGAATTAGAAAATCAGAGGGACATACAAGCAAATTTAGCATTAGAAGAACGCTTACTACATTTTCAACAGGATGGGGCACTTCCTCATTATGTAGTTCCCGTCAGGCAATGGTTGGATGATAATTATCCCAACCAGTGGATTGGAAAAAGAGGTCCTATTGAATGGCCACCTAGATCTTCGGACCTAACACCTCTTGACTTCTTTTTGTGGGATCACCTTAAATCTGTGGTGTTTAAAACGCAACCTGAGTCAATAGAGCAACTCAAGGACAGGATAGTTCAGGAATGCCGTGCTATACCCAGAGAAACATTTGCAAATGTACGCGAAGAATTTGAACAAATGCTTTATTATTGTCTTCAAAACAACAGGAACCATTTTGAACGTTTAATTAAATAATTATAAAAAATTTCACAATTGTGTTTTAATTTATTGTTTCCTTTAATAAACACCAAAGAATTTCACGAAAAACAGCTTTCTATGGTACCATTGGAAAGCATTCCATTCAAGAGCTTTAAGATGATATATCACTCGATCCCCCTTTCTATTTAAAACTTTAGGGGTGTATCTCACCCTGCCCAAGGGGTTACTGATAAGGGTCGAATAATAGGCTTTTATTTGTTCCC
The DNA here is from genome assembly GCA_030620095.1 of Kuschelorhynchus macadamiae. NCBI lineage: Eukaryota > Metazoa > Arthropoda > Insecta > Coleoptera > Curculionidae > Kuschelorhynchus > Kuschelorhynchus macadamiae. The sequence goes on from JAUTXW010003640.1 coordinate 411,506, forward strand.
TCTTCATTTTATAGAAAGTGTTTTGAGCGTTTTTTGATCGAATTTTTCCTTCCTAGGATATGGCCATTTCAAGTTTTTAAATTGTCACTCTGTATACCACAGGCTTTAATGATGGTTTTATTGACGAACCTGGGCTAACCTAACGCTCACGGGGCAAATTCACCTAACAATATAGGTTTTGTTAAAAAAAAATCCTTGCTTTAATATAGAACCGAAATTTTGTTATAGCGTTACCGCGCGTTTTCTTTACAGCAAACCTAATCAATCCTACCTAACCAAAAAAAACTGTTTGCAAATCTGCGTGCAACACGGCAACACTGTCCATATATGTCTCAGTTGATATTTAAGACATGACAATTCCCTTCCATATGTGAAATTAATTGGTATTTTTAAAAGTCATTTAGGAATATAAAAAACAAAGTATAATAATTATTTATGTTGTATTGGCAATAAAAGCTAGTGAAAACTGCTTTTTAGTAATTTGTACACAAGCATAAAACTTCATCGAACTATAGTAAATTTTAAATAAATAGGATGGCAAAAAGGAGGGAGAATAAAATACAATTCTTTTTGGCAATTATTAGTAAAAAAAGTGAGAAATGTTCGGGGTTTTCACTTTTAATCCACTCTATACTACCATTTAAATTTACAAAAAAAAACTGCTAATACGTGGTTTCGTTAATGACACAAGAACCGATTGAAATTTATGTTTGTTTCACATTTTTATAAAAAAATACCCCAACGCTTTTTTACACAGGAATGCTTTCAATGTATGTAAGCTTCTTATTTTATTTTAAAGAGAATCTAATTCAAAAAACCTATGTCTGATTAAAAAGAAATTGAATGACCAAAAAGTAATATTAAAAAGAATCATCTTTATGTAAACAAAATACAAAATTTCGTTATTACAAAAGAAAAAAAGGTAAATATTATTTACCTAATCAAGTTGGTTTAATTAGGAAAATAGCATATTATATGAAGGATATAAGATAGGCATGCGAAATAACTAGATTAATTATAAGTTAATTAAAATTTAAGCAATATTTATAATGTTTAAAAGCACCGCTTTGAAAAAAAATGCGAATCTTATTGCTATGGTAAGAAACCTGGCTGCAAGTCGGGCGTGACTTGCAGTAACACTATCCTTGATATTTGGCAGAGAAACTTATGGTAAACCAAAGCTGGGATTTCCACGGGAATTCTTCTAACCTACACTATGCTAAGGAACACTAAAAATACTAAAATAAAACGTACTTTACATTCGCAACATTGACATGACTGATCCGTTTGATTTTTTGATTGACAGCTGCAGTCACGGGTCTTACCAGGACCAGCCTCACCTGCAGAAGGTGCACTTATCTCACCTAGGGTGGCATCACCTGCTAAAAGAACAATGAAAACAGGTAACAAAAGACAATAAAGGATGTTTTTTTTTTAACAAAAGACGCTTTTAGGAATAATAGCACAGAGCAGAATATCGATAAGATGGGTCAGCTTTCTCGTCTACTTTGATGTTCGCTTCGATACATTTTATAAATAATTTCGATAATTTCTAGAGTGTGGATTGAGGAGGAAAAAGGATTTTTTGACTTTATACGTATTTCTCAAGAAATTAAAAATAGCCAGTCGATGTATTTTAGTTCGGAGAATTCAAAAATCGTAACAATAAAACAACTGAATGAGAAATAAAAGACTTACACCAAGAATGTGGTGTTTTTTTAACATTGGAATTGAAACACCCTATATATTATTACATTTTTGGGTAAATATATAGGGTTGGAAGTAGAGCAAAATAACTTTCACATTCCTATCTTAGTTTTTGATAAGCTATCTTATGATGCCAGTCAAACAAAAAAACGGAAATTATTTTACAACTTATTTAACCCTTTATCGGTTTATGTGACCATATGGTAACATAGATTTTTATAACCGTTAACGGTCACAACGCTAAGAACGTCTTGTAAAATTCTGAAACTTCTGCTGTTATATCAGAAAAAAATGCTGATCTATTTATTAGTATTTATATTTCTTTACTTATAAATTTTATGAAAATATGAATTGTAACCATATGGTAACATTGAACAATAAAAGAACTTTTTTATTAAATAAAATTGTTTTTATTATAATAATCAATTTAATTTTGATTAACATGAAAATCTTTGAAACAATTTTTTGCTTCTGTAAAACATAGTCTGGTGTCGCATTTAATACATTTCATGCGGCTCGTCCCTTTAGTACAATTTCTGCACCTGCCCTTACTGGTATATACAGGCCAGTGTCCCAAGGAATCAAACCTTGAAGCGTTATGTGGCCTTTCAACAACTGGCCGCCGAATTTTGGGTATATCAGTACTTTCAGCACTAGGTCGGCCCTTTCTGGCTTCCTTTCCACAACTACTTAAAGACTTGGCAATATCTAGCCTAAAGTTTTTAAGTGGCATGTATTTTTTCTGGCCTAGAGCAACGCAGTCTTTTCTGTAAAGCAGCCATGCATTTACCACAGATACATCAAGGAGGTAAGCAAAAATACAAAAATACCATCTCTTTGCCTTATGGGGAGTTTTGTACAGACCCATTAGAGCGTTTGCTGTATCAACACCCCCCATATGTTTGTTGTACTGTATAACTATTGATGGACACTCTATATCTATTTTTGATTTGGCATTTTTGCAAAATCTTTTTACAGTACCTAGCGGTTCTACGCCATAAAGGGTACTTCCTAATAAAACAGGTTTATTATCTACCCATTTTGTAATGATGATACCTTTGTCTTTGTCAATTTTGTAGTCATATTTTCCCCGCCCTTGTTTTTGTAGGACTTTGTCTGTATCAATGGGACATCCAGCGATTCTATTGCTGCGTAGTGTTCCAAGGCTATATATTTTCATTTTATTTTTGAGATAAAGGAAAAGTTGCAGGCCTGCAAAATAATTGTCGAAAAAGAGACTTGAATTATCAGGGTCATGCAGGGATTTTGAAAGGGCTATAACAATGGAAGCTCCAACGCCCAAATTTGATTCTTCTTCAGTTATTTCATTTGTGGTTCCAACAAGTTGAGAAAAAGTGGTAGCTCCCTGGTATGGTATAAAGTCCAGGACGTAGCCAGAAACTCCTGCAATTACAAAAAATTTGTACCCCCATTTATGGGGTTTGTTTTTTATATATTGCCGTAGATTGCCTGCCCGGGTCCCTTTATAGGCAACCATGGTCTCGTCCACTGAATACTGATTATCAGTATGATAATTTCGAAAATTAGCTCGGATCTTTTCTGCAAAAGGACGTACCTTGAAGTATCGGTCAGTAGTATTATCCGTAATGTCATTGTTGTTATTGAAGTGTATAAAACGCCTCAAAGTTTTAAAACGTCTAATTGGCATCAAGGATGCTACCTGCTCAATACGTGTACCGCTTGCCCAGTAATCTTGATAGGATGGAAGATCTATTATTCCCATATATAATAAACAGGATATAAAATCTGTCATCTCGTTGGCGTTCGTCGCGATACATGTCCCTGTTACTTGAGTACTGTAAAGATTAGTTTGCTCAATGATATCAGACATTATGTCAAGTGAAAACATTTTGGTAAAATATTCAATAGGAGTGAGCACTTAATCATTGAAAACAGGAATAAAAGTGTCATTCCTATTAATTTTTGGTAAATCTTCTTTGGTCCAGTTGAATGCTACTTCTGGTAGTTTCTTTTTTTTTCTTTAGGGGTGGCTCAATAACTTGTTCTGCCTCTTCGTCAGAGGTATGGTCGATATCCGAAATATTACCATCTAAAATTTTTATATATAAAATAAAATGCAGTCTTTTATGAAATGTTACCTTCCGACAAAATCTTAGCTTCCCGTATTTTGTCTTGAATTTGTTTCAAAGTCATTTCTGCCTCATCGTCTGATGAATCAGAATTATCCGAAACTTGAGGAAGGGGTGGCAGATGAAATTTACTTTTTCCGTAAAAGGAACAAGAAGGAATTGAATTATATTCATCCATAGCGGTAAATGGGCGCGAAAATCTAAAAATCGATATCTACAGTGGGCAATGTAACCAGATGGTTACGCTGATTTCTACAAGAGTTTTCTATGAAACTCCTCAAGCTTATACTAAAATAATCTATAAAATTACTCACCTGTTATGTCTAGAAAATACCACTAAATTTGGAATAAAACTGGAATAATTTTTATTAGTTCAAATAATTACATTTATATCTAGTTGCAACATAACCACAAAAATACAACGCAACAGGTCTTCACACGTGGCAAACAAAATTCAGTTTATCGCGAGCGCGCCTCGACTCTTAGTTCCCCCTCCTACTCACAGTTGTAACCAAGTGGTTTCGTTGCCCTAAACTCTGTAAAGTACAAGGATTGCGGAAAAGATGCGTTTGAATTCAACGTATCCATATGGTTACAATGACCAATAAATGTATGTTTTAAATTTTATAACTTGACCGATAAAGGGTTAACTGAATATACTCATATGAAATGCAGGTGATGCACGTGGTCACCTTACTTCAAAATCACTGTAATTTTGACGTATTAGTAGAAATTATATTAGTTTGCCGCAATGAAATATTTATTAAATGAAAAACTACAGATTTTAACGCTGTATTATAAGTGTCAAGAAAACGCCAGTGAAACAAGAAGATTATATACTGTCAAATTTCAAAGAAATATATATGTAAAAACAGTTATATGGATTAAAAAGAGACAGAACTATTTTAAATTATTTTATAAGAAATCCTACCAAGTAAATTTTGGATGCAATTCGGCACATTCGGTATGGCCGTCTACCTCTACGTCCAAGGGTTAACCAGGGAACCGTTAATAGAACTTTACAAGTTTATAAACTCAGGTCATTTCACATACTTCCACTTCAGCATCTAATAGCTGCAAAGAAATAAAATCGCTTTCAATTTGTGTCTCAAATTATAATACAGCAACAAAACGACACTGATTTGTTTAAAAAAAAATGTTTGGACGGACGAGGCTACATTTACCTCCAAAGGAATATTTAATCGACAGAATACGCATCACTGGCCTGTAGAAAATCCGAGAATATTTCAAACCATTAAATTGCAAGGGAGAAGGTTTGGTGTAGTGTTAAAAATAATAAAATTTTGGGTCCAATATTTTATAATGAATCACTAAGTGGTCTACGATATCATAGTTTCCTTCAAAACCAAATTGAAAGCCTTTCGGAAGAATTGCCCTTGTAGGCATATCGAAAATTAATAGACTTAATCAAGAAAATGAAATTGCAACTGCAAGTTTGCAAAGGCTGCAAAGAGAGTACCAATGTTGCTTCGAGAATAATGAGATACAAATTGAGCATTTAAATTATTAGTTATTATGTTTTGTTGCTTTATTGTTAATATTAACTATGTTTTTTTTGTTATGTAATCATTTATTTTCTTCAAATAGGTTTTTAATCCTTATAATTATTTTTACGGATATATTTCTATGAAAAATGACAACATACGTTCTTCTTGCTTGACTGGCGTTTTCTTGACACATAATACGGCATCACAGTCTGTAGTTTTTCATTAAACGAATATCTCATTACGGCAAATTAATATAATATCTACTAATAGGTCAAAATTACAGTGATTTTGAAGTAAGGTGATTAACTGCATCACCTGCATTTCAAATGAATATATTCAATTCAATAGGTAGCAAAATGATTTCCGTTTTTTTGTTTGACTGTCATCATAAAATAGCTTATCCAAAACTAATATAGGAATGTGAAAGTTATTTTGCTCTAGGTCCAAACGCTCAGGTGCTATGACGGCTCAAAGAAGCAAAAATGTCAATTTTCAAACATCAATTAATCAAAAACAGCTGAAGGTAGACATATAGTACCCTTATTAAAAACACTTAGAATTGCCCATAGAATCCAAAAATGTAATAATACACTACGCATCAAAATTAACGCACCACTATAAATTGCACAGCATTTCAATGTGGATTTTCTTGCGAACCAATGGATTTTGATGAATTTTTTTTAAAATGTAGATTTGTTTATCGCTAAAAACGCCGCGATGTGAGTTTTTATTAAAATTTTAGTTGTGAGCATATACAGGGGCCCACAATGAGAGTAATTTTTCTCCAGAATATTTGACACACCCTGTGGATCGTTTCAGCCGTAATAGCGGGTATACGCTTGATGCAAGGTACAGCCCCATGTTTTCTTAACAATTTCTTTTTTGTTTCATGTCAATATCTTTATTTCTAAATGAAATGCAGAGCAAAAGATTAAAGCGCACTAGTTTATTTTAACAATTCAAGATCTTAAAATAGGGTAGGCCATGAAATGAACAAGTTTGACAAACTGTCATGTTTGTTTATTATGTGTCAATTTTATCTTTGGAAAGTGTTAAAATTTGGGATATTGAGCGTCAAACAAGGAATTTGGCTCGTGACAAATGCCTAGCACCAATTAAATGGCCGCGGAAGGATTAAGCTACCATGCTATAGCTGGGAGACTGGGAGTTTCTCATTCATCAACATCGCGCGTTGTCCACCGTTTTGAGCAAACTAACGATCATAACCGACGCCATGAGCAAGGAAGGCACCGAGGAACAACAGTGAACTAGGATCGTTTCATTTGGTTACGTGCTTTGAGAGAACGTTTTGTAACAGCAAGAAATTTTCAGGTCCAACTTAACTCTACACATAACGCCCAAATAAATGTATCCACTGTAAGAACGCGACTTGCAGAACAGAAGTTAAGATTCCGAATTCCAGCAAGAGAGTTATTCAGAGTAGAGGCGGAAACACGCGATATTGATATTCTCAATTTTTTTCTAATTTTGTCCTTGCCACCAATATTGTTATTATTGTCATTTTTAAGTTGTTAAATTGTTAAAATAAACTAGTGCGCTTTAATCTTTTGTTTTGTATTTCATTTAAAAATAGAGTTATTGACATGAAACAAAAACCAAATTGTTATGAAAACATGGGGCTATAATTTGCATCAAGCGTGTACCCGCTATTACGGCTGAAACGATCCACAGGGTGTTTCAAATATTCCGGAGAAAAATTACTCTCATTGTTGGCCTTTGTATACGCTCAAAACTAAAATTTTAATACAAACTCACATCGCGGCGTTTTTAGCGATAAACAAATCTACATTAAAAAAAAAATTCATCAAAATCAGTTCAGCGGTTCGCAAGAAAATCCACATTGAAATGCTGTGCAATTTATAGAGGTGCGTTAATTTTGATGCGTAGTGTATATATTCAATTGCTTTTTGTTACGATTTTTGAATTCTCCGAGTTAAAATACATCGATTGGCTGTTTTGAATTTCTTGAGAAATACGGGGGAAGTAAAAAAAAAAATTCGTTTTTCCCTCTCAATGAAGGACCCTTTACACTGAGAAAATGGCGTTCTTATGAACAACAAAATAACTTTTATTTTACATACACTGTAAAAACTAAAAAATGTTATTAAAAATGTCGACTGTTTTGATGAAATAAGGGTTTTTTCGTTTCAGAGGGATTATCTTTGATCGAAATCAAATGCGTAAAGTCTAAGGTCTCATTGTACAAACGCAGTATTTAAACCTTATAAAAATCCATTTAAATACATTATTGTCACTTGTAACATTTGAGATTTAGTGACGGCAAGATATCCATATGTGAAAGTTTAAATTTCAAGGTTAATTTCGAATCAAACAAATCGACTTTGAACGTTCAACTTACAGTTATGACGTAGACGCGACGAATCGATCGATAAGCTTTTATTTAAAAATTTTCCAGCTATCCCCTCTTATCGGTATTCTTCTACGAACTTTCGTTCTCGCTAATACTATTTCATATAAGCCTCCTATTACTTGATTTAGCCAGATGTGTCCTTCATTTTGTAATGACTAAAAATCTGCCTGCGGTTCATGCATTTCTTAGACAACGTTCTTTAGCTAATTTTTATCGAAAGGCTTGTTTAAGTGCTTCCTAATTTAAATGCGGTTTAACGTTAAAATACTTTATCCCAGTAAAAATTAGACTTCGAAAAATACCTACCAAGCATGCAGGCTGGTAACAAAGATCCTAAATGTACGCATTTTTTAAATTTAGTATGATTTATTTTACAATAATGCAATATTGCACTTCAAGGCACCAAACTGGCAGAAGTATGTCCAGTTAGAAAAATGACAAGCAATTTTTGCAGCGCAGGGTAGAAAAGTGCTTTTCAGAATTTTCAAAGGCTTTTCCGAGTAAATTCATAATTTAATATGCAGGTGCCCTACGTCTCAGAACAACGACTGCGCCGGTTATATGTCGGACCGAAAAAAAGACGTTTTCAAAAATTAATTTAGATTTTTGACAATGCAATGTTGTCTTTTAAAATAACTGTATTTTTATATACAAGGTGTCTCACTCGAAATGGATGCAAACCGATATATCGGTTATTTTTTAATGGATCCTTTCCATTTTTCAAGTGATTATGTAGATTAAAGAGGCGCATGCTTTCGCGGGGTATAAGTCGCTTTACCTCATAGAAGTATGCTTTTAGGAGTGGCATATTTCAAAAGTTAACTCCCTGGCCATCACCAACGCTCGAATACGGGTACGGCACTTCAATAAGAAAGCTGTGGACAATCCACAGCTGATATTAGATTAAAAATCAATTAATCCCTGTAAGGTGAAAATATTTAATTTCTGTCACGATACAACTTTCAATTTTATTAAAATATAGGGTGAAAAAGAAATGACTACAAGTATTTAACACAAATTTTCTAAAAAAAGCCAATACCTATCGCACTTCTCTTGCAGTTTAAGCAAACCATTAAATGTTGTAATTGTTTTATAGGTTTCTAAATATAATTTAAGTTAGGTAGTATTTGGCGAGAAAAAGAGAATATAGATTTTTTCTATGAGATAATCTAGATATTACATTATAATAACCAAGCCTACTAGAACATTTAGGAAAGATTAAAGGCACAAACATAGTCGCAACATTGATTAAAAACTAAGGTAAGCCTAAATAGTTAAAATAACAAATATATTAACCTAAAACTGTACACAACTATAACCAAATTCGCAACTTTTCTTCCTTTTCTAGAGTTGATACTAATCTGGCTCGCATAATCCGTGATAGTTATTATCAGGAGGACGACCAGTCAGAACGTCTTTCGAGATTTTTAAATTGTAGCAACCATTTAAGTGATGCATGATCCGTTCTTAATAGGAATTTTCACCAGTACAAGTTGTTAAAGAAATGCTTTAATCTTTTAACAATTGCTAGTAGTTCTTCCCTGGTCACATATTAATTTCGTTCAGGTTTGCAAAAAACCTTGCTGAAGTAGGCACATTTCATTGTCATTTTGTTGACAAATGCCAAATGCTGCATTGCTTGTATAGACATAGACATAGATGGGGAGCCCGACAAGGGCAGCACTTAGGCTCACTGGGGCCCATTGTGCTATTGCTTGTATCGGTGTCTATGATAAACATCTGGAATGGTTAAGAATATATTGGTAGATTACATAAGTAGATTACATAAAGTCTTTTCAAGTTGTTAAACGCCTCTCCATACATAGCTGGGATTGCTTTCAGGAAGTCCATGCAACGATCTAGCTATATTAGCAAAACGTTTTATTAATCATTTGTAATATATACAGAGTTCCAGAAAACTCCTTAGTTCGTGCATTGGCCAGATTTAAAGGCTTCAGTTTTGTCTGGATCGATTTTTACTCTACATTCCGTTATTATATGTCCTAGATATTTCACTTCAACTAATGCCAGTCCCATTAAAGGTGCGATAGTCGTTGGGGCATTGCTTAAGCCTAAAAGCAAAACTTTACATTGCTGCAATCTAATTTCAGTTGAAAAGGCTATCTTCTCTTTTTCTGCTGGGTTAAGCTTTACTTGCCAATAACCACTTTTCAGGTTCAGGATCGATAAGTGAAAACTATCTCTCTTTGTGATGTCATTAGGCCTGCGGAAGTCAACGCAGGATCTCGTAGAGCCATCTTTCTTTTTAAAAGAATTACTGGTGACGGCCAGAGACTTTGAGTTGGTTCTATCATATCGTGTTTTTCCATATATTTAATCTTATCAACTTCACGTCGCTTTGTCAAAGGTATTCGTCTCGAAGGCTTTTATATCGGCGTTGCACTTGATTCAGTAAAGATTTTGACGCCATCACCACATCTTCAAGTACCATAGGTAGAATATGTGCAGGTTCTGAGGAGTGGCAAGGTTGTACAGATATATATAATATATATAATACTGGCAGGTTGGCAAGTTCTCATCTTTTCGCCTTATTTTACTTGCTGAGAATGACCTTTTTGACAAACATCATGTTTCCTCTACATTGAATTAAGGTTCTTCTGGCAAAATTCCCGATGCATATAGAGTATTAAATTCGTTCGAATAAAATTTCTTTTTCTTTGGAGTCATTAAGCGTCGCTACATCACTACACATTCCAAACAGATAGGTAGGGTAGTATCTTCTAGCAAAAATACTTCTCGGATAGTGGAATTATTTCTTAGTGGAAGGTTCACAACTATGTCTTCATTTTTCGTACGGACGAATCTTTGTGGTATGTCAAGGACAAAGGTTCATAACATCAAGACCAAATATCACATCATCCATTATATCTTCGACAAAAACAGTGTGTATGCAGGTAGTGCTACCCAGGGTTATTTTAGCTTCATGGATGCCATTCGCAGGTATAATTTCATTGTTAGCGATTTCCAAGACATGGTCCTCATATGGATCCTCCTACAAGGAGCTATGGTGTATGGCCCCACGATGGTGTATGCTATGTATCCAGTAATGCTGAGTTTCTTCGGGTACGTTCCTTAACGCTTCCGTACCTTCATCACGCAGGGAACAAACCAATACTCGCGCCTTCTTGGTGGATTTTTAGGAGTTTTGGTTTCTTAACTTTTGCATCAAGCTTTATACTTTTTGTTGGATCTGGTCACAATCGGACTTTCTTTTAAACTTTCTTTTTCATTTGTCCCATTTCGTCTTTTACATTTCCTTGTCTAGTGTCGGTTTAACAACGAAGGTTTTTTTCCATTTTTTGATTTTTTTGTTTTATGTTTCTCTGGTACTTTTTCATGTCTTGTAATTCTTGGTTCCTTCTCATATCATGTTTAAGGTCTTTTTTCGCGGTTTTTCTTGGTTCTTTCTTATGTCGTCTGTAAGGTCTTGCTTTATGTATTCTTGATTCTTCTTTATATCTGGTATTTCGTCTTTAACATCGTCACGGTTTCTCTTTAAGTCTTCTTGGGTTTTCTTCATGTCTTCTTTAAGCTCTTACTTCATGTCTTCTTGACCGTTCTTTGCGTCTTCTTGATTTTTTTCTTAGGTCTTTCATATAGTTGTGCATTGTCATTATCACATTCAAAAAAGATTTTTGATGTCATGATAGTCGTTACATGGATAAAAAATATAGTAGGTCTACTTCATTAAATTAACAAATAATAAATAAATTCACCTAAAACTTTACAAATCTATAACTAACAAAACGAAAAAGACAAAATTAATAACAATATAAATTTGTTTGAGCAAGTGTAATCAGAGTAAGGCTTGTAAAGAATTATATTCACGGAATTTGATAATTTTTTATTATAAAATAGAAAGTTTAACTTCTCTCAGTTCTTAAAAAAATGAATAAACCACTCTTTCTCTTAAGAAAACAGAAATAAATTCGACATTTTTAGTTCATGTTCAGCCCAATCTTTCGGCATTTGTGCTACATGACGTTGATTAACCAGGGCCATATTTCGGTCACACTCCATGTTGGAGTGGCCGCGAATTGGAAAAATTACGGTAATACTCTCCAGTAACTTTCGTTGGTGAACCATGTAATACAAAAATCTAAATACGGTGTAGTTTCTATTTTGGCCCCCGCAGGAATCACAAAATATTGTAAGATGTCTAACAGTTTTGGATAAATGGAACATAATATAAATAAATAAATAAATAAATGCTTTATTGTCAAAAAAAATTTTACAATTTTGTGGACAAAGCTGTTGTAAAAAAATAGTTTACAAACATCAAAATTAGCAAACAAAACAAGACAAAAACACATAAATATTATAGAAAAATAATATTTAAATCAGGAATTTAGAATATTAATATTATAGAATCCTAAAAGAAGTACATTAGAAATGTACTTTGTCAGTCGTACTATGTTATAAACATTTTCATAAATATAATGTAAAAAAATAAAAAAGCAAAGTAAAAAATAAAAAAGTACAAAACAATTAAAAAAATACATATACAAAGTTCGGTAAAAATGGTTGGTAATGGCAACTATCACACTAGGGGTTCATAAGGATAAAATTATGTGTTGTAAAACTCGTTCACGGTGTAGAAGGCTCTTTCCAGTAAGAATGATTTCAAAGCCTTGCAAAATGAAGTCAGAGATATTATGGATTTGATGTTAAATGGCAGGTGATTATGCATTTTTTTTGCATTGTAGGTTACTGATCTTTTAATTAACTCTGAGTGTGGGGTTGGAAGATAGAGATCGTGCTCAGTATTTCTGAGAGGGTAGTTGTGAGAAGGTCTCTCTAATAGAGCAGGTGCGTGCTTACGAATTAAGCAAACCGATTCCAAAATGAATAAGCAAGGAAGGCTTAGTATTTTATATCTTTTAAAGAAATCTCGGCAGTGAGTTCTACTGTTAAGTCTCAGTAGGTAACGAACAGCTCTTTTTTGTAGTATAAAAATTCGATCAAATTGAGTCGCACAACATGTACCCCAGAATGGAATAGCATATCTGAGGTGCGACTCAACAAGAGCAAAATAAACAGTTCTAGAGGTAGAAAAGCTAAGCTCCTCGGAAACAGATCTTAACGCAAAGCAAGCAGAACCTAACTTCCTTGATAAAGCGTCGATATGTGGATCCCATTTTAAAGAATCATCTACAAGAAGCCCTAGAAATTTTACAGAGTTTACGACATCAATAGTGGTGCCATTAAGGTCAAAGGGTTGCAGCGTGTTTTTATAAGACAAGACTTTCGTTTTAGAGATGTTCAAACATAGGAGATTAGAATCGCACCAGGATTTAATGGTGATTAGGTCATTAGATACAATCCTATGTAGGTCCGTGACATCTGGGTGGCTCCACGTAAAGCTGGTATCGTCCGCAAAGAGACATATTTTTCCACTAATGTTTAAATTAGCCATGTCGTTTATGAACAGAAGAAACAAGATAGGGCCTAGTACCGAGCCTTGAGGCACTCCATATTCCATTGGCCTACAAGAAGACATCCTGTTGTCAACTTTCACAACTTGATTTCTGTTGCTAAGATATGACTTAAACCAATTGAGAGGAGCCCCTCTAAATCCATAGTACTGCAGTTTGTTAGTTAATATATTATGATTCACACAATCGAAAGCTTTGGAAAAATCGCAGAAAATTGTTGCCGTAGCGTGATGGTTGTTTAGGCTGGAGTAAACTCTATTAAGAAGGGAAAACATGGCATCGCTTGTGCATTTGTTACTTAGAAATCCAAATTGATGTTTTGTAAGTATTTCATATCTAGACAGAAATGATAAAACCCTTTTTTTAACCAGTCTTTCGATGATCTTAGATAGCGTAGGGAGAAGTGCAATTGGGCGATAGTTCGAAGCTTCTTCTGTAACACCTCCTTTGTGAAGAGGTATGATTATTGCAGTTTTAAGGCAGCTTGGAAAAGTACCATTTTGGAAAGACATATTTATCAAAATAGTCAGATGCTCTAGTGTGCATTTCGGCAGACTTGAATACATTTTTAAAGTAAGCCCATCAGTTCCCGAAGAAGATTTATTTTTGATATCATTAATTGTACTACGAAGTTCTGATAAAACTACTGGTGAAAAGAAGAAACTGTGCAGGTTTACCCTATGATTAGAGAGATATGAAATTGGGTCATTAGATTGAGATACGGATTTAGTCAAATCTTTGGCTACATTTACAAAATAATTGTTTAGGTCCTCAGGAGAGGTAAGGATAGTGCTGGATAAAGGAGTTTTGTTTCTTAAATCATTTACGATAGACCAGGTTTCTTTAGCTATATTTTTGGCGTTAGAAAGTCTATTCTTGTAATAAATATCTTTGGCGGCTTTAATAGTTTTATGATAAATTTTTCTGTATGATTTTACATAATTATGAAAAAAGACACTGTCCGAAAATTTCTTTAAATGAGATAGTGACCGCATGTTCTTAGAAGATATACGTAAAGCTTTAGTGGACCAGGGTTTACTTCTTTTATTTTTGATAGGCCTAAGAGGAAAAGATTCAGAAGCTATATTAGTTAGAGTTTTTATAAAACGAGAAAATTCAGTGTCGACATCATAAGTGTGAGAGTCCCAGTCAGTTATTTGACATAGGTGTTTGAAATTAATGAAATTTCTAACCGAAAAAATACGGCCTACTTGTCTAGAGGAATTTTTGGCTTTGGATGTAATTGAAAATTTTGTGAAAATTGCTTCATGATCGGAGAAACCTGGACTTAAGACATTACATTCGACGGAGCTAGGATCGAAAGAAGACACAACGTAATCTATAGTACTGGCACTTGTCTTAGTAATTCTGGTTGGTGAGTTGACGTGCATGGCAATTCCTAATGAATCAAAGATGGACTGAAGACATTCCTGAGCAGCACACACACTGGAAAAGTCAATATTGAAATCGCCACATAAGATTAATTTGCTTTTTACAGGAAGGGACTCGAGCAAACTTAGAAGGTTATGGCAGAATAATTGCACATCATGAGGAGTAGAAAGATCTATACGCTGCAAGGTCTGAGTCCACTTCAGATGAACCAATCCCATAGGCATCGTGGAAGCGATAATACAGCTTGCGCAGGGATTCCTTGTCACTGGGAAGGCCTTCTGAAGCTAGCAATAATTTAATGCTAGTACTTGTATGCCCCTCAAAACACACACTAGATGGCTGGTCGTGTAGATAAGCAAGAAATAGCCTTAAGGTCTTTAGTAAGGAAGGATCCCTTAATCTGGCTAATATATAGCGACCATTTGCTTTATCCGAATCTTGGGACAGCCGCACTCTTGGTGGAGTCATTGGATCAAACTGCAAAAAATCATCTTTCTTTGCAATTTTCTCCATGCTTAATTTAGAGCCCTCCAGTGCCAATGACCTACAAGCTGCTATGGCCTCCCTGTCAGAGCCAATTATGACTGACTTATCCTCTTCAGGCACAAATGTCACTGGTGATTCCAATAATTGAGGCTTTGGTGGAGACAGCCCCCGGCTCTTTGGGATATCTATATTGACATCTTGATGACTAGAAGATGAGACATTATGGGCTGTGGAAGTGGGCGGCGTTTGGATAAGGGTTGGTGAAACTGAATCATTGGTAGGATCAATTATAGTACCAGGTGGCCACAGACTAACGTTCTTAAGCTGAATTAAGTGATCTTTATTTTGCACCCCAATTTTAAAATCGGAGTGCAAAGTGTCTGCATTCTTAAGCATAGGAAAACAACGCACAAAATTCGTGGTTCCTAATTTTTCTTTGATGTAGTGTACAAGCTGATTTGATTTATACGTGGACGGAATTATGGATACCACTACATAATGCCATTTCTCTATAATGGGTGTTTTGTTGGGCTGGAAGGAAACAGCTTTTTTTGGAGACTTATTGACAGGCATTTGGACATCTGTTGTATCGGTTTGGGTTGATATTGCGGTGGTGTATATCTTCTTTATTGATTGTTGTTTAGGCTTATCAGCAAGCTTCTCCAGGGTAAGTGCCATTTGTTTTACACTATGCCTCAGCTCAGCCATCTCTTTAGTCAACTGCTCCTTCGATGAATCATGCACCTGGACTTTGACAGATTCATTTTGAGTTTCCATTAAAATAGATGATAGATTGAAAGTATCCTGCCTAATTTCTTTAATGGATTTAAATAAGGATTTTTGTATACTGTCAGATATTCCAGAATGGAGGCTGTGAATATCCTCAATTTTTTCTAGCAGTATCTTCCATTTGGAGTCATGATTGAGTAAGATGTCGTAAATTTCGCCAATGATCGGAAGGATGTCGTTGTTTTTCTTTAAGCAGGAACCCAGGGCTTCGAGATATTCTGAAGAGATTTGAGTCTTTTGGAGATCTGATATTTTATCATGCAAATATTTCAGAGTTGGAGAGTCGCAAACAAACAAACAAATAAAGTCATACAGCATAGAACTAACCTCATCAGACCCTTTTTTGGCTATTGTCACATCGTTTGTGCTTATGTTTGGCACCTTCAAATTTTTTTTACAGTCCATGCATATACTTTCACGCGTAAGGCTTTTTTGGTTATCTTTGCGAGCCTCACGTTTTTTCACAAAAAAGTATCAGCTTCTCTTTTATGAAGCTTATGTTACGTTTGAGTTTTCTTTATTGTATTCATAATATTTTTCTTTTGGGTATCGTCGTTTGTTGATCCTAGGTCTAATTCAAGAGAATTTAATTTTGCCTTAAATTCATCACATGAACTGCACGTATCTGTACGTGGGTAGCCAAAAGAAATATTATATTTGGTGTTAAAGATTTTCATTATTTAGTGACGTGTACATATCATGAAGTTTCTTTATGTTTAACTCCTCTGGTAAGTAAAGGCCCTTACTATCTTGTAGACTATCTACTAACTAATATCTATTGCTGTGTTTGCGTTTTCCATCCTTCTGAACTTGACCTGTTCTTTGTAATGATTGTTGAATAAATTATATACGTCTTTCTGTTATACCATGTAGAGACAAAAAGGCTTTGTAACATGTCTGTAGTTCTATAATGTTCGCACACGATTTAACCTGGCCGATTTCAAAATCGGTTTTCATTAAATATTTGTGCTGGAATAATCCACAATCGGTTGATCGGAGCAATTGGGCTAATAAAGCGTTTAACAGGAGAGGCATACCTGCAACTTTTAACTAATGACTTGCCCACTCTTTTAGAAGATACTCCTTTAGCTCAGCGAACCTGTGCCTGGTTTCTTCATGATGGAGCTCCTGCCCACATTCGTAGGAATGTGTTACAACATCTGGATAACACGTTTGATAATAAGTGGATAGGTCGAAATGCCCCAGAACCTAGAAAATGGCCTCCGAGGTCACCAGATCTAAACCCCTTGATTTTTATTTTTGGGGCTACACGAAAACATTAGTGTGAAGATTACCTTAGAAACCCTATTTTTGCTGCAGCAGATCAAATTAGACAAAGACCTAACCTTCTTGAATCTGTTAAAAAATTTGGCTTCGCCGTATTCGTGATTCTCTAAATAGTGTCCGTAATCATTTTCAGCATTTACTTTGAGCTTTTAAAATACTTTTTTTAGTGTATGAATTACCTACCTAGTGCTATAAAGTAATATGCTTGGTAACTTAATTAGGATTGCGCAGTTAAAAACTATACAAATAAATAATCTAAAAAATTTTAATAACAGGTTTTTACTATTTTTTTATGCACGCCGATATTACGCTAAGAAACCACAATTTATTAAAAAAATAGTTCATACATTCCAAAGAAATAATCAAAATAAAATAATTGAATCGTTTTCAAAACTACATGCATTTTATAGACAGCTGATGAGATTGTTATCAGATTGATGTCCAAGCAAATAGCAATGTTGCCATGTTGTATCGGAATTAGTTAAAACCATCTCCAAAATTAAACATTATAAATTAAATATCTCGAAAACCCTTTCGAATACACCGATGGTATATAAGAATATTTAGTATAAATCATTTATACTATCCTACGTTAAAATTTTTATATTCAAACTCCTGCTACTGGCATTTATAGATATCGACACGGTCTGATAAAATTTATGTAATATTGACATCAGACAGCTCTTTGTCAAAAAATACGACATAGGAAATAAAATCTTAGAATCTGCTTGAAGGTAAAGAAATTTGGGTTACCTTCTTGAGGTTGTGGTTCCTCTACATTGTCTAATAGTTCCTCTGCCGGTTTTTCAGGCGCTTCAATTTTATCTGTAAGTTATAAAAAGCATTGAAATTTGGCAAAGGTTCACTTTTGTAAGTTTATATTATTAGTCTATTTCACAGACTCTAATGTCAAATCTTGTAAAAGTATGACTTAAGACTCATTGGATTTGAAATAGCGTCTAGAAAAATGTGCAATAGTTTCAAACCCGCACATAAACAATTTCAAAAATTATTAACAAATTAAGGTAAAAAAGAAGTTTACCTTTTTGCAAATAACTTGAGAACTATTAAATTTAGGAACTAAAAAAAAATCTTAAAGAGAAAGAAATTTCCAATAACTCTATCTATCTATTTATCTATGTTGTTTTTGATGTTAAAAATTATTTTTTTTACATTTTGACAATATTGCTTGTAGTTCTCTTTGTATTATGAATATTTTCTTATTATTTTTTTAATTTTTAGTTCAGTATTTTCCTTGTAAGAAACTATTATAATTGGTTGGGAATAAATGAATAAAAAAAATTACTACTTTCTCTGAGGACATACTTACTCCCCCAATAAATATACTTACCGTCGGCGTCGCCGGGAAGTAAATAGTTAATTCCCTCCCTGAGGAAGGAACACGTATTTACCTCCCATATATCAATGACACAAAATAGTACCGAATATGAATTAAGAAAAGAAATTTTATGAGGATTGCATAATTTTATATAACTCCCTGTGTAAATAAATTGGTTGGTAACTGTCAATACCAAACTCAACATTTTAATTCTAGAAAAAACCCGCATGTTTTAGTCAATCATTTATTCCCCAGAAAGAACAATATTTATAATAATGAACTAATTAACAATTAATATAAAAACAAAAAATGTATACACATTATTATAAATTACGAATAAATTAAAAATTGTAAATATTAAAGGGAACTAATTAATAACTAATACAAAAAACATAAAAAAAATATATCGGACGTGATGATATTAATTTTGCAAAAATGTTTCTTTAAGTGTTGTAGTTTATTATAATAATCAACCCCACTGTGTAATATACATTTTGCCAAAATTGCTTTTAAATTTTATGGTGGGGAAATAATCAGTTTGACTTGTATTATGCTCATGAATGTTATTATTTCTAATAAAATTTAAATTCCTATTTTTTATACTTTTAGGTGATGAATGAATAAATAAAAATACATAATTTAGTTTTATACATCATGGAAATGTTTAAAATATTTTTAGGCTTGTATAAGTTAATGGTGGGTCTAGATATTAGAAAGGGTAAATATATTTTATTGACTTATTTTGTAATTTTTCTAACGGTTTTATTGTTTCTTCATATTCAGCGCCCCACACTGATATTAGATATTGTTATTTTCAATAAATGAAAGCAAAATATATATATTTTAATAAATTGAGAGAAATATAGTTACGAATTTTAAACAAAATTCCAGTTATTGGAGAAATTTGTCTTCTTAAATATTCTATATGTGGCTTCCAAGCTAACTTTTGCTCTATATATAAGCCTAAAAATTTAATACACTTTGAATAATTAATTTAAAGATTGAAGATTGAAGAAAATATTGGCGGGATATTTTTATTTTGAATAATATTCGATATATACATGAAGGAGGATTTCTGAAAGTTTAAAGTTAATTTTTGTGCCTGTAATCAATCAGTAATTAAATTTAGGTCTTTATTAATAATGACATTTGTTTTTGCAAAATTATCTGTAGTATAAAGAACAGCAAATAATTTAATAGAGCCTTCTAAATTTAACAGAGATACAGAATTTATATATATTAAAAATAAAATTTGAGTCAATATAGATCTTTGAGGCACCCCACATAAAATATTTTGATAACTACTCTTATTTTTGCCAATCTGAACAAACTGCTTTCGGTCCAACAAATAGTTTTGGAACCAGTTATATACAGGGTGATTCATGAGGAAATATCAATACTTCAGGTACATATTCAGGACCAAAAAATTAACATAAAAGTCTACATAAATAAGTGTCCGTAGGGCCTTAGTTCTCGAGATACAGGGTGTTAAAATTTTTATTTAATTTTCCTATTTTTTAAATAAAATCTAAGATAATGTAAATAATGGAGTGAAAATTGATATACGAGGGTTTTTTGATATGACAAATTCGAATCTAATATTAGTATTGCTCTTACTTATAGGGGGCGCCACCTACATGTCTTTCTACTCCTTCGAACAATAACAACTTTTTGGTACAGTCTTGTATTACATTTTTAAGTAAAACAAATTATTCCCTTGCCATTTCTACGTCAAAAAGGTATACCTGTTAAAAGTGGATACGAGCAACCGTTTTCGAGATATTTGGATTTAAAACAATTTCGGCGCATGTAACTTTTTATTGCAAAATTTTAAAAGTTTGTTATTTTCTCGAAATTTAAACGCATCTTGGCACAAAAGCTTTGAAATGAAAGACTAACACATTTTTTTGAGGTGTGTATTCAGTGCCTCAGACATAAACTAAACAAAAGGTATTTAATTTTTATTAAAATTGTTATTATTAAGTTGTTTTTAATAAAATCTAGGTTACGTTTTATAATTTTCAAAAATTCCACCATTTGCTTCTAAGCACAGGTCAGCTCTATGGTGTATAGCTGGGGTTGCTCTGTGGATACATTCGGGCGCATTTCTTAGTGTTTGTGCTGCGTTTGTTATCTTGTATTTAGTGGAATATACCAGTAATTTAAACCATCCCCAAAGACAATAATCCAAAGGATTAAGGTCTGGCGATCTAGGTGGCCAATTAAACGGACCTCCCCGACCAATCCATCGGTTTGGAAAGTTTTGGTTTAAAAAATCTCTTACAAGTAAACTGTAGTGTGCAGGGGCTCCATCATGCTGCAAATACATGTTTTGTCTTACATTAAGGGGAACATCTTCTAATAGATTTCGCAAGTGATTTTCGAGAAAGTTTAAATTTTCTCCTGTAAGACTACCGTCAATTATATATGGACCAATTAAGTGACCATTTAACATTCCACACCACACATTAATGCTAAATTTATGTTGGAAATTATGTTCTACTGTAGCGTGAGGATTTTCATAGGACCACCGGTGTTCATTGTGAAGTTTATTTATACCATCACGCGTGAACTGTGCTTCATCAGTGGACAAAACATACCTGTACAACCTTCGATCTACATTAATCCAGTTACAGAATTGCATTCTCAACTTAAAATCACCCTCCTGCAAATGTTGAACCCGTTGTAAATGAAATGGGTATAAACAATTAATGTGAAGATTTCTCCAAGCAGACGATTGTATAATTTGATAAGTATCTGCAATCCGCCTAGTGCTTAAGCTTGGATCATTTTCGACGGCATTGAGTATCGCCTCTTCTACTTCAACGTTGGGTCCCGATTCCCTTTCAGATACAATTTTCGCACTTGGAAATATCCCAGATTCTCCAGCAGTAGCGAAAACTTGTTGAAAAACTCTTCTATCTGGCATCCTTCTATCTGGAAAGCGATGCTGGTACTCCGCGACTGCTTGAATTGCGACCCCATTGCAGAAGCCATAGACGAATATCATATCTGCATATTCACGATGCGAGAATATCATAGGCATAATGACGTATTTAGATCTAAAATTTCTTAAGTGATTATTGTCAGATAATAAAAGTAATGAACAGAAATTGACAGTGACAAAATTTGATCTTATTATTAACTGGCATTAATATTGCTAAGTAACAGGAAAAACGATAAAAACACCAACCAGCAGTTGTTCTGTCAGGCAAGGCACACTTCTATTTTTTTACAATACATACATACTTTATGTGAATTTGATAAAAAAATTACATGCGCCGAAACTGTTTTAAATTCAAATATCTCGAAAACGGTTGCTCGTATTCACTTTTAACAGGTATACCTTTTTGACGTAGAAATGGCAAGGGAATAATTTGTTTTGCTCAAAAATGTAATACAAGACTGTACCAAAAAGTTGTGATTGTTCGAAAAAGTAGAAAGACATGTAGGTGGCGCCCCCTACAAATAAGAGCAATACTAATATAAGATTCGAATTTGTCATACCAAAAAACCCCCGTATATCAATTTTCACTCCATTATTTACATTATCATAGATTTTATTTAAAAAATAGGAAAATTAAATAAAAACTTTAACACCCTGTATCGCGAGAACTAAGGCCTTGCGGACATTTATTTATATAGACTTTTATGTTTATTCTTTGGTCCTAAATACGTACCTGAAGTATTGACATTTCCTCATGAATCACTCTGTATAGTACCTCTTATACCGATATGAAACAAGTTTTTAAGCAATATTTTATGGTCTACAGTGTCAAAAGCTTTACACAAATCCAAGGATAATAGGCAACATTTTTCATATCTATCTAAAGAAAGTTAAATTTGTGTTACTAAATCAACTGCTGCTAACACAATGTCCTTGGATTTGCGAAAGCCGTACTGGTCAAAAAACAAGATATTCTGATTTTCTAAAAATTGTTCTACTTCACCGTAGATAAATCTCTCAATTATTTTTGAAAAAACTGGCAGGATATATATAGGCCTGTAGTTATTTGGATCACTTTTAAGGCCATTTTTAAAAACAGAAAAAACTTTAGCAACTTTTAAATTGTTCGGATAAATTTGTTGTTTAATTTAACTATCTTATTTCATTTTGAAAATATTACTATACTCCATAATCGGTTAGTACTACTTTGTGACATTCGTTTGGGTAAGGTAAGCACGTTTCAACTCCCCAGGGAGGGAAGTTAATACTTACTTCCTAAGGAAAGTACGTAAATTAATTGGGGGAGGTAAGTACGTCCCCAGGTAGAGAAGTAAATACTTACTTCTCTAGGAAGATAATTAAATTGATTGACAAAATTTAACACTGACAAAGTGATTCTCCGAATCTGACATTTTGTTTCAATATCGGAAATCCGGAGTAGAAAAAATATAATACACAACTCGGGAGGTAGGACTCTCCACCAGTCTCAGACATTTTTGCGATATTGATATTTTCCGTGTGTTTAATAATTTCAATTGATTCTCTAATTTTTCGTTTATAATAACCCGAGATTGATGCAAGAAACTTGGTATCTTGTACATTAATCATGTGTCCTGTTGTGTGCTGGTGTTCAGTGACAGTGGATTGGACAGTAAAGTGTATATCTCAGTCTCAGGTTATTATAAACGAAAAAATAGAGAATCAACTGGAATTATCAAGCACCATAAAAATTTCTATAGAGTCGCGGGCTACGTGCTACATCATGTCTAGAAACCAATTTACTTAAAGAATAAATACCTGAGCTCTGCCCATCGGAGCTCATTTAGTATTCTGATCTTGTGCAGTGAAGATCCCTGACGATGTCTCGTGCAACCACAGGCGAAACGTCGGAAAGTAATTGCAATTTAACACGGTCTAAACCCAAGAAAATGATTTTTACAAAACTGAAGACCTACCTCCCTTGGTGTGTATCGCGAGCTGAGGGAAAAATATTATTTCATTCTGAATTAGAAAGGGAGTTCTTGGAGGAGGTACGGCATAATCGAGAGTCTGTAATTTACTAAGAATTAAATAATATAGGTACGTGCCTTTATCTTGCGCAATTGATTCTCGTCCCTCTTTTATTGATTCTTTAATTACCAGTGCCGTGACGTCATCTACGAAGGAAAATAAATGAGTTTTTCAATAACTTATATGTCAAGATTTTTTTGTTTGCGCCAAATTAAACAGCTTTCTATCCATAAACTTCAATTTAATTAAAGTAATGATATTAATAATTTAATTTGAAGGAAACATGGCCGCTTTAATTTTACAGGGTGTTAGCGGTTTGAGTACAAATATTTTAAAACGTGATTTTGATAAAAAAATGTTTGAATAACATAGGGTCTATTCCTTACCATTTTTGTGAAAAACGGCCTTAAAGTTGTATTTTGTTTTATCAATTTTTACGCACATCGTCAACACATTTATTAATTTTGTTATGTAAAACAATTAATTATATAATTTTCTACAAAATGTCTACAAAACTCTTTAAAAATGTATACGAATTTAGAATATGCAGACGTGTTACTTATTTATGGAGAGTGTAGACACAATGCTCGTTTGGCGTCCCAAACATACCGGGAAGGATATCTTAACAGGAGGTGTCCTAATGAAGGAACATTTGTGGCGGTTTTACTGAATCTGTTCAGGAAAACTGGCTTCGCCGAGTTCGTGCGTGTTTAAATAGTGGCGGTAGTGATTTTCAGCATTTAATTTAAGTTTTTAAAATACTCTTCTTAGAGAATTACCTACCTAGTGCTATAAATTATTATGCTTGGTAAGTTTATATTCTTTATTAATTTTTAGAAACTAATAAGCTTAATTAGGGTTGCGCAATTAAAAACTATGCAAATAAATAATCTAAAAAGTTTAAATTACAGGTTTTTACTGGGATTAGACCGTGTCAAATTGGAATTACTATCCGACGTTTCGCCTTCGATTGCACGAGGCATCTTCAGAGATGACCCTGTGTTAAGATCGATTTCCATTTGTGATGTAGATCGTAACCCGTATCTCTATTGAAATTTTTTGTATATTTAAATATTTCAATAGATTCTCTAACTTTTCGTTTATAAAAACCTGGAACCGATGCTAGAACCTTGGTTTCCTTTACATTTATGAAATGGCCAGTGTTATGCTGGTGTTCAGCTACAGCAGATTGAACAATTTGTTTCTTTTTAATACATCGTTCATGTTCCTTAAGTCTAGTTGATATTGAGCGTTCTGTTTCTCTCACATACCCTTCTCCACAGGAGCAAGGAATTTTATATATTTCTTCTGTTTGGAAAGGTACAAGATCTTTCGGGGATCGCAAACATTGTCCAATCTTCTTATGTGTATTGAAGATTGTACGTATGTTGGACCGCCGAGGTAATCGTCCTATTTTGTATGTAGTGCCATGTATGTAGGGAAGAACAACACTACCTAATGGTGGCTCTTTATCATTCTCCTTTCGGAGTTGGTTTACTATGTCTTTTAATTGAACGCGTAATATCTTCAGTGCAATAGCCATTCCCTCTGAGAGCTTCGGTCAGTTTCGATGTTTCCGATGTTAAAGAATCTTGATCAGAAATCGAAATAGCTCTGAAGACTAGTGAATTAATAACCTATTTCTTTTGTGCTGCATGGTGATGAGAATTTGCATTTAAGTATCTATTTGTATGGTCAGTTTCGATGTAGAATCACTTTACACAAATGTTCCTGTCAACGACTCAATTTCCATTGTATCAGACATGCTGAATAACAATAATCTTGATAAGAACTTAATAGACCTAGTGGAAGCTTGTCTTACATCTACTTATTTCATTTTTCAAGGAACTTTTTATGAACAAACTTCAGGGGCAGCTATGGCATCTATCACCTAGCGAATATCTTTATGGAAGCCTATGAGGATATTGCTCTAACATCCGCTCCACTAAAACCGAAGCACTGATTTAGATATCTAGATAATACTTTTGTTGTTTGGCCTTATGGACAGGAAAATCTCCTTATATTTCTGGACCTCCTTAATCAGCAACATCATAATATCAAATTCACGATGGAAATTGAATCTAATGGAACAATTCCCTTTCTAGATGTATGTGTTCAAAGGAAGGAAAAAGGCACATTAGGACATTCTGTGTATAGAAAACCGACGCATACAAATAGATACCTAAATGCAAATTCTCATCAACATCCAGCACAAAAGAAATCGCTTATTAACTCATTAGTATTCAGAGCTATTTCGATTTCTGATCAAGATTCTTAATTAAATTTATTTATTATTCTTATTAAAAGACATAGTAAACCAACTCTGCCAAAGAAGAATGATAAAGAGCCACTATTAGGTAGTGCTGTTCTTCCCTACATACATGGCACTACAGACAAAATAGGAAGATTACTTCGGCGGTCTAACATACGTACAATCTTCAATACACATAAGAAGATTGGACAATGCTTGCGATCCCCGAAAGATCTTGAATCTTTCCAAACAGAAGGAGTATATAAAATTCCTTGCTCCTGTGGAGAAGTGTATGTGGGAGAAACAGGACGCTCAATATCAACTAGACTTAAGGAACATGAACAATGTATTAAAAAGAAACAAATTGTTCAATCTGCTGTAGCTGAACACTAGTATAACACTGGCCATTTCATAAATGTAAAAGAAACCAAGGTTCTAGCATCGGTTCCAGGTTTTTATAACCGAAAAGTTAGCGAATCTATTGAAATATTTAAACATACAAAAAATGTCAACAGAGATACGGGTTACGGTCTACATCACACGTGGAAATCGATCTTAACACAGAGTCACGGTTCGGCAAGCACAAGTCGGGTATAAAAGCCCACTTGAATCTCTCCGAGCTCATTCAGTGTTCAGATCTCGTGGAGTAAAGATCCCTGAAGATACCACGTGCAATCAAAGGCGAAACGTCGGATAGTAATTCCAATTTGACACGATCTAATCCCAAGAACCATGATTTCTTAATTGACCAAAGCCGTGAAAGCTTCCGTTCTATGTTAGGTTTTTACTATTTTTTTATACACGCCGATATTATGCTAAAAAACCACAATTTATTAAAAAATTAGAAATTGGAATGCATGAACTCCAAAAAATAATCAAAATAAGATAATTGAATCGTTTGAAACCTACAGGTTTTTTTATCTTCTTTGTTGACAAAACACAGGTGAGAAAACTGTCATCATATTGATGTCCAAGCAAATAGCAATGTTGCCGTTTTATCTTGGAATTAGTTGAGACCGTCTCCAAAATTAAACGTTTTAAAATTAAATATCTCGAAACTACTTTCGAATTTATCGATGGTTTATAAAAATATTTTGTTTAAAATCATTCATACAATACTATGTTAAAATATTTGTAGACAAACCCCTAACATCCTGTATCTCGGACACTGTCAGCATTAGTGCTGAGATTAAGTTAGTTTAAATCATCATATCTTAGCGCCAGGTATATTTTTCTAAATCTTTTACAGATACCCTATAAATAAAAGATACTCTGATCTTATAAAACAAATTATTTCAGTTTTAACACCCTGTATAATAATTAAAGTTGAAAAAAATTAACAAGAAAACAGTTTTGACAACTGATTTTACCAATTTTGTATCATGTTTTTGGCAAAATCGACCAGTGTGGGACGTGGCGGGGAAACGCTGGCCTAAAGCGAGAAAAAAATATAAGGAGAAATATTCTAACACTAGCCTGATGTTTTTATTACTTTTAATCATTTCTATCTTTTGGCAGCCCATGGTTACCTTTAGGTTAAAAGTATTGTAGTGCTCCTTTTAGTGTAAAAAAACAACAAAACCTGTAAACTAGCTATCTTAAAAAATAATCGTTGCTGTTAGTAATTTTTGAGTTTAAATACAGTGTTTAAAAAGTAAAAATTACGTAAGAATTTAAAAAAATATATGTGCTTATGGTAAAATGCATTAGTCACTATACTATAAGATTTCCATAACAATACTTGTTATCAATAATTTTAGTTATCATCTGTCTTAGATTTATACAATAAAATACATTTTTTTTAATTAAAATGTGTCTTTTTCAAGTGCACCTTTACTGTTGTTGTTAACAGCAAGCTATTTTAATATTATAAATATGTTTGTTTGTCAATCTAAACGCAACAAATAATCTGATCACATGTAAAAAAAGCTACTTTATATTTGTTTAAAAGGCATCCTTGTTTTTTAGCAGCTTATTTGGCATTTAAGTTTGTAAGAAGTGAACAATTAGAACTGAAACCAAACAAAATAGCATTTTTTTATTGGTGTACGTGCCTCTCCGGACACGTAGAATCAAACTTTACAGAATAAATATAGTGTTTATGAGATTACTAGTACCACTTTCACGTAGCGTAACTTTTTTAAACGCAATGTTTAAAATATAGAAAGCATAGTTTTTCAAATCTCATAATAAACTATAAAGTTATGTTCTTTTTCCAAGACCTTACATGAGAAAGCAGGTATTTTTACACAATGTCATAAAAATTTTCAGTAATATACCTAATTAACATTTTTACTTAGTTTTTATAGTGAATCTGAGGATTTCTTTTTTACTTAATAACAACGTAAAACAATTTTTACATGACACTTAATGAAATTTTCCGTCTAATAAGGTTTTGTTGGTAAATATGACAGATATTTCACTTGTAATTTTACCTCAAAAATGTGTTTTTAAAATTACTTGTATATTTTCACAGTTTTTAAAGCAAACATGCAAACTACATAATTGAAACATTTTTCTATGTAAAATTACCATATCTTTTTAGTATTAAGCCTGCCACTTCCGAGAATACTTAACGAACACACTGTATAAAACTTCTTCTTAATTTTATAAAGTAAGCCTTTTCTTGAGGTTTTGAACATTAATTAATGTACACCCTGTATATAACGATAAGATTAAACCATAGAAAATGTTTACATATACCATCACCAATTTCAGATTCCGGTCCTTTGCCCATGGATATCTTTACTTCCTCGGAAGAGGTGGGCGAGTGTTTAGCAGAAGCACTAGGTCCTATACGAGGAACGCTTCCTGGAGTGTCGGCAGTAAGACCCTGGAAGGTGGAAGGCGTTTCCCCAGCAACCATAACTTTGTGACTGGTCGATGTTCCTACTTGGTGTGGGTCTTTTTCTTCCTGGATCTAAAACGCATATGGAGATAATTAACAGGAATTTAGCTCATATACTCAATGCTGTGTTTGAGGAGGGTGTCAAGGGAGCTTTAGACTCCATCCTAAAATAATAACTTGCTGAATATTAATAATCACGTTACCAGGTTTACGAATAAATAAAAAAATGGATCATCGCTTAATGAGAGATTCCTTGTCCAAAAATAAGGCGAAAAATTTATGTGTACACCCTGTACATTTTTCGTCCCATTTTGGGCAATTTTGCGAGGTATCTCCGTTATTTTTATAGATATAAAGTTTTTGCGACAGTATGCTACGTTTTCGTAAAACTAAAGATGCCGTTAACAAAATTTTCATAGCACGTTTAGTTTTCACGATATGGGGCTAAATTGAAAATTTTGCATTTTCACGTACAGGGTGTTCCAGCGAGGACTGAACAGGGACCTATTTTCGACCTTCCTTGTATTTTGGAAAAATTCAAAATAGCCAATCGATGTATTTTTTCTTGTAGAATCCAAAAATGTCATCGAAAAAATATTTGAACCAGAAACAAAAGAGTTACGCTATGCATCAGGTGTTTTTTAAATGGAATGTATCATTTTTTATACGATTTTTGGAAAGAGTGATTTTTTTTATGTCCGTTCTGATTAAAAGATTTGATTTTGCGATAGCTGTTTATATTACATTTTAATGTTTTACAAACTAAAGTTTTAGCTTCACCTGTTTAAAATATATGATAGGTTGGTATAGGTGATTAAGGTAAAATGACGTTTGAATGCTTTGTCAATAAAAATTGACATTATTTTAATTATTGTCGAAGTCTTCACCTAAAAAATATATATTTGATTCTAATCGAAATGAAATACTCTTTGGACGAGAGACTACAGATTGTTATGCTATTTTACAAGTGCCAAGAAAATGCAAGAGAAGCAAGAAGAAGATTTATTGCAAATTTTCATAGAAATATATCCATCAATACAATTCTAAGGATAAAAAACCTATTTGAGGAAAATAAAACTTTACATGATAGAAAAAGAAATTCAATAAAAAATAATTATTAAATAATAAAATAAAACTACTAATAACATATGTTTTCAATGTGACCGCCGTTTTTCTCGAAACAACATCGATAACCCCTTTGTAGCCTTTCTAAACTTGCTGTTACATATGATTTTCCTGGTTAAGGCGGTTTATTTCATCGACAATTTTTCCCATGATCTCTTGAATATTTTCGTTTCGTTGTCTGTATACGACGTTCTTCAAATGGCCCCAAAGAAATGTATCCAAAACTGAGAGGTCGGGGCTATTGGGCGGCCAAGCATATGTTCCATTTCGCCCTATCCATTCATTATGGCGCCGATTTAAAAATTCTGCCAATGGTAAGTCTTCCAAAAAATTTTCAATTTCGTTTTCTAAAAACTCATAATATCTGTGCCCATTTAAAGTCCCGTTAAAAAATATTGGTCCCAAAATTTTATTGTTTTTTATCCCACACCAAACATGAATAGAATTCCTCCCTTGAAATTTAATAGTCTGGAACTTTTTTGGATTTTCAACGGCCCAGTGGTGACTATTATGTCTGTTGAATACTCCCGATGTTGTGAAAGTAGCTTCGTTGGTCCACACAATATTTTCGAATAAATCAGGGTCTTCGTTTTCTTGCCGAATTACCATTTGAGAAACAAATTGGAAGCGAAGTTCTTTTTGTGCCGGTGTTAGGTGCTGAAGTGGAAGGATACGAAAAGGCTTAAATTTATGAATTTTCAGAGTCCTGTGAACAGTCCCTCGGGTAACTCTTCTGCGCCTTACACCGCCACCGTACTGAACTTCCCGAACTGCATCCGAAATAGATTTGGTTGGATTAACTTGAAAATAATTTATAACGGCCTGGTCTCGATTTCTTCTTCTTTGTATATTTCTTTTTCTATCATGTAAAGTTTTATTTTCCTCAAATAGGTTTTTTATCCTTAGAATTGTATTGATGGATATATTTCTATGAAAATTTGCAATAAATCTTCTTCTTGCTTCTCTTGCATTTTCTTGGCACTTGTAAAATAGCATAACAATCTGTAGTCTCTCGTCCAAAGAGTATTTCATTTCGATCAGAGTCAAATATATATTTTTTAGGTGAAGACTTCGACAATAATTAAAATAATGTCAATTTTTATTGACAAAGCATTCAAACGTCATTTTACCTTGATCACCTATACTAACCTATCGTATATTTTAAACAGGTGAAGCTAAAATTTTAGTTTGTAAAACATTAAAATGTAATATAAACAGCTATCGCAAAATCAAATCTTTTAATCAGAACGGACATAAAAAAAATCACTCTTTCCAAAAATCGTATAAAAAACGATACATTCCATTTAAAAAAGACCTGATGCATAGCGTAACTCTTTTGTTTCTGGTTCAAATATTTTTTCGATGACATTTTTGGATTCTACAAGAAAAAATACATCTATTGGCTATTTTGAATTTTTCCAAAATACAAGGAAGGTCGAAAATAGGTCCCTGTTCAGTCCTCGCTGGAACACCCTGTACCCCTCGTATCTCATCTATCAGATAACTTATCGAAAATGTGAAAACGGTTTCTTATATAACGTTTCCCTTAGAACTCTACTTTTTCTTTTTAAATGGAACACCCTGTATATTTATAGACTATAAAATTTTTCTTTTTTTTACCTTATGGCGTAAAGTCCTTATGAACTTACCAATACATGCGAACTGCAGCCAGTCACCTTTTCGGAGAGCTGTGGGTTGCAGGTTCTCGGGTACACCTTTCGAAATTAAAATGGGCGCCACCTAATTGACTGTGACTCAATTAGGAAGAAATCTATACTGATATTTAAATGCAGACAAAATAAAGATTTGGAGGGCTTTTCAATAAAACACTATATAAAGAATAGACTGACAAATTTTAATGATCACCTTGATCTTTGGTTTTTTTTTAAGAGTTGTTTTAATTTTTGACATGTGAAATTTAGCTTACATTCAAAAATTCAATTGACAGATATAAAAAAATAAATCAAGAAAATGTAAAATATATATAAAATATATTAAATATGTCAAATGTGATAGAACGTTAATACCATTATATCATCGACCTGTGAACATCTGGCGAAATGTCATGACACAAATATGTAAATATGAAAATTAAATTAAATAGCGCACAGGGAATCAAAAATTCATGAGTTTTCTTTTACTACACTGCCGCAAGGAAAAAGTTATAAAGTATAAAGTATTTCGCCAAGGCTGCTTTACAAAAAACAGGTTACTTACTTCTTTCTGCTACCTTATATAAAATTTATAAATATAAAAATTAAGAATTAACTCCTCGTACTCTTACAGGAAGGAACTCCAAAACCATTGTAGAACTCTTGGTTTATGTACCCCAAAAATTACACCATAAACTTGTAACTATATCCCAAAACTATATCTTGAATTCTTATCCTGAAACCCTACAAACGATTGTTTGTCTTAAAATAAAATCGACATGGAATGTGCAAAAACAAGTTATTTACAACACAACTATTCAAAGACGTTGCCTTACCTCTAGTCATCTAGAGGGCTCCTTCGACGTCAACGGTCACCAATAAAGGGAATTTCCAGACATCTAGAAAGGCTTCTCGAAGACCAACAGCCAAAAACAAAATTCAGGACGCCATTCTGTTTATAAAAGATAATTGCGAATTAGCCCACAGCAGGAAATTAATTTGCAAATCCACTTACCACGTGGTTGATCAAATGTGGAACCAAACAAAACGGGACCAAAATTTAGGGCCAGATGATGTCCATAAATAGCCTTAGGCTTTCAACAGCACTGCACTTTAAAAGATATTACTCATGACATACTTTCAGTACTTTAAAAAATTGGTCCATTAAGGCACTTTTATAAAGCCGGACACATGTTGCACCTCTAAGGAGGGCCAATAGAAAGGGGCGAGAAAATCAGTTCCAGAAAATTCAACGAAGTTTGACATTCCTCTCCATCATTCTTCCTCACTTAAGACTTATACCAACCTAATGCCATAAAATAAAATAATAATTCACTGCTGGCGCCACTAGTATAAGGGAGTAACAACCCGATAATATTCGGTGTCCCCCGAATAGAGCTGGCGAACTGCCCCTGAGCAGAACCAAAATCGTAACTGAAATACAAAAACCAGACATTGTCAAAGCTGGCTGGATACCAAAAAATAAGAAACCAATGAAACCATAGTGACAGAAGAGAAAGGCAGGCAAATTCCGAATATTTGTAAACAAAACAAAAACAAATTTCTTTTGTTTTAATTTAGAGAAGTTGAAAATATTTTACAAAATGTAATCCAATGAATTATGAATAAAACATATTGAGGTATGTAAAATATAATTTACATAAAAGTCTTGATATTTTAAAGGTTATATTTAACTGCAAATTATAATGTTCAATTTTGTTTCAGATTACTAATTGGCTTAAAATAATGAAAACCATTAGCGAAATGTTCATTAAACATTCCATACAAAGCAAACATAAAGAAAAGCGGCTTGGATAAATGAAAACAAGAAGCTATGTAAACTGAAACTTTCTAATAGTTCAAGTGTTCTCGAAGTGTTAAATTGATATTTACAAGAAAGAAGAGAGTAAATATGGTAATCATAATTCATGTGAGTGAAATGGACTGAAAGAAGAAACCAAAAAAACAGAATATTTTATAGTAAATGAAAAAATTGATATTTTTATTAATAAAGAAGGCCAGTATCTTACTAACTAAAGCTGATTATATATTCAAAATATGTCACTTTCAATAGTAACACCCTATTAATAAAAATTCTATTAACTTTCTTTTATAAAGTGTATGATATGTAAATTTGCAAAAATCCAAGTCGTAGGATTATTCGACAGGATGGTGATAGAATACTGTGTGAAAATCAGTAACTATACCGGGTGTCAACGATATCGTTTAACACGATACCATTCAATTGCTTTTTAGGTTAGGATTTTTTTATTTGGGTTAACGAAATATGGTATTAAGACACATATTTTTCATGAAAAAACAATTGAATATTACTGCCAGTTTTTCCGATATCAGAACCAAGTTAAGAATTTCAAATGGAACCCTGTATATTATTTTACATAGTTTGATAGAGCTTAGAATTACCTTTTCAATGACATATCACACGTTATATTTTTTTTCAAAATGGCGGACCAGGAAGCGCTTTTTCAAAATTCAATATGGCGGTCGTTTCCCGATCCCGATGAAATTTTTGTTTAACAAATTATTAAAATATTAAACAAAATCGGGTTTTCAATGGATTTTAATAAAATTTTTAATTTATCACAAAATGGGATAAGTTTAATTTTTTCTCTAAAATGTGAACTTTTTCTTAAATTTTCTCAAAGATTTTAAATAGAAAGTTGTATTTATTAAATATTAGTATTAAAGTATATCTTATTAGCTACACGAAACCGCATAACAAGCCGTATTTTTGCTTTTTGTTTCAGAAAAAATTGACAAAACCTTGCCGATATACATTTTTCCTAATACATAACATGAAACAAACACACACATATTATTAATCAGAAAATCCTGGAATATTTTTTATTGTTTATTGATAAGTAATTTTGTATTATTTTGACATTTTATGACTGTTGTCTTATTTTAGGAAAGCGAGAAAAAATCACAAGTAGTATTAATTTTATTTTATCAGTAGATACGGTGCAGTAACATGAAAGATGACTTAATTAAGATAAGTAGGTCTTGGAAACAATTGCATAATGGGATGCCATTATAATTTTCATTAGATTTAACCAGAAACGTCAAAAGTACTGTTTTGTATCGACATTTCTGATAACTTTCGTTACATTTTTACACTGAGAAGTGGTTCTAGTTAGTTTTAAAAATAAATATTATGGTTTATTCAAGAGAACATCAAATTGACATGCTCCTTATTTATGGGGAATGTCGCAAAAATTCAAGGGACACAGAGAGATTATACCAGGAACGCTTTCCGAATCGTGACGCTCCTTCACATGCATATTATCCTTGGCTAGTACAACATTTAAAAAATGAAAATAATGGTGGTGTCCATGCTAATGGCAATGATGGTTTCGTAGTAAGCGAAGAAGTGGAAACAAACGTTTTAGCGTACATCGAGTATGACCGTACAGCTTCCCTTCGTGAATTAGGCAAACAGTGCAATACGTCCCATGAAAGCGCCAGAAAAATTTTAAAGAAACACGGGTTTAAATCGTTTAAGTATCAAATTCACCACCACTTATTTGAAAATGACTTCCAAAGACGACTTATTTATTGCAATTGGTTTTTAGATAATTATAGAATAAGTCCTGTGTTTCATCATAAGATTATTTTTTCGGACGAATCAAGGTTTACTAATCTAGGGATGTTTAATAGAAATAATTTTCGTTATTGGGCAAAGGAAAATCAAAGATTAGTAAGAGAAGGTGCCTTCCAGGAACGTTTTGGAGTTAATGTTTGGTTAGGCGTTGTAGGACTAAGCGTTATTGGTCCAATATTATTCCATCAGCCTTTAACTGGCGAGATGTATTTGGACTTTCTCGAAAATGAAATTGAACATTTTATAAATAATTTGCAGCAAAATGATGATTTAGTTTACCAACAAGATGGCGCCCCTGCTCATAATTCAAGAATTGTTGCAAATTACTTGAATGAACGATTTGGTGAGAACTGGTTGGGAACCAATGGACCAATTCGATGGCCAGCGAGGTCGCCTGACCTAACCCCGCTTGATTTTTCTATATGGGGTCATCTGAAAGAAAAAGTGTATGCAACTCCTGTAATATCGTTGGAAATGTTAGAAAATAGAATAAGACGAGCCGTTGAGAGTATCTCAGAACAGCATTTACGAAACCTGCTCGCGGAAAATGTTGAGAGAGTTACACTATGCCAAGAACAAGGCGGACAGCGCATAGAACATTTAATTGAGTGACTTTTGTATTAATTGTGAAAGTTTGATTTTAAATTAGCATTAAACCCAATAAAAACCCCCATATTTGTTTATTATTTCTACCTATAATTCAAAAATATCTTCGGTGTTACAAAATGGCCACCATATTGAATTTTGAACAAAAGCTTCCAGGTCCTCCATTTCGAAAAAAAATCAACTTGTGATATTTCAATGTAAAGGGAATTCTAAGTTCTATCAAACTGTGTGAAAAAATATACAGGGTTCTTTTTAAACTTCTTGACTTAGGTCTAGGTATTTCCGGAAAAACCAAAAGCCTACCGGTAAAATAAAATTAATACTACTTGTGAATTTTTCTCGACTTCCTAAAATAAGACAGGAAAAATCATAAAATGACAAAATAATACAAAATTGCTTATCAATAAAAAATATTCCGAAATTTACTGATTAATAATATGTGTGTGTGGGTGTGTGTTTCATGTTATGTATTACGAAAAATGTATATCGGCAGAGTTTCGTCAATTTTTTCTCAAACAAAAAGCAAAAATACGGTTTGTTATGCGGTTTTGTTTTTGTTTTTTGTTTTTCTCAGTGTAAAAATGTAACGAAAGTTATCAGAAATGTCGATACAAAACAGTACTTTTAACGTTTCTGGTTAAATCTAATGAAAATTATAATGGCATCCCTATGCAATTGTTTCCAAGACCTACTTATCTTAGTTAAGTCATCTTTCATGTTACTGCACCTTATCTACTGGTAAAATAAGATTAATACTACTTGTGATTTTTTCTCGCTTTCCTAAAATAAGACAACAGTCACAAAATGTCAAAATAATACAAAATTACTTATCAATAAACAATAAAAAATATTCCAGGATTTTCTGATTAATAATATGTGTGTGTTTGTTTCATGTTATGTATTAGGAAAAATGTGTATCGGCAAGGTTTTGTCAATTTTTTCTGAAACAAAAAGCAAAAATACGGCTTGTTATGCGGATTTCGTGTAGCTAATAAGATATACTTTAATACTAATATTTAATAAATACAACTTTCTATTTAAAATCTTTGAGAAAATTTAAGAAAAAGTTCACATTTTAAAGAAAAAATTAAACTTATCCCATTTTGTGATAAATTAAAAATTTGATTTTAAATTTGATTAAAATCCATTGAAAACCCCATTTTGTTTAATATTTTAATAATTTGTTAAACAAAATTTCATCGGTATCGGGAAACGACCGCCTTATTGAATTTTGAAAAAGCGCTTCCTGGTCCGCCGTTTTGAAAAAAAAAAATATGACTTGTGATATGTCATTGAAAAGGTAATTCTATCAAACTATGTAAAATAATATACAGGGTTCCATTTGAAATTCTTACCTTGGTTCTGATATCGGAAAAACTGGCAGAAATATTCAATTGTTTTTTCATGAAAAATATGTGTCTTAATACCATATTTCGTTAACCCAAATATAAATATCCTAACCTAAAAAGCAAATGAATGGCATCGTGTAAAACGATATCGTTGACACCCGGTATAACCAGCCAAATTTTGTAATTGTCTTAGTGTTACTATAAACTAAATAATTATACATAAATTTGAAAATGTTATAACCTTTTCAAAATTATGTAACAGTATGCCCTTTTTCTCAGAAACACGCAAATAAATGACAATTTTCTGAAATTAAATGCATAATTTAATAGCAGGCTATGGCTACTGTATATAACAACAAACGAAAATAAATGTCAAATATTTGTCATCATCGACTTTTGGTTTATTAAGTCTGGGTTATAGATTGAAAACTTTTTGATTTTAGAGAGCCTTTTAAAACGTTCGTCCTTCGTAATAAATTTCACATATAATATATACACATGACATCCTCGTCCATTTAAAAAAAATCTGCTTGAAGTCATTGCCTTTAATTTTAAGAAAATACTGGTAGGAGTTTTAAGTATTTTCACCCCAATTAATAATTACAACAATTAAACAACTTTACAGCTGCGCCACACATTAATATATCCATAATACCTAGTGTTTACTAGGCATCATTACTATGATTTTGATCATCTATTCTCAGCAAATTAAAAAGACGCACAGACCGAAAAACAAGCAAGACAAATTTGCATTACACAAAAAGATGATAAACAGAAACATTAACATAAAAGTAAAGTTACTCACCACAGGCAACGCAAAGCGCAAACATTTTCAATCTATAAGATGGTCTAAGAACCAGTGTAAGCGCTTAGCTCAAACTGACAACGCAAGACGTAAACTTCTTCAATCTATAACCCAGGCTTAAAAAAGTTTATAAATGTTCTTTTGGTATTTTTATTTATTTGATATTTATCAATTGATGAAAATTGTGAAAAGTACGATATGATGGTATTTTTTTGTACAGAGTAATATAAATTCTGAAGAAGCCTCGGAATTATATTTTCAAAGTAAGTAAGCTATTATGGCTATTCAAATCTGTAGAGGAAAGTAGCCAAATATCGGATAGGCTCCTAATATCGCACACTACCTTATTTCATTATTCTAAGCCTTGCCATCTGTCCGCGGTGGCAGGCTAGTAGCTTTTGACATCTACGAAATATCTAATAGAGAGACGCGAGTGTCGTTCCTACTGGACATTTTTCCTTGTCTGTGGTTAGTTTAGCCGAACAGCAAGTTTTTAAACGTCACTTCAAATTGCCGATTTTTTTTGCGAAAGTGTGCAGTTATCGGAGACTCTCTGAGTGCGATTATATCAATAAGGTATGTAGGATCTTTGTGGTATATAAATATTTTTAGAAAAATATCCTTTGTTGTCGAATCTTCGTGATACATTTTTGAGGTTAAGTTGGCTATTACCGCACAGTTAGATATCCCCAATATCGCATATATCCGCTATTAGGAGACCATTTTTAAGTTAAAATATTTATTTTTTCAGATGGCCCAAAGAAAAAAATGGGATGCCGATTCCATGAAAGCAGCTATCGGAGCTGTAAGGAATAAACAGATGGGTCACTTAAAAGCATCGAAGTCGTTTGGCGTACCTCGAAGTACTTTAGTCGACTACGTCAAAGTCGTCAAGTCCGGGAAGAGTGCGGATGAAATAGCGACAACATTAGGCCGAAACCCCACGTTACCAAAAGAAATTGAAGATTTATTGGTTAAGTACTGTTTTGATATGGTCTGACTGCAGTTGATATTAAAAGACTGGCTTTTTAGCTAGCGTTAAAGAATGGACTGCGACATCCATTTTCACAAAATAGGGGATCTGCTGGTAAAAAGTGGCTTAAATTGTTTTTAAGCCGACATCCGGAGTTACGATTGATTTAGAAAACCACAAGGTGTATCTGCAGCAAGGGTGAAAGGGTTTACAAAAGAAAACTGCGATTCATTTTTTAAGCTATTAGAATCTGACCTTGAAAAAATTAAAATGGATCCGTCTAGGGTTTTCAATGTTGATGAAACAGGTGTGACCACCGTGCAGCATAAACATACGAAAATATTAAGCCTACGAGGAAAAAAGCAAGTGGGTGCCCCAACATCAGAAAGGGGGGCACTTGTGACAGTAGAGACCTGCATGAATGCGACAGGTGTGTACGTTCCCCCGATGCTTATTTACCCTAGGAAAAACATGAAACCGGAATTTCTTAATGGAGCTCCACCAGGAACGGTTGCAAAATGTCATCCATCTGGATGGATGCAACAAGATATTTTTACATCCTGGCTTCATCACTTTATAAAGCATGTAAAACCGTCTGAGGACGACCCAGTCGTTTTAATTCTCGATGGCCACTACTCGCATACTAGAAACATTGACGTGATTAAACTAGCCAGAGACAGCTATATTCACATAGTTTGTTTGCCTCCACACAGCACACACAAATTACAACCTCTGGATGTAGCCTTTATGTCTCCATTCAAGACATATTATGCGGTGGAAATAGAAACCTGGCTAAAGCATAATCCGGGCAGAGTAGTAACTGCATATCAAGTGGCAGAGTTGATGGGAAGAGCCTACTTACAAGCCGTTAGTGTGGAGGTTGCAGTGAACGGATTCCGAAAATGTGGTATCTTTCCATTAAATAAAAACGTTTTTAGAGATGACGATTTTGCCATACATTTAAGAACTGAAAGAGATGCTTTTCCTGAAACTGAAAACACTGGTGGTGACGTTAGCACTGATGACGATGTTCCGTTATCTACCTAAAAAGCTTCGTCCGGAAAATAACATAAGAAGACTATCCTTACCAAGTTGCTCATCGACTCCAACATCTAATAGAGTGCTTGTTAAACCAGCTGAAATAAGTCCTTTGCCCACATGCTCTTTTCAAACTTCCAATAAAGGAAGAAAACGTGGTTCGGCCGCGATCATAACTGAGTCTCCATATAAAAAGCAGCTGGAAGAGGATATAGCCAGAAGGAATTCAAAGACTAAGGTTGTCACTAAAAAAATTTCAGTTCAGTTTACCAAAAAAGATGATAGAAAGAAAAAAACAAAACAAATTGATAAGAATATTCGCTCATCAAGTGAAGATGACGATGCGGAAATAGAATTCATAGACTCTAGTGACGATAATGATGTGGATAACGAAGATGCCGAATGCTTTTATTGTTTAAACTTGTATTCTCAAGACACTAAGGGAGAATCATGGATTCGATGCACTATGTGCTTTCGTTGGAGCCATGAGGTGTGTGCCGGGATAGGAAAACATAAAATATTTGTTTGTGAATTTTGTTTTGATCAATAAGTTGTACTGTTCTTTAAAATCCAACAATATTTTTTTATACTAAATATGTGCCATTTCAATAATAAAAGTGTTTTAAAAATATTGAGTCGCTTTGTTTGGTTTGGATGTTCCTAATACCGGACAGTGCGATATTGAGAACCCCTACTATCCGATATTAGGATACCTGTTTTAAAATTATGTGTTTTACACTATTATAGTAGTTTTTACTTTTTTTCAAAATTTTTGAAAATTCGGTTATAAAGCACTATCGAATCAAAAAAGGGAGGCTTTCTACATAAATTTTATAAAAGAAAACAAGTTAAAACAAGTTCAAAGAAAAAGTATCCGATATTTGGCTACTTTCCTCTATTATCATTATAAGTTTTCTTTGTTAGATATCCAGAAAGAAAGCAATAGTTTTTTGAGATATTTGCTCGTTTAAAAGCAAATTTATTTGAGCACGGACCATTTGTTCACCCGCGTCCTAAAAGATACAACAAAGAGAACCGGGGAAAGAAAAGAGAGATGTTTTGGGTAGTGGCAGTAGTAATATGGTTTATTTAGCAAAAATGCTACTCTTACATTCTATTTAAATACAGAACTTATACATTTTACTAATGTTTCAATACGATTATTTTATAAATATATCAGTCTTGGTTATTTAACAAATATTCTTTTAACACTTTTTTAACTTTATTTAAAGATCTTTGTGACCTAATAGATAGTTTTAATTTATTATAATTTATTAGACCAATATAAAACACCGACTTATAGCATAACGATTTCGAAATCAATTCTATTTAGGTAAAAACTTTGACAATTTCTAGTGTCTTATACGTGATTTTGACAATTTAGTATAACAAAATTAGATAAATGTTCCGGAAGCATATTATTTTGGATTTTATTTATAAATATGCAAACAAGAAAAAATATTAAATTTTTGACATTTAATCATTGTAATTTTTTTAACATGATTGATATCTTTGTATATTTATTTATGCCTGAAATTATACGCATTGCTTTGTTTTGCAATATTTGTAATCTGTTTTTTAAACCTTCATTGGCATTATATAAAATTGTTGAACAGTAATGTGTAACGTGATAATTTCGGACTTATAGCATGCTAATAATAATATTAAACTATTTAGATAATTATATAATAAACAAATTTTTAGATAATAATACTACTAAATATTAATCATTTTTGAATTTACAATTTTGCTTTCCTATCACGTTTGTCTTTTAAAACTACGAAAACTTCTTTTAATGCACTATGGATTTAATATGTTAATGATTATTCTTGTGCGATTCTGCCGTTTCGATTTTTAGAGAACAGAATTTTGGATTCAGTTAGTGCGAACTGAAATAAAACAAGTATATTAGAATTACACTGTATAGGTCCGCGCAACTGATCGATGTGTCACGACATCTCCAGGTCTCGTTTATCAATAGCCTGGCTTACGGTTCGATTATCGATTTTTCTGTCGTTAATTTTGGAAAGGTACCGCGGTGGAAGTGGACGGTCGGGGCAGTTTCCTCGGTCTCCTGCACACATCGCAGTATTCTATCAGGCGCATTTGGTCGTATCGTAGGTTCCTACAAAAGAGGGCGCTACATTGTCAATTTTGGGAAAGAATTATTCAGATGAGTCGGATGCATTATGGCAGGTCTAGATTTTGTTATTATTTTCGAGGGCTTACAATGGTGTAATTTGGGGTTCTTTTGGAATGCCCAAGTATAGTTTTGTGAGTGATTTTTTATGATAAGTTTTCCGGTAATATTGCCCTCCGTGATGCCGACGTATTTCTAGTCATTTCTAGTTTTATCGACCGGTTCCTGTGGTTACAACAGCAATCTGTGACCGTAGTTGCCGGATCATGAATAAGTTTCCGATCCCGTGACTGCAGAATTTTTATATCGGATGTGACATTTTACCTGACTGTGGCTCTGAAACAATGAATTTTATATATTGTTTCTATTTCTCGGATTTGACCTTTGGATATTTAATTGACGGATATTTGCTGTGCCTTTGGTGTTAAGTATGACTGGTTGCTTATTGATAAAGAATTGAAGTCTTAACTAGGATTTTATGAGTGGAATCGTGGCAACATGGCGAGACATTTTGGACCTGTTGCTCCAAAAATTTGTTCCTGCTTGGTGAGTCTCAAGTCAGCAGTGTGGTGCGCGGTCCATTTTCTGATGCCTTCATCATAATTTTCAAGTAGAGCCTGGCTTGATCGTATTTACGAGATTTATTGATGAGCATCTTTTGCCAAATAGTTCCTGTTTGGATTTGAAAGTTCTAAAGTTGTTATTCGGGCACTTTGGGGTTTTTTTTTGGACAGAGGAAGTTCGCACCCACGAGGGAGAATTGTGAAAATGGCCGCCACACTCTAAAATCCTCGTTCCACCATCTTTAGAGGATATCCTCCTGCTGACTTGCCATATTGGCACCTGGAATAGCAGATTCCGGTGAGTTTTTGTATATTTGATTATTTAATAATATGATAATGCCCGTGTATGGTTCTTAGTGGCCATTTCCATGACCATACGCCATTTTGTTGAACATCTTCGGTCTGGGTTGACATTTTATTTCTTTAAATTTAGAGTCAAGACTTCGTAAGAAGCCCACTGCACTTGTCCAGACCATCGACAACCACTCGTTGATTCCGTTTTTAGCATTAGGCAACTGCTAGACCCAGACTCCATTTTGGTTAGAAAACCCTCAGAAGGAGGTAATATTATTTTATTTGCATATTTTATTTAATTTTTGTTTACATTTTGGGCTATATTTGGATATGGTTTAATGTTTGCTAAGGGATGTTTTCTCTTTAGGGTTTTTTTTTTTGGTTTGGATATTATTCCAAGGGATTTCCGTCACGACGACGATCAAGTCCTGGAATTTGGATTTTTCTTTGGATCAGTTATTGGGATTGCCAACTTGCCTGACCAGGCAAGAGACTCACTTTCAGCATCGGAGCTGGTGCTGCTCCCACCTGTATACGCCTGAGTCCAGGTGACATTTCTTCGCCTGAAGGTCTGAACAGCTAACGGCCACAGCTATTGGAGGACGTCCAGATAAGTAACCGTAGCAAATAATTAAAATTTCAACTATTATATCTTTTGCAAGCTAAATTCCTCGATACAGTCAATTAGCCAATTTATTAATTTGTTCTTCATATTTACAAATTCAAATTTAAATTAATTTTTCTCACTAAAAATCAAAATCTATTTACTAATTTTAAACTAAACTTTTTACCTTATTATTGAGCTGACTGGCTTATCGAGTGGCCTTTAATAACTTGTTTTGTTTCTATTTATAATTTTTGATGTATTTCACTGACTTGTATTTGATTTTGCACTCACGATTTATGGCGTCATAATATCGACCGTGGTACTATATTTTTATATATTCCTGCATACTGTTGACCATTGTCATATTTATATTTTTTTTATTATTCATTTTCTTGTGTACAATATCGATTTCTCTTAAGCTGCAGGTAATTTTAATAATTAAGATTAGAAGCTTAGTACAT
Organism: Kuschelorhynchus macadamiae; assembly: GCA_030620095.1. Taxonomy (NCBI): domain Eukaryota; kingdom Metazoa; phylum Arthropoda; class Insecta; order Coleoptera; family Curculionidae; genus Kuschelorhynchus; species Kuschelorhynchus macadamiae. Next base: position 455,264 of record JAUTXW010003640.1, read on the forward strand.
ATTATAGCTGTATCGCTGTTGGCCCGCGTTTGGACCATATCTACATATACTATTATTGTACTTGAAATAACTTTTGAAAAAAAAACAAAAAGAACAACTTATTTGATATTAGTATATGATTTCAAACAAAATTTTGCGTTTTACTGCTGCTACCTACCTACAAGTGAGACCCTCATATCTTAATTAATTATTTGGTATTCTGTGAAGGTAAGCTCATTGGTATAAGATAATATTTTGGTTTTTCGTTGCTTGGAATCGCTAGAGTTGTGCAACACTGGGCGATAATTCGTAATTATTATCGGCCTAGTACTTCATTAATTTATTTGATAAAGTAGAGTAATAATTAATTACGTGGCGCAAAATATTTAGATCTTAACCCAGCCCTTCTCCACTGTTGCTGTCGGCCTCTACTATTATTCTCCCCAGCTTGTTCCAACTCTTAGGGTCTCCAACGCCTTGATGAATTCGAAATTCAGTATACTTTATTGATCATTAAATAAATATCCGGTAAGTGAAAATTTTTGTGCCATAAATGGGGTACAATTATTGTATTATATATCATATTTTTGGAAAAGTAGTTCAAATCTTTACTCATTCTTTTTAAATAGTTTGTTTTTTGCGAAATTTTAGAAATTACTTTTTCAAAATAAATGTCAAACTTTAAATTTAAATCGATTAAACTTCCTAAGGATTTAAAAGAAGTAACCATTTCTAAATTTTTATTATCAATTATAATATTTTTATTAATATTTAAATTACAAGTATCATATACTTGGTTTCTGATACATTTAATTCTAATTTATTTACTTTAAGCCAGTTACATAAAAGTTTCAATTCAAAATTTAACTTATTTGTAATGTTATTAATATCCATTCCGTTTAAATATATTAAAGTATCATCAGCAAATAACTAAATTTTACCAGAATTTAAAATATTAGGCATATCATTATTATATATTACATTTATATACAAAACAAACAATAAAGGACCCAAAATACTTCCTTGTGGAATACCAATGTTGTTTGAAATCTTTTGAGAAAATTTGTTATTAATTTTAGTTTTTTGTGTTCTACGTTCCAAATAATTTTTTAGCCATTTAAAAACCGAACCCCTAAAACCATATTGATATAATTTACGTAATAATCTTTCTCTGTCAATTGTTTCAAATGCACGTTTGAAATACAAGAACCCTGCCGCAACAGTTTCATTTTCAGTGAATTGTAAAATTTGGTCATAAACTACCCGTTTTAAAAGTTTTTCAATATCCAATAACACATTTATAGGTCTTAATTCATAGATAGAAAAAACACCTTCGTCCTTATGTAGACAAAATTGAGAAGGAAATTGCTGTGTCAAAAACTGACGGTCAAAGAGCACAACAAGGACGCTTTGGAGTTAGGGTGACATGTTTTATTTTGGGCAGACGTAGAGTTTATAGGATTATTGAAGAGGTCTTTCAGCACGTTGATACCTAGAAATCCTTGAGGAACTTATTCCAGAACTGCTCGAAAATATTTCATTAGCCAAATATAATGCTGTTTACCTACTTCAAGATAGTGCCCCAAGTCACAACTCTAGGCTCTTAAGGGAACTTCTTAATAATAACGTTCCTCAATGATGGATAGCCTCCACGATCTCCAGATCTCTCAATTTTTGATTTTTTTATGGGGCTATATACAAAATGAAGTATATAAAACACGATATGATGGCATAGCCGAATTTCGAGAGGCAATTCATTTAGCCTTCGAAATCTGCGAAAGAGAGAATGGTTCTTTTTAACGCTATTCAAAGAATTACAAAAATGTACCAATTTTGCATTAGAGAAAATAGTCGTCAATTTAAACATCACCTTTAAAAATTTGTTTTTTTCTTTTTTTTTAATGTTTTTTTTGTGTTTGTTATATTGTTTCGTGCTATAAAACTGTTGTTACAAACTTACTGTTATTAAAAAACTCTATAGGAATTTTCATATAAGAAGATACCTATACCAAAGGTATCCAATTCTTCTAACTTTCAATTGTTTATTATTGTTATTCATGGCCTACTATTAAATTATGCATTGAATTTAAAAAATTGCTATTTATATGCGTGTTTCTAAGAACAAGTGTATACTATTATATGTTTTTCAAACGGTTAAAAAAAACAAATTTTATAGTTTATTAATATACAGGGTGTTCTATTTAAAAAATAAAGTCCGATAACTTTTTGACCTGACCCTATACAGGGTGTTTCACAACTTATCCACGAAATTTTAACCTCATATGCACTGTTACGAAAGAAGTTGATTTCTCAAAAAAAAAATTAATAAAAGTCGTAAATCGAGATAATAAAATAATACAGTTTACCAGCTCACTTACTTATAAAAGCTGTTCAAAATTGTTTCCAGTGGCTTCAATGTAAGCTTGGGCGCGTCTAATCCAATTTCAGCGCACTAACTGAAATACACCTCCTTCCTGCTGTGCTTGAAGTCTCAAATTATCGGCAGCCACTGTGATTCGGTCACGCAGATCTTCAATATTCTGAACTGGAGTACGGTATACCTCGTTTTTCAGGTATCCCCATAAAAAGAATTCCAGAGGATTTAGATCGGGAGACCGTGGAGGCCATGCAATTGGTCCACCCCTACCGATTCAGCGTATCTGCTGTTACTCATTCAAAAAATTACGAACTTCTAAACGAAAATGCGGAGGTGCCCCATCGTGCAGAAACGACATCCTTGCTCGGACCGCCAATGGCACATCTTCAAGAAGGGCCGGCAAATCATTCCGAAGAAATTCCAAATACTGGTGACCATCCATCCGATCTGGCAACATGAACGGACCAATTAGACGTTAATCGACAATACCTGCCCACATGTTTAAAGAAAAACGATGTTGGAAGTTTGTCTGGACTATCGCGTGAGGATTTTCAAAGGACCAAACGTGTGTATTGTGAAGATTGGTTATACCATTACGAGTAAAAATTGATTCATCGGTGGCGAAAATATCAGCTGTAAAACAAAAATCTTATTCTGAGGGGGTAATCTGTAGGTAGCAACGCCTGGACTGTCTGGACGTAATAAGGGTACAGTTGGGCTTCATGTAATATGCGCCACGCTGTCGCATGTGAGACTTCTGGTACCTGTTGGGCTAACCTCCTTGTGCTTGTTCCTGGATTTTCTTCCACAATATGCAAAATTTCTTCTTCGGCGTTTAAAACGTATTGTGGGCGAACCCGACCCCCATCTACCCCACGTCTCACAGTGAATCGTTTAATACAAGCTAGCGGGACAAAATTGTTTTTACATATTTTTTACCTAATTTCGGTTTCATGTATTTTTTTTAGGTGGTATATTTGTGTTTGGCATACAGGGTGTTGCGTATGCCAGCCGGGCCGGGTGTATCTAGCATATTATACACCTTTTATCGTTTGTTTTGATCAACAATGGATTTTCTGAAATATGTTTAACTGAAGTTGGGGTAATATGAATTTGCATCAAATACTAAATGGCTTTGTAAAGTTAACAAAAAAAACAAAAGGCTATGACAGCTATTAATCCAAACGCAACGTTTTATCGCATTTATGACACACTGGAAAAAATGTTAGGAATTTCAGTGTAACTATTTTTTTTTTTAAGCAAGATCGAAAATAAAAGTCTTTAGTTGCAAAAATATTTTTTTTATGTAACTATTTTTTAAACCTTTCAACATCATAACAGCATAACAGATATTAACAAAAATAATAAATCGACGCGCTTCTTGCGCCTCCTCTGAAAGTTGTCCTATAGGCACAATATGATATTTAATAATGGCAGCTCCATGATTAAGAATTTTGTGGACTGTCGCAGGCATATTATACCACGAATAGAGACTCAAATATAGCTCTCTAGTTTCTGTTGCAAATTCTTCAAACTTTTCCGTGTTTACTTTGAACCCTGAAGAAATAGCTCTTAAAATGGTGTCGAACTTCTGTAGAAGAACCGCGTCTAGCCCAGTAATGGCAGCACTTAATTCATTCTCATGAAAAAAGCGCCGAGCAGTATTGCCATCATTACTGCTGCCAAATCCTGGCTTTGGTTTATCAACAATTAACCCCATTTGGATTTTAAATTGCTTTTGAATTTCTTTTTTACGTATCTCATATAAAGAAGAGTTTAAACGCCATTTCTTATGTTCCAACTTATATGAGATATGCAAAAAGCATTCAAAGCAGCGAATCCAAGCGTGCAATGTTGATAAACCAAAGCCATAGTTTTCAATAACGGGAGGTCTGGTCACGGTAATTTTATTCATTTCTGTTGAAGTGTAGCCGCAAATAAAGCATCTTTGTGACGATGCGTTTTCTGAAAGAATATTACATATTTTTCCATCCACCATAGGCAATAAAAGTTTATGTTGGATGGAAAAAATTCTACCTGTGCTAGAAGTTACTTCTGTAAATAAATTGTTGTTAATTTGCTGCTTAATTTTTTTGTCTCTTCTAGCACAAATTGTGTAGTTTCTTTCGAAAATGCAAATTTGATGGGACGACAAAGCCTTGTTGAACTAGGACTGGGGTTTTGCCACACTAAAAATGTATTGTCCTCATGGCTATGTAGGATGATGGGAACCAAACAAAACACAAACAAATATTCGTCAGAAAGATGCTGTTGACTAAATTTTTGCTTATAATTACTGTGACCAGAGCTTCCGTCACCACCCCATTTGGACACAAGAGTAAACACGGAAAGGTTTGACTGCAACAGAACTTCTTCATGAGCACGCACTAAGCGTTCCGTTGTTATGTCAAGAATTGCTTTCACACTTATCTCAGCTGTAGTTTCTGTTATGAAAATATGCTCTTCTGATGGATAACAGTCCTTTTTTGCCTTCTGGAGGCTGTAATATGAAGGGAAAACTTCATTACCAGTCCGAAGAGCATATTTTCTGGTTTGTTTGTATGAATGTGAAGTTGATTTAGAATCTATATAATAAGCTAAGGCTTCCTCACTTGACAAAGGTCTGGACTCCCGCACACTGTTATTCTTCAGGTTTTCCTTTATTCTGGAAACTGTAGAAGGGCTACCAGAAGCAATTGTCCTGATTATATTTGCCGCATCCCGCTTCCCCGATTTTCTAACTACCACTTCTGCGGCAGTTGTTAGCTCCAAAACGGTTCGATTTTCAACCAAATCTTGAACTCTTCGCAGCTTCGTTCTAGAATAGACAAAAAAACGATACTGTTAATTTCATCGACATGGAAAAAAATATTCAGCTCACTTTTTTGAAGCGTTAGCCAGAGTGTCCAATTTTCGCCGGCCAACTTGACTCAGACTGGGGCCAGCCAAAAAAAATTTTTCTTGGGGAATTCCAGAAAATGATAACTGAAAAGCATTTTCGTTGAACCAACTTTCATTTTCTCCAACGAACTGAGACTTCTTGCGAAAACTTTTCTTCCATTTTCTTTCAAATACTTTGGATGTCTTCGATATTTCTTTCAAAAGGATGTTTTTTTGCTCACTAGTTAAAGAGCGACCTAAAGTGTCTTTGAAATAAGTGCAGAGTTGACGGTTGCGGCCTGCTTGTTTGGAAAATTTCTGCCAAAGTTCAAAAAATTCAAATAATAATTTCATGACTAACGCAAAAAAGCGCTCAACCGGAATGGTTTTATTTGGTAGAAAAAAACCATACTGATTGATTTAAAAATAGTCTCCATAGCGGCATTTTGCGGCATACTTAGTAGATAGTCCAACGAAGTTTAAGAAAAATTTCTTTTATGTCATATTTTGACAATTTCGGTGATTTCATGCAATATTTGGTACAAATGTTGAAAATATATATATACAAAATACTTTAAATAGAGTACCTACCTTCAGTTAACAAATCCATGTCACGGTTTTTATTTTTTTTTCTTTTTACAATAAAAATACCCACTTTAAATTAGCACAATATTGCATAAAAATGCAGACGCAATTATTTTATCTGTTATCAGTTGACACTTTGAACTTCGGTGTCTATGATACGGTTGACATTCCAAAACCGGAATATCTGGTTTTTAGCTCTACTCACCTTTCTTAATAAGCGGTAATTAATAAAAAAAGCGTGTCTTGACATGAATTTTGTCCCGCTAGCTTGTATTAGGCGATTCACAGTGCGTCTGGGGCGCAAATCTCTACTAGCACGTGCACGTAAAACAATTGAAGTAAATGTTTGTGGAAGTGGTATGTGCCTATTCGGAAATCGGTTTGCATACAAACGAGAAGCCGCTTGCGAATTTTGCCCTGCTTCTCCGTACGCTAAAACAATATCCACTGACTCCTAATTACTGTACAGGGTGTCCCATTTTCGTAGGTTTTACGGGGTTACCAGCTTATGAGTAGAGATAGAGAGATGCGGTTTTCGCGACACCGTGCTACTTTTCGATGAAACTAAAGAGGCCGCAAACAGATTTGCCCTAACCATTTTAGTTTCCGTGCTACAGGGTGATTTTGAAAATTTGTCATTTTCGGACACCCCCTGTAACTCAGCTATCGTAAAATATATTTAAAATGTTTCAACTGGTATTTATAGATTTTTTCACGTAGAATTCAGTGGCATACTCAGATTTTTGCTGAGAGTCATAGTTTTTGACATATTGGCATAACCTACTATTTTTTAAATGGGACACCCTATATATTATTTTTTCATCTTATTCTTCGTGTCGAGAGCTTTTCAAAAACATACCATAAGTTATATTTATTTTCATAAATAACATGAAAAAATGCATTTTTCTTTAAACGGATTTATGGCATAGCAGATCAATCGAAATAAGAGAAGGTGGCTGTGGTAGCCATGGCAACGCCAACAAAAATATGATCAGGCAGCCATTACTGCTGTCATTTTTGGCATTATTGCGTTTAAATTTTTCTTGACGTCTATTATAATTATTATTTTTAATATGGCTCAGAATCAAAAATTTGAATATTTTGAAAAATATGATATGAACGCGTGTTTTATATTGTCTAATGAAGATGCAGATCAGGCGGCAGAGCTTTATCTGAACAGGTTAGTTCTTTTTTATCTTCCTGCATTTTGACTTTATTGGTTCGCTTTATTTTATCTTAGATATCCCGAGAGAAGACAACCAGAAAAAAGAATTTTTCAAAAAATTAAAAATAATCTTTGCCAATATGGATCTTTTAACAAGCCTCGATCGCGAACTTACAATAAAGACAACGAAGAATCTGAGGTCAACGTTTTAGCCCTCGTTCAGACAGCTCCTGAAACATCTTGCAGGAAAATAGACGAAGAGGCGGGTGTACCGAAAACCAAAGTGCAGAAAATTTTGAAAAAGCACAAATTCAAACCATATAAATACAAACTTGTGCATCATCTGCATCATGGTGATGCAGAGCGCAGATTGGAGTTCTGCAATTGGTTTATAAATATGAAGGCAGAAGATATCGATTTTGAATAAAAGATTATTTGGTCAGACGAGGCACATTTTACTAGTTCAGGGATTTTAAATAGACACAACACGCGATTTTGGAGTCAAGAAAACAACCATGTTATTTTTCCTAGGGAGCGTCAGGGCAGATTTGGATTCAATGTCTCCTGTTTTATTTTCAACCGAAAAATAGTTTACCAAATATATGAAGGAAATCTGAATTCGATTGGTTACGTGCGAATCCTAGAAGACGCATTAGGAATTTTGGATGATGTTCCCTTGGCTCAACTAAATAGGATTTATTTCCAGCAAGACGGTGCTCCAGCCCACAATGCCAGAATAAGTCAAAACTGGCTTAATGACCATTTTCCTGGAAGATGGATAGGAACACACGGACCTGTTCGATGGCCACCACGATCCCCTGACCTCTCAGTTTTAGATTTCTTTTTGTGGGGTTATTTAGAAAACAAGGTTTATGTAAGGCGATACGAAAACTTAGAACAACTAAGAATGGCCACCGAAAACGCTTTTGCAGAGTTACAAAGACAGTCATTTACAATAGAAAATGCATTAAAAAGAATTTTTAAAGTTTGTCACACTTGTAGGACACATAATGGTCTACAATTTGAACAATATTTGTAGTTTTAATGAAATTATAATTATTACCTTTTACCTACTTCCTAATTTTTTCTGATGCTGTTACTTTGTTATTTCGTTAATAAATATTTGTTAACTTTTTCCATGGCTCCACAGCCACCTTCTCTTATTTCGATTGATCTGCTATGCCATAAATCCGTTTAAAGAAAAATGCATTTTTTCATGTTATTTATGAAAATAAATATGACTTATGGTATGTTTTTGAAAAGCTCTCGACACGAAGAATAAGATGAAAAAATAATATATAGGGTGTCCCATTTAAAAAATAGTAGGTTATGCCAATATGTCAAAAACTATGACTCTCAGCAAAAATCTGAGTACGCCACTGAATTCTACGTGGAAAAATCTATAAATACCAGTTGAAACATTTTAAATATATTTTACGATAGCTGAGTTACAGGGGGTGTCCGAAAATGACAAATTTTCAAAATCATCCTGTAGCACGGAAACTAAAATGGTTAGGGCAAATCTGTTTGCGGCCTCTTTAGTTTCATCGAAAAGTAGCATGGTGTCGCGAAAACCGCATCTCTCTATCTCTACTCATAAGCTGGAAACCCCGTAAAACCTACGAAAATGGGACACCCTGTACACATGTGCCATTTTTAATAAATATCGAAAAACATAAACTCGCAAAATACTTTTTTTAAATTCACAAAAATCGACCGTTGTTCATTCAGATCACTCACGATACAGATTAAACATTATTTACATGTTCTTATCAATATGAAAAAACAAAAAATTCCTGGTATTTTGTTTTCTTTAGTGGATTGGTACAACATTTGCTACAAGAAATTATTAATGGCTGTTGTGATATCGCAACGATGAGCGCAAAATACAGATATTTATTTTTCATTTTGTTATTGACATTCAGAATTATAACTTAATTTCTGTAGGACTTTTATTACATTTTTTTTTAGAAATCAACTTCTTTCGTAACAGTGCATATGTGGTTAAAATTTCGTGGATAAGTTGTGACACACCCTGTATACTAATTCCGAAGTTCTACGGGCAAGGTTATATAAGAAACAGTTTTCACATTGTCGATAAGTTATCTGATAGTTGAGATACGAGGGGTGGCTGAAAATGCAACATTTTCAATTTAGCCCTGTATCTTAAAAACTAAAAGTGCTATGATAGTTTTGTTATTTAGTTTTATGAAAAAGTAGCTCACTGTCGCGAAAACCGCAACTTTCAGCATAGAATAATGTGCCCAGGGTACCCCCGGAGATACCACGCAAAAGTACCCAAAATGGGACACCCTGTACGTGTCAGAACTATTCAACAGCAATATTATATTTAAAAAGATTTGTGATATGCGCAAACTTAACATAATTAAAACTTATTTACTTATTTAAACTTTTTATAAAGTAATATTTGCATCGATATGCAATTTTGCCATATCTATAATTTCCAATATATCTCATTTTTTGTCAGTTATTCATAATATTTCAAAATTATCGTCGGCGTTAAATAAACGTTTAATTTGCCTAAAATGAACATCAAAAGCAGATCTCACCTCAAACGGCTGAGTCGCAGCAAGTGACTCCTTCATTTTCATTTCTGGATCCGATGCAACTTGATCGGGGGTATATACCTCACCTGTTTTCAGATCCCCAGCGGTAGATGTCGCTCCTATAACCAAAGAGAAATACATTTTTTTAGTATTAAAGAAAGCCAAATGTGTAGGTTTAAATTTTTAGTCTAAAACATAATGGACCTTTAATCTTTTTATATTAGGCTCCTGAATAATCTGTTCTCGATTTTTATGCAGGCATTTATTTGAAAGATAAACATTTTTACAAAAAAACAAAACCGGCTTCAAAAAAAAGAACGTAAGCAAAGTAATAGTACATTATTTAACTAGGAAATAAAGTGACTCATTTAATCGCGCGAATGGAGTTTTGAGCAACCATCATTCAAGGGATTAACACATTATTCTTTTGCACTTTCGACAACAATATTGCCGAATAAAATACATCACAATGTGACAAATTATTGCAGGTACAGATACAAACTAGATTAGTGTGCTTTGAAATAATGAAGTCTCGTAGTTACAATATCAATAAATAGGTTGTCAGTGTCAATCATTTCGTGATTATAAACCGAAATGGAAACTCTGGATTTAAAAAAAAGCAGCTGAAGGCGCTAGAAAATAATTTTGCCGTCCAAATCAAGAAAAATATATGAGGCGGAATATCAAACATTTGTAAGATGGTGCTGTGAGCGAAACGTGGAACATTTCAACGAAGATGCGCTACTTGTGTTTTGCACGTAGAAATTTAAGACTTTATCACGTTCGACACTTTGAGCACATTATTCTATGCTCAACGTAAAAAATGATATCGACATGAGCAAATTTCATCAGCTGATGGCCCTACTGAAAAGAAGAAATCCTTTGTTTCTTAGTCAAAAAAAGCCAACCTGGTGACCAGGTTTATGAATTTTTAATATATGCCTCAAACAACCAGTCCTTAATGTTGATTTTTTTGGTGTCTGTAGAAGTAAGAAGTTAGTTGAGTTGACGGTGGAAGATGATTTGGATGACTCAATTATGATTAAAATTAAAAATACCGAAAAAATACAATTAAAAGAAATTTCGTTGTTAAAAATTCAAGTGGTAATACTGTCAACTTTACTGAAATCGCAGGTATGTGGCTTTAAGAAAAGTTAAGACTCCTCATTTGCGATTTTTCGTTTATTACAAGTTAATTGGAACATACCAATGTTCGACATCACGGGGTAATAATTATGTCACCGTTTGACCACGTCTTTGGCAAAGCCTTTGGTTTACAATCGACTGGTGGCATAATTGTTTGCTTGTTTTTTTGCTGTTCCGATTGACTTTGTATAAACTATACTACGCAGCCAGTCGGTAAAAATACGTTTTGAAAACTACGCCAGTAGTAGTCTCTATTAGGCGGAACTAAAGCATATACACTCACAGGCAAAATAATCGATCCACATTTTTGCAAATAACTTTTTTATTTAATGCAGGATTTTAATGAATTCTGGAGAATATTTAAGACCAACTAATCATTTAAAAAAAATAGACCAACGTATATAATATACAGGTCTAAATAAAAAGTCGTTTTTTTACCATAACCTTAAGAGTCTCTGTGAAGTGGGGCAATAGTAAATTGATCCAAATGAAGCTTTGGTTTTAAAGTCGCATCTATTTTAACCATATTTGTTTTTGGTTCACCTCGATTAGGAGTTCGCGAGACCACGAGACTAGTCTCGGTTTCGGTCTCGATCTCGGTCTCGAAACGAGACCAAGACCGATACCGAGGCTTGAAAAAGTATGTCGAGATCGAGACAGAGACTTGGTGTTCGAGACGGAGACCGATACCGAGACTTACCTATCGAGACTCTCGGTCTCGATCTCAAAGTGAAGTAGCAAAATAACTAATGGTCATAAAATTGTTTTGTTTTCAAAAAATATATTCAAAAAATATATTTTTATAATCAATTATATTATACTACATTGTATATGTTCTTATAACAATGATACTAGTGAAATAGTTATTTAAAAAACGATATATATAACCATAAAAAGAGAATTTCCCAAATTTTAAAATTCTAGTAGCGAAATTTCACTTCACATGTCGAAAACCGTAAATTGCTACCCTGTTCTCAAAAAGAGACACTTTATCACGACTATACTATATAGGATTTTGATATTGTGATCTTTATAAATTTATAATCGGTTTTTATGTTTAATTATTGAAAGTAACTAAAATCCTAAAATTTTTAGTTTTTTGGCTCAATAATTAATAACTAATAGACTGTAACAACTAAAAACATCGCAATATCATATTCTTATATAGTATAGATACGGTAAAGTTTCCAACAGGCGAAGTAATTGTGATGATTTTTGTTTAAAAAATTTTCCGACTTAAAAATAAACAAAAAATTGTTAAAAAAAATCAGTGAAAATTTTTCTTAACATTTTCTTCTTTAATCGCTTCGATAACTTGCTAATTTAAAAAGCTACGTGTTTTATAGAACAATATTTTTGTGTTGATTTTGTTTGTATTTGAAAATAATGGACGATATAACATTTTTAACTATATGTGTATAATAAAAATAATACATATGCATAAGTACAAGATTTTCAACAAACACAACACAAAGTAGAATTTGGCTTAGGAATTTAAATAGATGATCAATAAAGCTAATTCAACTATTACGCTTAAAAAAGTAACGAACTGTTCTAATAACAAAGTAAAAATTTAAATTTCTAAACATACATTATAAGCATATTTTTAGATTTTATCTCAACCTAAATAATAAACCTAAAAATTTTACAGAAAATTTAAACTAATATTTTATAATTTCATTTTTCAAGTTACTTTTATACCATAAATAAATATATAATAAGCATTTGTTTGAAGTTTCATTTAACATGCTTCTTAGTTTTGTATTAATTAACCCTGCTTGTGAAAATAAACGCTCTACTGCTACAGAGGTCGCCTGTATAGACAAAAGATCTTTTGCCATTTTGGCTAAATTTGGAAATTGTTTATCGTGTGCTTTCCACCATTCTAAAATATCTGTACCCTTTGGAGCGCGTTTTAATTGCAAATATTCTATTATTTCTTTTCTCCAATTTTCGGAATCACTTTTTTTTTTCAAATAGTGATGTATAATCGATCTCATAGTTATCTTCGCTTGAAGAACTTGATATTATTGGTGATTCAGCAGGCACAATATAATATTTATCCCTGTACATTTTCTCAAAAAAGGTTATAGATTGATCTTTCAGGCGAAAAATTTAACAAGTAGATATTTGTTTAATAAATAAATTTAGTTTTAAAATCTACTCCACTTTTAAAATTTATAGTTAATTTACCTAAGAACAAAAATAGTTGATTGACATGTAGTATTATAAACCATAACCGCCTTTGTGCAAGCACAACGTGCAGACCCCTAAAAACGGTCCTTGTTAAGAAAGTAAATACGCATCAAAGTAATAAAAGTTTGGTTCAAAATAGCAAAGTTTACGGAATACCTAAGAGTGCTTTACTTGGCCATCGATCTTTTTCTACCTATTGAATTAACGTCTGTCCCTAGAATGCCCAACACGTTGCTTGCATGAGTTCGGCAGCATCATACAGTGTGTCCTTATTTTGTGTTTAATATATCTTATTCCATTTGTATTTTTCGAAATGTCAAATAATTATTGTTCTGTAGATGGTTGTTTAAGTAACTCTAGTGATGTGTGGTCTTTCTGTTGATGTCCCAAGAACAAGGGATATGTGATATTTATTTTGATACACCTACTATTGTCCCTATAACTTCATTTACTGATTTTTGGAAACTTCATTATAGATTTTTGGAATAATTTTTTATATACATATACCTACATTTTTTCTACTTTGCTGAAATATTTAAACATTGGGTTTTTTTACATTAAATTTTTAAGATTGGAAAAACTCTGGGTTTCGAACGTAGGCTTCCATGTACTTTTGTCTAAATAACATCTCGGCGAAAAATTGTTATTTTAAAAATTTTGTTTTCGAGACCACCGAGACTTTCGAGATTGATACCGAGACTAAGTGGGTCTCGGTCTCGGTCTCGCGGACCCCTAACCCCGATATCTTTATTTTTCTGGAATATATGGATTTTTTAACAAAGCATTGCAATTTTTATCAATTTTTCGGTACGAGCAACTAAGTTCAGTTTTACAGTTTTAGTTACAAATAAGATTTTTAAAAAGAAACATAAATATATATATATATATATATATATATATATATATATATATATATATATATATATATAAATATAGAAACAAAAAATATTATAAAACTTAAATTACTAAACACGAAGCACAAGTATTATACGAGCATATTAATTTAAAAAAAAACAATAACAATTAACAATAACAATAACAGAAACAATAACAAATAAATCAGTAGCGCGTGTTTCCTCCACGTGCTCGAATGACAGTCTCTAAACGCCTTGTATACACCTTCAATTAGGTTCCGTATAAAAACTTGATCAATTTGCTGCTATTCTTCAATACAAACATCACTAAGTTCTTGCAAATTGGCTGGAGCAGGTACCCGAGTCCGTACTGTTCTGCCCAGTCTATCCCAGACGTATTCGATCGGGTTCAGGTCGGGACTACGGGGGGCCCAATTCATTTTTGTAATTTCCACCAGTTCTAAATATTCGCTTACGACTCTCGCAACATGCGGTCGAGCGTTATCATGCAATTACCATGAAATCGTCTCCTACAAATGGAGCAAAGGGGACAACATGTGGTTCTAAAATATCTTGTATATATCCGTCTGCTGTCATTGCTCCGCCATCGACGATTACCAATTCCGTTCTTGCGTCGAACTGAACACCACCCCACACCATAATGGAGCCTCCGCCATAGCTTACCCTAGGCGAAAAATCGTTTTGCTCAAAACGTTCTCCTGTCCTTCTGTCTTTCACCACCATCCGGTGATTTTAAACAAAATCTGGATTCGTCGGTGAATACGACCTTTTTGCATTCATCGGGGCCCCAATTTTGATGTTCCCTAGCAAATCTAAGCCGTTCAACCCTATGATTTCTCAGCAACTCGGGAGCAGTTGCAGGTCTCCTTGCATGTAATCCATTATCAGACAACCTCCTTCTTATCGTTCTTTCACTTACTTGGACCTGCCGTATGTACTCCAATCTGTTTTTAACCTCCACAGAAGTTACTCTTTGGTGACGTAGAACATTTAGGGTGATAAAACGATCATCTCGTTCATTCGTACAACTCTTCCTACCACAGTGAGTTCTTCTGCTTTACTCTCCATGCTGATTAAACCGATTTACAGCCCTTTGTACATTACTTCTTGTGACATTTAAAACTCTTGCCACGTAATACTGTGATCGACCTTCTTGGATTAAAGCAATTGCTTTGGTCTCACACACTTATTTAAAAAAAATAATTTGATTACTTTTGAAAGTCATAAATGACATTTCCAGGTATGGCGTTATTTCACGAAACTGTCACAGCCACCTTGATTTATACCTTAGTTCACCTTAGTTGTTCGCACAAAAAGATTAATAAAAATTGCAACATTTTTTTTTTAAATTCATATATTCCAGAAAAATAAAGATATCGATGTGAACCAAAAACAAAAATGGTGAGAATAGATGCGACTTTAAAACCAAAACTTCATTTAGACCAATTTACTATTACTCCACTCCATAGAGCCTCTTAAACTTACTGTAAAAAACGTCTTTTTGTTTAGTCCTGTATATTATATACGTTAGTCTATTCTTTTAAAAATGTTTAACATGTGGGGATTCTCAAGTAGTTCATCTAAAATATTCTTCAAAATTCATTAAAATCCTGCATTAAGTAAAAAAGTTATTTGCAATTGAAATTCGTCAAAATTTGCGTGGATTGATTATTTTGCCTGTGAGTGTACTTTAGTGCCGAAAGTACAAAAAAAAAATTTTAAGAAGTCGCCGTCAAACTAGTTCTTAATACGTTTAGTTAAACAATACGCATTGTCAAAATTTTAAATGATAAGAAAAACTTTGTGAAACTAGATATTTTTATAATACTCCTTTTTTCCTTTAGTCCGTCCCCCTAGCAACCCCCGCTGATACTCATTGACACAAAGAAATGTTTTGTTCCAAGAATAAAAATATTTGTTATTTTTAAAATTCGTTAAGATTTATAATAACCAAAATGACTTGACGAAAAAATATATTCTTCCTTAAGGCTATGTACTTCAGAATACGGCGAAATTAATTTTTTGGATAATTACATTGCATACACCAAATTTCAAGGCAATACAGTCATGAGTCAGAAACTTCATTACCATTTCATGTTTTGTAAAATGTAATATATAGAAAAAAAATCGGTAAATTTCTTTTACGTTAGACTCGAGGGTCCACCACCACAGGTCAGAAATGATTGTATTTGTTCGCCTTTTTCAGTTGAGAAGAAATTTTTTTTTGACTCTTAAAATGTCTTAATCAAGAATATTGTTACGAATTTAGCCCTAGTCATAATTTTGTTAAGATTTAGATACATTTATTTATTGTTTGTTATTTTATTGAAATAGACTTAATTTTTATCCATGTAACGACTATGTTAGTGTCAAAAATCGTTCTCGAATGTTCTATTAGGCTCAATTCCTCTCACCCTGTAGTATTTAGATTATTCTAGAATTTTCTAGATCATTCCATCCTTTTCTAAAGGCTATATAAGCGCGTCGCGAGACCACATTTTAGTTCAATTGTAATTGAGATTTCGAAGTGTTAACAAGCTGACATTGACAAGTTTAAAGTTACCTTAGTTACGGTTGTTAAGTATAACCAGTGTCTACCTTTGATACCTGTAACCTGTGTTTTGAATAAAAAAAGAGCATTCAGAATCTATGTATTGGTGTGCTTTTTTTTTAGTTAGGTTTTTATTTTTTTATCTTCGAAGTTCCGAGTAAAGAAAATTTACCGTTTTTTTTTAACTAATATTACTAGTTCTAAGATGTCCAGAAAGTTGCAAATATTGCAGTAGACACGGAAAGAGAGGATTCTGACGGTTTTCATTGTCAAAAAACATCACTTTAAAGTTCTCAAGAGTGGGACCCAAAAATTAGATCTAAAAATCAGCAAGAAGACCCAGATATTGGCCCTATAATTAAGCTGAAATTGGAAATCTCATCAAAACCTTATTACCAAGAAATTGCAGCCAAATCCCAGAAATTTAAAGGATACTGGGCTTTATAGTACTCTTTGGTGATAAAAGACGGTCTGCTAAAAAGAATCTGGGAAAGTTCTGACGGCAAAAATAACCAATATCAAACTATTTTGCCCTCAAAGAGAATTCCTGAAGTTTTGCAGGCCGTACACAACGGTGTCGGCGGAGGACATTTTGGTGTTATGAAGACTCTTGAAAAAGTTCGAGAAAGGTTTTATTGGTTAGGAAGTCGTACAGATGTGAAAGATTGGTGCTGAGCCTGCGAGGACTACACTGCCAGTAAAGGACCCCAAACTCGTACTCGTGGCAAAATCGTATAACGTGGGAGCACCCTTCGAACGATTTGGCATAGATGTAGCAGGACTATTTCCAGTTAGTAAGTCCGGGAATCGTTTTGTATTATTAGCAATAGATTACTTCAGCAAATGGCCAGAAGACTACGCAATACCCAATCAATAAACCATCACTGCTGCATTTCAATTTGCTGATATATAATTCCAAGGGAAATACACTCGGACTAAGGCAGGAACTTTAAATACGACAAGAATAACATCTCTTCATCCTCAGTCAGATGGAATGGTTGAAATATTTATTAGAACTTTTGGGAACTACCTGAAAATCCAAGTTAATGAATAACAAAGTGACTGGAATAAATGCATTCAACCATTTTTACTGGCCTACCGCTCTGCAGTTCATGCATCCACAGGAAAAACACCTGCCTATGTAATATTTGGATCTGATTTACAGCTTCCAGTTGACCTCTTGACTGGACGCCCTCCTGACAATAAGATAACTACTACGGATTATGTCAGCCAGGTTAGTAAACGCCTCAGAGAAATCCATGAAGAGATTCGCCAAAAATTACGCCATAAATTACAGATACAAAGCGATAGAACGACGATACGTTATGATCTACGAGCCAATCACACTGGATTTACAGTTGGTGAAAAAGTTTGGTTGTGCAATTCAAAAATGACTAAGGGCCGCTCACCGAACTTGTAGAAGTGATGGGAAAGCCCGTATCGTGTTGTGAGCCGACTGAATGACTTGGTACGCCGGATTCAGAAGAGCCTTCATGCAAAAATAAAAGTGGTGCACCTCCATCGACTAGCCCGTTACCAAGATACCGAAGATGTTTGATCGAGACGATCAACTCTAGGAAGGAGGTAATGTTGCGAATTTAGCCCTGGTTATAGATTGGTTAAGTTTTAGGTGAACCTATTTATCATTTGTTATTTTAATGAAGTAGACTTACCTTAATGTTTATCCATGTGACGACTATGATAGTGTAAAAATTCGTTCTTGAAGGATCTGTTAGGCTTAATTCTTTTCACCTTGTAGTATTTAGATTATTTTAGAATTTTCTAGATCATTCCATCTTTTTCTAAAGGCTATATAAACGCGCCGCGAGGCCATATTTTGATTCAGTTTATGTAAGATTTTAAAGTGTAAACAAGTAGACAATGACAAGTTTAGAGTTACCTTAGTTACTAGTATTAAGTACTACCAGTTTTTCCCTGTACTAGCTGTAAGCTGTGTTTTGAATAAAAGGAGTACATTCAGAGACTACGTGTTTGGTAACCAGCCAATCTGGAAAAATATTTTAATCCACTGTATATAATTGTGCTTACCTTCTGTCGGTAACACCTCAACGTCTTCTCCTTGTGGCTCTCCAGCTTCAGGAACAGATCCTGGAGACACACCTAAAAAATAATTAGTACTACCTATTACACTAAGGGCTGGTATTTTCATCCCCGTATAATTTTATTCGGTAGGGATATTTTCCATGGCTACAATTGCCCTAACAATCGTTTCCAAGGTAAATATTCGAATAATAAAGTTATTTGGGGATGCAAATACTGGCCCTTAAACAAATAACAATAAAAGTAAGAACTATAAGGTGATTCAGACTTATTTAGTAACATGTATCGAGTAGAACATAAAGTGAAAAACGTACAGGGTTTCTTTGCTTCTTTTAAACAGAAACATGTAGACCCTGTTCAAAACATAAACAGAAACCCTGTACAGTTTTATCATTTTACACATATGGGGTGATCCATTCATGTCCAATATTTCCCCTGTTCTAGGGGCTAAACAAATTGATTAACCACAAAAGTTGCAAGATAAAAAAACGTGCACATTCTCAAAACTTTTTCAAGCGTTGTGTTTCAAAAAAGGTTGCCAAAACCAACTGTGTCTAGAGTATATATTTAATTATTGGTATATAATCGTACTTACCTTCTGAAGGTAACACGTCTTCCGCTTGTGGTTTTCCAGATTCAAGTTCAGATTCTGTAGCTCCACCTAGAAAAATGTTTGTAAAATATATTATACTTATAAAAATGAGGATGAAAATGGATATATACTGTACAGCCTCTTTAATCTGGACATAATTTAATCCGGACTTTCAGTAATCCGGGCGAAGAGTTTCGCAACTTATAATCCGAACGCACCTCGTTAATCCGGCGGCAGGCCGTGAGTGAAGACGGGCGAAAGCGCAATTTCATATTCCACATTATTTTATTAAGTTGGTAAATTTAATAATTATTGCAACGGATTAAAAAAGAGCTTTTAAAATAAATCACATTATCTGTATATTATATTTATACTGACTTATTTCATATTTTTTATTAAGAATCTTGGTAAACCCGAAGTCAACAGTTTTTAAAAATATTTTGCCGAATGTTTGCATCCCTGCAAACAATATATCTGTAAAAAAAACTGGAGAACATTATCGTAAAACTTCATTTTCTATCTGCTAGGTTTTTTTAATTGAAAAACTCATTTTAGTATTGCTATGATTTTATGGATTGTTAGAGAAGAAAGCATTTTGTCAACTTTCAGGTTTTTATTATTGATTTTTTTAGATTACAAACATTTTATTTGGCCGCCATTTTGTTCCGCCATCTTGAATTAGTACCACACTTTTACTAGTTGATCTCTATACTACAAGTAGTTATGGTGCACTATTCAAAATAATTCATTAGGTAGTTTTTTAAGGCAGAATTTTTAAATATTTTGTTAAGCCGCCATTTTGTTTCGCCATCTTGGATTCGTACCAAAATGTTACCAGTTGATTCCTACATAACACTTGTTCATTTAAATCAAATATAAATTTAAGGTAAATTGAATGAACATTTTCTTAGTAATATTTTTTTTAACATTTCACTAAACCTCCATTTTGTTTTGTCATATTAGATTTTTACCAACATGTTACCAGATCATTCCCAAATGACCCTTAATTGTTTACCAAAATTGGAAGTCAATCGGGTAAGTAGTTTTTTAGCTATGCTGCAAACAGACAGACCGATAGACAGACCGACGGAATCCGACGTAAGAATCACAAAAAATTCCGGAGGGTAATTTTTTCACGATTACAATACTTCCCTTTTATGAGGGAGGTAAAACATCTTATTTTCGTATGTAAAGTTTTTCTCATATAGCTAAAGCTCTATCAAAATATAAATGAAACCCATGTACATAATTTGTTAATAAAAAAATTGTATAACGTAAAACGCAAGCTTTCGCAGCTGTGTTCAATTAGGAATTCATGGTTCATGGTCAAAATGGCATCACTTGGCGACGTTTCGCCTTCAGTTGCACGAGCCTTCCTCAGAGATTTTTGCTTTACGGGATCGAGGCACTTAAAAAGACCTAGGCCGGCTACTTATAGTCGATGTAGTTTACCAAACCGTGAACCGTTGTAACGATTTTTTTCCATGTATAATGTAGACTGAAGCGCGTATCTCTATCAAAATTATGAGGATGGTTATAAATTTCAACAGACTCTCTAATTTTCCCTTTATAGAATCTCGATACGGCAGGTTATACAATTTGTTTCTTTCTGATGCATCGTTCATGTTCCTTAAGCCTAGTCGATATGGAACGTTCAATTTCTTCAATAGACACATCACTACGAAAAAGGAATTGCGTATACTTCTTCGCTTAAAAACAAATAGCTTCCTTTATTGATTGCAAAAACCTTGTCCAATTTTCTTGTGTGTGTTAAAAATTGTACATATGTTAGACCAGCGAAGTAACCTTGCAATCTCGTCTCTGGTTGTGTATAATTGGAAGAGCTACACTGTTTACTTCCTATCGGTAATTCCCTAAGGCCGTTTTACATGCTGCAATTCTTCTTTGCAATATGCAATAGTCTTGAACAAAGGCACTGCGCATGCTTTTGTTCAAGACTATTGCAACTTGCAAGAAAGAATTGCAGCATGTAAAACGGCCTTTAGTATGGTCGAATGCGGTCTTATCACGCGGGTCCAAAGGTCACCAACATTCTGAATCAAATCAGAAAACACAGTGAATACCAAAATGTTGTGTGATTCTTTTATCGACCTATTAAATCTCGATGGGCTATTTGCAAATATACAGAGAGAAAGAAAATAGTTTTTTTTTGTTATATTACGGATATATATATATATATATATATATATATATATATATATATATATATAATAATATTCCGCGCGATTTTACCGATTTTTATATATCAAATTTTGTCTTATAATTAATAAAAAAATTTACTTATTTTAAACACGTTTTAAAATTGGAATAAGTATTCTATAATTATTTACTTATTGCCTACAAAATTACAAATGTACTAAAAAAGTAAGGAAAAATTGGTGTCAAATCTAATAAAAAACTTTTTAAATTAAAATTCACTGGCTAATATCCAGGAGCCAGTGTCAAAAGCTCTGAGAATCGGTATAAGAATTGTACACGAAAAAATCCAAAGGCAAAAGACTTAAGTTACAATGCAAAAATGGATATTCATAATGCAATTTATGATGTATACAGATCAAAGACTAATATAATCCTTCAGAAACTTTTTATTATAGACTGAAAAATATCACTTAAAAAGTCCTCATCTTCTGAGTCGTCCTCAAATGGCGCAATGATCATTGATGCCATTTCGACATCTAGAACTCGTTCTCGATTCCACAATCCCATATTAATTTCTCCGTATGTTTCGCAAATTTCTTCCAGTACTCCGGCGTAATATAATTTAATGAATCTTGCCAAACAATTTACACCGCATCTTATGTAAGACCATCGTCCACGTGTTTTTCGTAATATGATTTTACCCCAGCCCATATTAATTTAGGATAGGATAGGATAATAGGATTATGTTTTTGTTTTATTAGCGAGTCATAAATATCACTTTTCTTCCAGGATGAAGTAGGTTTTTTATTTAAGATTCTTGAATTATAAGATGCATTGTCCAGAATGATTAAAGATGGAACATCTAAATTTGGAATCAGTTGTTCTTCTAACCACTTTTCAAACAGTTCACAGTTCATATTATCATGGTAGTCCATACTTTTGGATGTTGAAGAAAACAGTAAACTTGCACCTGGGAGAAATCCTGTTGAAGAACCTGCATGCAAAATGATGAACCGTTTTCCCGTCCCACATCCCGTTTTTTCTCTTGACACTTTTTTCCGACTCGTCCTGCCAAGATTTCGAACCACTTCCATTAGAAAATATCCAAGTCTCGTCTAAAAATACCACTTTTCTAAATTTTGAATTAACATTTTCCGTGTATTTCTTTAAAAACTGGATACGCTGACTTGCTATATGTGACAACTCGCATAAAAATCTTCGATTGCAGTCTTTTTTTATATCGTATAAATCGTAAATTGCATTGCGAACATCCATTTTTACATTATCACTTACTTAAGTCTTCTGTCTTTGGCTTTTTTCGTGCACATTTCTTAATCTTCTTCGGTAGTAAATTATGCTTTTTTTTTCATGCACAATTTTTTGCGCAGTCCTTATACTGATTCCCAGAGCTTTTGCTACTCTCTCCTGGATATTGGCCGGTGAATTTACATTTTCGTAATATTTTATTAGATTTAATAACATTTTTTCGCTTGTGGATGCAAAAAACCCGAAAATTGTTTTCTATTACTCATTTTGTCACTGACTTGTCAATCTGACTTTGAAGTGACATCTCTCAAAGATTTTTGCAACTGCTGGTATTTACATGTTTATTCTTTTTTGTCGTACGAAAATATCATAGGTCTATCTAATTCATCTTCCGGATTTTATGCGGAGGATATGATTACACGTAATAAAAGAAAAAGAAACTTAAAAAATTTGTCGTTGATAAATCGTATGATCCGCACGATAACACTGCTTTTAAATATAGTACCGTTTATTAGAGTAGAATTATTACTTTTTCTAACTGACCATCTAATATCGTCAGTGCAATATCCATTCCCCCCTCTTAAAGCTTGATTCAGTTTCTCTGTTTCCGATTGTCAAGAATTTTGGTCACAAATCGAGAGGGCTCTGTATATTAACGAATTAATAACGGATTGCTTTTGGGTCAAATGATGACGTGAATTTTACAGGGTTTCCTAAGGAACCATGCCCTTTCCTATGTACATCTTGAAAGGGAATCGTGTCTTCTAATTAATTTTTTATTGTAAATTTTATATTAAGATGTTGCTGATTCAGATGATCGAGGAACACCAGGAGGTTTTTTGTACCATGCCATAATTAGACAAAAGTTAAATAAACTCTGTTTAATTATTTTCTACGCTCGTTGTTGAATACGCAACAAAAAATCTTAAAAATTCCATTGGCAATCTTATCAGTGTGTATTTAATGTAATTAATTCACCCAAGTATAATTTTATTCGTTGGATATTTGCCATGGTTACAATTGCCCCAGCAATCGTTTCCACGGTAAATATTCGAAGAATAAAGTTATTTGGGGATAAAAATACTGGCCCTTAGCCTCAAAATTTACTTTCCATCGCTTTTGCGTTTTAAATATGGAAGATACTTATTAACACCCGTATTCACAAAAACGGTATGAGAGTTAGACCAAATCTAATTGCAATGACAATTGAAACTATTAGTTCACCAGTTATGTTTTGCTTATGTCACTTTCAGTTTGTAATGTAATAATGTAATAATAAATGTTAAGTTAGACCCGGTCTAAATTTAAACATCTTTAGTGAATACCAGCGGCGGCTCGTCAGATGAGGCAACTTTCAGCCTCACTCGCTTTCCTATAAATATACATTTTTATTTTTAAAATTAATTCTTTCCAAGTTGATACATTATTCTCTGAAAATTGTCTCAAACACTATGAAAATTTCATCAAATATGCGTAAATCATAAATAAACACTTTACTTTACTAACCAACAGTACAATGTCCAATAACTGCAATATCATTTCTTTTTTATTTGACTTTACCTATACGCGGCGATGCAAATTGCGCCTCGGACACCTGAATGGTATTTGGATTTTTAATAAGTCTGAGAAAGAGGGAAAAGGGTCGTGTTGCATATGTAGATTCATTCCATCTCTTTTTATTGCATTTGAGGCGATGAAAACTTCGCTTAATGATCAAGACGTTGCCATTTAATGTTAGCACAGATTGAATATAAATGGAAATAATTATTATTTATCGGTAAATGACAATCGCGCATCCGGCTGCCAAATGCAAGCCGTTTTTGCTTTTGTTGATATTTGCGTGGGCGTGTCGGGTATTCGTATTTGACTGTTACCGGTAACGGTTTGAGATTGAGCGGGAAGTGGGTGGATATTGAGATTATTCGGCAATAATTTGGTGTTTGTTTTATAGTATTATTTCGTGAATGTCGAGCGTTTAGTCTGTATCGAGTGTTACTCTATCTAAAGTATTTTTGACGTTGCGTTAGTTTAATTATTCAGTAGATAGTCTGATAGAGTAGTTTATATGAATTAGTGATTAAAATTTAAAATAAACGAAACGTGTGAACTATGAATCCAGTTCACGATATCGTTATGTCACTATTGACAACGGCATTTTCCAGGCGTCCCGAGGATGAGAAAAAAGGAATTCTTCGCGGAGATAGACCCATGCCGAAGTACCTTAAGTAGTGATAAAAAAGACGGTCGACAATATAAACGATCATTTCAAACGTCATGGCAACAAACACACACTTGGATTTGTGAAAGTGTTTTTAAGAAGAGTTTATATTGTTGGCCTTGCTTAATACTGGGAAAAACAAAAACAGTATGAACTTCTGATGAATACGTTGATTTTAAAAATTTTTCTAGAGCGGTTAAAATGCATGAAAGGTCTAAAGACCATATTCAAAATACCTTAGGTTTTGTACGTTTGTCTCAAAATATGACTACAATTAAAGATGCACTAATCGAAAATGCTCGTTTATCTAAATTATTGTACAATGAAGATGTTAGGAAAAACCGCTTGCTTTTGACATACCTTATAGTTACGACTATATTACTGGGAAAACAAGAACTGAGTTTTAGGGGACATGACGAATCCGAATCTTCTTTTAACAGAGGGAATTTTAAAGAAGTTTTTAATTGTTTAATTAAACGTAACACCGAACTTGTAAAGCATTTAGAAGAGAAAAGTGTATTTACGGGACAATCGAGAACTATTCAAAATGAATTAATATTTTGTATTGACGAACATATGAGAGACTTTATTAAACAAGAAATATCGGAGGCTACATCTTTCTCATTAATTGTAGATGATACGACAGATATAGTTGCAAAAGCCCAATGTTGTGTAACTGTTAGGTATGTAAATAAATTAGCCGAAATAAAAGAACGTTTTTTAGGCCTTTTTGATATAAGTGAGGATTCTAGAGCCAATGCACTCTATAACTTAATTTTAAGAAGATGCCCTACAAGCAATGTACACTCATTGTGCTGCTCATCGTCTCAATTTAATTTTACAACAGGGTTCAAATTATATTAAGGAAAGCAGAATCTTTTTCGCAACTTTGAAAAGTTTGCCAGCTTTTTTCCATAAATCGTACAAACGCACATCTATATTGGACAAAATAATAAAAAAACGAGTTCCGCAAGCAAGTGATACAAGGTGGTATTCTCGATCAAAAATTCTAATTTTTGTTGCAAATAATTGGGAAGGACTAACCTTAGTTTTTTAGGACATGATTGAAAATCCAGAATTAGACTCAGATACTATACACATGGCCAAGGGGTATGTAAAAGACCTTTCCGATTTTTAATTTGCTTTTTTAACTTTTGCATTTAAAGAAATTTTTTTGTTACTGATATCCTGTTTCAAGTTTTTCAGTTAAGTAACCTAGAAATTGATTTCTGCATTTCACAATTGAACATTGCCGTCAAACGATTAAATGAGCTGCGCGCTGAAAATTTCTTTAAATCTATTTTCGAAAAAGTAAAAATCACTTACCGGATTGCCATGTAGTAGACAAACCCGTAGCATGAGCGAATCAGATTTAATGGAAAAATATAAAAATCTGTTTTATGAAATTTTAGACTGTATAATTTTTCAAATTAACATCAGGTTTGAAGATTTACACAAATTGGAATTTGTAAAACTTCTTAATACATCAAAATACAAAGACTTTGCCACAGAATTCCCTATTAGTCTATTAAATTCGTTAAAAAAAACGTATCCAAAAATGTTTGACAAAGACCGCCTCAAAAATGAGCTAAGAACTCCTTAAACAAATTAATAGTTTAGAATTAATTTCAGTATTTTGTGAAGTATATCGACTTGCGACATTAATTTTGACAATCCCCTTAACAAGTATACAGGCTGAAAGAGATTTTTCGTGCCTAAAGCGAATAAAGACCTACTTACGAAATAGTATATCTCAAGATAGGCTCTCAGCCCTGTCGATCATGGCAATAGAAAAAGAGTTATTTATTAAACTTTCTGAATGCAATGGTGACTTTTATGACAAAATTATTGAGAAATTTGCTTCTTTAAAAGACAGGCGCATTAATTTAATTTACAAGAAGTGACTTAACTGCACCATCCACATACCTATTTGCCTAAACAGTTTTGGTTTTTTATAAAAAAATTACTGTCCACACCATATTAGATTATTACAGGTTTATTACACTCTATACTCGATTCTGACTATTTTGATTAAGTATTTTAAATATTTTTTATAAAAAAATCCATTGATGAAAAATGTGTATATTATATATCTTTGAGAAGAGTATATATGTACAGGGTGTTCCAGCGAGGACTGAACAGGGACCTATTTTCGACCTTCCTTGTATTTTGGAAAAATTCAAAATAGCCAATCGATGTATTTTTTCTTGTAGAATCCAAAAATATCATCGAAAAAATATTTGAACCAGAAACAAAAGAGTTACGCTATGCATCAGGTGTTTTTTAAATGGAATGTATCGTTTTTTATACGATTTTTGGAAAGAGTGATTTTTTTTATGTCCGTTCTGAATAAAAGATTTGATTTTGCGATAGCTGTTTATATTACATTTTAATGTTTTACAAACTAAAATTTTAGCTTCACCTGTTTAAAATATACGATAGGTTGGTATAGGTGATCAAGGTAAAATGACGTTTGAATGCTTTGTCAATAAAAATTGACATTATTTTAATTATTGTCGAAGTCTTCACCTAAAAAATATATATTTGACTCTGATCGAAATGAAATACTCTTTGGACGAGAGACTACAGATTGTTATGCTATTTTACAAGTGCCAAGAAAATGACAGAGAAGCAAGAAGAAGATTTATTGCAAATTTTCATAGAAATATATCCATCAATACAATTCTAAGGATAAAAAACCTATTTGAGGAAAATAAAACTTTATATGATAGAAAAAGAATTATACAAAGAAGAAGAAATCGAGACCAGGCCATTATAAATTATTTTCAAGTTAATCCAACCAAATCTATTTCGGATGCAGTTCGGGAAGTTCAGTACGGTGACGGTGTAAGGCGCAGAAGAGTTACCCGAGGGACTGTTCACAGGACTCTGAAAATTCATAAATTTAGGCCTTTTCGTATCCTTCAGCACCTAACACCGGCACAAAAAGAACTTCGCTTCCAATTTGTTTCTCAAATGGTAATTCGGCAAGAAAACGAAGACCCTGATTTATTCAAAAATATTGTGTGGACCGACGAAGCTACTTTCACAACATCGGGAGTATTCAACAGACATAATAGTCACCACTGAGCCGTTGAAAATCCAAAAAAGTTCCAGACTATTAAATTTCAAGGGAGGAATTCTATTCATGTTTGGTGTGGGATAAAAAACAATAAAATTTTGGGACCAATATTTTTTAACGGGACTTTAAATGGGCACAGATATTATGAGTTTTTAGAAAACGAAATTGAAAATTTTTTGGAAAACTTACCATTGGCAGAATATCAGAATTTAATTTGGCAACATGATGGGGCGCCTCCTCATGCCGTGCATGATGTGGTTCAATTTTTAAATCGGCGCCATAACGAATGGATAGGGCGAAATGGAACATATGCTTGGCTGCCCAATAGCCCCGACCTCTCAGTTTTGGATAGATTTCTTTGGGGCCATTTGAAGAACGTCGTATACAGACAACAAAACGAAAATATTCAAGAGATCATGGGAAAAATTGTCGATGAAATAAACCGCCTTAACCAGGAAAATCATATTGTAACAGCAAGTTTAGAAAGGCTACAAAGGGGTTATCGATGTTGTTTCGAGAAAAACGGCGGTCACATTGAAAACTTATGTTATTAGTAGTTTTATTTTATTATTTAATAATTATTTTTTATTGAATTTCTTTTTCTATCATGTAAAGTTTTATTTTCCTCAAATAGGTTTTTTATCCTTAGAATTGTATTGATGGATATATTTCTATGAAAATTTGCAATAAATCTTCTTCTTGCTTCTCTTGCATTTTCTTGGCACTTGTAAAATAGCATAACAATCTGTAGTCTCTCGTCCAAAGAGTATTTCATTTCGATCAGAGTCAAATATATATTTTTTAGGTGAAGACTTCGACAATAATTAAAATAATGTCAATTTTTATTGACAAAGCATTCAAACGTCATTTTACCTTGATCACCTATACCAACCTATCGTATATTTTAAACAGGTGAAGCTAAAATTTTAGTTTGTAAAACATTAAAATGTAATATAAACAGCTATCGCAAAATCAAATCTTTTAATCAGAACGGACATAAAAAAATCACTCTTTCCAAAAATCTTATAAAAAACGATACATTCCATTTAAAAAACACCTGATGCATAGCGTAACTCTTTTGTTTCTGGTTCAAATATTTTTTCGATAACATTTTTGGATTCTACAAGAAAAAATACATCGATTGGCTATTTTGAATTTTTCCAAAATACAAGGAAGGTCGAAAATAGGTCCCTGTTCAGTCCTCGCTGGAACACCCTGTACATATATCTGAGGATAAAACGAACTACATGAAAATTGAGTGAATATCTTAAAGATTATTATTTTATTTTTATATCTATGTAATAATTTTTATTTTAAAAATTACTTAATGAAAAATTGGGAATATATCTTGGTATTGGTATGTAAAAGACAAAAACAAATCATAAAAATGAGTCAATTTGGGCGTGGCAGCCCAAAAATTTTTCTCCTGCGGCGCCATCTACCTATTAAAAGTAACAAACCTTTTCTCGCCTCACCAGTTTTAGACACCACGAGCCGCCACTGGTGAATACGCGCGTTAGTGTTTTAAATAATTTAGGTACATACCTACGACAACATCTGTGACCTCATGTATTTCCGCACCCACTGGTTCTACGGCATCTGTGATTTCTGTAAAAAAAAACAAATTAAAATTATTATTAAAATAATACAATATATAATTCAGTTTAAACATATTAATTATTCGTAATATCATATAGCGAATGAGTTTTCTGCTTACTGCAATTTCAGCTCTAATTAGAACTATTTCCTATGCAAAGGTTTATTTGAAGGAACACTAAAAGAAACAAATACAGGGTGTTCAGAAAGTAAGTTAAAATATTGTTCCGGATTGGCCGGTAAACAAATACGTAGTTTCTGAATACACCCCTTTTACTCAAAAATTTAGCTAAGCCTAATTATTTAAAATAACAAATTAATTCACTTAAAACTTAGCCAAAACTATAACTAGGATTAAATTCTTCACATTATTTTAAGAGGGGGTTCTAGGACAAAAAGTTCTTAAGATCACCTGTCCCAAACGGCTTAGATTTTCAAATACAAGGTGTTGAGTATTTAAAAAAAAGCACAGTTTTTCAAAATATTTACGAAACGTGTGTTTAGATATTCTACTGACAATTGCCACTCGTTACATCTACACACTTAACCTAAAATTACGAACGTAAACAACATAAGGCAAAAGGAATAAGTTAATAATTAATTATCTCACTAAAACTTGAAAAGATGAGAAAAATTTTTATTTAGTAACAGCGTTTATTGTTGGTTTAATCGATTCGAGAAGAGGCTACAGAATTTCTTTAGGTAAGTCATGACATCGGTATTGTCCAGTTGCAGTCATGAAGGTATATTTTGTAGAAAGGTTTAGGGAAATCTAATAGTGCAGAATTGACCGAACAAAGTTCAAGACATAAAGAAGTTCAAATTAATCCAACAACCTAACCAAAACATATTTTTTATTAATTAATTCCCATCTAAATATAATAGTTTATTACACGAGAAATACTAAACTAAAAATATAAAGAATAAGAATATCCTCATAAGACAAAGAGGACTACAAGGATTACTGTTAAAATCTAAAAAAAAATTGAACAACTTTTTAGTACTTTCTTGAACTTTTTCAGATTATTTACGACCTTGATTTTCTTTGGAAAATTATTGTAGGTGATAATGCCAGTGTATAGAATTGGCCGTTTTCCAAAATTACTTTTTATTAGTAATGTCTCTAAATCCTCTGTTTATCTAGTATTGTGTTGGTGTATTGTATTTGTCTTATGTAATGTGATATTTTAGTGTTCTATTTTAAGATTTGTAGAATGAATTAATATACAAACCTTTAATTTATAAAACGAGTTTGTGTTTAGATATCCTTAAGGTTTATATAAATTGGATGTTGGTTCTAAATATGATAGTTTATGAATGCATTTAATAATTTTGTTTTGTATTTTTTTAAGGATTTAGATTTTTTTAACAAACAGATGCCCACAATGAAACTCAGTATTGTAATTTTGAATAAACTAATGAAAAATAAATAGTTTTAAAAATTTTAAAGGTTATAATATCTCGTTTTATACAAAATACCAATTATAAGGGAAATGCGTAAATATTCAATACGTATTTTCCAGCTTAAATTTACATCAATAATTTATAGATTTAGAATATTTTATTTCCTCATTCAAAAATTTTAAGGGAGAGAAATATTCTAAATTTAAATCTAATATTTATGAACATTATGGAGAATATAAAGAAATGTATTGGTAAAGTTACTGAGTGTAAGATGGTTTCCTTAGCACCGGGTTTAATAAAACGATTTTAGAAGCCCAACGATCAGTAGATTTATATTACAAAAACTTTGCTTTTACTAGAAACATAGAAGATTGAGAGATACAAAACATCTAGAAATTAATATGTCAATATTTTAAGAACTGAAGAAAGGTCATATTATCAGAAACAAATTGAAGAAAATAAAAATAATAGTAAAAAAATGTGGAAAACGTTAAAAAAATTAGTAAAACCAAAACAGAAATCTGAAATAAACGAAATTATTTTTGAAAATGATATCACAGAAACGGATTCACTAGTTACAGCTGCAAAATTAAATGAATATTTTGGTAAAAGTACTGAAGAAATTGTATACACAATAGATTCTGAAAATGAAGAAATATATCCAAAATTACCAGAACCTAAACATATTTTGCAAACTTTTCATTACGTTTTTATAAGTAAACTGAAAAAACTCGTTTGTAAATCAAAATGTAATAATAATCATTCAAAAATTCTTTCAAAAAAATTGTCATGAATGAGACATTTGAAGTACTTGGAAGCAGAATAGCAAATTTTATAAATTTATGTTTAAAAAATGGGGAAATACCAGTTGAACTGAAATGTTCGGATATAACTCCAGTTCCAAAAATTAAAAATTCTAAGAAATGGAATGAATTAAGACCTATAAATGTATTTTTGGATATTGAAAAACGTTTAGAACGGATAATTTATGACCAAATTTTACAATTCACTGAAGAAAAGAAAATTTTAATACACCTTCAAGCTGGCTTCCGAAAAGGACATTCAACTGAAACTGCAATACAGTACGTAATTGAGAGCTGGAAAAGGACTTTATTCTTGTAAAATTCAGTTATTTGCTGATGATACTTTAATATATTTTAACGGAATGGATATTAATAACATTACAAATAAGTTAAATTTTGAATTGAAACTTTTATGTAATTGGATTAAAGTTAATAAATTAAAATTAAATGTATCAAAAACCAAGTATATGATACTTGGAAATAATAATTTAAATATTAATAAAAATATTATAATTGATAATGCAAATTTAGAAATGATTACTTCTTTTAAATACTTAAGAATTTTAATTGATCCAAATTTAAAGTTTGATATTTGGAAAAGTAATTTCTAAAATTTCGCAAAAAACAAACTATTTAAAAAGAATACGTAAAGATTTGAACTAATTTTCCACAAAGATGATATATAATACAATAATTTTACCCCATTACCTGTACTGTTCAACAATTTTATATAATGCCAGTGAAGGTTTAAAAAAATTGATTACAAATGTTACAAAACAAAGCAATGCGTATAATTTTAAGCATGAATAAATATACAAAAATATCAATCATGTTAAAAAAATTACAGTGGTTAAATGTCAAAAACCTAATATTTTTTCTTGTTTGCATACTAAATTGTCAAAATCACGCATATGATGATATGAAATTGTCAAAGTTTTTATCTAAATAGAATTTCGAAATGTTAATATTGATATATTTATAAAATAATCTTATTGTAGTATTAATAAAATGTATGTTCTATATTTAAATAGAATGTAAAAGTAGCATTTTTGCTAAATAAACCATATTACTACTAGATATTTTTATTTTTATTGGTTTTACTTATAAAGGTAGATTTTTCAAAATTAAAAGATAATTTATGTGATTGTAGCCGTGATAATAATGGATTTAACTCATAGTTGAATGCAAGCTTGCAAATTTCTGTAGTAGTTCTATTTAAATATTTAATCGTAGTGTCGTGAGCAAACAATTTAATTAATATATTAATATACACATTCGAATTGCAACTTCTGATTTTATCATTTATTAAAAATCCATTTGCATGTGCCAAGGTCAACTTTCCATAGGCAACATCAGATCAAACAATTAACGTACCAGTTGGTCCGACGAGTGCAGATTCGGGTCGGTAGTCAGGGGTGATATCAGAAACTTTACCATCAACAGGTCTCACTCCTGAAGAACTGGAGGCCAGTTTACTTGTAAGATCTCCATCGGCAGTGGCAGTACTCTCGCTGTAAGGGGTCTCAGCTTCTGGTCCGGAGGGACCTATGTTGTAAAAATGTAATTATTATTTAAAGTCTTTCAAGCTTGTATTGGGTATAACCGATTATTTATTTATTGTTAGGCTTTTGTATTTTTTTTTAAATATTTTATACTTAAGTTGCAGCCACAATGGTTATTTCCTTGTTACAAAACACCACTTAAGTGTAAAACTACTAAAAAACACTGGGATCTATGAAACGGTAAGAGATACGAAATTTGATAAATGATGGCAAAGTTGCTCAATTAAAGGATTATAGGAGTATTTCCGAAGATATTCTCAAAAAAAAAAAAACTGAAAACTTTTACACCCGTATTCACTAAAGAGGTTTAAATTTGGATCAGGACTAATTTGACAGTTATAGGTTTAATATGAAATTTTTAACAATTGAACAAGTAATTTTTCTAAATGTCATAATTACAAAATGACAGTGACATAAGCGAAACGTAACTGGAAAACTACTTTAAACCTTTTCAATGAATACGGGGGTAAAATTTTGTTTTTATTTCTTGGAAAAAATATTTTAAAATAAATCTTATACATCTATTGCAACTTTTTGTCCTCTGACTCTTTTAAATATGGACTAGTATATTTTGCTGCAGTTTTGTAAACTCTAATGCTCACTACATCCTACCATGATATTATTTTACTCGCATTAAAACGATTCGAGATTAATATAATATCTTCAATAATTTAATGTTTATATTTGCTAATGTAATATTTACATTATTGTAAAAATTATAAAAAGCTTAATGTATATTATATCAAGAAAATTGAAGATATAGCAAATTCGATACAAAATGGAACTAAATAAATCTGCATATTTAATGTTACAAATATACAAAGAGTATTGAAGATATAGTAAATTCGATACAAAATGGAGCTGAAGAAATTTGCATATTTGATGTTACAAATATGCAAAGAGTATCGAAGATATAGTAAATTCGATACAAAATGGAACTGAAGAAATTGGCTTATTTAACTTTACAAATACAAATATATTTAAATCATTTTGTGAAATATCACTGAACAGCTTAAGAATAATAATAATAACAAATAGACTTTATTTAAACAGTGTTAGTAAAATAATATAAACAAACATTGTACTAGGGTGGCGAGATCTAGTATAGCTACTCACCTAACCACTCAATGTAACAATTATTAGAGGTAATGTTAGTAGTTAACAAACACATAAAAATAACCCTAAAAGTAAAATAAAATGAAATAATGAAAAGTTCAAAAATAATTAACAAACAAACAAAAACAAGAAATGTTACCTATACATGAAAGAGAGTGAAGAGAAGAACAAATGCTTTTAATTGACAAAAAAAAAAGAACAAGTAGCTTAAGGTACTATGATTCTAATATAAGGAACAAGAGTCACTAATAGCAACCAATAATTATGATGTGCGATCACTGTGTCCAGCCGAGCGTTCGGTCTAGCCAGACACAAAAAAAGAGAAAATAGAAAAATAAGAATATATTATCGATTTTCCGATTTTAGATGAAATTTAAGTTTTTTCTTAAATGTGTCAACAGCTGAGCAATTTTTTATGTCGGCCGGCAAAGCATTGAAAAACCTGGCAGCGTTAAAACTAAATGAGCGTTGAAATAAAGAGGTTTTGTGCCGAGGGACGGAATACAGAGCATTATGGCGTGTACCCCGATTATGGATATCAGAATGTTTGACAAGCTTCTCGAATAAATATGTAGGTATCTGCAATGTGTTAATTTTGTAAACCAGTGTACATAAATGCAACCGGAATCTTTAATCCAACTTAAGCCAAGCAGAATCAACATAACATTGTGTAATGTGCTCGTACTTTCGTAACCCGTAGCAAAACCTCAGACATGCATTCTGCAGTCTTTGCAAACTGGCCCTATCCTCCTGTAACAAAGCAGGCCAGAATAACACATCACAGTATGATAACAGGGATAAAATCAACGAATCACATAACCTTAATTTAACTTCAGTTGATAAGACATTTTTAAATAGATAAAGAGTCCTTAACTTACCATAACTTTTTTGAAGCATGTAGGAAACGTGACACTTGAACCTCAACACACAATCTACATACACTCCTAGGTTCTTGCAAGATTCTGAGACCGGTATTCTTACATTATTTATATTAATATTGAAATTCCTCAATATCTCCACATTATTTTTGCCAAATAGAAGAAGCTGAGTTTTATTTTGATTTAGCAAAATGTTATGGGCGGTGGAGATTTGATATAAAATATGTAGGTCTTGGTTTCTTTCGGCCAATTCAACTTTATCAGGGTTGAAGCTATAATATAACTGAGTGTCATCAGCGTATTGGTGAGAATGCATCTTTTGCAAATGACTACTGAAGTCTGAAGTATAAAGAGAAAACAGTAGATATAACATATTGTGAACAAGTGTATCAAATGCCCTACTATAATCAAGGAGCAACAGGCAGGAATTTTTACCTTCGTCAGTGGCACGAAAAATATCATCCGTTACTTTTAGAAGAGCTGTGGTCGTACTATATTTCGAACGAAAGCCAGATTGAGTGGATGGAAGGATATTTTGTTGTAATACATAACTATTTAACTGTTCATGGATTATTTTTTCGAGTATTTTTGGAAAAATAGGTCACAAATTTATAGGTCTAAAGTGAGCAAGAGTAGCGGCATTGGTAATTTTAGCAGTTGGGAGTACATTTGCAATTTTTCATTTACTAGGAAACTTACCAGAAGAGATACACGCATTAATAATAAATGATATATGATTCAATAAGTAGGGAACTAATAAAGGTATTATTCTGAGATCTACACCATCTGCACCCCTGGCATTAGAACGCATGTGGGAAATTATTTTTTCAATCTTATCAGAACTAAGAGTTGAAAATCTGAAATTGTTGTAAGTATTGTTAAAAAATGAATTTTTGTAATGATTTAAGTACGTATTATTATTTGCCTGTGATTGAAGTGGGGGAATACTATCAAGAAAATATTTATTAAAATCGTTTGGACTTCCTACTTCTTCAGGCCGACTATCCGGTACTGAGTTAATATTTAACCATTTCAAAGTACGCCAAACGAACGAAACATTCTAGATATGAATTCAAACGAAAATTATAACGAAATACTAAACAAAAGGGTAATTAAAGAAACCTTTGGAACCATTAGATAATTTTAGCTTAAAATATTAAATAATTCCCGAAAAATTAAAGTGCTCATATGTAACAGCAATTCCTAAAGTAAAAAACTCTAAAATATTTGATGAAATGAGGCCAGTAAACATATTGCCGGACATTAAAAAATTAATAGAGTTTGTAGAATATAAACAGTTTGTGGAATTTAGAAATGAAAATAACATTTTGTTGCATCAAGCTGGTTTTAGAAAAAAACACTCGGCAGGAACAGCATTGCAGTTTGTAGCTGAAAATGGAGAAAGAGCCTGGTAATGAATAAAGCAATAATAGCTGTTTTTTTAGACTTTAAACGAGCTTTTGAAACCACTGACCGGGAAAGATGATTAAATAAATAACCAAATAAGGGGTAAGGGATAGTGTGCTAAATTAATTTAAAAACTACTTGAGTAACACATATCAAAAAACATGAGTATCAAGTGAAATTTCTAGTGACATATTTATTGATATAGGTGTTCCTCAAGGTAGTATTTTGGGACCGTTAGTTTTTAATTTGTATGTAAATAAAATTTCATCAATTTTAAAACATTGCCATATTCAGTTATTTGCTGATGACACATTATACAAGATAGAAACATATTAGCAGCACAAGATTTTATTTATTGAGACCTAAATGTTTTATCAAATTGGCATAAAGTAAAATAATTAAAATTAAATTTATCTAAAACAAAATGCATGGTCCTGGGTAAAAATTCAAACAATAATAACTTGTATATTTTATTAAAAGGGTCAAATTTGGAAATATGAAAATCCAATAAATATTTAGATATAATTATAGATGATAGATTAAATTTTAACTTACATTTTGAGAAGACTATTATTAAAATTTCTGGTAAAATTGGATATTTTAAAAGAATTTCTCCAAATTTAGGTTTTTTCTCAAAAAAAAATGTTTATAATACTATTATCTATCCATATTTTCTATATGGTTCTACATTTTTGTATTTGGTGAACGAAGAAATATCTGATAAATTTGTGTGTGTGGATTTTATTAAATTGTGATAAATATACAAAAATTACTTTAATGTTATGAAAATTAGAATGGTTAAATGTTCATAATTTAATTTTTTATTTAGTTCAGATTTTATTTATAAAATAAAAAATAATTTATTGCCCGAAAATCTAACAACATTTATAAATGAAAACTCTAAACAACATAATTACCAAACAAGACAAAACAAAGACTTACATTCAAATTATGTTTTTAAAGGGGTTGTTTTTTTTTTCATAAAGGGTCCATTCAATACAATAAACTACCATTTATTATAAAGTCTCAGAAATCTTATAAAAAACTTAAAATTAACTTGGGAGATTATTTGTTTAAGAATCAATTTTAAAAGCTGATAAGGAACACAAAAGTATAGTTTCTGAAGCTAGTTTAGAGTAGTTTATAATATTTAGAATTTTATGTTTTAAAAATATAAATTCTAGCATTTATGCTAAATAAAAAAATTAACTAGCTGACTATATTGAGTGGTATTTTTAAAGTGTTTTACCAAGGAATGAACATAGAAACATTTTAAAGGTCCATGCATGTTACTGAATTAGCATAGTTTCAGTACAATTGTGTCTATTAATACAGAGGCGAAGCTGTAAAAACTGTTTATAG
Source organism: Kuschelorhynchus macadamiae (assembly GCA_030620095.1). NCBI lineage: Eukaryota > Metazoa > Arthropoda > Insecta > Coleoptera > Curculionidae > Kuschelorhynchus > Kuschelorhynchus macadamiae. The sequence continues at coordinate 493,092 of JAUTXW010003640.1, forward strand.
TTATTTATTTAACAAAGGACGCTAGAGCTATTGCCAGTAAAACATGTGAGTTGGCTAAAGTTCCTCTGGCTACAGTGAAAAGAATCGTGTCAAATCCCATGACATCAATAAATAGCCGGTTCCACGAAATGTTTAGAAAAAGGCTACAAGAACTTGATAAACGAAAAGTCTACACGATCTACCAAGAGCAACGTGTAACTGCATTGAAATGTCTAATGCATTAGATATCGCATAATTGACAAAAGGTAATTACTTATGGAATTCTAGTGATTACAAAAATGGAGTCTAGAGTATACAATATATATATATATATACATATATATATATATATATATATATATATATATATATATATATAAATATATAAGAAAATACTCCTGAGAATCGTCCAATAATTTATCTCGATAAAACATGGTTTGACTCGCATGAGACACTATCTAAAAACTGGTCCGATTCTTAATTAGTTCCAGCCATGAAGGCATTCGAACTATGTATTTACAGAAAATTCTAAGGAAAAAGATACAGCATATTTTCAAACATTAAATTTGTCTAGATACATTAAGAACCTATATAGCTAGAACCGGTCGGCAGACAACAAAAAAATGTCTAAAACTTTCGCCATTAAACTATTTCCCTATCCGTTATAATTAGCAAAATCTCCGTATAGAGAATCGAATTCCAGACCCTCTGTATTATTTATTTATACCTGAAATAGCGCTGGACGCAACATGCATCATCTGCAATTGTGGTTTTCGACCAGCTGCAAACTGATGACAAGGTCTCGCCGGATCGCATACTACGTAACCCGATACCGGTTCCATGGTATAACAGGGGGCGCTCGGTACGCAAGGTATGGTGCCGGTTGGCATGCACGGCAAGTCGACACATGGCCCAGCTTCCGAGGGCTTGGTCGCGAATTTGTCCGATACTCGATCTGCGGGCGGTCCCTTCTCTTCTGGTGGTTCGGTCATTTGGGTGACTACTTCAATGTTGCCGTCCTCGGTGTAAGTCAAGGTAGTTTCTACAAAAATAAATTAAAAACTATAAAGGTATCTCATGATACATATACATATGATGATACATATCAAGACAAAATTTTATACCAATCATTAATAAAATTCTTATGTAAATTAAGGTTACCGATAAGACCTCCAGGTCCCTCGGTGACGACCTCTAACGTCCCACTTCCTACTACGGTTGTCGTCATGTGCAAGTCTGGTGGAGGCTCATCAAGAACGACAGCTCTGTTGGCCACATCAACGGGAAATTCTCCACCGAATCTCTTCTCGTCGAAAGGAAGTTCCCTTTCTCCTATAACCACCGTGTGGTCCGGAGGCTTTTCCTGTTGATCAAACTCCTCGTAATCAACGACAACTTTTTGTGTTTCGGCAGCTTCAGACGTTTCTGGGACTGTTTCAAGCCCTTCTGGTTCTATTGCTTCTTCCCCATCGATTGGTTGTGCTCGAGCACTAAAGACTTCTGCCGTTTTACTTTGTTCATATTCCTCAATAACTGATGACTGTGCTAAAGGCATGCCTATTGCGGTTTCATCAAAAGGTTCGTCAGGTGCTCGTTGTCCTGAAATGTCTTCATCCGGTAGTTGGGCAGTGGTTTCAGCTACTGAAAGTCAAATTAAAGTAATAGTTTAATATTTGAAGAAGAATAAAATTGCGTTTTTATGTTTTACTGTTTTATAAGCGCCAACTACTCGGAAAATATACGAAAACGATTTTTATTTTCTTATTGCCCAAATATTTTCAAAAGTTTTTTAGGATTTTCAATATTTTTTGGGATAAGTGTTCCTTACTTATTGAGCTGGAGTTTTTTATTAACCCTCTGACGTGAAATTTTGTTACTAAAGAGCCCTTAAGTCTTATTTATTGTCTATAGACCGCAGTAAATACACACTGCAAAAATTATTTCTTCATAAATCATTATCATAAAAGCCAATTTAAATTTAAAACGTTTTCATATAAATTTATATGAATACTAAACATTTTCCCCAAACGAGTTTTTTTTTATTTTCTCTCTAACTTTGTTATTATTCAAAATGCAGGCGCTATCTTTACCATCCAAATATGCCAAACAAAAGGTACTCTACCTTAGCTATACTCACATATAATGTGTAGCTTTCAAAGAATTTTTAAATTTTAATAATAAACTAAGTATTCACAAAACATTTGAAAAATAATAGTTTTGTATAGCGACTAAATCATTAGAATTAAAAAGAAGTTTATCAAGTGACAACGTAAAAAATATTTGGCACTCTACAGAGCTGCCCAAAAAAGAGTACTAAATATTTTTATTTTTTCTAAATGGGACACATCCTTGCGATATTATTAAGCTAACCGGAACCTTTATATGCATATTTAATTTTTTAAATTTGAGTAGCCCGTTACAAGCAATTAATTATTTCCTATACCTTCTGGTACGAGAGTAGCTGCGCCTTCATCGTCATGAGGTAACTCTTTCACCCCCGCCCTGGAACCGTCTCCGTCCGTTCCGGATAGTGGCTCTTCTGGAAGTGTTGCTTCGGTTTCCGGACCGCTGGTTATGTCAGCTACTTGACTGGTATCCGGAGCCTAAAAATGTTAATAAAACAAACCTAAAAGTCAAAAAGAACCGCAAAGAATTTAGCGATAATTACTCCAAGGGCTTACATGGCGAATTTTTACAAAACGCAAGACCAAGGGTAATGTTTATTTGAAAGTAGTGTACAATGTATGTTTATGAAATGAACTTTGTTTTCATGTTCTGTCTTCTGGAATGGTGGACTTTAGGAAAGCAATTAGAAGTAGAATTTCTCTAACTGCAGACAGGAAGAAGATGTGTTATTCTTCCGTCAATCATTTGATCTACTAGTAGCCTGTAACATTCGGTTTTTACAATTTTCACTTGTAGCGACTAAAGATAATACACTATTCGAAACGTTGTGAATAAATTAACAATAAGGACCATGCAGGTCCGACAAGTAAGTTATTTGACCAAAAGTAATGTCATGTACCATTTTACACGCCCACTTTAAGAATTTTGCATGATTAAAAAGTCTGCTAGCCAACTAAATGCATAAATACTTTTTTTTCACCAAGGTAATATGACATTTTATTTATATAAGTGAAATGATCATAGTCTCGTTCAAGATTTCGATAGATGGAACATTCCGACAAGGCGCGAAAGTAACAAGTAAGAGTTTTTTTTGAACAAATAACGGTTTACATGAATTGCGAGGCTTGACATGACAAATATATATATGACAACAAGCTTTTGTACAACAAAGTTAAGCCTGCTATCAATCACCGTACCCAAAAATTTAGACTTTCACTATCTTACAAGAGAAGCATTGCCGATAGACAAAAAAAAACAAAGCAAAAACATGTCAGGTTATACAAAAAAATCCTGGAAAGAATAACATTTTTTTCCCAAAAGCAATTTCTTGACTTTATATTTGAAAATAGGAATACTGCGGGACTTACGAATATCATCATCAAGTGCATTATAAAATTTACAAGCAGCATATAAAGTGCCTTTCTGAAAAAAAGACGTACGCTGACTATCGGGCAACAGCAGGTCTTTAGCACGTGTATTGTAATTGTGGGATGGTCTATTTGATTGAAGTAGCAATTTATTTTTGTATGCATAAAGACATACTTCCAGAATGTACTGGTCAAAAACTGTTAAAATTTTTAAACCCTTGAACAGCGTCCTGCAAGACTCTCTATGTGAAAGACCGCCTATTATTCTTAACGCGTATTTCTGCAATAGAAAGCCCCCCCCGCTTTTTTTACCTCTGCCCCAAATGAAAATGCCATATTTGACATGACAGTGAAAATTAGCGTAGTATAAAGTTAACAAAGTGTCCTCACCACAGTGATTCCTAAGATAGCTTAATGCATAACAGGTTCTCCGAAGCCTACTACATAATGCATCAATATGAGTAGTCCACGTAAGCCCGTCGTCAAACACCACACCCAACATCCTCGTTTCACTTATGGGCGCAAGCGTGTCAGGTCAGTTTTCAAACAATGCAACACTATTGTCAGTTTGTGTTTTTGAGTGTGTAAAACAAAGAACATTCGTTTTAGCCTTATTCAATATTAAATTATTCTTCTCTGACCAGGCTATTATTTTTGTATAAACATTTTCAGCGATAACTTTAAGAGACAGTAGATCAGGCCCAACCATCAGAATGTTAGTATCGTCTGCATAACAAACAGTAAAAATGTCTGTTGTGTCTTTAGAAAGATAAAAAATAAGGTCATTAGCAAATATCAAATATAGTAAGGGGCCCAAAATTGAACCCTGGGGAATGCCCTGAGTTATAAGTTTAGATGTACTATTTTCATTGTTAATTTTTACATATTGAAAACGCTCTAGGTAGGTAGGTAAGATTCAAGCATTTGAAGAAATTGACCTCGAACACCGTATCTTGATAATTTCGACAAAAAAATCTGATGGTTTATCATATCAAAAGCTCTAGAAAAGTCAAGAAACAGCCCCATAGTGCATAACTTTTTATCAATTGCATCCACGATCTTATTATGAAAACAAGAAAGCGCTGTTTCAGTACTCTTCTGTTTTGTAAACCCGTGTTGCGCCTCAGATAGTAGGATATTCTTTTCAAAAAAGTCAATTAACCTGTCCTTTATACTAAGTTCAAATATCTTGGATATATTTGACAACAAACTTACTGGCCTATAGTTACTGTAGTCATTCGGATTGCCTTTTTTATAAATAGGAATCACCGCTGGAAGCTTAAGCTTTTCGGGGAAACATACATTCAGTGAATGACAAGTTAATTAAATATGTAAAAACACTACACAAGTAAAACTTACATTTTTTAAGAATATTATTAGAAACCCCATCAGGACCACTAGAATTTGAATTCTTCAACCTATTTATCAAAGCTAAAACCTCTGGTTTACAGACTGGGGAGAGGAAAACTGAGGATGAGCAACAAGGGACATTCGAATTTAAAAATTCATAGTCAATATCGCCATGGAATTCGGTATTATAAAATGTTTATTAAAATTCTCGGCAACTTCTCCACTACCTATTTGTTCATCTCCTTTAAAAAACTCCACTTTTTTTAAGTTAATATTTTTCTTTTGGAGATTATTAATAATTTGCCACATTGTTTTTGATTTATTACTTGCATTGTGTATTTTATTGTCATTTTCCGCTTGCCGAGAAATCCTAAGTTTCTCTCTGTAGATTTTATTTAAATATTTTGCTGTTTCTTTATACTTATTATCAACTTTTGAAAGCCCCAAAAATAATGTGACTTTCTCTTTTAATTTTGTTAATTCTGTGGATAAAATATAACCGCTTACTTTTCTCTTAGATTTAAAATAACATTTTTTTATCGGAAAACATAGTTCGAAATAGTAATGTAGAGTGTCCGAGAAAGAATCAAAAGCACTTTCTGCTGTTTTCTGATTAAAGACCTCAGCCCAATTCTTCCCTCTTATATAATCAATAAATTGCTTAGTGTTACCTTCAGAAGTATTTTTTTTATACACAAAACTCGTCGATTCCTTTATTAAACCTTTTACTAATCTCACACAGACGAATTGTGAAAAATGGTCGGAAAGACTCATATCAATTACCGTAGCTTGTGAATCTCTATCGGCGCTTACTATGAAGTTATCTATGCATGTGCTAGACTTTCCTGTTAAGGAATTCACATTTGAAACCGACTATGTTAGTTTTATTAACATTTAAATACAGGAGATTTGAGTCACTCAAGACTTTCACCTTGTCCATCTCGGATGAAATGGAAGATTTTAAGGATGTGATGTCAGTAAAGTGCCATAAGATTGTTCAAGTGAAGGCATCATTAATATACAATAGAAAGAGAAGTGGGCCAAGGAGAGAACCTTGCGGAAGTCCCCACTTGTTAAGTAAAGAATTAGATGATCGTGTGCCAAGAACCACACGCTGGTGACGTCCTGTCAAATATGATCCAATCCAAGAGGGAGCCACACTCCGAAAACTATAATGTTTTAGCTTCCATGATAGACACAGTCAAATGCCTTAGCCAAATCACAGAAAACTGCTGCAGTATAGCCACCCTCACTTATACGAGAAAAGAGTCCCTCCAGCAGACTAAACATGGCATTGTTACTACTATTATATTTCTGAAAACCAAACTCATTTTGGGAAAGAATATTATTGAGCTCGAGAAAGGATGTCATTTTTGTTTTTACTAACTTCTGAAATTACTTGTGAAAGGGTGATTATGAAAGGCAAACACTTTGGCAGAAGTTAAACAAGTTGAAAAGGATGCTACCTCTCAGGACTCATGTATTGCTTGTAAGAGGACCTGTAAAGCTAAAATGGGAAGATTTAGGAAAATCTTTACAGATAGATCACCAGAAGCGTTTTTTTATTGATTTCATTATATTCATTAATTCATACAGGCAGAAAGTAAAAGGAATTTGGAACTGCTATCTCAGATAAATAATCCATAGAATCTACAAAGGGATTTAAGTTGTTCGTAAGTTTCTCAGCTACGGAGCAGTAAAATTGATTAATAACATCTAACAACAACAATCATAGCAACTCTGAGGATCATTGGAGCGCCGAATGTCATTCACAATAAACCAACTTTCCCCCTGCTTGTTAAAAAAACCATTTAGACGGCTAATGTAGTAAATCTGCTTTGCTCTAGTGATTAGTTTACGATACGGTAACCTATATTTCGTAAAATAAGAATAAAAAAATGTTGAACAGAACTAGCCGTTACTTGATGGAAATTCATATAAACAAAAAACACTTGCGTAAAATTTCCACTTAATTTATTTTACAAAAATAATGACAATTGTTTCGCCAACACTGTGGCTTCATCTGATGTTAGATGTAAACTAAAATAAAATAAGAGTGCCCCACAAATTATTTATTTATTTATTTATTTATTTATTTATTTATTTATCAAATCATACACTACAGGGCAATAAACTCCAAATGGTATTACATGTCATAAAACGTTTGAACAGAAACTAAATATAAAACAAAAACATACAAAACAGTTCAGTTAGTCATTATACATATAAAATTAATATACTTTTTAATTTTTGATTTCAATAAATTGGTTTTAGCATCTTCGTGTGCTCGTTGTAATCGATACTTTAGTTCAAGAGGGTAACTTTCAAAATTATAAAGAGGTTCCACCGGATTACTTAAATTACTTGGTATGTTACACTCTCTACCAAAAACTAGTTCAAAAGGGGTATATTTAGTTTCAGTGTGAACCGTTGTATTATACGAAAAACACCAATAGGGAATCCACATACTCCAAGTGTCGCTTAGATTTTCGGTTTGCATTCTTAGATATGCCCCTAAAACCTTGTGGGAATTTTCTAAGGAGCCGACGCTCTGGTGTCTATAGCTAGAAGCGTAAATCGGATTTATCTTTAAGAGAACACATACTTCCTTCATTGTGGAAGAGATAAATTCCGATCCTCTATCCGAAGCAATCTCCTGTGGTATCCCATATCTCAAAATAAAGTTTTCCACAAAAGATCTTGAGACCGATACAGCATCTTTATTTTTTAAAGGGTATGCCTCAACAAATTTTGAAATTTCGCACTAAATCGTTAAAATATATGTAAAATCCTTTATATCAGTGAGCAAAGGTCCTACAATGTCTAAATATACCTTTTGAAAAGAGAAGTCAGCAGTAGAAGTAATTACCATAGGTTCTCCGGTATAGTGACTAGAATGCTTCTGTCTTTGACATTTATCACATTTTTTAACAAAGTCTCTAACGTCCTTATCTAAACCTGACCAAAAACAATGCTTTTTTATATTATTTAACATTCTATTTATACCTGCGTGACCACTAGTGGGGAGTAAGTGAAAATCATTTAATATAATTTTTCTTTCATCCACATCCATTATTCTTTTTACTCCTTTTATAATATGTATACGGGGGCCCCTCCAATTTAACATATTTTTTATGCCATTACCTACGCATTTAATAAATTCCTTACTAGTCTCATCTTTTAAAATATATAACTCCTCTATTTTTGTTTTATTACTTATTTCAGTCAGATCCCTCAACATTTCGTCTCGCGCCAACATTGATCCGGTATTCTGACAATGAAATAAAGTAGAGTGTAATGGTACATAATAAAAGTTCCCCACGTGTTCTGTCACGTCTTTTTGCATAGATATTATGTTTGAGTATGTCGTTATGACTAGCTCAGTACAATGTTTTGGTTTTTTAAGAATTGTTACAATGTTCGGTTGATCAATCCCAACATGTGTATTATTCTTAGTTACCTCTAATTTTTGTTCTTTTACATTCCTGCACTGATTCCTAGTCATAACGGCCACTAAGTTATTGTTTATATTTTTTAACTCGTCTGAAGTTAATTTTATTCTCGATAAAGCATCGGCAGTGACATTTGCACTACCTTTTACATATTCTACATAAAAATCATATTCTTCGAGCCCCAAACGAAATTTTGTTAATCTGCTTGAAGGGTCAGCTAAACTAAATAAGTATAAAAGTGGTTTATGGTCTGTTCGTATTTTAAATCGACGTCCATATAAATACGGCCTAAAATGTTTCACTGCCCAAAAGATTGCTAGTAATTCTTTATGCATAATGGGATAATTAATTTCCGCTTTATTCAAAGTTCTGCTCGTATATGCTACAGGTTTATTATTTTTATTTGATAACACGGCCCCGATAGCAAAATAGGACGAGTCCGTTTGAAGAATAAACTCATTTTGCTCTGAAAAATCAGGATAATCTAAAATTGGATAATTTATAAGAGTATTTTTTAAGGTTTCAAAGCTTTTGTTACATTCAATCGTCCACTCAAATCTTGCATACTTTCTACATAGTTTGTTTAACGGTACAGATATTTCCGCAAAATTTGGAATGAATTTTCGGTAGTAGTTTGCAAAAGCTACAAACCGTTTTGCCTCGTCAGCGTTTTTAGGAACAGGGTATTCTTTCAAGGCTTTTACTTTGTCCGGATCAGGTGATATACCTTTATCGCTGACAATGTGCCCTAGATAAAGTATCTCCTTCCTTGAAAAGTCGCATTTTAAGGGGTTTAATTTTAAATTTACTTGTCTTAACCTTAAAAAAACATCGATAAGATTTTTATTATGATCCTCTAAATTTCTCCCAAAAACAATTAAATCGTCTAGGTAAACAAAACATTTTTCGTAGTTGAGACCTGCCATTGCGACTGTCATTAACCTAGAAAAAGCACTAGGACTAATTTTCAACCCCATTGGCAGTCTTTTCATTTGCCATTGACCTCGGTCAGTCATAAAAGCCTTCCTACTTTGTTCATCTAACTCTACTTGATAGTAACCTTGACTTAAATTTAAATGAGAGAAACAAAGAGCACCTGCAAGAGAATCTAAAATATCATCTACACGTGCTATCTGGAACTTAATATCAACTAAATTACGGTTTAAAAATCTGTAATCTAACACGAGTCTTGTACGTTTCTGTCCCGATGAATCACTCTTCTTTGGTACTAGCAACACTGGAGAGGACCATTCGCTCTGAGCTCTTTCAATAATGTCATCTTCACACATTTGCGAAATTTGCCTATTTATTTCCTCTTTTTGGGTTTGTGCCAGCCTATAAGGTTTCACGTATACCGGTTGTGTACCTGGTTTGACTTGAATTGATTGTTTATAAATATTTGTAACAGATAGTTTATCCCCCGGCATATGAAATATATCCGCAAATTTAGCAGTAAGCCCTTCTATGGAGCTTCTTTCTTCGTGATTTAAATAATTTAATTTTAGCATACTGAACAACTTTTTTACTCTTTCGACCGAATTACTATTAGTACCAAATTGGCAACACTCATAGTCATTCAAGCTTTCGGCTTTAGGCAAACAATTTTTTAAACAAACCTCACTTTCACACGTGTTCAAAATTCTAACCGGTACTTCGCCCTTTTCTGGTCGTGCTATTACACCTGCCACAAATACACCCTGGCATATTTCATTCGGTAAAATCACACACTCATCTTTTAGTCCCGTTTTAATGTATTGAATAATTTCACACCTGGGAGGAATCACCAAAATGTGATTATCTGTAGCATTCAAATTTAAGATTACTTCTTTTTTATTGTTTAAAAGAGTTTTTTTCGTAATTTAATTTAGCTTTGTATGACCTTAAAACATCTTCTCCAATTATTCCACTGGTATGACATGGTAATGTCTCGAATATATAATATTTTACTCTAAACTGTACACTTCCTACATACAGGTTTAAAAAACTATAACCTATGGAAATTAATTTACCTCCTATGCCATTTATTTCTAATTTTTCTTTGAACAAGGGTATGGTTGAGTCTAAATCTGACAGTTTAATTGCGCTTAAAGTAGCTCCGGAATCTACGGTGAAGTTCACTTTTTTACTATTTACATAAAAAGATACCGCATTAGAGCATGTGTCCGAATATGTAAATATTTGTTTACTACATTTTTCATTTTTAGGGACGAAAAAAGGTTTCCCCGCTTGACGGCGAGTTATCTCCGTCACCTACATTTAACACTTGCTCAGCAAAATTAATGTTGTTATTCCGTCGAATTCCTCTAGACCCGTGTCGCGTAAACGACCGGCCTTGCTGTCCACGAAAATTATTGTTGTAACCTTTGTTAAAATTGTTATTATATCTTGGAAAATGCTGATTATTACGATTACTAAAATTCATTCTATTATTAAAGCTGTTATTATTATGCTGTCTTGAAAATGTTTGTGCCCTATTATTAAAACTCCTATGAAAATTTCTGCTATAATTTGCTCTCCCCCTATGATTTAAATTAAAAATTTGGGGATTATCTGATGGTTGAAAAGAATTTGATTCATCTTGTGCCTCTCTTATGGCATCTTTTAAAAACTCGAAATTTCTTGACGATATAATTGTACTGAATCTTTGATTTTTAAGGCCATTTGCAAACCTTTTTATTGCTGTTTTTTCGTTAATAGGCCTTAAAATGTCATAGACTTCAGGGTCGTCGTTTGCTTGTGAAATTGTTAATTCGACAAAAATGTCCTCAAGCTCTTTGCCAAATTCTTCGATAGATTTATTATTTTGTCTGATAGAAAATAATTTTGTTTGAAGGGCAGTACTTGATTTTTGGGTCAAAAGATAAGTTTTTATGTCGGTTATAAGGGTTGCAAGAGACGCATAAGTAGATTTTAGCCTTAATTTCGCGTTACCTGAGAGCCTAGTTTTCAAAATAAATTTTATTAAATGTGGTTTATCGTCATCTTTAAGAATAGAATTATAAAATTCCGCTGATTCAATCAAACTTTTTATAGTTTCTTCCGATCCGTTTAATACAGGTAAAAGGCTAGATGCTACTTTTAAATCAAAAGACGACATATTTTCACTGGAATTAACACTTTTTTGTTGACTAAACGCTAAGATTTCCTTATATACTATCTTTATTTTTGAAACAATATTCTTAAGAACTAAAATATCGCTGTCATCTAATTCTGAATCGTTAATTTTCTTATTTATAACATAAATTTCCCCTTCTAGCTTGCTATAAATAATTTTAGCTTCATCGATTCTTTTTTCTGTTATAGGCAATTTTCGCCTTTCGTAACTTGATTTTACTAAATTATTCTTAATTACAGGTAAAGAGCTGAGAATTTCTTTAAGCTTATCTCCCATAAGAAACTATATTAGAACTTATTATTATCATTTTTTTTTTTAATAAAATGCGTATAACGAGTCCTTACTTCCTGATAACGATTACTAAGTTTAAATATTTATCTAATAAAAAAATCCTACAAAATAACAGAATAATATCACCACTTACATGTAGAAAGCGTTAATTTAGTTTATATTATGTATGCATAATTATTGTTTCTTCGTATCTTTAGCCATATTATTCCATATGCCATTACTGCTTTTTCCATTATTTTCCATATCCATACATTAACTTGTGTATACCTAAAAGAGAACCCTAAAATTTAATCATTTTCCTCTTGGTTCAAGCCTTCAGTGGATCTGCGCAAAACTTCTTTGTTTACTTCTCGCCTAATTGTCTTTTTCAACCCTTTTTTGCATCGCTTTATTGCTAGATATGTTACACTTGCCAGTAACGCTGAGATCAATATAATTAAAAGGTACTGGGAAAGAGAAAATCCCTTATTTTCATTGGTTATTTCTCCCCTTGAATCTCCATTCGACGCCTGGTTTATAACAATTTCTTCTTTAGAATTGGCCTTTCCCATCGCTTGTCGGTTGTTATAGTGGTAAAATAGTAACCCAGAGGGCTGGCAGGATCGCCATGTAGTAATTTAGGTTCAACCCTTAAGGTTACGTCAATGATACGACTTGTTCGTTCTATCAATTGGTTTTATTCTAATTAATATTATACATTACAAAATCATGCAATAGACAAGTTCATTGCTTTGCCAGCAATTGCTGACACAGCTGACCTACATTATGTTGTTAGTTCAATACACTTTATTGTTCAATAGTTATAATATACAGGGTGATGCAACTCCATACTACACTATAAATCTGGACGATGATGAACCAATATGCATAAACAAGTACAATGCATTAATATATATAAACGATACCGTATAGTTAATACCAATAATAAATTAATGAGAAAAAAAAATTAAGTGTTTAAGATAATATTTTTAAAATTTGCAAAGGAACAGCCGAATATATCACAATTAGTATAGAAATCATTGTAGGTTTTTACCAGGCGGTCAGTTACTCCTCTAAAGCCATAATTTGTACGGTGTTGTCTTTCATAAAACAGATGTCTGTTACGAGTTATCCGGATCGGAGCTCTTAAATAAATGCGCGATAGAAGTTCACTACTTTCGATCATTCCATTTAACAGTTTAAAAAGGAAAAACATCATCGCGTTACGCCTTCTCCTTTCTAAAGTGGCCAAACCAACCAAGAGAGTTATTGTTTGATAAGGAATATCTTTGTAAGGAAAATGCATCTTAAATAAAAGGAACTTACAGAACTTATTTTGTACGTTTTCAAGGCGTTTAATATGTAAGTTATAATAAGGAGACCACACTATACAATTATACTCCAGAATACTACGAACTAAACAATTATATAAGGTTTTTAAGGCTTTGGTGTCACTAACATTATCACAGTTTCTTCTGATAAAACCTAACATTCTGTAGCTTTTAAGTATGATGTTATCTACGTGTGCATTAAAATTAAGTTCAGAGTTAAAAATTACTCACAAATCATTGAAGCTTTCCACTTCGGACAAAAAAACATCACTGAGTCGATAATGAAGTTTAAGTGGCTCTTTACGACGAGAAAAACTCATAAATTTACATTTTGTCGTATTCAGAGTTAGAAAGTTATTGCGGCACCATGAGTAAAAATTATTAATGTCACTTTGTATAAGTTCGCAATCTTCAACAGTATTAACAACACGAAAAAATTTTAAGTCATCTGCATAAAGAAGACACTCACAGTTTTCAAACGTGGAGACAACATCGTTCACAAACAACAAAAATAGTACTGGACCCAAGTGCGATCCTTGTGGTACACCAGAGGTAGCCTTAATTTCTTTTGAAGTGCCACCACTCAACTTCACTCTTTGGGTTCGTCTGCTTAGGTATGATCTAATCCAACCAAGATAGGACCCATTCAATCCCAGTGCCTCTAACTTCATTAGAAGCAAATCATGTGATACACTGTCGAATGCTTTTGTCATATCAGTGAAAATGACATCGATTTGAAAGCCTTTCTCTATATTTTCGTTGAGGTAATCCTGGAACTCTGCTAAATTTGTGGCTGTAGATCTGCCTCTGTAAAAACCATGCTGTTTGGGACTTATGTAATGTTTAAATGTATTAAATAATTCATCGATGATTATTGACTCAAATACCTTGGGGATTATTGAAAGTAAAGAGATACCTCGATAGTTAGTAACTTGGTTCTTAGATCCATTCTTGAAAACCGGAAAATGCGTTGACTGTTTCCAAAAAGTCGGAAACCAAGCCCCGTCAAAGAACGGAAATCAAAGGCATCGGGACGTTAGAAAAGTCAGTGTAGCATGATCAAAGTGATCCGCAAAAGCATCAACAATCTCCTGTATGTTATCCTTGGCTTGAGAATTATACTCTAAGCATTTTGGTATGCCGTCATCCTTCCTTAAATTGTTAACGTAGGACCAGAAATACTTGATATTAGATGGTATCATTTGCTCAGTGTTTGTAACAAATAGAAGGTAACATAGGTCAATCAAGTATTTTATTTCATGTCTTACTTCAGAATATCTCATATAGTCGTCTCTATGGCGAGTCTTCTTGTATTTTTTATGTAATCTATTCTTTAAAGATATCATCCTTTTTAATTCTGAACTATACCATTTTGGGAATTTTTCATGGTTGATAGTTTTAGTTGGAACAAATTGGTCCACAATGGCCCCCACAACATCGTAAAACCTTTGAACCATGTCATCTAGACTCTCCAAGTGAAATACATAATTCCAGTCTACCGACAATAATGATTCTTCCATGCTCTGGTAATCCGCTCTCTCAAACAAATGCACTGTTACATTCTCTCTATTGTCTAACGCTGGTACAGACTTCAAAATGAGATCCATCTCCAAAGGGGGATGGTGTGTGTCGACCCTTGACATTGGATTATTTGCCTCACGTATTTCCACCTGATCAAAATAATCAGCAAAAACCAAGTCCAGTATCTTGCCATATTTATTGGTTATTGCATTGACAGGTTTCAGTTCCCGATAATACATAATGTTCAGCAGTGTTTCAGCTTCTGCCGAGTTAAATTGAAGAGGAGTGAGGTGACTGTCTTCATGTCCCCATATCACTTTGGGCAGATTGAAGTCGCCATAGATCATCATCCTTGTATTCTTATGATCTCTACGCAGACGTTCAGCGGTGTCGCAGAACGTCTGATACTGGAGTTCGGTGGGAAGTACACTGCACATATTAACAAAATCGTATTATGCATTTCAGTCCAGATCCAAAGCTCTTCAAACGTAAGGCAGGCACTACCATATAAGACTTTCGACTTAAAATTTGCCTTTAATGCAACCAGAACTCCACCCCCTCTCTCGCAGCTCAACTCCGCATATCTTCTATCACCCCGAAAGACAGAATAATGCGTTCCAAATAATTCGGAGCTGGATAAATCATCGCTAAGCCAGGTTTCTGCAAAGACAATACAATCATAGCCTGACACTGCAGTAGCTAAAAAGACTTCAACGGTTTTTGTGCGCAGTCCCCTAACATTCTGGTAGTATACGTTAAGTTTTGAGGTAGCATCAGTAATTGGTGTCAGAGAGAATTATAGATTTTAAATACCTGAATGCGTTTTTTTACAACTGCGGATCTTATACAGTTCAAATGTTCTGGATTTACCCTTAATAAACTAATAAATAAATTAAGTGGAAATTTTACGCAAGTGTTTTTTGTTTACTTTGTTAATGAAAAAATGGGCAATTTGTCAATTTTCTGATGATATGGAGAGATCTCAGATTTTTAGATGGTGTTTTTAACCCTTTCGTAAACCAGACTTTTTTATTAAACGTATACTACAGAATTCTAAACATTTCAAATGGTATGAATTCGCAAAAGATAATGATAAAAATAAAATAAGACTAAAAATTACATCTCAAATAACACATATACAAAATGACACAATTATACAGGGTGTTACAAATTCGAAGGGATAGCATTAGCATATCTAAAACTAAAAGAGATAGGAAGTCGGTTAAATTAGGGCAAAATTGTATTCGGTATCGAATAATATGTCGTTAAGTAAGTTGAAAAATTCCGACTACTTCCGAAGAAATCCACCAAAAAAACCGAAAATCACGTTTCTTACTCTATAAGACGGTATTCTCAGATCTGAAATCCAACGTTTCGTTTTCATCATCAACTCCATTTTTTTAAATACGGACCTGGATTTTTTTAGTTATTTTTTAAAATGATTGACATTTCGAAAGTAATGATGTATCAAACTCAGTAGGTAATTAACAAAGGTAATCATATTTTCATTAAAATCAGTGTGTTAAAGAGTTAATAATATCAGAACGGGCATTCTTACATCCCTCACCCCTCAAAAACTACCAAGGTCCGTTGGGGAAAGAACTGACAACTTTTGCCAAAGTACCCGAAGCGTTTTTATAATAAATTCCAAATTTCTAAATAAATTTACTCCGACCATAATTTTTATGTTCTATTATTTAATTAATTTAATTTTATAATTAATTTAATTAAATATCTCGTACACAAAATTATATATGATAGTAGTAAAGAACGTTTTAACAATGAAATGAATCGGATTAAAAATATAGCTAAAAGTAATGGATATAATGGTAATTTTGTACATAAATTAGTAAATAGACATAAGCATAAGAAAATGTTAAAAGATGTCACTACTCTTCAAGCACCTGAGGCTCCCAATAAGTTCATGGTAATCCCATATGATCCCAGATATACGAGAGGTCTAGAAAAAGTATTTAAAAACGTAGGTTTTAGAGTAGCCTACAAAACGGAGAATAGTTTGAAAAATCTCCTTGGAAACTCTAAAGACAAGTCGACTCGAAGGAGAGGAGTGGCATCTATGAAATTAGCTGTAATGACTGCGATCTAAAATATGTTGGGCAAACTAAACGCTCCGTAAACATTCGTTTTAAAGAACCCATGGCACATTTAAGATACGGAAGAACTGAAAAGTCAAGCGTTGCCCAACATGCTTTAGAAAACAATCACCAAAGAGGAATAAATAATCTAAAGTGGATTAAAAATGTATCTAATAATAGATTATTGGATGCATTTGAGAGTATAGAAATAGTTAAATGTGGTAAGAAAACACTAAATAAAGACAGAGGGCCTGTTCCCTATAGTCCCCTCTATTGTTTACTTGACAACGGTGCAGTCAGGCGCAACCAAGTGTGATCACATTTACCTATAAATAGTCTCGGTTAGGATAAGTTACTTTAGTTTATATCATCTGCTGATGATGCTAACTTGGTTAGCGAAACGCGCGCCCAGAACATAACAAGTTGTGGTGTAGTGTGGTTAGAACTCTTGTATTTTGATGTTTAAATTGTAATTCAGTTTTGTCTTTTAGTTTCCAACTGGCTTGAAATATACATTAAAATATCTCTAGACAAGTACAATCGCAACAGGATGGATGTATGTGATGAATTTAAAAAACTGCCCTTTTTACTGATACTTACACTTTCTGTGGTTGGCTGCCCATCTCCAAAACTTTCAGGTTTCGCGTCTGACTCAGTTTTAACATCACCAACTTCGCCTACAAATAAACTAGTTTTTAACTCAATCAATTTTATGTCATTAAAAAGCTTCGCTCAAGTGACTGTTTGACTCCTGGGTCGTGCAAGGTTCTATTTTTAAAACATATAACATTTCATTATTAAACATATTGGATATTATTACACTGTACTTTATACCTTTATTTTACATATCAAAAATTATAAATCCTAGTTTAAATTTTAAAGAAAATTAATAAGCTATCTTATTTACTCACCAGTTACTTTTAATGTTAGCATTATACTAAAAAGAATATAGGTGTTTTACTACTTCCTTTTTTGTCTTGTCTAAATGAATTATGAATTACAGACTGGATTTCATCACGAAAATATTAACTTTATTTTATTGGTGGAGGAATAGAATGTTTGTCATTCTGTGCAGAGTTAAAATGCTAAACTTGCCAAAGCAGTTATAGAGAAATATGAGAAAATCTGCAGCCCTACAAAATGATTCAATTTCAGTGTATAAACAAGTTAACACAAACCTTTGTCTTCGTCTTCTCCTTCCTTAACTTCTACCAGAGATTCTTCTGGGACCTGTACAGGTTTGCCTTCTGTAATATGAATTAATTTGGTTTATTTCCGCATTTTAAAATATCTATGATTTTGTGCAGCGTTCGGCTTTACATTTTTTGCATTAATTGCGCTAATGTTTGGTAAGCTTCAACAACCTAGCTAACGAAAGTTATTTAATTTCAATGAACAAATCGGTTTTCACAAACCTTCTTTTTCAGCTTCTTTTCTCGTAACTTCTACCAGGGGTTCTTCTGGGACCTGCATCGGTTTCCCTTCTGTAACATAAAATATTTTCGGTTTTTGAAAAATTTTAGAATTTCTATGATCTTGGGTAAAGTTTGATTTTGTTTTCTTTTCATATCAACTCCGCAAATGTGCATGTTTTAGAAAACTTTATCCCTGCCTAATTATTAGCTTAAAGAAAAAATTAAAAACCCATAACCTTTCTAATGAAGTTATCTAGATTTAATGTATAAAAAGCTAAATACCTTGTTCATCTGGTTCTTTTTTAACTTCTATTTCTGGAACCTGCACCGGTTTTCCTTCTGTAACATAAAATATTTACGATTTTTTGCAAAATTATAGAATTTTTATGATTTTGTACAGATTGTGGTTTTGTATTTTTTTATCAACTCTGCAAATGCGTACATTTTAAACTTTGATATAACTGAATTTGCAAGTTTCATTTTTCTTCAGTAGTTTCCGCTCTGCGTTGATAAATCAGCTAATTACTTAGAACTTACATCTTTATAATATTAGTATCATAAAGATAATATTATAAAGATGTAAGTTCTAAGTAATTAACTGATTTATCAACGCAGAGCGGAAACTACTGAAGAAAAATGAAACTTGCACAATAGATTCCTCTTATGACCTAAGTAACCGAAGTAGCAATTTTGGACACAGTTTCGAAACAAAATTTCTAGTTCCGAAACAATTGCTGAAAAATTCAGGATTTTGTGTTTTGATACAACACCTATTTGTTTTGAAACTTAAGACAAACAAACAACTGTTTCGAAAAAATTTCGATCAAAATGTTTCGATGCAATGAAGATACTACAACCTATGACTGCAGAAAATTATAAACCGTTATTCTGTTCTCATCATGCAAGACAAAATGTCGAATAACTAGTTAATAATATTCCTAGTACAACATCGAATTTGATCCTGCAACAGGTAAATTATTTATCTGATAATCGTTTTGTAATGGTTTTGGTTGCCACGGGACAGATGGTGACTACAGTGCATTTAGTCGTGCCGAATAAAAATCGGAACAATTTCGATATAGTTTAAACTTGAAACTGTTTCTATTCAAGATTAACCGATTAACATTCCATTTTCTTCGGAAAATGTTTTGATTAATTACACTGGCCGACAAGATTTTTCTAACACAGGCCAGCTTATTATTTTCACGATGGAAATACCCTCACAATAATAAAAAAATATTCGGAAAGCCCTAATACGTACCATTTCTAATAGCCTAATTCGAACTTCTTATATCGGCAGGTAAACAATTTTATTGTGGAGCGGCTAAAATTGGCCCATTTTACGATGGAAAAATTAGACTGGGTTGTTTACAACATTATACATAAAATAAACGTTAAACATCACTCTTCGGTTGAGTTTCAAATTTAGTGGTTCTCTGTGTATCGGTAAGCAAGTGTATGAGAAGACGACATTGTCGAGTCAAACGCGCCGAAGTTACAAAATTTCTCCTGATAAATTTTGTTATATTTGTGGAAAATTTCTGGTGAAATCACCAGGTCATTTTCCCAAAATGTAAAAAAAGCCTACTTTAAATATTTTGGTGTGTTAATTGGGATCAAGATAAGCGGTGGGCTCCCCATGTGTGCTGTGTTAGTTGTAGTGTATCATTGGTGCAGTGGATGAAGGGAAAGAGAAAAAGTATGCCTTTTGTAGTTCCAATGGTATGGCGAGAACCCACCAATCATCCTGACGATTGTTATTTTTGCCTGACAAAGACTGAAAGTTATTCCAAACAGGATAGAATATCCAAATCTGCAATCTGCCATACGACCTCATAACGCAAATTTGCCAGTGCTGATTGCGCCTTTAAATTAGCAAGCTATTGATTTGGGAGATAATGGAGATAACGCATCATCAGACAGCTCAGAAGAACTGTGCACCGATCCCACTTTTACCACAGGTCCCAGTTCCGGCGAGCCACATTTGATTGTTCAAAGTGAATTAAATGATTTAGTACGTGATTTTGTGTTATCCAAGCAACAGTCAGAACTTCTGGGTTCCCGTCTTAAGGAATGGAACGTATTGGGCAAAGAAACAAAAATTACGAATTTCAGAAAAAGAAATGCTATGTTTTCTGAATTCTACAGTATGGAAAATTCGTTGTGCGCGTGTACTGATAAAGACAGTTTAATGCAAGAACTTGATACTGAACATTCTCCCCGTGAGTGGCGCTTATTCATAGACTCATCTAAATATAGTTTTTAAAAGCTGTGTTGTTGCATAATGAAAGTTTAAAACCCTCTATATCAGTTGCCTATTCAGTTGCAATGAAAGAAAATTATGAAAATATGCGCATGATTTTGGATAAAATAAACTACAATAGGTATAAATGGCAGATATGTGGGGACTTAAAAGTTATAGCGATTTTAGTGGGACTTCGGGGGGGATTTACAAAATATTGCTGTTTTCTTTGTTTATGGGACAGTCGTGCAATAAATCAGCATTATGTAAAAAAAATTTGGCCAGAAAGAAGCGTATTTCAATCGGGATCCCAAAATGTTAAATTTATACCTCTTGTTGATCCCAAAAATGTCCTTTTGCCTCCTCTTCACATTAAACTTGGGCTGATGAAAAACTTTGTGAAGGCTTTGAATAAAGATGGTGATGGATTTAAATACCTAAGACAAGTCTTTCACCAGTTAAGTGATGCCAAATTAAAAGAAGGCATTTTTATTGTGCCACAAATCAGAAAATCGCTGGACGATGTCAATTTTACGGAAAAGTTTACCAGGCAGGAACTCAGAGCATGAAATTCATTTGTTAATGTAGTGAGAGGATTTTTAGGTAACATTATGGATGAAAATTATGAACAATTAGTTAATGAACTCTTAGATGCCTATAAAGCGCTTGGAGTCAGAATGTCATTAAAAATTCACTTCCTCCATTCCCATCTGTCATTTTTTCATAAAAATTTGGGAGCTGTTAGTGATGAGCAGGGTGAAAGGTTTCACCAAGATATCAGAACAATGGAAATTCGGTACCAAGGACGATGGGATCCAGCCATGATGGGTGACTACTGTAGGTTTTTGAAGAGAGAAGATAGGATACCTCATAAACGGAAAAAATAAAGTTTAATTAGTGTTTTAAGTTAATATTTTTCTCGTTTGCTTTTCTCTCAGATGTGTATGGTATGTTTAATAGGCGAAAACTGTAAACATAATCAATAAATAGGGTTAAGAATTTTCTGAAAACATTTTTTCTATGGATATTAAGTATCGTAACATTCGATATGGTTTTAGAACTCTAACAAGAAAACCTATGTGCAACAAATTTCTATTTGTCATTTTCGTATTTGGATAGGTCCATTCTCTTAGATTATGTTTTGATTTGTGATACAACAAAAAAAAATTTTTGTTGTATCACACAGTGATATCGATTTACAATTGAAACACATGTACCGCAGATTTGTAGCTATTTGTTTCTATCCTCCATGTTAAATTATTTTTAAAGACAGAATGAACGCGACAGTAGATTAGAGATGGCGCCAGCAAAATTTTCATAGTCCTTTGGGTTTTTCCTAATGTTGCATTTTCAGGCAACCCTCGTATCCCATATATAAGACAACTTATCAAGAAGACGAAAACTGCTCCTTATATGACTTTTTCCGTAGAATTTAGTACAGCTCTCAGAATAAATATCCAGGGACAGATCGCAAAGTTATCGAATCCTACTTTATTTTTTAGGTGGGACACCTTTTGGCAGACTCGTTATCTGGTCCGATGAATCTTATTTTTCAAAAGCAGAAATTTTCAGTCGCCATAATACAAAAGAGACTGGTTCGCAGAAAATCGCCATTTGATTTTTGAGAGGGCACAACAAGGACGCTTTGGGGTTCGGGTCTCGTGTTTCATTGTTTCATTTTTGGAAGACGCACACTCTATAGAATTTTTGAATGAGGTCTCACAGTGGCAGCGTGTCGATAACTAGAAATCCTTAAGGAAGTTATTCCCCAACTGATGGAAAAATGTTCCGTTGACACTTTATAATGCCGTTTATCTTCAACAAGACTGTGCGCCAAGCTACGACACTGCGCATTTAAGAGCATTTTTAGATGATAAATTTCCTCAACAATGGATTGGTTCCCACGGATCATTCCATTTCAGATTTTTTTCTTCTGGTGTTTTATGCAAAATAAAATATATAGAATACGTCTTGAGTCGGAAGCAAAGCTTCATGCGGCAATCGATTTAACTTTCCGAAATTTGCAAAGAAGGCCTATGACTATTTATTTATTTATTTACGGATATACCATTTTACATAAGAAATAATAAACAGTAAAGCATTGCGTTAATTAATTACTAAAACTAATTACAATAAGAAATACTACCACAAAAATTCTAATTATTAATGACATTTAAGAATATAATAATCTCTACGTCTATGATGTCAGACGTCTCACGGCACTTTTAAAGGTACTAACTGAGCCATGGATTGGCAGATTATACTTATTAAAATTACGTTGCATTCTATTAATTGGGCTATGCAAGCCATAATTTCGGGTAACATTTTCTGGGTAAAATAAAAAATTGGAACGGGTTCGATGTAGGGCATGTAAAGATATTTTACTTAGTAAATAAAAACAGTCAACATGCCCATTAATTAATTTGAACAAAAAACACATATCGGCCTGCAACCTCCTGCCCTGAAGTGAACACATACCCAAAATACTAAGAACACGGTTGTAATTTGAATGATTATCAATTTGGGGTATTGCTTAAAAACATATTCGTAAAAATTTTTTTTGAACATTTTCTATTTGATTGATATGAATCTCATAAAAAAGACCACACCGGACTTGCATATTCCAGAATCGATCTTACGTACGAACAATACAATAACTTCATGACATGACATGAGATACTAAATCTAGAAATATAACCCAAAGACCTAGATGCTCGCTGTATCACACTCATGATATGGCCATTAAAAGTTAATCTACAATCAAACAAAACACCAAGGTCTTTAACCTCATGAACTCTTTCAAGTGTAGTGCCATTTATGATGTAATCAAATTGAATAGAATTACGTGATTTTGAGAAGGTAATGCATGAACATTTACTTGTATTTAAACTTAAACCATTTAAATTTGACCAGTGAACAAATAAGGTCACCTCTGACTGCAAACATTGGCAATCCAGAGAAGTAGATGTGTATTTAAATATTTTAAAGTCGTCAGCATACATAAGAAAAGAACTATGTGGTAAAAAGAATCTTAAATCGTTAACAAACAAAATAAATAATATGGGTCCACAATGAGAGCCTTGCGGGACGCCTGACGGTACTAAAATTTGATTTGATATAAAATTATTAATTCTAATACTTTGCGTCCGCCCAGTTAAAAAACTACTTAACCATCTAAGAATGTGATCACCTAGCCCTAGTGCCTTAAGTTTAGCCAGTAATAGACCATGATTCACCCTATCGAACGCCTTCGAGAAATCGGTATAAATAACATCAACTTGATATCCCCTCTCGAAAGCGTTCAGCAAGTGGTTCACATAAGTTAATAGATTAGCTAGGGTAGACCGAGCAGGCTGAAAACCAAATTGTTCATCCATAATTACGCCTTTACAGCGCCAAGACAGCGAAGAAGAGACCAATGAATCAAACAACTTTGGAATGGTTGACTGGATACAGATGCCTCTGTAATTTGTAACGTCGCTGCGATTACCAGATTTAAAAATAGGAGTAATGTATGAATGCTTCCAGAATTCAGGAAATACTCCAGAATTCAGCGAAAGATTAAAAAGAAAGTGTAGTGGTTTACTTAATGTGCAGACACATTTATTTAACAAGATTAGGGGGTACCCCATTGGGACCAGAGGATGTTTTCGGATTAGATGATATTATTTTATGAAATATGTCAATTAAATCTATCTTTACCTCATTTAAATTAAGTACCTGAGAAAGGGTAGGATAGTATTCAGGTATTTCATAAGAGGCATCTGTATACA
The DNA here is from genome assembly GCA_030620095.1 of Kuschelorhynchus macadamiae. Classification (NCBI taxonomy): domain Eukaryota; kingdom Metazoa; phylum Arthropoda; class Insecta; order Coleoptera; family Curculionidae; genus Kuschelorhynchus; species Kuschelorhynchus macadamiae. The sequence continues at coordinate 517,130 of JAUTXW010003640.1, forward strand.
CGGTTGAGAAATAATCGGCAAATAAATTTGCCGTTTCTTCACCATTATTGCTTGCTCTGTTATCAAAGTGCATACAGTTTGGATATCCGTTTGATTGTTTAAAATTATTAACATGTTTCCAAAATTCATTTGGGTTATTAATTAAATTTGATTCCATTCTGTGCACGTAAGATTGATAACACTCTTGTTCTAGAGCCCCACACTCCTCTCTAAGCCGCGAAAACAGCACATAGTCAGCAGGCAAATTTGAATTCTTATAGCGTTTATGCATAATTTTTTTCTCAACTATAAGTCGTCTGAGACGAGGGGAAAACCACGTTGGAAAATTGGAGCTCTTAAATTTTTTAATGGGTAGAAATTGTGAAATACCCTGGTATATTATATTATAAAACCCATTAACTGCCTCATCGATATCATTTTTGTCAAGCAGTATTTCCCAATCGACTGAAGCAAAAAAATCATTTAAAGCTAAAGTTGCTATTTTTGAAGTCATAATATTCTAAATTATATTTTAATGATTCATTTGAAGTCGAGAGAGGAATGTCACAGGAATAAGAAATATGATGGATACTAGTATTTAACAATAGATCATCAGCGGATTGCACAACAATATCATTTAAATTTGTAAAGCACAGGTCAAGAAAGATATTATTATTATTAGGAATATTTATCATTTGAAATAAATTAAGAAAGCTAAAAGAGTCACCTACAAGATTAACAGCCGACAGCGGCGAACACTTAACACTAACACTATGAGCTTTATTAGACCATATGGCACTAGGGAGGTTGTAGTCACCAAACAGCACAAGAGCATGACCAGGATTCGCCTCTATTATGTCTTTTAAAAGCTTTTAAAAAAATAACGAAAATTTATGTAATTTTGCATACGGAACAATGGCCGTGATTTTGAAAACTCTTTGCCTTTTCGAAATTTTCTTTCTCTTTTGTTTCTTCTAGCTTAAGTTTCAAGTAAGATAGGTGTTTTGTTTTGAGTAAAATTTAATAATGTTATCATAATTAAGTTAACATACTGTAATAAATATTTAAGAGTTGAGAATTAGGAAAGATGTTTTAAATTAAGTTTGAAAGTATTACAATTTTAGTAAAATAATTACTTACATGAATTTACAATACATACCTTACAATACATTTTAGCCATAGCCTACTACCTACTAATTCCACAAGAGATTTTGGAAATTCCGAAACCTTAATAGATCATATTTTGTCAAATTCAAGTAAAGACATTGCAGTAAATTTTATTAATAGCCCAATATCCGATCATAAAATCCAAATTATTAATATGCCAATTTCATTCAAAGAAAAAAACCAAATATATTGTATATTGATATTAAAAAATTTAACTTACACAAATTAAAACGTGATTTGATTCAACTAAACGGTGAAATATCTTATACTGAAGATCCTGATTTAATATATAACAAAATTATTACAGTTTTTGAGGTAAACTCTTATATCCGGAAAATAAAAATTAAAGAAAATTCAAAACCCTGGTTTGACGAATCTTTGGCAAATCTAATTAAAAGTCGAGATAAATATTACCATAAAACGAAAAAACAGAAACTTTAAATAAAAATGTAAAGAAGAAGATTCGTTAAAAAAAAGAGATTATGATAACCAAATATTTACAATAGGGAATCAGAAAGTATTATGGGAAAATATAAATATTTTACTCCATGGAAAACCAGCGAAAAAGAAAACACAAATTGACCACCTTTATATTAATAATAAACAAATTGAAGCTGAAGAAGAGATCTGCGAGGAAATAAATAATCATTTCATTAACGTTGGACAACGATTAACAGAACGAATATACCGAAAATGCACATTCAATGTTTTTAAACATAGAAGATATACATGAAGAAACAATTGCTGAAATAATAGATTCTTTAGATCCATTTAAAGCTTGCGGATATGACGAAATACCAGCAAAAATTATTAAAATTACCAAATGTGAACTTACTCCAATTTTATGTCATCTAATCAAAACTCCTTTCAAACAACAAATTTATCCCAACAAATTAAAAAATGCCAAAGTTCTTCCTATTTTTAAAAATGGCCTAAAAAGTGACCCAAATAACTACAGGCCTATATCTATCGTAACAGTTTTTTCAAAAATAATTGACAGATTTATCTACGATAAAGAGGAACAATTTTTAGAAAATCAGAATATCTTGTTTTTTGATCAGTACGGCTTTCGCAAATCCAAGGATACTGAGGTAGCAGCAATTGATTTAGTAACACAAATGTTGCCTATTATCCTTGGATTTGTGTAAAGCTTTTGACACTGTAGACCATAAAATATTGCTCAAAAACTTGTTTCATATCGGTATAAGAGGTATTATATATAATTGGTTTCAAAATTATTTGTTGGATCGCAAGCAAGTTGTTCACATTGGCAAAAAATAAAAGCAGTCATCAAAAAATTTTATGTGGTGTACCTCAAGGATCTATATTGGCTCCAATTTTATTTTTAATATGTATAAATTCTGTATCTCTGTTAAATTTAGAAGACTCCATTAAATTATTTGCTGATGATACCATATACCCTGCTCTATACTTCAGATAATTTTGCAAAAATAAATGTTATTATTACTAAAGACCTAAATTTAATTATTAATTGGTTACAGGCACAAAAATTAACTCCTCTTTCATGTATATATAGAATATTATTCAAAATACAGATATTCCGCTAATATTTTTTTCTAATAATCAAATTAATTATTCAAAGTGTATTAAATTTTTAGGTTTATATATATAGATCAAAATTTAGCTTGGAAGCCACATAGAATATTTAAGAGTACAAATTTCTCCAACAATAGGAATTTCGTTTAAAATTCGTAACTATATTTCTCTTAGTTTGTTAAAATATATATATTTTGCCTTCATTTATTCAAAATTACAGTATCTAATATCAGTGTGGGGCGCTGCATGCAAAAAACCAATAAAACCATTAGAAAAATTAGAAAATAAGTCTATAAAATGTATTTACCGTTTACCATATCTGAAGTCCAACATTTACCTATATAAGCCTTAAAATCTTTTGAACATTTTTCGATGTATAAAAATAAATTATGTATTTTTATTCATTCATCAGCTAAAAATATGAAAAATACAAATTTAAAAAAGACAAACCGATTATTTCTTCATCATAAAATTTAAAAGCAATTTTGGTAAACAATGTATATTACACAGTGGGGTTAATTATTACAATAATCTACCAACACGATTAAAAAACATTAACAAAATTTATACCTATAAAAAATACTTAAAGAAATATTTTTTGAGGAATTAATTATTTTTTTTAATGTTTACTGTTTTTAATTTATTTGTAATTTATAATAATATTTATACGTTTATGTGTTTTATATTAGTTATTAATTAGTTCCCTTTATAATTTACTGCTTTTAATTTATTCATAATTTATAATAATGTGTATACATTTTTATATGTTTCTCTTGTTAATTAGTTCCCTACTATAAACAATATTGTTTCTTGGGAATAAATGATTGATTAAATAAAAAAAAAATTGGGAATTTTAGAAAATGTCGAATTTCAAGCTTGTTTTTCAAAATAACTTAATATATATATATTTTGGGAAGCTCACATTATTCCTAATAAATATAAAGAATAATATACAGGATTGTGTCGATTAAGTATGGTCCGAAAACTTTTTGACCTGACCCCGTATACTTATTCTGAAATCGTCACTAAATTTTACCAAAAGGTTATATTTTCCAAATCCAAATTAGACTGTTTTCAAGAAATAGAGCGTGAAAATTGACATTTTTGACCCTTTGAAGCTCTGTAACTTCCATGCAACTTATATTGCAACAAATTGGATTTTACTTCATGTCCCAGTTTTTTCTCCATACCAATTTGTGGTTTGACAGGAGGTTGACATTTCCTGTCAAAGTAGAAATTGGTGTCTGGGGATAGATAACCGAAAAGCAAGATAAGAAAGTGCAATCCATTTCGTTGCAAGTTAAGTGGTTTTGTAGTTATATAGCTTCAAAAAGTCAAAAATGTTAATTTTCATGTAGCATTTTCTCGAAAACAGTTGCATTTAGGTAATAGGAAATAACACAAAAGGTGTGTAGAATGTTCAGGACAATACAAAAATGCAATACTAAAGCATTCCATTTAGAAAACGGATTATGTTTATGTTTATGTTCATCTATGGCCAGATCTAAATTTTTAAAGTGATCTCATTGATTTTTCAGATACTTCTAATAGACCACTTAGTTTGGGGAACGCTGCAAAAAGTTACTAATAAATTAAGGCTTCTTAAAAAAATTTTAACAGGAAGAAATTTCCAATAAAAAACTCGAATTCTATCTCGATTAATAATTTTACTTTTTTGTTGAAAATAGACTATCGCGCGGCAATAATAATAACAACTTACATTGTTACATAATCATTTAAAATTTTAAAAAGACTAGAAACTTGAAAAATCAATATCCCGCTGAGAAAAAAACATTTTCACGGATTTTCCAACACCTATCGTTAAATAACAATTTTTTCATTTATATTTCGAGTCGGATAATTGTTAAACAAAAGTCCATAATATTATTTCGCGCCATGTAGACTATAGCACAACTATACTGTATGAGATTATGACGATGTTGGTAATTGTTAAAATCTGTTAGTTGTCAATAATCAACACTAACAAAAAATATTAATTTTTAATTCTTTGTTAGCTTTAATAATAATTGATAAGTAATAGATTATAACAATTAAAAACACCACAATACTATAATCTCATAGAGAATCAACTTACTTTGTGTATATTATTAATGAATCGTTAAAAGTGCTTGGTTTTCTTTCGAGAGTAAATAGAAAATTTGTAAATATTTTCACATTTAAACTGTTGCATCAGTCAGACCACTATTGGAATACCTGTTTGGTTTCCATATTATTTACTTCGTATTAATTATATTGAAATGGTTCAGAATACATTTTTGCTCATTATATCCCTTAATTAATTCAATTGATTATTTTGCTACTGGTATGAGGTCCAATACTGATTTGACGTTTTTATATAAATTCATAAATGCAATGTTCAACTGTCCTGCCCTTTTGTCCCACATTAATTTTTCGGTTCCACCTTAAAACACCAGAAATCAGCGCATTGTTGCACAATCTTTTTACCGATTCAACTGTGAAACGTACTCTCCCATAGCAATCCTTCACATTTAAACATTTTTATTTGCAAATGGTTACCCGTTAATAACTAAATAAATAAATAAATAAATAAATGAATAAATGAATGAATGAATGAATAAATGAATGAATGAATGAATGAATGAATAAATAAATAAATAAATTAGTTTTTTATTGGAAATTTATACCTCCTTAAAAATTCTTAAATTTTATAGTTTCCGAGTTATATGCAAAAAAACTAGGGGTTCGCGAGACCACGATACTAGTCTCGGTCTCGAAACGAGATCGAGACCGAGACTTGGTGTTCGAGACGGAGACCGATACCGAGACTTACCTATCGAGACTCTCGTTCTCGATCTCAAAGTGAAGTAGCAAAATAACTAATGTTCGTAAATTATTTGTTTCGACAAAATAATTCAAAAAATATATTTTTATTCAATTATATTATACTAGCATTGTATATGTTCTTATAACAATGATACTAGTGAAATAGTTATTTAAAAAACGATATAAATAACCATAAAAAGAGAATTTCCCAAATTTTAAAATTGTAGTAGCGAAATTCCACTTCATATGTCGAAAACCGTAAATTGCTACCCTGTTCTCAAAAAGAGACATTTTATCACAACTATACTATATAGGATTTTGATATTTTGATCTTTATAAATTTATAATCGGTTTTTATGTTTAACCCATTTATGCCCAACGGGTCGAAAACGACCCGGTACTTAAATTATGCAATCAGCTTTACATGTGCATGTTTAAAGTATTGCCTATCTTTGCATTTAGTAGTCAAAACAATAAGACATCGTTAATATCATATTGTAAAGCGGGCTGAGAAATCGTGTTTTCAGTTTTCTTGATAAATTTAAGTGATAAAATATTGCAGTGTGACATGGATAGAAACTCTTACTGGTAAGTTGTTTATTTAAGTATTCATTGTGTTGTTTTTCATACTATTTATTACACTGGTTTCACTTTTTACGATGTAATATTTGTTTTGAGGTTAGGGTTGTTTATTTGAAAATGAAGAGCATAAAAACTTGCTGGGGTCGTTATCGACCCGTTGGGCAGATATGTGATACACATTTTTTTAATATAGGAAGAAACCACTGACGACGGCTGAGCTGTTAGACGAAATAGAAAAACTCTCCAAAGATGATCCCGTTCCAGATGCCATCTATATAACTCCTCCAGATGATAATGGATTCGAAAGTAATGGAGACTCAGGGGATGAAGACTGTAATGACCCCAACAGACTAAATTCATTGCAGCTTCAGGCACAAGCGGAAACCAATATACAAGAAGACAGCCATAATAATGAAGACAGTACCGTAACAGAACCTGAAGAAAATAAGAAAAAGTCCCGAAAAAATCGACAATGGCTAAAAGGTGACTTGAATGAGGATAAAACAAAACAAACAAATATAGAACTGTTACCTGTGTTGACATTAGGTGATGAATGTGAGCCTCTGGAATTTATGGAACTCTTTTTGAACCCGGAAATATTGGAACTTCTTGTGAAACATAGCGTCTTATATGCTGCCAGCAAAAACTGTAGATTAGAAATTGGCAATGATGAGATGCTTGTTTTTATAGCTGTTCTTTATGAGAGTGGTTACGTTCCCGTTCCCAGACGTCGCATGTTTTGGGAAGGACGAGATGACGCTCGAAATGTTTTGGTTTATAATTCTATTAGAAGGAATCGTTTTGAAGAAATATTTAGATTTTTGCACGCAGCCGATAACAACAACTTAGTACCGAATGATAAAATGGCGAAGTTACGTCCTTTGATAGACAAAATGAACCAGAATTTTATCAAATATACCCCTGTAAGCTCTTGTATGTCTATCGACGAATCCATGATCCCGTATTTTGGCCGAAACGGATGTAAACAGTTTATCAGAGGAAAGCCAATCCGCTTCGGATACAAAGCATGGGTTTTGGCAACTCCATCAGGCTATTGCGTCATCTTCGACGTATATCAAGGACGAAAGGCTCAACAAACTGACGAAAAACTTGGACTCGGTGAATCTGTTGTAACAAATTTTGCAAAATTGTTGCAAACTAATTTTCCCGATTTTGAGTTTTCATTATTCTTCGACAATTTCTTTACAAGCACTGCTCTTATTAAATTGGGAGAATTGGGTTTTGGTGCGACAGGTACAGTGCGAGAAAACCGTACCGACAAATGTCCACTTCAAAATTCTTCACAGATGAAAAAAGGGGCTAGAGGAGTATTTGATAATGCCATTGACAAAGATGATAATATTGTTTGTGTCCGTTGGAAGGATAACAGTGTTGTTACAATGTTGTCGAATGAATATGGCGTAGCACCTATTCGTCAAGCTGTTAGATATTCTGCAAAAGAGAAAAAGAAGGTTGAAATACCTCAGCCAAACGTGATACATTGTTACAACAGATTCATGGGTGGCGTCGACCAAATGGACAACAATGTGGCAAACTATCGCATAGGATTTCGCGGCAAAAAATGGTATATGCCCATATTATTTTGGACGTTTGATGTATGCATGAATAATGCATGGATACTGGCCCGAAAATTTGGGAAAAAAATTGACAATCTTGAATTTCGGAGATCAATTGTATTATCTATATTACAAAAATATGGAAAATCCCCCTTATCTACTGGCCCAAAGCCTATTCTTGTTAGTCCAGCAGCTCGTCAGCATGGTCAGCATCTCATTTTGAATGGTCAGACACGACGAAGGTGTGCTCATTGCAAGAACAAAACCACTAAAGCCTGTGGCCAGTGTGATGTTGCATTACATGATAAATGTTTTGTAGATTTCCATACAAAATAAAAGTGTTCAAATAATATTATAATTGTTTCTTTTTATCTAAAACTTTTTGCATGTATATATATGAAAATAACAACACCCTGCAAGTTTTTATGTTTTTCTGAATACATTTGCGCATAGTACACCTTTTTGCCCAAGTGGGTCAAAAACGACTCACATCAAAACATCAAATCTCTTGACTGAAATTCGTTTTTTTATAGTTACTTCTTTTATTAAATGGCATATAACCAAAATGCTTGAGATTTATACAAATTTAAAGAAAAAAATAATTCTGGGCATAAATGGGTTAATTATTGAAAGTAACTAAAATCCAAAAATTTTTGGTTTTTTGGTTGCATAATTAATAACTAAAAACATCGGAATATCATATTCTTATATAGTATAGATACGGTAAAGTCTCCAACAGACGAAGTAATTGTGGCAATTTTTGTTTAAAAATTTTGCGACTTAATATAAACAAAAATTGTTAAAAAAAATCAGTGAATATTTTTCTTAACATTTTCACCTTTAATCGCTTCGATGGCTTGCTAACTAAAGAAGGTACGTGTTTTATAGAACAATATTTTTGTATTGATTTTGTTTGTATTTGAAAATAATGGACGATATAAAATTTTTAACTCTATGTGTATAATAAAAATAATATATATACATATGGACAAGATTTTCAACAAACAAAACACAGAGTAGAATTTGGCTTAGGATTTTAGATAGATTATCAATAAAGCTAATTCAACTATTACACTTAAAAAATAACGAACTGTTCTAATAACAGAGTAAAAATTTAAATTTATAAACATACATTATAAGCATATTTTTAGATTTTATTTCAACCTATATAATAAACCTAAAAATATTACAGAAAATTTGAACTAATATTTTATAATTTCATTTTTCAAGTTACTTTTATACCATGAATGAATACATAATAAGCATTTGTTTGAAGTTTCATTTAACATGCTTCTTAGTTTTGTATTAATTAACCCTGCTTGTGAAAATAAACGTTCTACTGCTATGGAGACCGCCTGTATGTCGCTTTAATTGCAAATATTTTATTATTTCTTTTCTCCAATTTTCGGAATGTCATAGTTATCATCGCTTGAGGAACTTGATATTATTGGTGATTCAGCAGGCACAATATAATATTTATCCCTGTACATTTTCTCAAAAAAGGCTATAAATTGATCTTTCAGGCGAAAAATTGAACAAGTAGATATTTGTTTAATAAATAAATTCACTTTTAAAATCTACTCCTTTTTAAAATTTATAGTTAATTTACCAAAGAACAAAAATAGTTGATTCACAAGTAGTATTATGAACCATAGCCGCCTTTGTGCAAGCACAACGTGCAGACCCCTAAGAACGGTCCTGGTTAAGAAAGTAAATACGCATCAAAGTAATAAAAGTTTGATTCAAAATAGCAAAGTTTACAGAATACCTAAGGATGTTTTACTTGGCCATCGATCGTTTTCTACCTATTGAATTATAACGTCTGTCGCTAGAATGCCCAGCATGTTGCTTGCATGAGTTCGGCAGCATTATACAGTGTGTCCTTATTTTGTGCTTAATATATCTTATTCCATTTGTATATCTTTCGAAATATAAAATAATTATTGTTCTGTGGATGGTTGTTTAAGTATTTCTAGTTAAGTGTGGTCTTTCTGTTGATGTCCAAAGAACAAGGGATATGTGATATTTATTATACACCTACTATTGTCCGTATATCTTCATTTACTGATTCCATCTGTTGGCAACATCATTTCGAATTATAGATTTTTGGAATAATTTTTTATATACATATAGCTACATTTTTTCTACTTTACTGAAACGTTCAAACATTGGATTTTTTTTGCATTAAATTTTTAAGATTGGAAAAACTCTTGGTTTCGAACGGAAGCTTCCATGTACAGGGTGTTCCAGCGAGGACCGAACAGGGACCTATTTTCGACCTTCCTTGTATTTTGGAAAAATTCAAAATAGCCAATCGATGTATTTTTTCTTGTAGAATCCAAAAATGTCATCGAAAAAATATTTGAACCAGAAACAAAAGAGTTACGCTATGCATCAGGTGTTTTTTAAATGGAATGTATCGTTTTTTATACGATTTTTGGAAAGAGCGATTTTTTTATGTCTGTTCTGATTAAAAGATTTGATTTTGCGATAGCTGTTTATATTACATTTTAATGTTTTACAAACTAAAATTTTAGCTTCACCTGTTTAAAATATACGATAGGTTGGTATAGGTGATCAAGGTAAAATGACGTTTGAATGCTTTGTCAATAAAAATTGACATTATTTTAATTATTGTCGAAGTCTTCACCTAAAAAATATATATTTGACTCTGATCGAAATGAAATACTCTTTGGACGAGAGACTACAGATTGTTATGCTATTTTACAAGTGCCAAGAAAATGCAAGAGAAGCAAGAAGAAGATTTATTGCAAATTTTCATAGAAATATATCCATCAATACAATTCTAAGGATAAAAAAACCTATTTGAGGAAAATAAAACTTTACATGATAGAAAAAGAAATTCAATAAAAAATAATTATTAAATAATAAAATAAAACTACTAATAACATAAGTTTTCAATGTGACCGCCGTTTTTCTCGAAACAACATCGATAATCCCTTTGTAGCCTTTCTAAACTTGCTGTTACAATATGATTTTCCTGGTTAAGGCGGTTTATTTCATCGACAATTTTTCCCATGATCTCTTGAATATTTTCGTTTCGTTGTCTGTATATGACGTTCTTCAAATGGCCCCAAAGAAATGTATCCAAAACTGAGAGGTCGGGGCTATTGGGCGGCCAAGCATATGTTCCATTTCGCCCTATCCATTCGTTATGGCGCCGATTTAAAAATTGAACCACATCATGCACGGCATGAGGAGGCGCCCCATCATGTTGCCAAATTAAATTCTGATATTCTGCCAATGGTAAGTCTTCCAAAAAATTTTCAATTTCGTTTTCTAAAAACTCATAATATCTGTGCCCATTTAAAGTCCCGTTAAAAAATATTGGTCCCAAAATTTTATTGTTTTTTATCCCACACCAAACATGAATAGAATTCCTCCCTTGAAATTTAATAGTCTGGAACTTTTTTGGATTTTCAACGGCCCAGTGGTGACTATTATGTCTGTTGAATACTCCCGATGTTGTGAAAGTAGCTTCGTCGGTCCACACAATATTTTTGAATAAATCAGGGTCTTCGTTTTCTTGCCGAATTACCATTTGAGAAACAAATTGGAAGCGAAGTTCTTTTTGTGCCGGTGTTAGGTGCTGAAGTGGAAGGATACGAAAAGGCCTAAATTTATGAATTTTCAGAGTCCTGTAAACATTCCCTCGGGTAATTCTTCTGCGCCTTACACCGCCACCGTACTGAACTTCCCGAACTGCATCCAAAATAGATTTGGTTGGATTAACTTGAAAATAATTTATAATGGCCTGGTCTCGATTTCTTCTTCTTTGTATATTTCTTTTTCTATCATGTAAAGTTTTATTTTCCTCAAATAGGTTTTTTATCCTTAGAATTGTATTGATGGATATATTTCTATGAAAATTTGCAATAAATCTTCTTCTTGCTTCTCTTGCATTTTCTTGGCACTTGTAAAATAGCATAACAATCTGTAGTCTCTCGTCCAAAGAGTATTTCATTTCGATCAGAGTCAAATATATATTTTTTAGGTGAAGACTTCGACAATAATTAAAATAATGTGAATTTTTATTGACAAAGCATTCAAACGTCATTTTACCTTGATCACCTATACCAACCTATCGTATATTTTAAACAGGTGAAGCTAAAATTTTAGTTTGTAAAACATTAAAATGTAATATAAACAGCTATCGCAAAATCAAATCTTTTAATCAGAACGGACATAAAAAAAATCACTCTTTCCAAAAATCGTATAAAAAACGATACATTCCATTTAAAAAACACCTGATGCATAGCGTAACTCTTTTGTTTCTGGTTCAAATATTTTTTCGATGACATTTTTGGATTCTACAAGAAAAAATACATCGATTGGCTATTTTGAATTTTTCCAAAATACAAGGAAGGTCGAAAATAGGTCCCTGTTCAGTCCTCGCTGGAACACCCTGTACTTTTGTAACATCTCGGCGAACAATTATTTTTAAAATTTTGTTTTCGAGACCACCGAGACTTTCGAGACCGATGCCGAGACTAAGTAGGACTCGGTCGACGAGACCGTAAACATTTTCCGAGACTGATTCAGTCTCAGTCTTGGTCTCGGTCTCGCGAACCTCTAAAAAAACTCCTTTTTATTTAAATCTTAATTTGTTAATAAATTTTAAAATTGCTTGGGTGCGTATATGAAATTACACGTCACTCTAAATCTATTATCCCCTTACTCATATTTTTATTATCAGTAGCAAAAACTAAGACCACTTTGACATTTGAACTAAATGAAAGATTATTTAATCTCAGAGTATAAACAAACCTTCTTCGTCTGGTTCCTTTTTAACTTCTGCAAAAGGTTCTTCTGGAACCTGTACCGGTTTTTCTTCTGAAACATAAAATATTTTACTTTTCAAGTTATAAAATAGCGTGTGTAATAATTGAGATACCAATAAACTAACACATAAAAGACAGTTTTAAGATAAAATATTCTCACAACGTTTATTTCCCTTAAAATATTATATAACATAAATATTTTATATTTTATACTGTAACAAGCTATGGATTGAAGGTGATTTGGTAATTAAAACGAATGATGATTTTCGTAATTAAAATGAATTTACCTCCTTCTGGTCTAGGTGTAAAGGCTTGAGCTGCGGCTTCATCTCGTACTGGAACCATAATTTCCGAACATGGCGCTTTACAAACTTTATCTATTTTTGAGGGAACCTGTGTGGGTCGGTCTTTCAATACGACTAGATCTAAACATAAAAAAATCGCACTGTAAAAACTCACCTTAAAATTTAAAGAAAAGAAAATTATGAAATTCTCTTAAATTAAGACAAACACACGCTAGCGAGTCAAAAACCCCCAACAATTTAAAAATGTTGTGCTTGTGGTAGCTGCTAGAAATAAAACTTCAGCAATCAATTTCCATGGGCTTTAGATGTATTTAGTGTCATACATACAATTGTTCTATTGGAATTTTACCCGTGTCATCAATAAAACTGATGAAATATCAAAGACGTGCTTACTGCTTAATAGGCATAATACTAAAACTTTGACAACGCTCTAAAAATTTTACACAATTATCTACTCGATAAGATCATTCAAATGGCATAGAGAGGTAAGACTTGATTGCTATTACTTTTCTTTTCGAAGTTTTCTAAGACAAGTTTAAAAAACTAAGGTTTAATAATAATATAATATTTAAAAAGTTTAATGTTTAAAATATAGAAAAACACTTATTGATATTGAGAAATTACCTACATACATTTCAACACCTAAACAAATTATTTTGTTAATTTTTCTGTTAGGGTAAGAGAAAACTACAAACCCTGGTTCAATCCTGAATTATCAAAAATGACTTAAGATTAGGAATAATTATTATGCTAAGAAGAAACATAATCCAACAAATAGCTATTATGATATAAATTATAGAAATTATAATAGATTCATCAAAAAATAGTGTCGAAAAATAAAACAAGATTGTTAAAGTTGGCGCATTACCTTTCTGGAATGACGTCATTTTTGGTTATTTTTGTTTGATTTATTTTAACTGACAGTGACAAAAACATTTTGAAAAAACTCATTGTCGTTTCTTTACAACAGTCAATGCCGGTTTTGGTTATGTGTCTTTCAGAATATATTCGTCAAAATTGACATTGATTTGTTGTGATTCTTTTTAAACTTTTGCAAGATGCCGCGAAGATATAATCAGCAATCACAGCTAATAGTTTTGAATATCTTGGCTTTTTTTCAATTGGAAAAAGAGCAAGCTAAAAATGGAATCCTTCCGCAAACTGATAATATAATGGAACGAGCTTCAAATGCAACATAACTTAGCCATACAACAATCATAAATATTAAGAAAAGAGGAATAACGAGCGATGAATCCTTTACCTCCAGAATGTCTCAAAAGCAAAAAGAGGTAAAAACAAAAATTACAGATTACTTAAAGAACAAAATAAGAGATACGATCTACTGCATGTATGCGAAAAATGAATATGTTACAATGCAGACTTTGCTTAAAAAACTAAAAGAGATAAATGAATATTTTAATTTTTCCATCACCTCGCTAAGAAAATACGTAAAAAGTATTGGTTTTAAGTGGAAGAAATCAAATAATAGAAAATACCTGATGGATTTGCCCCACATCGTCCACAAGAGAATCAATTTCTTGAGGGAATATGTCAAAAATCAAAATCTAGGACAAGATGCTTATACCACCGTATTTATTGATGAGACTTGGATTTTTAGTAAAGGTTCGTTTAGAAACAGCTGGCAGGATAACACTATGTCTACAAGTTCTAAAAAAGCTAGTGAAGGTCATCGATATATTGTAGTTCACGCTGGATCAAAGGAAGGATTTATTAATAGAGAATAAAAGAATTTATTAAAAATCAGCTGGTACCAAATCTTCCTCCAAAAAGTTTGATAGTGATGGACAACGCAAGCTATCATTCCGGCCTTTTAGAGGATATTCCAAGAAAATCATGGACAAAGCAGAGATTGATTGGATGGTTAAAAGAAAAGAACATTGACTTCCCAGAAAGGGCCATGAAGGATGAAATATGGAGCATTGTAGAAAAAAATTGTAACATTGAAAAAACATTCTACCTTGACGTTTAGGTTAGGAATCATCGCTGAAATATAAATAATATAAGAAATACGTTATTTGAAACCAGCGTGACGTCATTCCAGAAAGGTAATGCGCCAACTATATCAACAGCAATTTTCAGCTGGAACACAAAAGCAATATGGAAAATTTTTACAGTTAATTTTGACTAACAAAATTAAAAATAATAATTATAACAACATTGACTACTTGTTGATAAACTCTAAGAAAATTGTGGATAATCTAGAAATTTATGAAGAACTGAATAATCATTTTGTAAACGTTGGTCAGATTTTATCAATAGTCCAAATGTACCAGTTACCAAATACCAGCTAGAAGATAATAAAACCTTAATGTTTTGGATTTCATAATATTTCTGTCAAATTCATAAAAATTTAAAACATTTATATAAATTATATTTAGAATTAAGAATTATTCCAGAAAAAACTGAAAATTACGAAAAATGCTTTAGCTATTTTTTCAAAAATTTTGGAAAAATGGGTAAAAACCAGAATAACAAATTATTTAAAAAAACAAAATTTACTTTTTATAAGACAAAGTGGTTATTGTAAATTCAAAGATACAGAGTTTGGAGTTACTGATACTGTTACAAATATAAGACAAAAAATTGATAATGGCTGCGACTGCTTGGCTGAAAAGCTTTTAACATTGGAAATCACGATATATTATTATAGCACATTTATCAGCTGCGAATTAGGGGTTTAACATATAATTGGATTTAAAATTATTTATCAAACATAATACAATTTGTACAAATTAAAAATATTAAAGGTTCAAAATCAATTCGATATCTAAATTAAATTTTAAATATAATATTAAATAGTTTGCTGATGATACTACGATTATACAGTTTGATCATGGCTACAGTCACATAAATTCTTAGAATTTTGAAAAGTTCACCTTTATGTTTATAAGTAAAGTAAAAATATTATTAGAAAATAAAATATTCTGAAAGTATAATATTTTTGGTGTATATATTTTGATAAAAATTTAAACTAGAAAATTGAATGTTTACGAAATCGCTTCCCCTATAATTGGTATTTTGGATTAAATAAGATATTATATACTTTTAAAAATTATTTATTTTTCATTAGTTCAAAATGCATTCATAAACTACCATATTTAGAACCTACATCCAACTTATATAAACCTAAATGACATCTAGATATAAATTCGCTTTATAAATTAATAGTTTGTATATTAATGAATTCTGTAAATCTTAAAATGAAACACTAAAATATCACTTTACATAAAGCAAACACAATACTAGACAAACAGACGATTTACAGACATTATTAATAAAATGAAAAACGGTGAATTCTATACACTGGCATTATCATCTACGATAATTTAACAAAGAAAATCAAGAAAGTAAATAATCTGAGAGAGTTCAAGAAAAGAAAGAGAAAAATTTTTTCCTAAATTAATGAGTTAAAAAATAATATATTATATTTCTTTTATTAGTTGTTTTTAATTAATTTTTTTTACATTTTAACACTATTCCTTGTACTTCTATTTGTATTTTGAATATTTTCTTATATTTTTAGTTTAGTATTTTCCTTGTAATAAACTATTACAGTTGGTTGCTCTAACTTTTTACATAATAATCTACCCGATAAGACATTCCGTTAATTTTTTTTACAACATTGAGCCCAGCCGCCGATTCGAATAATACTGAAGTATGAAGTAAGTATGAAATTTACACAAAAGATAGTATTTGTAGTATTTACGTAGCTATTAAAGTGTTTTAAATCTGTATGATCAGCGGTTCAAAAATATAAGGGAGGGGAGCATTAAAGGGCCGCACTGTATATTCCAACTAACGACTATTAGATAATACGTGATTACCTTTCCTGCAAGGTTCTCCAATGTCAGCACATGGCAGTTCCCTTGGAACATCCTGCTCTCTGGTTATCGTGCCTTTACTTTCAGGCTTTCCTATTGATTTATAATTTTATTACTTATAAGATGCAGTGGTAATATTTTGTAAAAATCTAATGAATAGAACAAGGTGGTAGCCTTGTGAAAAAAAAATTATTACTAAAAAAACTAATTGTCAAGGGCGTGTAGTCCATGGAAGCAAGGGAAGCAGTGCTTCCCCAAAAAAAATTACAAAAACATCTTCTAAAATGTAATTTTTGAAATAGGAAACCATTAATTTAGTTTATATTAAAAATGCTAAGTGGGGGCGGAAGCTATCGTTGGAGTAGGTTCTTTGTTTGAACGGCTATCCGTGTGTTGTGTGATACGGATGGTGCGATATGGAAGACAATAATACGGACGTGGATATACAAACACCGTCAACTTCGGCTGTCGGTTGAAAATGTTGGATAATTTAGTAGTAGATGATATAAACTAAACTGAGTTTAGTTTATATCATCTGCTGATGATGCTAACTTGGTTAGCGAAACGCGCGTCCAGAACGTAACAAGTTGTGGTGTAGTGTGGTTAGAACTCTTGTATTTTGATCTATCTTCCACCACAGGTTCCAGTGTTAGGCATATATCGCTGTTGTCCATTGAAAGTAAACTTTTCCAAAATATGTCGGAACATCGACGTTTTTATGATGACGTCATTGAAGAATTTGCAAAAAATGATCGAAGAATCCAATTACATTACAAATAGGTAAGTTTCTAAAAATTGCTTCCCTTTCTTAAAATTTCACCGCATGCCCCTGCTAATTGTCCAACTTTCTCAAACTTTGCCTAAAAGTCAAGTGTTACATAGAAATGAACTGGTAACATTTTAGTATGAATAGCAAAACAAAATGGCGGCATAATAAAATATTTTATTATTTTTTTCTTTATATTTAATAAATCGGCTTGAAAAAACCTTATTAGCTTAATTTCAAATTTTGTGCAAGCATTAAGTGTGATATTGAGATAAACTGCTAAGGTTGTGGTACCAATTCAACATTGTTGAACAAAATGGCCGCCAAATAATTTTTACCTCCCTCGTAAAATTGAGGGAGTTATAAAATCATCCTCCGAGATTTTTTCAGATCTTTACGTTTCAGGGTCCCTACATGCCGAAAAACTTTTCTCTGTTCCCTCTCATGCCTTACATATTTTCAGCTTTTTAGCATCCCTAGACGCCAAAAAATATTTTTATCAGTTTCGTGGGTCCGTCTGTCTATCAGTTCACAGCATAGCAAGTTGTCGGGTTTTTTATGAAGATTTAGAATATTATATCATTAGTGCGAAAATATTATTGGAAATGTCAAATTCTGATAGGTTGTCAGTTTTTTAAAAGAAACACCCTGTATATTAAATCATATTCTTGAAGATCTTTTTTTTTTAATTTCAAATATATATACTTTTAATATATTCTGTCAATTAGTTTTGGATCTATAAGCGTTTAAACATTAAAGAAATGGTAAGGTAAATTTGCGTTAAAACATAGTGAGCCATGGTCAAGACAATTGCAATGAGCGACGCCTTTTTGACGTGTACCGGTCAAAAGTATCTATTTACGAGCATTTTTAATATCTAATACGTTGGACGATAGGTTATTCGGAAGAAGAGAAACTCGACATGATAGAATTATTTTATTTACATGGTAAAAATACATCAATAGCTCGTAACGAATATCATAGGCGGTTTCCAAATAAACAAACACCGACTCGCAGCATAATAATAAACATCGTTAAACAATTGAATGAACGAAAAACACTTAAGCGAAAAGTTAAAATAGTGGAAAAAAACAATACCATAAAAAATCAATAATATAAAGTAGGTAAATAATATTATTAGCTTAAAGAACTAAGATTTGGTTTTCTATATAGCCTCCTTAGTTTATAATGCATTTCTGAATATTTCTTTTAAATTTTCTGTGTATGAATGCGTAGATAAAATGAGGTGATTGGGTGTTTAAATTGTCGATTGTTTGGACTATATTTTGCTATAAAGCTTGGATGGTTCTTGGCCCATTGTAGTACATCTTGTTTTTCAGATAACCCCACAAAAATATGTCCAATGGAGAGAGATCGGGACTGTTTTCTGGCCATCTTAATGGTCCATGTCTTCCAATCCAAAATAGATACCTGTAATTTAAAAAATTGGTGACCGGCTGGACATTATGAGGAGGGGCACCATTTTGTTGCCATATCAAATTAAGATATGAATTAATCGGTAGTTGTTCTAAATGCCCCTCGATTTCGTTTTCTAATAACTCCTGATACTTTTGTCCGGTTAAATTCCCATTTAAAAATATAGGTCCAATAACACGATTGTTAAGAAGGCCACACCAAACACGTAGGGATCTTCTTCTCTGAATTTTGACCACCTGAAGAGCTCGCGGGCTTTCTTTTGACGAAAAATGCCTATTTTTCCTGTTAAACGTGCCTCCAGTTCTATATGTTGCCTCGTCAGTGAAAATTATGTTTGACAGATTTAGTTGGTTCATCACAATACGTCTTTCTATTTCTTGGCAGAAGTGTAATCGGTCTATTTTATTTTGATCGGTTAATTATTGAGTAGGTAAAAACTTATATGGCTTATATTTATAATGTTTTAGAACTCAGTGGATTTTATGCCATGACTTGTTAAAAAAAAGTGGCTGCATCGGGAATTGAGCGCTCAGGATTTTCTAAAACAAGAATAAATAAGATAAATAAATTATTTTAATACGAAAGTTTCAAAATTACCTTCAAAATATAATAAAATATTTAAATCTTCATCAGCGTTTCTTTCTATCTGGAAACCATCTATGATATTCGTTACGAGCTATCGATGCATTTTTACCATGTACATAAAATAATTCTATCATGTCGAGTTTCTCTTCTTCCGAATAACCCATCGTCCAACGTATTAGATATTAAAAATGCTCGTAAATAGATCCTTCTCACCGGTAAACGTCAATAAGGCGTCGTTCATTGCAATTGTCTTGACCATGGCTAATTATGTTTTAATACAAATTACCTTACCATTTCTTTAATGTTTAAACGCTTATATATCCAAAACTAATTTACTGAATATATTAAAAGTATATATATTTGAAATTAAAAAAAAAAAACATCTTCAAGAATATGATTTAATATACAGGGTGTTTCATTTAAAAAAACTGACAGCCTGTCAGAATTTGACACTTCCAATAATATTTTCGCACTTATGATATAATCTAAATCTTCATAAAAAACCCAACAACTTTTGTATTTACGACATTTCCGTATCTATTCAAATAAAATCTCTAGGTGGGTGGAAAAATATACGGGAAAACCCTGTACTGTACTAAATTGGGTCATATTCCTAATAAAAGGAAAGATTCACGAGGGAAGTTCCGGGTAAGGGAAATTTACCGATTTTTTATTTATTGTTAGTTTAGAGTCCTCAGAATCAGCTCATAGAGGTCGAAATAAAAATGACTCAAATATAGTTTATTAAGCTGATGAAACCTTCAAATAACCAAGTTTGTGAGGTCATTATAATCAGTTGAAATAAAAAATTTAGTATTTTATTTTATTAGAACATGAAAAATAATTTTATTATAATTACCTTTTCTGCAAGGCTCTCCAATGCCACTACAGGGACGGCTTCCTTCTAATCTATTTGGAAGGTTTTGTTCTCTGGTCACTGTGCCTTTGCTTTCTACGCATGGATGACCAATTTTCGCACAAGGTACTTCTCGAACAGGTTCCCCTTTTAATAAAAATGTATTATTAATTTTGACTTAAATATGACGTTGACTTATTTATATAACCGACGATGCATACAACACATTCAACAACGGTGTTGGTAATTCTTTTAACTCCAACTTATAGTTAAATTTTCTAAATAAAGATCAAATATATATATATATATATATATATATATATATATATATATATATATATATATTTATATATATATATATATATATATATATATATATAAACTCAGCTCATGGGGGAACACTGATTCTATCCCTAAATGGAGATTTCATGTCGGTATCTAAATATGATCATTTGTTAGCGGATAGTTCTTTTGAATTCTCTATGGTATATAATCAAAACCTTGATCTTTATGTAATTTGTATTTATAGATCACCAAACTCTGATGTACAATCATTTTTAAATAGCCCGGTAAGTTTGCTAGACAGTCTACCGATTAAAGGTAAAAAAATTCTATGCGGGGACTTTAATATTGACTATGCTACTATTTGTGCCATCCAAAAATATCTAACTTCTATATTCGACTCTTTCGGTCTTTCAATGGATGTATCCTCGCCAAATAGAATTACAAAAAACTCTTCTTCTATCATCGATTACATGGCGTCTGATTTTTCTCCATCAGAGGTGCATTTACAGGTCTATAACTCAGGTCTTTCCGATCACGAGGCGGTAATTTCCAGGTTTAGTTTACCTATTAGGCCCTTACCAAGATCTCGCCATCGGGGCAGAATTTTCTCGGCCGCAAATTTCTCGGTATTTGATAATATTTGCTTTAACACCGATTGGAATTTTGAATCTGATAATGTCAACACAAACTTCAGAACTTTTTTAAATAAAACTTTAAGTGCTTTTAATAAGGCCTTCCCGCTTAAGAATATCAAACCTAAGCGGCATAAACCGTGGACCACGAAAGGAATACGAATTTCTGCTAAAAATATGCGCTCGCTCTCATATATAAAAAATTCACCGACTCCTTTCTTATTCTCGACTATATCTCTAACTATAGGAAGATCTACACTACTCTTATTAAGTCAGCAAAAAAATTACACTACCGAAAACGTCTAACAAACTCAAATAACATTTCAAAAGAAACGTGGTCCATCATCAATAACCTGAGAAACAAATCAAACCCTGTGACTCAGATCTTGCCAGGGGCTAATGATCTAAATGATTATTTTATTAATGTAAGCAAAAATGTTACCTCTAGTATGTCGCCAAGTTTGGACCCTCTTTCGTTTTTCCCTCCTTCAAAAAATTTAGCTCATAGCTTTTTCTTAAGTCCCGTTAGCAACACTGAACTATTGAAGGTAATAAATAATATCAAAAGTAAATCTTCGTGTAGCTCTGATGGCCTTACAATTAGAATATTCCTGAACTTGCCACTCCCAGTCATAGAGGCCCTTACAACATTAATAAATGAGCCCTTTATAAAAGGTGTATTCCCTGATTGCCTTAAAACAGCTATAATTATTCCACTTCATAAAGGCGGCGAAAAAACTAACTCTTGCAATTATCGCCCAATTGCACTACTACCAGTGCTATCAAAAATCATCGAAATGCTACTGAAGAATCGTCTTATGCCATTTCTCCGGAAACATCAGATAATATCCCCGGAGCAGTTCGGATTTCTACCCAACAAGTGCACCAGCGACGCCATGTTCACGTTGCTTAGAGGCGTCTAGTTATCTCTCAATAACAACCACCCAACTGCCTCAGTTTTTTGTGACTATGCGAAAGCCTTTGATTGTGTTAGTCATGAAATTCTGATAAACAAACTAAATTTTTCGTGGTACTTCTTTAAATTGCTTCAAATCTTATCTTGGGAAAAGGGCTAATGGTTCCGATTCTGATTGTAAGTTGATTACAAGTGGAGTCCCACAAGGTTCAGTCTTGGGACCTATTCTTTTTTTGTTATACATTAATGATATCACGAACCTTAAAATTAATGGAGGAATTTCCCTTTTTGCTGACGACACAAGCATAACTTGGAGTGATTTTGATACAACGTCTTTACACTCTAGTATCTCCAAAGACATGGTTATAATTAAGGCTTGGTCCGATTCCAATATGCTTTGTTTTAATGTCGATAAAACGGTGGCGTTATCTTATAAGGGAACTTTACAACCACTTCAGGTACATAACAGCAATATTGAATACGTAGAGTCGGTTAAATTCCTGGGTTTAAATATAAATAACAACCTAAAATGGTCTAATCATATTGACACCTTAACTAAAAAACGTTCTACCGCCTGCTTCGCCATTCGATCAGTTTCAAAAGAACTAGACGTTCCTTCTGCCAGACTTACTTATTTCTCTTTATTTGAATCCCACCTCCGCTATGGCCTTCCCTTTTGGGGCTGCTGTACCACCGAGCAATTTCGTAGTATCTTTATGCTTCAAAAGAGAGTCATTCGTTATTTGTTTGGTCTAAATAATAGAGCTCACTGCCAATACTATTTCAAAAAACATGAAATATTAACACTTTCTGCATTATTTATTTTGGAAACGGTATGTTTGCTGAGAAAACATATAAACACCCTCCCAGAAAGGCCACAACATGTATACCCTGCCAGAAACTCTAGGCATGATATATATCTTCCCATTCCTTCCTCAGAATTAATAAAAAAAAACAATTATTTACAACGCCATAAAACTTTACAACAATCTGCCAGTACATTTAAAATCTATCCCTATGCTTGCACAATTTCGAAAAAACACCAAAGTATACCTTATTGAGAGACCATTTTACAGCGTTAATGATTTTTATAGCGAGTAAGTCTCTTTAAATTGTCACTAAATTCACTTGTTTACTTAAATCTTTTGTGAGTAATGTCCTAACTCGTAACATAGAATTTTGAAAATCATCATATAGAGAAAAGAACTGTCGAACATTCACTTAAAACTTAATTATTTTTGTTAGGTATTGGAATAAAAGCAAAATTTAATTCTTTTTTGTATACTACATTCTACACTAGTTCATTATACCTTCTGTTTAACATCACAATTATTTGTATAACTATAATAACATAGAGTTTAAGGTCGCATAGTTGCAATTTTGATTTCAATGTCATCGAAATTATTCACCTCGTACATGTGTGTTTGTTTACTTTTATAAGGTTATTAGGATTCATTAACTGTTTTGCGGCAATGTTATGTTATATTCTAACGTGTGTTTTACGATTTGGTAAATTGATAATTTACATTTTTAAAAAGCATTGACCTATCGAAATTCTTTTTGATTAATGTTTTGATATGTCTTATTTTAGGTATATTTTGCTTTGTCCATAAAATTGTAAAATTTTTCTGCGGCAATAAAGCAAACTTTTGTTTGTTGTTTGTTTGTTTGTATATATATATATATATATATATATATATATATATATATATATATATATATATATATATATATATATATATATATATATATATATATATATATATATATATATATATATATATATATATGTATTCTATACACTGGCCTTATCACTTACAATAATTTACCAAAGAAAATCAAGGAAGTAAATAATCTGGAAAAGTTCAAGAAAATACTAAATAAGTTTTTCCTGGGATAATGAGTTAAAAGGCTGTGTATTGTATTTCTATTAATTGTTATTTTTTTATGTTGAAAATGTTTTTTTTTACATTTTAACAATAATATTAATAAACTATTATAGTAGGTTGGGAATAAAAATAATAAAAAAAATGAAAAAAAAATAATACCTGTTTGAACTTTTCCAGATTATTCACTTCTTTGATTTATATATATATATATATATATATATATATATATATATATATATATA
Source organism: Kuschelorhynchus macadamiae (assembly GCA_030620095.1). Lineage (NCBI taxonomy): Eukaryota > Metazoa > Arthropoda > Insecta > Coleoptera > Curculionidae > Kuschelorhynchus > Kuschelorhynchus macadamiae. The sequence goes on from JAUTXW010003640.1 coordinate 541,354, forward strand.
TATAATATATATAATAAATCATTTGCGAGCCTATGTTTATCCATATAAAACTTTTTTCTTATTTTGGGGAGTAATCTATTTTAAATATGCTGAAAAAAAAACTAATTTAACGTCCTCGGTATTTCCTCACGTATTTTATATGGGCTTTAGGCAGTTTAACATCCTTAGATTGCGCCTATGAAAACTTTTGATCAATACGTCGAAAACTGTGTTATATAAAAAAAAATTATACCAATTTCAGTTAATTGAATACTTTACATAATTAGTAGAATTTGACATTTCGCTTCAAACTAACAAATTATTTAAAAATTGAAATATTATTAATTTGGGCTGCATTTGATTTTGAAGACTGGCAGCATGTGAATAATTTACAGATTTATTGAAAGCTAATTCCCATAAATTACGAATTTTGTTTTTATACTTAGTTAAAATATGGCCATTAACAGCTACTTGATTTAATAGGCAATCAATATTGCACAAAAAAATAAATTAAGTTCGTTAATTGATAAAAAGAAATACCTCTAGCGCTGTAGTAACTAGACTGAGCTCCACCAACATCCAATCGGCTACTTTCTCCTTTCTCAACGAACGCGTCTGGGACTGGTAACAAAGTTTTAACGGTTTTTGCGGATTCACCACCTGTTACGTGTAAGATAATAAAAATAATAATAATAATAATAATTACTGGACACACATAAAATTCTAAAGACCATCAACGAACACATAATTCCCGAGTACATAACGAATGCGAGCGCAATTGAGGACATTCATACAGTGATCTACGCAGTAGCTATAACCACGATAACACAGAACAATCAGAAACTCCCACCACGACACAGAAACACCAACAACATAAAACCAAAATTCAAATGGCAGATAAGGATCGAAAACAAAATTAACAAAATTAGAAAAGAATTGGGACATCTTACCCAATCCATGAACGGCAACAAGTCAAAACGTATCACATAAAGTATAGAGAAAATCAAATCTGCATCTCCTGATTACACGCTTATAGAAATCTTTGACACTCTGAAGCAAAAATTAACTGTGTATGCCGCAAGACTCCGAAGATACAAAGAATCGAATGAAAAAAAGGACGCTAACAATCTGTTTCAAAGAAGCGAAAAACAGTTTTACTAAAAAATCATGAGCAATGAGGAGGCACGAATAATAGAACCACCGACCAAACAAGAGATCACAGAATACTTGAAAAGTATTTGATCAGAACCGAAACTACACAATAATAACGCTTCATGGATTAAAGCGGAAGAAGACAGACTCAAGTGCTTAGAGGAAACAAATTATTTTAAAACCTAGCACACTCCCCAGTTTTCTCGCCCAAGCAATAACATACCTTAAATCAAAAAATTCAGACAATCAGGACCCGTCAAATTACCGACCTATTACGTGCCTTCCAACCCTCACAGATCATCACAGCCACAATTACCAGGAGAATAGAACAACGTCTAGCACACAAAAACATTCTAACGGAAAAACAAAAAGGGTGCAGGAAAAACAGCCGAGGATGCAAGGAGCAGCTCATTATAGACACCGTCATCATGGAACAAACCAGGAAAAATTACAGAAACCTTCATACTGGTTACATAGATTATAAAAAAGCCTTTGATTCGATACCCCACAGTTGGCTAACCAGAGTACTAGAATTATATAAAGTCAATAAAAACATCAGGCAATTTCTTACGCAAATCATGAGTACGTGGAAAACCAAAATCAACCTGAGAACATAAAAAGAGCACATCGAAACATAAGAGATCTACATCAGACGAGGTTTATTCCAAGGAGATTCACTCAGCGCTTTGTGGTTCTGCCTCTGTCTCAATCCACTCTCAAACACACCGAATAACACAATCTTCGGATTTTAAATTAAACACCAAAAAAATAACCTACACAAAATAAACCATCTCTTGTACATGGGTGACATAAAATTATATGCAAGCACAAAGAGGCACAGCTAAAGGAAATCCTTAAAATCGCAGAAACGTTTACCCTGGACATCAACATGGAATTTGGTATAAATAAATGCAAGCTACTTCATATCAACAAGGGACAGTGGAAAGACCACCCTACGGAGGAAACAATCAACAATGAAACTAGATAACATGCTCAAAGAAGAAACGTACAGATACCTAGGCTTCCATCAAAGCACCAAAATTAACCACACTCATATCAAATCAGAGCTCAAGACGAAATTTAAAACCAGACTTACAAAGCTGCTAAAAACAAAACTGAATTCCAAAAATCTAACGAAAGCTACTAACACCTTCGCCATACCCATTCTTACGTATTCGTTTGGTATCACTAAATGGTCAAACACAGACATAGAAAACATTCACATTCTCATACGCTCTGAATTCACTAAACACAGGAAGTTACATCCCAACGCATTCAAGGAACGACTCATTATCGAGAGAAAAGAAGGAGGAAGGGGAATTATAGATATGCAATCGCTAAATAAAAAACAAATTTACGAATTCAGAAAATTCTTCCACAACAAACAAACTAACCTCCACAAGGCAATAGTGAAGGCAGACAAGAATTATACACCGCTCGACCTGTCTCAAACGAGCCAGGCAGCAGACGCACACAGTCACATCCAATCACGACTAGAAAAGATGAACACCTGGTCTGAAAAGACACTTCAGGGAAGACACAGATACCACATAATACAAGACCCTATACATAAAAAGCTTTCATATACATGGTTACAAGAAGGGCAGCTGTTCCCTGAAACAGAAGACTTCCTGCATGCTATCCGGGACAAAGTCACAGTAACCAGAAATCATCAAGGACACAACCATTGAAGATGAGAGGTGTAGGAGATGTCACCAGCAGAGAGAAACGATCGATCACATAATGAGTGGATATAGAATAATGGCCGGAACTGAATACACCGCGAGACACAACTCAGCCGCGAAGGTCGTTCATCAAGCATTAGCCACAACATACAAACTAACAAAGAACACAGACCCTTACTATCATTATACACCAACATCTATACTTGAAAATGAAGACTACAAGCTCTACTGGGACATTGACATCCACACAGATAAAACAATCCCCGCAAATAGACTTCGATATCACCTTTTAATCCAAAAAAGAGAAAATTATTTATTTAATTGACATGGCTGTCCCCAACGACGAGAACATCCAAGCGAAATACAGTGAAAAGATCGCCAAATACACCGATTTGGCAATGGAAGTAAAAAGGCTGTGGAAACAGGAAAGAGTCATCATTATTCCTCTCGTCATATCAGTAACACGTCTCACCACAACATCGTTTACACCGCATTTGGCTTAATTAGGACTTAATACCGACATTCCCAGGAACATCCAGAAACCGGTAATTTTGAAAACATGTAGCATAGTTAGATCATTTCTTAATCCACAATAGTCGTTGTTTTTTTCCATTTCCTTTTTTTTATTTTTATTTTTTGTATTGACTTGGTATAATCCCGTCAGTATAAAATACAAGCACAGGAATACTGTGAAACAACAAGTCATAAAAACAATAATAATAATAACATTAATAATAGTAATAATATTAATAGTAATAATATTAATAATAATAATATTAACAACGCAACATACACACTGCACACTGCTTTTATAGACTATAAAAAGGCGTGTGTGACAGTGTACCACATTCCTGGCTCATAGACGTACTAGGAATATACGAAATTCACCCTATCTTTATTAATTTCCTAGCAACTATCAAGCACCAGTGCAAAACGAGCCTGAAGATTTATAATGGCGATCAATCTCTTAACACCGATGAGATACACATCAATAGGAGAATTTATCAAAGAGACTCGTTAAGTCAACTTTGTTTCTGCTTAGCGATGGCCCCCTATCCACGTTGCTCAACAATACAGGATATGGCTTCATCATCAAAGTCAGTAGGGTCAATTCCCAAACTATATCCCACCTTCTATGGATGACATTAAGCTCTATGGTGAAAACCATAACCAACTCAAAAAACTTATTGACGTCTTCTCGAAAGACATTTATATCAAATTTGGAATGAAGAAATGTAAAGCCTTAAACATCGAAAAAGGCAAAGTCAATAATGGTGATGTAGCCCTACCCAATGGCGAAACATTACTAGCGATGAACCTAAGAGAGCCCTACAAATAGTTGGGATTCCAACAAGCTAAACTGTTTCAGGATCAGCAAGGTAAGACCAAGCTGAAAGATCAGTACGTTCAAAGAGTGCGAATCTTCTGAAAACAGAACTGAACGCCAGAAATCTCATGCCCGTGCTGACCTACAGGTTCGGAATCTTGAAAGGGACGAACACGGAGCTGCAGGGACTACAACGAACTACTCGCTTAATGATGACCAAGTACAAGTCACAACAACATCATCCTAAACTCACTTTCAAACCCCAACAAACAAGAACAGTGGGCTCAAATGGCACTAGACGGCCGACACCACAATGACTTGAATCAGCCGCACAAAGATAAGGAAGCATCCAACAGGCGATACAGGACCAAGTTATTAATACACACAATTACACGAAGTTCATCATCAAAGAGCGGTCTGTTGAATCCGATTAGTGTCGAAAATGTAGCCAGAGATCAGAGACTATGCAGCATATAACATCTGGCTGCACTTACCTAGCAAATACGGACTACGTTCAGCGAAATAACCAGGTGTGTAACATTATACACCAATGAATAAATTCACGCTCCTGAACACCTTTGTGCCCTATTGTAAATACCATCCAAGTTCAGTGCTTGAAAATAATGCCTTTAAAACTGCACTACAATCGGGTAATTATCAACGACAGGTGACGAATAATCGGTCTGTGGTACTGTCGGCATTCAGAAGGCAGTCCTGCTTAGTACTTGCCACATAGTAAGAAAATTCCTACAGAACACATAGAAGCCAGCCTGCTCTTTTTAATGCATGAGGAAATAATAATAATAGGAATTACAAAATTTATAGATATTGTGAAGAACAACTTGTAGTGAGGACGCAGAAAGCTGTCGCCTCGGAGTTTCTTCGTCACTGAGATAGATGAGTTTAGCCGGCGACAACTGACAGAAAGGATAGCAAGACAGAGAAACAGACAAATGAAATTACATAAAACCTTGTATGAACAAAAACTGGCTTCGGACTAAATAGATGTTTAGCATATACCAATAAAAAACTATTACTACACAGATAACATTTTCTTTAACTCGATGCGTGGACCCATCTGCCGCCTGGACTGTTAGATCCTGAACAAATGGTAAAAAACGTTCATTAAAATATGAGTACGGAACACTTTAAAAGGAAACACGTTTTATTGCAATTTTTTATACACATGTGTTTATACCTCCGTCTCGTGGACCTCGAGGGCCGCAACAAGTGCAACACTCCTCATTTTCTTCCTCGGACAAGACCTTCGAAGATGGCCTGGAAGGAGCCCTCGATTGGCAACTGCAAGTATTCGTGGCTGGACTCTTCGTCTTGCGCTTTCTCACCATGTCGGTTAGGTCTTTTATACACTTGGCGGCCCCCGCCAACTCGGCAGGTAACTTGGAGCATTCCTCACACGGGCCAAGATCCTTAATAGTTTTGCTTAACTTGCGCGCTATTACGTCTAGGCTCGAGTCGCATCTAGAATAGATTGAATTATTTTTTGTATCTGAACTGGTAGTTGAAAAGTACGATTCAATGCTTCTTGACGTTAACTTTTAATTTCGGAATTTTAGCGACAGACTTTGACACGGTTTCTCGAAATTTTGCAACTGATATTTTGACTAATTTTTACTTGGATTAAGGGGAACTGCACGCAGTATTATGGATCATTTGTAAGCCTTCCGCCGCTGCAATATTATGTTAAAACTATAAGAGATATGTATTAGCTTCAATGTGGACCACTTTTTGACGCAAATGCCGTCGCATATAATTTTTTTCCACTAAATGGCTCTTTATCGCCTTGCATTGATCCTATGTCTACGTAACTTCAAAATTTGAAATGGTAAATCTTACTCATGTCTTTGTATTTGTGCAGCGCGTGAACCCTTTTGAACCCATTTTTAAACGAAATGTAATTTAAATTGCCTATACATAACACATTTTTTTGAGATCGGACGTGCAGGAGGTTCTCTCTAATACGTAGGTACCTTTTCATCTTACTTTGAACTTGACTAGACCTTGTCGCTGGTTTTTTACTTTTTGCGTGCTGTTCTCCCTTAAGTATAATATGTGAAGTCCTAACATTGGAACCTGTGGTGGAAGATAGATCAAAATACAAGAGTTCTAACCACACTACATTACAACGTGTTACGTTCTGGACGCGCGTTTCGCTAACCAAGTTAGCTTCATCAGCAGATGATATAAACTAAAGTAACTTATCCTAACCTAGACTATTCATAGCTAAATGTGGTCATTATATCCATTACTTTTAGCTATATTTTTAATCCGATTCATTTCATTGTTAAAACGTTCTTTACTTAGTAGAAAATTGACTAACCTGTGAGTTAAGAAATGGAATGCTGCCATTTTGTGTTGACGGCAATGAAATGAGTCGGATGTTATATATTTATCAGTATTAGTAAATTTCCTATAAATATCAAATTCTAATTTATCGTTATTTCTAATAACTAACGTGTCGAGAAAAGGTAATTGACCATTGTTCTCCTTTTCTTACGTAAAATTAATGGAAGGATATTTATTGTTTAATGTTTCTAAAAAAGTGTCCAAATTTTCTGTTTTAGTATCAAAAATAGCAAATATATCGTCTACGTATCTATACCACACCCTTGGAAAATACTTGAGTTCTTTTTTGAGTTGGGTTTCTAATCTGCCCATAAACAAATTTGCAAGGAACGGAGATAAGCAATTGCCCATCGCAGTTCCCTCTAGTTGTTTATAATATTTATTGTTGTACTGAAAAAAATTTTGATTCATACATAATTTTGTGAGAAGTAAATACTCATCAATAATTTCTTTCTTCAAATTATTGATTTCAAGTAGTTCCTTTAGGTACTCTAAAGCTAGTGGTATGGGTACACCAGGAAACAATGAGCTTTCATCAAAAGATATTAAAATTTCACCTTCTTTTAAGTGAACATTTTTAATTTTATCTAAGAATTCTAACGAGTTAGTAACCTCAAAGTTATCATACGAGATTATTTAATTTGCCGAATTCTTCTACTAACCATTTTGAAATATTGTACGTTGGTGATCCAACTCTGAAACAATAGGTCTCATGGACTTCCCAGGTTTATGAATTTTGGGAAAGCAACTAACACATAGTAACCCACAGTTATCTAAACTGTATTCCCTTCCCAAAATTCATAAACCTGGGAAGTCCATGAGACCTATTGTTTCAGCTAGAGTTTTAAAATTTCGTTTAGTTGATGCAATATCTCATCAACTAAAAAGTAAGATAAAAAAGTAGATTTTTACTATTTTACATGTTTTTATGCCTTAATGGTAGATTATTAAGTCATTGACGAAAAAATCTTAAAATCTTTAAAACGTATTTAAAGAAGTATTGTTAAAAGGTAAAAATACGTTTGACCCAGTTAAAGACGGGGTTTCAAAAAGTTCAGAAACTGATTTTTATATAAATATTTTTGAAAGCAGTAGACAAAAGAGTCGTTTAAAAAAATCATTTATTACAAAGGGATTAAAAAAATTATTTTGGTACGCCATTAAGGGAATTTCGAATATTACGGAAATTGCCTTTAAATCACATTTAAAGGAGAGAGGTATAATGAATTTCAGTGAAAAAGCTGAGCTTGCGCAGATGATTTTTTCAAACTTTGTTGGGTCTGTGAAACACGTTTGTACGTCTAATTCTGATCACGACAACCCCAGTGCTCGTTCTCAGACTATGAATAATGCTCCAACTTCTCTGCAGCAGGAACTATATGAAGGTTCGAATTTTTCGCTATCAACGAACAAAATGTAACTCAGACATATGATACAGTCAGTGGTATTGGGGTTTCCTCAGCGAGTAGTCTGAGCATGTTTTATCAAAATGTCAGGGGACTACGCACAAAGACTGACGAGATTTCTCTAAGCATTTTGTCTTGCGACTATGAAGTAATTTCTCTTACCGAGACGTGGCTTAATGGAGATATTAGTAGCTACGAAATGTTTAAACATAAATATATGGTTTTCCGTAAAGATAGGAGTTATGAAGAACTGGGATGCCAGCGCGGCGGAGGCGTGTTGATTGCAGTTTCTTGTTGTTTTCAGGCATCCTTGATTATTAGTCCTATTCATCTAGAGTTTGACGATGTTTGGGTTCAGGTGAAGGCTGGAGACACAAAATTAGTCCTAGGATGTGTATATTTCCCATCCAATTCTAGCCTGGAGTATTATCAGTCATTCTGCAATACCTGCGAGTCGCTGAAAAATAGTTTTGCCAGTCATACATTTTTAATTTCTGGGGATTTTAACCTTTCTTCAGTGGAATTGATCTATGAAAACGATACCCTTGTTCCAAGGTCTTTAACATCGTTGGCCTCTGAAACTCTTATTGTGTCAATGAACTTTCTAGAATTGCAACAAATTAATTCTTTATGCAATCACATGGGTAGAACTTTAGACTTGATTTTTGCTGATGACTTTGTTAATGTTCGCATTTCATCTCCTAATTTACCCCTAGTAAATATTGACCCTTACCATCCTGCGATTGAATTGATGTATAAAATTGAATATGTTCCTCCAATAAAAAGTTACAATCAAGTAAGTGTATATCAATTTCATCAAGCAAATTTCCATGAACTCAATCTTTTTTATAAGCAATCGGATTGGTCTTTCTTATCATCTCCTGACATCAACAGGATCGTTGAAACCTTTTATGAGGTTTTGCTTCAGGGAATCGATATTCATGTTCCCAAGAAAACCATGGTTGACTGCAAGTACCCAAAATGGTTTGACCTCCCATTGAGAAGGCTTATTGGACAAAAGAATCGCCTATATAAGAGGTATAAAAGGTCTGAACAACATGCTGACTATCTGGCCTATTCGGACATACGACGTGAAGTAAAGTTTCGAACTGACATGTGCTATCTTACATATGTCACGCAAACTGAATTACTTATTCCGGAAAATATCAAGCACTTTTGGTCATTTGTTCGTAACTTAAGAAGAGACTCTGGTATGCCTAGTGTTATGAATTATGACGGTGAAGAAATTATGGGTTCAAATCACATCTCTAATGCCTTTGCAGCCTATTTTCAGTCCTGCTATTCACACCATGAAATTTTAGATTTTAGTCAGATCAGTCCCGTAAGTTCTTCAGGGAAACTACTAGCAACATATTATTTTACAGAGGCAGAAATCTGCACTAAAATTGATGGCCTTGATGTTTCTAAGAGGGCTGGTCCTGACGGAATTCCCACTATCTTTTTGAAAAGGTGCTGTCAGTCGTTGTCTCAACCGCTATGTGTAATTTTTCAAAGATCTTTTAATCTAGGTTCATTTCCTGATATTTGGAAATTTTCTACACTGATGCCGATCTTTAAATCCGGTGATAAAAGCGATATAAAGAACTACAGAGGTATCTCTTTGCTTTCACATATCCCAAAGCTGTTTGAGGCAATTATCACTGATCATTTATTTGAGTCTTTGAAACACTACATTACGAGTATGCAACATGGTTTTTATCACGATCGCTCAACTACTACAAATCTTGCGATTTTCCAAAATTACTTAATTACATCTGTCGAAGCTGGCCAACAGATTGATGCTGGTTACACGGACATGTCCAAGGCTTTTGATAGTGTTTGTCATCAGCTTTTATTATTAAAATTGCAGCAAATTGGTCTTTCTGGAAGTTATTTGGAGTGGATCAGATCTTATTTGTTTAATCGTCGACAACAGGTCAACATTTGTGGTTCAGTTTCTAGGGAGGTTATTGTGACATCGGGTGTCCCACAGGGTTCACATATTGGTCCAGTGCTCTTTCTACTTTTTATAAATGACATAGTATCTTGCTTTAGAGCGTCCAAATGTCTTTTGTATGCAGACGATTTAAAATTTTTTGCTCCCGTTTACACTGACTCAAATGCACTGCAGTCTGACATTGGAAGGCTCGTCAACTGGTGCAGCACTAATTATCTCCATCTTAACATATCCAAGTGTAAAGTGCTCCGTTTTCATAAACGCATTAATCCTGTTCTCTCCTCCTACTTCATAAATGATGTAACACTAGAGGTTGTTAGTTCTTACACTGACCTAGGTGTTATTTTTGATGACAAACTAACATTTAATCTGCATATTGACAGCATTGTACTCAAGGGTTTTAGATTGTTGGGCTTTATAAAAAGGAATACAAGGCATGTGACGGACACCAAAGCAATTGTCTGTCTGTATTACTCACTGGTACGGAGTGTTTTGGAGTATTGTTTAACAATATGGAGTCCATCATACCAGTGCCATAACGACAGAGTTGAAAAAGTACAAAATAGATTTGCGAAATACCTCTTATATAAATTTAATTTTCCATATCAGGATCTATCGTATAACACTAGAGCTCTTCTATGCGGCCTTCAAACCCTTGAGTTTCGGAGACGTAAGGCACTTCTTGTTTTTCTACACAAGCTAATAAATGGAGACATTGATTGTGAAATATTGTTGGGGTCGGTCTCATTTTTGGTACCTATTAGGAGAACAAGACAACCTCAGCTATTCTTTGAAAGATACCACCGTACAAATTATGGGTCTGACGCATTTATTGACCGACTAGTGTGTAATTACAATCGTCATTTCGCAGAATATGACATCTTTAGACTTAGCACTTTGCAGCTAAAAAGGCAGCTAAATGGATTGCTTTTGTGAGGTTTTTTACACTTCGTATTCATATGGATTTATGTATTCCTTTGTAATTTTTTTTGTCTGTAAATGTGTATTTGTGTATCAAATTTTTTATTTTGACCTTGTTTACGAATCCGTACCATTTAGAATGTTTAGCATTCTGTAGTGTACGTTTCAGAAAGACCACTTGTCCGATGCGTGCATCGGCTACGTCCTTCCATAAAATAAATAAATAGAACATTTAATTGAATATATATTTTCTAGGTAGGTACTCCCTTAAAGAGAAATTTTTTTTAGGATTAAATCCTTTATTAAAAAAAAAAATTTGTACACGCACAATGTGCACATTTAACAACCAATAACATACAAAATTTTAATAATTTATCGTAGCGCCTTCTTTCCGGATTACTTGATTCAGTCTGTTGGGCATCAAGTTAATTTTATTTACCACAATATTGGGATCAAGTTCTCCCAGCACTGATGGATTATTTCCCACAGTTCATCAAAATATTTAGTTATATTATATAAAGTTACGACTAAATATTGTTTTCAATCCCCAAATATTCTCTATCGGATTCATATCTGGACTGTAAGAAGGCCAAGGCAATACTTCCACATTATTATTCTGAAGCCGCTGTCTTATATTATTGGCAGCATGGACAGAACAATTATCATGTTGGTGGTACCCATTTGGAACGAATATTGGTATTTACCTTACATAAAAACGGACAGCCAAAATTGGGGACAGTAATGCGCTCCAAATTAACCTCCCTAAAAATATTAATCAAATTTATTTAAATATATACCCATTTACCTCAGACAGCGACAATATCTACGTTTATCAAAGAAATCGAATAGCAATAGAAGTATAATTATTCAATATTGAACTATTGAATTGATGTAAACCTACATACCTACTTTCCTCTGAAGGTTTAGAGCGAGGAGGTTCAGAACTATATTTGCGACCTGTTAGTCTTTTAATCGTTTCAGCTTCGTTGACCTTTTGCTTGATGAGGTCGTCTTCCAACTTCTGACACAAGCAGTCCAGCTGAGACATTTCGTCCTTCAACCTCTGATTCATCTGATTTAATTCGGTTATATTGGTGCAAGCGCAACATAGTTGAAGTTTTAGTTGGTTCATTTCTCGAGCATATGCGTCCTGGAGAACATCAAACAATTTTCATATATCATATTATTGAATAAAAATATTATACGGATTAGACGAATTTTATTTGTTTTTTAAAAGTAAATGTCTTTTGTATTTGGAATCAGGGATTTTTATCTAAAATATTGCACCTACCTTAGTGCCAAGGATTCGTCAAATAACATGTCAATAATGTGGTGTGAATATACATTATGTCAGTTTTGAAATTTACAGTCATAGAAATATTAGAAGTGGATTATTTTGTGTAAAATTCAAATAAAGCTCCCCTGAGAAGCCATCTATTATACGAGTATCTAAAAGTGCCGCAAAATGTTATGAAGTTTTCCATTTCTTAACCATTTTATTAACTTATTGTGTATTATACCAGTGCCATGCCAATTTTTATTTTTTTTTCTGTTTAATTAGTTTATTTTCAATTAACTTACATTAAATTATTTCCAGGGAAACTAACTGAAAACAAACTAGTTAAAAAAATTATACAGGGTGGCAATTTAAAAACTTGAAATGGCCATATCTTAGGAAGGAAAAACCTAATCAAAAAACGCTCAAAACACTTTCTATAAAATGAAGAGGGAACAAATAAAAGCGTATTATTCGACCCTTACCTGTAACCCCTTGGGCAGGGTGAGATACACTCCTAAAATCTTAAATAGAAAGGGGGATCGAGTGATACATCATCTTAAAGCTCTTGAAAAATACTTTCCAATGGCACCATAGAAAGCTGTTTTTCGTGAAATTCCTCTGTGTTTTTTAAAGGAAACAATAAATTAAAACACAATTGTGAAATTTTTTATAATTATTTAATTAAATGTTTAAAATGGTTCCCGTTGTTTTGAAAACAATAATAAAGCCTTTGTTCAAATTCTTCGCGTACATTTGCAAATGTTTCTTTGGATATAGCACGGCATTCCTGAACTATCCTGTCCTTGAGTTGCTCTATTGCCTCAGGTTGCGTTTTAAACACCACAGATTTAAGTTGACCCCACAAAAAGAAGTCAAGAGGTGTTAGGTCCGGGGATCTAGGTGGCCATTCAACAGGACCTCTTCTTCCAATCCACTGTTTGGGATAATTATCATCCGACCATTGCTTGACGGGAACTACATAATGAGGAGGTGCCCCATCCTGTTGAAAATGTAGTGAGCGTTCTTCTAATGCTAAATTTCCTTGTATGTCCCTCTGATTTTCTAATTTCCGCACTATTAGTGGTTCAATAGACCTCTGTAGCATTTCAGCATACATGTCGCCATTTAAATTCCTTTCTATAAATATTGGGCCGATAATCACGTCTCTCAATATACCAGCCCAATCATTAATTTTCTAAGGGTACTGGGTATGCCCTTCTCTAAATAGGTGTGGGTTCTCGTCATTCCAGTAACGACAGTTTTGCTTATTAACATGTCCATTCAAATAAAAGGTACATTCATCACTGAAACAAATATTTTTTAACTAGTCGAGGTTCTGCCGCAATTCTATCTGTCATTATTTCACAAAACTATTCTATCCGGGTCGTCGTCACCAAGTTCTTGCAGTATGCGCAGTTTATAGGGATGAAACTTATGAAATTTAAGTATCTTTCTTACTGTTTCAGGAGATAAGCCAGTTGCTACAGCTACTTGACGAGTTGATAAAGTTGAATTAATTGCAAACTGCCCCAGAACTTCAATTTGCGCTGCTTCGTCAACTAGCCTCGGTTAATTTCTCTTTTTATTCGCGACAGAGCCAGTTTCTTTAAATTTGGCTACTAGTTGGCGAACATACTCCGGACTTACATTTTGACCTGGATGCCTTTCATTAAATCTGTGGGCTGTCCTTAAGAAACATTGATCCTGAGAACCATAAATGAAAATCATTTCTACACGTTCAGCTGTGTTGTACACGATTATTTAATAAGTGCTGCTTTTCGTTTAAAATGAACCAAAAGTCAACTGTTAAAATATCAATACTAATAGTACAAGTTACTTTTAAAGTAAATATTGTGATAATAAAATGCGAATATTCATAAACAAATAAAATACCTGGCTTAAAATGTTTAGAATTCTTAAGAGACATGCCAGGATATCGGTACCAATCATTTTGAACATTTACTTAAAAAAAAATAAAAATGTTCAAAACTATGTTTTTATTTATTGTTTCCTTTAATAAATACAGAAGAATTTCACGAAAAGTTGCTTTCTATGGTATCATTGAAAAGCATTTTTCAAGAGCTTTAAGATGATGTATCACTCGATACCCCTTTCTATTTAAGATTTTAGGGGTGTATCTCACCCTGCCCAAGGGGTTACAGATAAGGGCCGAATAAAACACTTTTATTTGTTCCCTCTTCATTTTATAGAATGTGTTTCGAGCGTTTTTTGATTAAGTTTTTCCTTCCTAAGATATGGCCATTTCAAGTTTTTAAATTGTCACCCTGTATATATATACATATATATATATATATATATATATATATATATATATATATATATATATATATATATATATACAGTGACCGTCTAAAGTCCGTTCTCCCCCTACTAATTTTTGAGCCAACTCGTATATCGCAACGAAATTTGGAGGCCTTAAATAGGAGATGAAAAGCTATTTTTTATGAAAAAATGATAGCTAAAAGTTATAAAATGGCGGCTACGCGCCATCTTGAATTAATATTTTAAATACAACACCCCGCATATTATTCCATTTTCAAAATTTGCTCATTATTCTTAACATTTTTCTCTAATACACTTTATTCCTAAATGTAATTGTTTTCGAAATAATGACGTTTGAAAATTGAAAATCCGGTTTAAAATGAAGTAATGGTTTTAGTCACTTTCGATAAAAAATTCTGCTAACTAAATTTTTTAATTAATTTGTAGTTAAATCTTTTAATGAATTCGACTAATAAGAGGCGTAAAGACAGTATTTTAAGGATAAACAGTAACACTTACCGGAAAATCTTGAAGGTTACGAATTTGTTCTGTAAATTCACAAGGAAAACAAATTAGTTGGTAAAAAAATATTTTATTTATTTTTGAATAACACTTATTTAACCCCAACAATAATTATTTTATCAAGTGTTCGATGTGGCCCTCTCCTAAATCTTGACAATAAAGTGCCCTATTATGAATAGCTTCTCTCACATTGATGAAAGTCTGTTCATCTATTTCTTCACATGCTTCTCTTATTCTGCGTTCCAACTCTTTTATGGTTTGACATTCAGTGGCGTAGATTTTTAACTTCAGATATCCCCAAAGGAAAAAATCTAGAGTGGTAAGATCCGGAGATCTTGGTGGCCATTCTGTACTTCCCCTGCGACCTATCCATCGCCCAGGAAAGTTTCTATCGAGAAACTCTCTAGCCATGCGATAGAAATGGGGAGGTGCTCCGTCCTGCTGAAATATGATTTCACGATTTTCAAACTCTTCCTAATTGTTTAATACAATTTGTCTTATTCGAGGTTCAATTTCAGTTTCTCAAAGATTTCTGTAAAGATCACCTGTAAGATTGCCTCTGATGAAAATCGGTCCTACAACGTGGTTGCAAAAAATCCCCGCCCAAACATTAACTTTTTCAGGAAACTGGGTATGCCCTTCTCTAAAAATATGCGGATTAGTATCGCTCCAGTATCGTACATTCTGTTTGTTGACTTTTCCATTAAGGAAAAACGTGCATTCATCTGAGAAACATACACGTTTTAGGAAGGATCGTTCTCCTTCAATTTTTCTTGTTAACCACTCACAAAATTCAACCCTCCGGTCTGGATCATCCTCCGTGAGAGCATGCAGGATTTTCATTTTATAGGGATGAAATGTTTCATTTTTTAG
Source organism: Kuschelorhynchus macadamiae (assembly GCA_030620095.1). Taxonomy (NCBI): domain Eukaryota; kingdom Metazoa; phylum Arthropoda; class Insecta; order Coleoptera; family Curculionidae; genus Kuschelorhynchus; species Kuschelorhynchus macadamiae. The sequence goes on from JAUTXW010003640.1 coordinate 557,105, forward strand.
GACTCTTTGGACACTTTTCGAACTTACTTCGCAGGATTCAGTAACTGCAGACGTCAACTGAGTAGGATTAATTACCATTTCAGCAACAATTTCAATTTTTTTTTCTTCTGAAAGAGGTGGTCTTCCTGATCTTGGAGCATCTTTCATCGTACCAGTTGCTTGGAGCTTATTTAAAAGTTTGCGCAAATATGACCGCGAAATAGGGTTTTCGGGAAATCTATCGTTAAACATACGGACTGCTAGATGAAAATTTCTTCCAGCTTCTCCAAAAATCAAAACTGCTTCAAAATTATCGTGTAAACTGCGAGCCATGGTCACACTTTTCATAAAATAATTAAGATGCTCAACGGACTATTTGACAGTTAGTTATCAAGATGTTACCGCGACAACGATTTTGTTTCCAAAGCAAACTTGATCGTATTTTTGATTGAATTTGAAATGACCAAAATGTCAATTTTCAAACGTCATTATTTCGAAAGCAATTACATTTAGGAATAAAGTGTATTGGAGAAAAATGTTAAGAATAATGAGCAAATTTTGAAAATGGAATAATATGCGGGGTATTGTATTTAAAATATTAATTCAAGATGGCGCGTAGCCGCCATTTTATAACTTTTAGCTATCATTTTGTCTTAAAAAATAGCTTTTCATCTTCTATTTAAGCCCTCCAAATTTCGTTGCGATATACGAGTTGGCTCAAAAATTAGTAGGGGGGGAACGGACTTTAGAAAACAGGTATGTCACGAAATATGTATATATATATATATATATATATATACTTTTTCAACCGTTCACTACTCTCTTTCGGAAAAGAACAGTTTTGCCGACGTTTCGCCAAGATCAGTCTCTATTCGGGCTCGAGAAAGAAAGCTTCATAACAAAATGTCTGAATCACCCTGTATATATATATATATATATATATATATAATGTGATTTTGGCGAAACGTCAACAAAACTGTTCTTTTCAGACGACAGTATTGAAAGGATGTATACCCGGAATAAAAACACAGTGTATTCTTCCATCCGTGAAGGACTAAGAACCAACACACACAGATATAAATATAAATATATATATATATATACAGCATGTCCTGAAAAATTCCTAACAAATAGAAACTTTTTTTCCATTTTATGAAAAATGCTGCTCTTTATAAAAAGTTCTGCTTCCTCCGAAAATATTATTAGAATTAAAAAACTTTAAAAATATTGGACAGGGTTGCTAGAAACTTTGAAAATCTAAAATTGCCTGAAGAGAAAACGAAACATAAGTTTAGTTTTAGAGGAAAATGCCATAAGAGAATTATTCTGAGTTTTCCGAGGTGTGATAAAATACTAAATTTCATAAAAAAATTCGGAAATACTTTTCTGGTAGCAGAAAATCTAATGTTTTGTCCTTAGGCTAGTTAGGAAAAAAACTAAGTAGGCTGAAAAAAAATTGAATATACTGTTGTTATGGAAACCTAATCTTGCATTGTACGGATAGTAGACCATTGAAGTGTTTGACTATTTTATCACCTTGAATATTCTTCGGTTATTTTCATCATGGTAGTTAAATTAACAAAACAGGAAAAAATTGAAATTGTGTTAATTGTTGGACATCATTATGAAACATGTCGTGAAGCGGCTGAAATTTTTAATAATAGACATCCAGATAAACAAATAAGCTATGTTACTGTTTGTGAAATGTGTTATGTGAAATTTTATTTCGTCTCAGTTAAAATTATAAACAAAACAATATATTTGTTTACACAATAAATTTTTTGGACATTAGTTTAAAACACCCACGTACAAGGACTATGTTTAGAATAAAACTAATTAAATATGAACTGATCTGATATTTGTTTGAAGGCGCTAGAAAATATAGAGTGTTGAAAGTATTTTAATTTACTTTTAATATAAAATTTATAACCGACAGATACCTGATTCGTCATCATATTTTTCGATGTATCCTGCAGCTGTCTCTGCAAACATTCGCATTTTTGTTTTTCGGTTTCGAGTTTGAGTTTCATGGGACCCTCCACTTTTTCCAAACAGTGCCTCAGCTCCAGTTTCATGTCTTCCAGCTCAGATTTGAGTATCTGATTTTCCAGGCGTAGTTCCCTACTGATCTTGTCGATTTCGTTGTTCATGCCAGTTGGGGCGTTATTCCTATGACAGCAGCAACAGGGATTGTTCGTTTTGGAAACTAAACTTTCCACGTTCCTGGTAGCCTAATTTTAAAATGACAATTAAAGGCAAGATAATATAGTACCTTGGCATACACAATTAATAGGCCAGGTCAAATAGAGCGATTTTTAAGGTTCACTATAATATATATATATATATATATATATATATATATATATATATATATATATATATATATATATATATATATATATATATATATATATATATATATATATATATATATATATATATATATATATATATATGAATTATATTAAAAAGAATTTCAAAAAAAAAATATTTTTACGAGAAAACAAAATCTCAGGTACATAACAAACTAAAATGCTTAACTTTTTTTTGAGAATGTTGACATAAGGACCTTTAAATATAAGATAAGGCCAACTCCATATCACTTCAGGTTTAACTGGAAGTAATCACATTTTTTTTTTTCAACTGACAACCTATAGGTATATTTTTTAATATTTGTAATATACGTGAAATTTCCTTTTCAATGGTCTATCATAAGTTAGATTTTGCTTAAGGAATGAATTTTTAACAACAATAATTAGTTTCCAGATACACCAGGTGTAGAACTAAGAAAGAAGGCCGGCCTTAACTCGGTAACCGTTGATCATTAATGGGGAAAATAGGTATATTCATGGGTAAATCCGCCAAGAGAAATCACTGGAAATTATTTTCAATTTCGAAAAATTGCCTCACAGAATGGAAATGCCAATCTTCTCTCGATTTTTCCTAATTAAGGGGTGTAAGATATATATCTAAGGTGGGATATAGAGATACCTGCAAGCCTTTATTTTTACGTTACAATATTCTTACCCTGCATGTCTGATATACAGGGTGACAATTTAAAAACTTGAAATGGCCATATTTTAGGAAGGAAAAAACGCTCAAAACACTTTCTATAAAATGAAGAGAGAACAAATAAAAGCGTTTTATTCGACCCTTATCTGTAACCCCTTGGGCATGTTGAGATACACCCCTAAAATCTTAAACAGAAAGGGGGGTTGAGTGATACATCATGTTAAAGCTCTTGAAAAATGCTTTCCAATGGTACCTTAGAAAGCTGTTTTTCGTGAAATTATTCTGTGTTTATTAAAGGAAACAATAAATTAAAACACGATTGTGAAATGTTTTATAATTATTTAATTAAATGTCCAAAATGGTTCCCGTTGTTTTGAAGACAATAATACAGCCTTTGTTCAAATTCTTCGCCTACACTTGCAAGTGTTTCCCTGGATATAGCACGGCATTCCTGAACTATCCTGTCCTTGAGTTGCTCTATTGACTCAGGTTGCGTTTTAAACACCACAGATTTAAGGTGACTCCGCAAAAAGAAGTCAAGAGGTGTTAGGTCCGGGGATCTAGGTGGTCATTCAACAGGACCTCTTCTTCCAATCCACTGGTTGGGATAATTATCATCCAACCATTGCCTGACGGGAACTACATAATGAGAAGGTGCCCCATCCTGTTAAAAATGTACTAAACGTTCTTCTAATGCTAAATTTCCTTGTATGTCCCTCTGATTTTCTAATTCCCGCACTATTAGTGGTTCAATAGACCTCTGTAGCATTTCAGCATACATGTCGCCATTTAAATTCCCTTCTATAAATATTGGGCCGATAATTACGTCTCACAATATACCAGCCCAAACATTAATTTTCTGGGGGTACTGGGTATGCCCTTCTCTAAATACGTGTGGGTTCTCGTCATTCCAGTAACGACAGTTTTGCTTATTAACATGTCCATTCAAATAAAATGTACATTCATCACTGAAACAAATATTTTTAACTAGTCGAGGTTCTGCCGTAATTCTATCTGTCATTATTTCACAAAACTGGATTCTTCTATCCGGGTCGTCGTCATCAAGATCTTGCACTTAAAAAATTTATGAAATTTAAGTACAGGGTGTTTCAGCGAGGACTGAACAGGGACCTATTTTCGACCTTCCTTGTATTTTGGAAAAATTCAAAATAGCCAATTGGTGTATTTTTTCTTGTAGAATCCAAAAATATCATCGAAAAAATATTTGAATCAGAAACAAAAGAGTTACGCTATGCATCAGGTGTTTTTTAAATGGAATGTATCGTTTTTATACGATTTTTGGAAAGAGTGATTTTTTTTATGTCCGTTCTCATTAAAAGATTTGATTTTGCGATAGCTGTTTATATTACATTTTAATGTTTTACAAACTAAAATTTTAGCTTCACCTATTTAAAATATACGATAGGTTGGTATAGGTGATCAAGGTAAAATGACGTTTGAATGCTTTGTCAATAAAAATTATTTTAATTATTGTCGAAGTCTTCACCTAAAAAATATATATTGACTCTGATCGAAATAAAATACTCTTTGGACGAGAGACTACAGATTGTTATGCTGTTTTACAAGTGCCAAGAAAATGCAAGAGAAGCAAGAAGAAGATTTATTGCAAATTTTCATAGAAATATATCCATCAATACAATTCTAAGGACAAAAAACCTATTTGAGGAAAATAAAACTTTACATGATAGAAAAAGAAATATACAAAGAAGAAGAAATCGAGACCAGGCCACTATAAATTATTTTCAAGTTAATCCAACCAAATCTATTTCGGATGCAGTTCGGGAAGTTCATTACGGTGGCGGTGTAAGGCGCAGAAGAGTTACCCGAGGGACTGTTCACAGGACTCTGAAAATTCATAAATTTAGGCCTTTTCGTATCCTTCCACTTCAGCACCTAACACCGGCACAAAAAGAACTTCGCTTCCAATTTGTTTCTCAAATGGTAATTCGGCAAGAAAACGAAGACCCTGATTTATTCAAAAATATTGTGTGGACCGACGAAGCTACTTTCACAACATCGGGATTATTCAACAGACATAATAGTTACCACTGGGCCGTTGAAAATCCAAAAAAGTTCCAGACTATTAAATTTCAAGGGAGGAATTCTATTCATGTTTGGTGTGGAATAAAAAACAATAAAATTTTGGGACCAATATTTTTTATCGGGACTTTAAATGGGCACAGACATTATGAGTTTTTAGAAAACGAAATTGAAAATTTTTTGGAAGACTTACCATTGGCAGAATATCAGAATTTAATTTGGCAACATGATGGGGCGCCTCCTCATGCCGTGCATGATGTGGTTCAATTTTTAAATCGGCGCCATAACGAATGGATAGGACGAAATGGAACATATGCTTGGCCGCCCAATAGCCCCGACCTCTCAGTTTTGGATACATTTCTTTGGGGCCATTTGAAGAACGTCGTATACAGACAACGAAATGAAAATAGTCAAGAGATCATGGGAAAAATTGTCGATGAAATAAACCGCCTTAACCAGGAAAATCATATTGTAACAGCAAGTTTAGAAAGGCTACAAAGGGGTTATCGATGTTGTTTCGAGAAAAACGGCGGTCACATTGAAAACTTATGTTATTAGTAGTTTTATTTTATTATTTAATAATTATTTTTTATTGAATTTCTTTTTCTATCATGTAAAGTTTTATTTTCCTCAAATAGGTTTTTTATCCTTAGAATTGTATTGATGGATATATTTCTATGAAAATTTCCAATAAATCTTCTTCTTGCTTCTCTTGCATTTTCTTGGCACTTGTAAAATAGCATAACAATCTGTAGTCTCTCGTCCAAAGAGTATTTCATTTCGATCAGAGTCAAATATATATTTTTTAGGTGAAGACTTCGACAATAATTAAAATAATGTCAATTTTTATTGACAAAGCATTCAAACGTCATTTTATCTTGATCAACTATACCAACCTATCGTATATTTTAAACAGGTGAAGCTAAAATTTTAGTTTGTAAAACATTAAAATGTAATATAAACAGCTATCGCAAAATCAAATCTTTTAATCAGAACGGACATAAAAAAAATCACTCTTTCCAAAAATCGTATAAAAAACGATACATTCCATTTAAAAAACACCTGATGCATAGCGTAACTCTTTTGTTTCTGGTTCAAATATTTTTTCGATGATATTTTTGGATTCTACAAGAAAAAATACATCGATTGGCTATTTTGAATTTTTCCAAAATACAAGGAAGGTCGAAAATAGGTCCCTGTTCAGTCCTCGCTGGAACACCCTGTACCTTTCTTATTGTTTCACGAGTTAAGCCAGTTGCTACAGCTGCTTGACGAGTTGATAAAAGGACCCCAGAACTTCAATTTGCGCTGCTTCGTCAACTAGTCTCGGTTAATTTCTCTTTTTATTCGCGACAGAGTCAGTGAATGCCTTTCATTAAATCTTTGGGATGTCCTTAAGAAACATTGATCCAGAGAACCATAAATGAAAATCATTTCTACACGTTCAGCTGTGTTGTACACCATTATTTAAGAAAAGTGCTGCTTTTCGTTTAAACTGAACCAACAGTCAACTGTTAAAATATCAATACTAATAGTACAAGTTACTTTTAAAGTAAATATTGTGATAATACAATGCGAATATTCATAAACAAATAAAATAGCAGGCTAAAAATGTTTAGAATTCTTAAGAGACATGCCAGGATATCGGTACCAATCATTTTGAACATTTACTTAAATAAAAATAAAAATGTTCAAAACCGTGTTTTTATTTATTGTTTCCTTTAATAAATAGAGAAGAATTTCACGAAAAACAGCTTTCTAAGGTACCATTGAAAAGCATTTTTCAAGAGCTTTAAGATGATGTATCACTTGACCCCCCTTTCTTTTTAAGATTTTAGGGGTGTATCTCACCCTGCCCAAGGGGTTACAGATAAGGGTCGAATAATACGCTTTTATTTGTTCCCTCTTCATTTTATAGAAAGTGTTTTGAGCGTTTTTTGATTAAGTTTTTCCTTTCTAAGATATGGCCATTTCAAATTTTTAAATTGTCACCCTGTGTAAGAACATAGAAATGACATTAATTTATTTTCTGCCTATCATACTCGTCAAGCTGCCAATATTAGACTTCCTATAGCATCCACTGTCCAGGTTAGGCAATCTTTATATATCAAAGCAAGAAGATAATTAATCACCTACCACTGCATTTGAAGCAATTAAGACATTACAAAAAATTTAGAAAATGTATAAAAAAGTTATTTATCTCAAAAGCTTGTTACAGTATTGACGAATTTTTTGAAGATAGCTTTAACTAGATTATGTGTTTTTGTTAATACTTGTTTTGTTATTTTATTTTAATTACTGAGGCCATTATGGTTTTTAAAGCTTTATCTAAATTATTTGTTTTTTGTTACTATTTGTTTTGTCATTTTAATTTTTTTGCTGACACCATTATGGATTCTGAAATACTTTAATAATTAGAATATTTAGGTTTTGACAATTATTGACTAAAATCATTTGTTATAGTTTTTTTAGTATGTACTTTATTTATATGTTGACCATATTAAGACTAATGTATATTTTACTATTCCTACATGAATTTTTGTATTTTAATATTATCTGGCTATAATCATTGTAATAATTGTTTTTAAAATTTCACTGTAAATTTTAATTTGCTAATGCTTTGTCAATAAGATTTATTTTTTCATTCTTTGACAATAAAGCTTTTTGAGTATGAGTATGAGTAAGGTTTTTCGAAAATGTAAGCATTGTATTGTTCTGGCAATTATGCAGCTTTTTGCTCGGTATGGGAGATAACTTTGAATGCTCGTATTTCGGTCAATAATTAACTGATCTTGAAAAATCTTGTTTTCTCGAAGAGATCCTGGTTTCTGTTATGTGGAAATGTAAGCTTACGTTGAAATGCAAAATACCTGTTATATTTGAATTTTTTAGAAAAAAAACTGTTTATTTTTAGTTTTCTTTTTATCATCAAAATAGCGTTTAAAATGAAAAATTAATTAAGAAAATGCATTTAGGTAATGACTTATAAATTTATTGCTTCTTCGTCATCAAAGCATCCAACAAAATCAGGGTAATATCTCAAATTGCAGGTATTAAGTCTTTAAGATCATCATCATAACTACTATCCTACTAACATGTTTGTGATGTTTCATGTATATTAAGCAAATAACTTAACCTATAATGATAATATTAAGGAACAATGGGTAGATGGTACAACTAAAATAAAGCAAATTGATATGCCCGTTTATGTCAAAAATTAAACTAAAATTTACATCACGTCGCACTTTTTAAAGATCCTTACATAATACAGTGTACTTCAACCCTAAGCTAATATAACACAACAGAAACCAGGAGCTTTTCAAAAAAAATTTTTTTTTTAAAATCGGTAAATTATTAACCGAAATACGAGGTATTAAAATTACACCAGATTTCTAACTATCTCATCATTCGTTTGGGAAGTGTAGTTGGCTGTGAATAAAATGACGTTAACGTTAATTAAAAGAGTTAAATTCAGTTACCATGGGAACGTTTGTCGATAATATGTTATAATTATTAAAAAAGTTAGTTCTTTCTGTCACTAAAATTAAACTTTAAGTGTAGCATTACAGTTATACCGTGAACGATTTCCAAATAGAAGCCAACCAAGCGGTATGTTCTTTACCCCCCTTGCCGCCAACTTAGCTTCGAGTGATTTCTTTGTGAAAAAGTAATCTGCTGAAACGAAAACCACAATAAATGAGGAGCACACAGTAGCCGTTCTAGGAAGAGTACACCTAGATCCCCATATTTCTATTCGGAATATTGATAAAGAAAGCGACATTTCCCGTGCTTCCATCCAGCGTATTCTAAAAGAAGCCAAATTCAGACTTTATAAAGTTCCTCTTCATCAAGGATTACTTTCACGTGACTATAACAGACGCCTAGATTTTGTGGCATGGTAAGCAATGGCGCGAGAATATGGAATTTTATGTAAAATTTTGTGATCGGATGAAAGTCGATTTCATAACAATGGTGTTGTAAATCAACATAATTGACACTATTGAGCTGCAAAGATGGATTATGCAAATAAATCAGTGGCGGCTGGCGGGTGAAAAAGTAAGTGAAGTACAAATGAAGCAAAAAAATATTGCAATAATTGTTTTTCCAGAATTTTTTTTATATGTGACAGAGGTAGAATATTTTTTACGACTTACCTAAATTTTGTATACTAAATCAATTCTCCTATCCTTTATAGCAGCAAATTTATTTATAACATCCTCATAAAATGGATGAGTTGCCCTAATCTCCTCCAGACATTCCTTTTAAATTGAAATATTGCCAAGAGAAGTAAGTCTTTTTTTGGGATATTGTATTTCCTAAATAAGTTTTTACACGTTTGAGGCAAGAAAAACTTCTTTCCACTGAAGCACTTGTGGGCGGTATTGTCAAAATAAGGGAAAACACTTTATATGCTTTGATTAAAATACCTTTATTTTCATTAATTTTTTTCACTTGTTCTTGCAGCGATATATTCCAATTACTGTCATTAGCAAAAATAAGACCATGCTCATTTTTAAGTCGTTGACTTCTTGAAAATATTTACCCATATAACTGCAACAAATTTTCAAACGGGCCAGTCGGAAAATTTAAACTATATTCGGAAAATTTAGCAGAATCTGAAAAATGTAAGTTTTTCAGAGTCTTGAAAGCTCAGTGTCATTTCCATTAAAATATGGTCCAATATTTCTTGAAAAAGGGTTCTATACTTAGCCCTAATTTCTTCAGATGAAAGCTTAGCAAGCTCAGGTTTGTAATGATTTATTTCTGTAATAGAATTTGCTTTATCAAACATGATATTCAAAAAAATGTTCATTTCTTTTTTTTACAGAGTGCCTCACGACAGCGTTTTATATTGGATATGCAAAAATGAATGTCAAACGAATGTTTTTGAAGAACGCAACTTGAACAATCACATTTACTAACTTCGAATTTGAAGACCAACAAGTTTCTGTAATTGTTGGTATAGGCCTCGTAGATGCAGATGTAAGAGCATACGTTCGTTTGGCTGAGTGATGAAAAAACGAGGGAATACCACCAAGGCTTCCAAAAAAATTCGACATTTAGACATATTTTTAAATTTTGCTGCATCAGGACAAATACAGCCTGCGGCGCTTTTTCTTTTTTTTTTTGAAGGACATTTAGTTGGCCAGATATCACACTTCCGCCATCGTAACATTGCCCTAATAATTTATGTTTATAGTCAAATTGGTCCAAAATTTGATCCAATAGAGAATATAAATTCTCCGACGTTCTATCGGACATGACATTATAAAATCCTAAGAATCTCTCGACTACTGAACCTTCTGAATTAACGTATCTTAAAATTGTGGAGCACTGGGAGGTTTGTGTAATATCAATTAAATCCAATTAATAATTCATTATTTTTAATTTTTTTGTGACGATCTTTTAGTTCTTTGGAACTTCTCGATAATAATAAACCTAAAAGCTTTTTAAAATTCCCCCTATTTATTGACTCGCTGCTCTCATCATGGCCGCGAAAGACTAACTCTTCTTTTGCAAGGTACAAAACTCAATACGTCAATTACCAAGCACATAAATAGTCTATTTAATCGGACGTTTTGTTTAAATGTCTTTTATATAGTTTAGCATTTTCTTTTAAAGTGTCAGCTATTGTGCTTTGATTTTTTACGAATGTTTTTAGCATTAATTCGCATTTTAAATGCTCCGCTGAGTCTTCCTGTTTATGCAAAGACCTTCATATATTTAATATACCTGCAACTCCTTCCTTATTCCACACTGAATATTTATTGGAAACTAGTAAACAAGGCCAGCAAAACAATTTTTGTAATATTTGACTACTACATAACCATATGTACGCCGAAAACAAGGATGATGATTAAAACTCTGATCTTGTTCTTTCCATCGATTAAATGGAGTTTCCAACAAAAACCACATCCATGATCGGGTTCATCAATAATGTAAATTAATAAACCCGACACCGAATAAAGTTGTAACAACACCATAAATAAATATAACACAAAACAGTCAAGTAAACTGCAAAGGAACTAACCGGAGCAGCGAAATCCGCGAAAATAAAAGTAAACAACCACCCCAAACTGACCGACACGTGGGTGTAGTGTACTGCGTTAGCAATTCACCGAGAGGGTTGTATGGCGTTGGTTAACATTAATCTTCCATGCGGTCGACGTCATCACGTACGCGTTGTCATAGCAACGTAGTAGGAAAATTGTAAACTAAACATAGTACCTCCAGCAAAGTCGAAGCGGTTTGCGCCTGTGTTATAGTTGTTATAATAAAGTTCAATTGAAAGTTTTAAACAGACATGCCGCCAACGGTCAAGTAAAATATTTATTCGAGATGTACAGTTTATTTTTTGCCAATTAGGTGAATAAATGAATGTAAAAACTTAAATTTTAAGAGATATATAATAAATAGAGTTAGATGTTTGCTTGTTTATTTTTCCTGGTGAAGTAGCACTTCACCTACTTCACCTGAATAGCCGCCACTGAAACAAATTTCAAAAATATCTGTGGTATAAACGGTTGGTGTGGCATTTTGGACAACTGCATTATTGATCCAAAATTTTACACTTAAATTCTGAGAGATATTTAGACTTTCTTGTCGAAGAATTGCCTCATTACCTTGAAATCGCGCCTTTAGCAGTGCTAAGTGATATATACCTCCAACAAGATAGGGCACCCGCCCATAATGATCGAATCGTACTGAGGCCATTATGGTTTTTAAAGCTTTATCTAGGTTATTTGTTTTTTGTTACTATTAACTACATAACCATATGTACACCGAAAACAAGGATGACGATTAAAACTCTGATCTTGTTTTTTCCATCGATTAAATGGAGTTTCCAACAAAATGCAAACCACATCCATGATCGGATTCATCAATAATGTAAATTAATAAACCCGACACCGAATAAAGTTGTAACAACATCATAAATAAATATAACACAAAACAGTCAAGTAAACTGCAAAGGAACTAACCGGTGCAGCGAAATCCGCGAAAATAAAAGTAAACAACCACCCCAAACTGACCAACACGTGGGTGTAGTGTACTGTGTTAGCAATTCACGGAGAGCGTTGTATGGCGCTGGTTAACATTAATCTTCCATGCGGTCGACGTCACCACGTATGCGTTGTCATAGCAACGTAGTAGGAAAATTGTAAACTAAACATAGTAACTCCAGCAAAGTCGAAGCGGTTTGCGCCTGTGTTATAGTTGTTATAATAAAGTTCGATTGAAAGTTTTAAAAAGACATGGCGCCAAGGGTCAAGTAAAATATTTATTCGAAATGTACAGTTTATTTTTTGCCAATTAGGTGAATAAATGAATGTAAAAACTTAAATTTTAAGAGATATATAATAAATAGAGTTAGATGTTTGCTTGTTTATTTTTCCTGGTGAAGTAGCACTTCACCTGAATAGCCGCCACTGAAAAAAATTTCAAAAATATCTGTGGTATAAACGTTTGGTGTGGCATTTTGGACAATTACATTATTGATCCAAAATTTTACACTTAAATTCTGAGAGATATTTAGACTTTCTTGGCTAAGAATTGCCTCATTACTTTGAAATCGCGCCTTTAGCAGTGCTAAGTGATATGTACCTTCAACAAGATAGGGCACCCGCCCATAATGGTCGAATCGTAGCAAAGTATTTTCAACAAGCCTTCCCAGGAAAATGGATAGGAACAAATGGTCCGATCAAGTAGCCACCAAGATTCCCAGATTTGACTGGATTAGATTATTAATTCTCTTGGGGACACTTGAAAGAACGAGTCTACACCTCTTAACGACTTAGAAGACTTGAAAACAAGGATTTCAAACGAGTGTAGGGCAATTAACCCTGCTGTGTTAAAATCAGTTACCTCACGTGAACTAATGTATCGAGCTAAGTATTACACCGAGGTTAATGGGCAACACATAAAATAATCAAGTTTTTAATCAGTATTTAGATATTATTTGTTAAAATTAATAATTAAGGTTTAAGAAAATACCTATATGAAGTAGTGGTATTCCTTATATTAATGCATACAAAACATCGATTCCTTGAGCAAAATCTGACTTATGAAATATCTTTGGACAGGAAACTTCACGTAGATTGCAAATATTGTAAAAATATTTGCAATCTACCTGCCATTTAAGAAAATAATGTGATCACTTCAGGCTTAGTTGAAATAGCAGATAAAAATAATTTTCACTTCGCTCCTCTACAAAGTGGTATGGTTGGTTTTTTAATCCGACGTTTCGGATTCGTTGCGACCATCATCAACTTTTTTAATTTAAATACGGACCTGGAATTTTTTATTTAACTATTCAACTCCTTTTAATCACCTAAATTAAATTATAACAAATGATCAATATCATACCATTTGATTTTTTTGAGAAATACCGTATCGTCTGAAGAATTACTAAAAAAATAATTGAATCATTACGGAACAGTTAACTGCTCTACGTGAAGAGCAAAAACAGCGCTTTTTTTCTGACACCAATTCCAATATAGTCGGTTCATCCAAAACAGAGATATAAACGTTTGAAAGAAAAAAAGTTTGACCTTCCCCCACCACTTTATTATTGAAAATATAAAAAAAAATTATACCGAGCGAAAAGCTGCATTAACCTTAATTAGGAAGATTCGAGAGAACTTTGAAAAATTAAAAGTTACTGTTTTGCTGTTACGCTCCCTAGCGGCAATTTTTCGAACTTGAAGAAAATATTGCACTGTGAATTTCTTAAAGTAAAAAAATATGAATTAGCAAAATGTATTCAATTATTATGCAATAACAAAAAGGTCATTTTTGCAAAGAGAACAACTTATCTTAGTAGGGCAGTAAATTCATTATGTAAATGAAAAAATGAAGTTAAAGATAACCTGAATGAAATTGGTCCCGACAATTTTTTGCTAAATACAAAATCTACAAGCAAATTTGTATGCTGCCAGGTGTATCTCTTTCTTGTTTTGAGCATTAAGCTATTCAATAGAAATAAAATAAGTCTATATAGGTGCAAACGATATTAAACTTCCAACTCTACGTAATTCGAATATTATGGAATTTCGTGATAGTTTATTAACATTCGCCATTTCATGAAGAAGAACTGTCGAGTTTACATTTTTTTGATATTATACTTTAGTCGTCCATTTCCAAAACCCCCTAAGTGCATTTTTTAACAAAATTGAGATTTTGGTGGGATCTGCATTAGAAATGTAGATGGAATGGATTCCTGTATTTATTTTGTTCGTAAACCCACTAAAATGTATAAAAAAACAGCATTAAAGTTCGTGTTTGTTTCCAAAACCCCCTATGTGTATGGTGAATACTGTTCCAAAACCCGCCATGTTTGTGTTTTCAAGTTTAGTTCCAAATCCCGCTATTTACAAAATTGGTAATTTTAGTGTCTTTAAATTATTTTGGTTGGTATAATCGGTTCTAAAGCATTTTGTTTTGATACATTTAACCGCCAGAAGTGTAAGCGTGGCTGATAAATCAACAAGTCAAAGTATTTTGCATGTTTGTTTGCCGAGTTTGTTAAAAAAAAACATGGAAATTGACCCAGAAACGGACGAAGTTGATCAAGAGTTACAGTCTGTTGCTATAAGACCATCACTGCCTGGAAAAGGGCGCAAGAAAAAGGCAGATCCTGAAAATTGGGAAAAGAATCGAAAAAAACGTCAGAGGTAAGCCAATTTTTTTATGACTTGAGAAACAGGCGGCCCATTAAATTCAATTGAGTAGAACAACAAAAAAATACTTGATACTGTCGCATAGCATTTTTCCATGACCATAGTTTTGATATCAAAGGCCGACGCCGCGCCGACGTGGCTCACGAGCCGGTTTCTATCGCACAGTGGGACAAAATTCACAAAAGTTCAACCAAAATAGGTTATTCCAAATTAATTATCAGAGCAATTTATTTAGTTTTAAATATTGTCTCCTATTTAAAAATATGTTCATTGGTGGGTACGTATTAAGTAATGATATGCGTATATTTCAGATTAAATCGAAAAGCTCGGTACAGTAATGGTGCAAGCCTGCATTTGACTTTTTTTTTAGTTGTTCTAAGTAAAAAAAAAAAGTTAAGTTTGAGGAAGTTCTATTAAAAACTTGGGTTAAATTTAAGTTAATTTTGGAAAGCCTAGGATTTAATCTTGGATTTGATAGAAAATTTATAATTAGGACACATCAAAACCAGGCGTCGTCGCGTTCTGGATTTTTCTCTTATCAAATCGATCCTAAATTGAGGACTATAGCTGCGACCTTTTTAAATCGGCAGCTGATTATTAAACGTGTCTTTTTTTCGGTTTTTCAGGTGTCTGCCCACAGGCTTGCCTACCAAAAATAATTGTAAACATCAAGCGAAGTGTTTTGAGTGTAAAGATGTATCAATGCAAGACATACGTAGAATGCATGAACGTTTTTATGCTAATTCTAGTAAGGCAACTCAAAATCAATTCATATTAAAATATGTTGGTGTGTGCAGCCCAAGAAGATATAATGTTGCTGAAGAAGATGCAGAAACAAAAAGGGGTGTTACCACTACCTATTTTATTCCAGCAAGAAAATATGGCGTTGTTTCACAAAAAAGGGTATGCAGATAATTTTTTATGAAGACCTTGGGTATTAAGAAAGACAGATTGCAACTACTCTGTAGATAAACGTGGAGGAGACAAAAGGAGCTTGAATTATAAAGATAAGAAAAAAGCTGTTAAAATTTCTATAAAGTCTATAGGTCTATAAAGGCAATTGAAAGTCTCTACTCTAGAGATAAAAGCGCTACCCGTCAGTATTTAAGCAGTGACTTGAATATAAAAAAAATATACGAAATTTACAATGAGAAAAACGAAAATGTTAAAGTAAAATACGAATACTTCCGTCACATTTTTGTTACGGATTACAATATAAGTTTTGGAAGTCCAGCAACAGATGTGTGCTCGACCTGTCTATGTCTAAAAGAAAAAATTAAAAATCTTAAAGAAGATGCTCAAAAAAACGAGGCTAGGTTAGAGCTTACTATTCACAAAAAAAGAGCTGCTTGCTTCTTTACACTTTTAAAGAGAAATGAGGAAGGCACTAAGATACAAAGTTTTGATTGTCAAAAAAATTTAATTCTTCCTAAATTGCCGGATCAGGCAGCATATTATACACGCCAAATGTATTTATATAATTTTACTATCTGTGAGGGGCACTCTAAATCAAAACAGAACATAACCAATACATTTGCTTACATTTGGCTTGAACATGAATTCGCCAAAGCATCCAATCTGATAGCATCTGCAGTATATCATCGTTTGCAGGAAACAGACTTCACCAATACCCAAAAAATAGTATTGTTCGCCGATGGATGCGGCGGACAAAATAAAAATTCAACATTACTTGCAATGCTATGCTTTTGGATGGTACAAAAAGCTCCAAAAGAAGTTACAGAATTGCAAATAATATTCCCCGTAGTGGGTCATTCTTTTATGCCCCCGGATCGAACGTTTGGTTTGATTAAAAGAGATATTAAGAAAAAAACAACAATTCTCACTCCAAAAGAGTATGTTGAGGTAATTGCAAAGTATTCTTCAATAATTAAACTTGACCCAGATTGTCAAGTACTCGATTTTAAAAAGGAATGCGCAGAAATTATGAAAAAGCCCGGATTATGGCACTTCAAATTTAATGCTTGTAAAAGATTTATCGTTACTCGTTCTAAGGCTAATACATCTGCTCTGATACAAGGTGAACCTAATTACATGATGAATGTGGGAGAAGCAAAGTCAGTTTGTAAACGGGGTAAAACTTTTATGTCAATGAAACCAGAGAGAATTGCACGGGGAAAACCACTAAAAGAAGCAAAAATTAAGGATTTAAATTTTTTACTTGAAAAGCATTTCGGAGAAAATTGGAAAAATGATGCACAACTACAATTTTATAAGGAAGTGATGGAAATGCAATATCCAAACAATGAAGAGCACGAGCAATCGGAGGAAGATGATGCAGACGAAATTCCAGAAGAATTTCCAAATTTATTTTAATAACTATAATTATGTTTGTAAAATAAAAATGTTTTTCTCTTAATAAGTCTTTTTTATTTTTAAAATTTTTCAGAAAAAAATCAACACTTTAAAAAACATTAAAAAATAGAAGAAAATTAGTTCCATAGCAACTTACAAAAGGTAGGTAATGCAAAAAAGACAAGTTACTGTTTCAAAACCCACTAAGAGATATGTTTAGTTCCAAAACCCCCTATATAGTTTTTTTTTCATCTGATATCTTTTTTAATTATATCATCTCATTTTCACATTTGGTCGTCTCAAAACTCTAATTTTATTAACAATTTATTAAAAAAAAATGAAATTTCTAACTTCATTCAATACCGAGTTATAAGTTTTCTTCAGTTTTCTCAAAACCGTTTATGTTACATTTAGGGGGTTTTGGAAATGGACAACTCACTTGATTGTGCACACGAAACGTTTCGCAAACTAAAATTTAATTAAAAAATCTAATGCTTTAAGTAAATCAATTCATTGGCTCATTCAAATGTCTAACCACTACACACGAGAACATTAGGAACTGTCTTTTTATTTAACTTATACACTTTTATACAAGTCACAAGTTAATGCATGTAAATAAATAAGTAACTATAGATGTGGAATTAAACGGTTTCATAGAAAAATTATAAAATGTGATCATACTCATCGCTACTGTGTGTTAAATATATCGAAAATATTCTTTTTTTATATTTTTGCTCAAATGTAAATAAAGAAAGAGATAAATTGTAAGTTTTCTGATGAGTCATTTACCCCAAAATGACCATTCGATGATGAATTGCAAACACTTAATCTTTATAATACCCTAGTTGTACATCTTCAAACTAGTTTCATGCTATGAAAAAGTTCTACAAATCCCGAATCTTATGTAAAACACATCAATTTAAACATGAACAAAAGTTTATTTCAAATATTTTGTGGTTCATAAATTCTGCAGAACCTTTCAAATGTATCTTATCAGGGGCGTGCGGTGAAATTTTAAGAAAGGGAAGCAATTTTTAGAAACTTACCTATTTGTAATTTAATTCGATTCTTGCATCATTTTTTGCTAATTCGTCAATGACGTCATTATAAAAACGTCGATCCTCGGACATATTTTGGAGAAGTTTATTTTTAATGGACAACAGCTATGTATGCGAAAGTCTCTCCTGCCCCGTTGAATTCCTCACGAAATTTTTTATACGTTTAAGTGTTGAAAAATTGCGTTCTACTGATGAACTTGTGGCAGGTATTGTCAATACTAATTCACACAATTTCAACACTTCGGTGTAGGCTTGTTCCAGCTCCTTGTCTTTTAAAAATTGCATTAGTTCCTTAGCGTTATTTTTTGCCCTAATGTCATCAGTTTCGTAAATCACTTTTAGTTCAGATCGCAGTAACATTCGGTCGAAGAACTGGCCATAATGAAGAAGAAGAGATTTAAACGCATCTTCTGGAAAAGTTTTTCCTTTAAATGCTTCAAAATTGCAGAGCTCGAGGAATTTAAAATCATTTAAACCGTTAAATCTATAGTTTATTTGTTGCCGAATTTGATCGATTATTTCATAAAAGAGGCGTCTGTATGATATTTGAACATCTCCCACCTTGTCTGTTCGAAGACGCTTCGCTTGTGGCTCTACGTTTAACGTAATCGTTTTCTCCCAAAATAGGTCAAAGTCATCTCTTTTTTCGCTTAACATGGACTTAAAATCATCTACTTTTTTTAGGCAAAAAGCAATATCATTTGTTTTAGTTTGTAATATATTAAAAACATTGTCCGAGAATGAAAATATTTCTGAAAATATGTTCAACAAATAATTAAAATTAAAATCTCGTTTCAAACAGTCCAAAAACCCCCTCGAACTTTTTATTGCTTCTGAGTCCCACGTTTCATTATTTTCTATTATATTCTCAAATAGTTCAATCAGTGATTTACGATTTTCAGATACTGTTAGCACAAGTCTTCCATTATAGTTCCAACTAGTAGGAGCTACTTTGTGCAATCGTTTGTGGACAATCGAGTCCAAAGCTTGTGTACGTTTTGTTGACTTGAAAAAAAAAAAGCAGCCATGCCACTTAAAGCAACGAAAAATACTTTACACTCTTTAATGTGATTAATGGACTGGGATAAAACTAAATTTAATTTATGAGCAAAACAATGGACAAACACAGCACTTGGGAAAGTTTCTCGAACTTTAGCTTGCAGACCCTCTAGTTGTCCTGCCATCACTGCAGCTCCATCACAGCTTTGAGCAACTAACTTTTTCTCTCCATTAATTTCTTTAGTAACGTTATAAACTACGGTATATAATGCATCTGCTGTACGATTTTCGGACACATTCTTAAAACCTAAAAATCGCCCTTGAATACTTCCGTCTGTTTTAACGTAGCGTATTACTATAGATAACTAGCTAAAATTAGTGATATCAGTTGTTTCGTCCAGAACAATACCAATGAACCGCGCCTCGCTAACCTCCTGCTTAATTCTTTTTAGAATAATGGTTGCAAGAGCGGAAATTAAATCATTCTCGATTCGATTCGACGTTCCGCGAAAAACTCTAGACTGCTCTAAATGATCTTTTAAGCAATCATCATATTTAGCCATTAAACTAAGTAAATCTTGAACATTTCCTCTATTTGAAAAAACCCTTGTTTCGTCATGACCTCTAAATCCCAATTCATGCTGTCAGAGACATCGATAAGTCTTCTTAATATTTGCCTATTTTTATCGACTAGTTCATTGTCTTGGCGGTGACTAATTTCCAACTGTTTAAGGGCGTGTTCAATTCTGGTTTTGCCGAACACTTTTTCTTTTATGATGGCCTGCAAATGCGCTTTGGACATAATGTGTCTTTTTACAGCTTTATGGAAATTGTTTAAATTGGAAAAACCAGTTTTATTCCAGTTTTTACAGTTTTTCAATTTTATGTTTAAATTTTTCATAGGCGGTTTCATCCTTCCTTTGAAAATTATTTGAAGCTTATCAGCGAAGTTTAATGTTGAAAATCCGTTTATTACTAAGACATACACCACACATTCACACACACTCTTCTTACTAAATTCTCCAACATTTTCAACATTATTACCGACAGCCGAAGTTGATGGTATTTGCATATCCACGTCCGTATTATTGTCTTCTTTATCGCACCATGCACGGCGCGACGTACGTATCACACAACACATGAATAGCCGTTCAAACAAAGAATCTACTCTGACGATAGCTTGCACCCCCACTTAAAGAACGCGACTGAAATGCAAAAATTGCAAACAGCCGGTGGAAAGTTCAATAACCTCTGGCTCGATTCACAGGACATCAAGCATACAGGACTTGGCTGCAGAGAAGCTAGCGGCCCGCATAGGTTCTATTCGATTTCTATTGTGGCTCGGTCGGAGTCAAGGCCGCATTTATTATGGGCTTGATAATTAAGATAATATTTTAGCATTTTTAATATAAACTAAATTAATGGTTTCCTAATTCAAAATTTACATTTTAGAAGACGTTTTGTATTTTTTTTTTGAGGAAGCACTGCTTCCCTTGCTTCCGTGGACTGCACGCCCCTGTATAATCTTACGTTCAGGTAGAATGATAGCAGACATGTTTAATTTGCCTGGTTCATAGAAACTTAATTAACAGAACCCATTAGATTCATTAGATTATCTTATATTCTAATATACCGAAAAATAGGTAGATATATTGAAATTTATTAGCATCCTAACAATCAGTAAAGATGGGGCCTATTCTACACGTGGAAACCGATCGTAACAGTGAGCACAAATCACAGAGTCTTACGAGCTCGTGGCGTAAAGGTTCCTGAAGATGCCTTGTGCAATTGAAAGCGAAACGTTAGTGTATTGACAGGGGTAATCACAAAAGTAATTCTTTTCTGAAACACCCGTCGATTTCAATGAACGTCAACATGAACACAAGCAGACAAAAAGTAGGATGAGGTTGGGAACATTGTTTTTATCTTGATATATTTTTATCGGTTTCTAATGATAGTTTTAAACAAAATAAAACAAATGAATTTATAAATGTAATTTGAAACTGTTCAGGGAAGATTGAAAATATTATTATTACAGTACCTCTTGATATTGCCTTTCTCTTCTTTGTAACTCCTCTATTTGTTTTTTCATTTGTTTCTCCTTTTTTGCCAAATCTGCTATGTTTTGCATCTCCAGTATGTCATTCGACGTCAAAGAGTAGGCACTAAGATCGCAAATTTTGCTAGGACCTTGAGGCGTATTACAGTCACATGGAGGCTGTTAAAAAATGACAAATATATAGTCATTTAAAATCTACTTAATATAATGGAATTTTTTAAGAACATATGAAAGTTCTCGGTATAATTATTTGAAATTTAGACAACTCGTTTAAAGATAATTTGTTTAGGTGATTTTAATGTTAATTTGCTTAATATAGATAATCCTTTGGTTCCTTTATTTGAAAATTATAACTTATAATATTATAATTAATAACAAATAATAAATCAACCAACTAGAGTGTCCAGAACCTGTATTACTTTGTTAGATCCTATATTTTTTACATCATGAATCTGGTACTGTACCAGTGGGAAATGTAGAACCTAAAATAGTAACATATACAAATTTTAACAATTTTAATTTAGAAAAGTTTTCTCGTGATCTTCAGCTGCTTCAATTGAACGATATATTATATGAACCTAATTTAGATAGAAAAATTCTACTCTTTAATACCCTTATTCTTAATATTGGTTAACACCAAACTTAAAATTACATATGAAACAACGGGATTATGCTTTACAGGAGTTTGAGATAACAAGAACGGTGTAAAATTGGGAAAAGTATAAACGTTTAAGAAATTTAACTGTTTCAGTGGTAAGAATAGAAAAACGTAAATATCTTATAGACATTTGTGCAGAAAGAAATATTAAAAGAACTTGGAAATCGTTAAAATCTCTTAATTTATGTTCAAACAAAAATATAGATATTCCTAGTATTCTCTCCGATTCTAATGATATTAACAATTATTTTGGCTAATATTTGCAAAATATTTCTGACTGTTCATTAAAAGAAAATTTTTATAAAGAACATATGTATAATAGCAGAAATATATAATTTCTGCAGGTACAAAACGGCCTAAAAGAAGAATTGCTTTCGATTATGTCAGAGGCCCAGAAATCATGATCGCAGGAGGGTACCCTGACAGAAATGCAGAAAATCAATGCGGATTTAGGAAGAATTTTAGCACATCTATAGCATTGGTGGGTGTTACTGATGATATTATTACGGTATTGATAAGCAATTTAGTAGTGCATTGGTTCTCCTTGATTTTTCCAAAGCTTTTGATATTGTTAACCATAATTTATTAATAGCAAAATTAAAATTCTATGGTATTCAGGAACTCTCACTTCAACTTTTAGAATCATATTTTTTAAATAGATTTCAAAAAATTTCTCACATCTATTTTTCAAATGAGATAAAAAAATTATCGGGTGTGCTTCAAGGATCTAGTCTGGGACCCCTATTTTTTATAATTTACACTTCTGACATTTTAAAATCATTAAAATATTGCAAAATTCGGGCATACGCTGATGATACTCAAATTTATTTACATTTCAATCACAATGATTACATTAATTCATCAAATCTGATAAATGAAGATTTAAATATTATTAAACAGCAGTCTTTCGAACATAATCTTAACCTAAATTCTTTAAAATCAAGACTTATGCTTTTTGGTAATAGGGTGGCTGTAAATTTCTTAAAATAAAATTTTAGCTTTAATATTGATGGTGTAAAGCTTCTTATGGTCCAATCCGTAAAATATTTGGGAATTGTACTTGACTCGGAATTGCGTTTTAAAGAATACGTAAAAAACTTAATTCAGTATTCATATCTATTATTAAAAATATTGTATAATAGCCGACATTTTCTCAGTTTTAACTTACGTAAAATGTTGTGTGAGTCATTAGTCCTTTCTAGCTTTAATTATTGTGATTTTATATATGGGCCATGTCTAGATCTAGTTCATATAAATCGTATTCAAAAAGTACAGAATACATGTAGGCGTCTTATTTTTGGCCTAAAAAAATTCGACCATATATCCCATACTTTCAAAAAACTTTGTTGGCTCAAAATAAATAACCGCAGAATGTTACATTTAGCCAATTTTTTAGTAAAAATTATGAGAAATCCATCATTATCATTTGCTATAAGGAATAAGTTTTTGTTTCGTGTAAATATACATTGACGTAACATAAGGGATAGCAATAGGATCACCATGCCACATCACCAGAGTGCCATGTATCAAAGGTCTTTTACACCCATCGATATTTATTTTGTGGCTGGTTTTCTGATGACGTAGGAATAGAGCCGAGGTTGTTTGTTTGTTTCTGATGCTGAGTTTATGCTGTTAGTTTGCTCCATGTACATCTTCATCAAACTCGAAATGCGGTATACTTTGAGTTTTCCGATTGAATTTTGTATTTTGGGTTTCTAAGTAGTTCACACATATAGTTGTTTGTTTAAATACTATTTGTATGATGTGTTTTTATAGAATTCTTCCGATTCTGTCTGTTGTGTGTTTTACATATGGTAAGACTAGATGTTGCTTTCCCGGTTCATAATTTTTGTTGTTCGCTCTTATGGAACCCTGTGCATTAATAGCTTTCTCTATGTTCGATTATTCGGTAGTAAATTGTATTCTGGGATGCATTGAATTTACGTGAGTCAGAAATGTTTCGAGCTCTATACGACCATGTTGCCATATAATAAATATGTCATCCAAATAACAAATCCATAATTAAGGCTTTAAACTTGCATTGTTAAGAGTTTCTTTCTCAACTACTGGTGATAGCGAGTTTCACGTTATATGAAAAAAAATTGTTTTCAAGGCAATGTTCCGAGAGTCGAATTATATTTGCCTGGAAATCCTTGTTCGTAGCATCCTTGTCCAATGCTTCATCGATGGGAATACTGGGATACAACGACTTGATGTCTAGGTTTGCTATATATCGTCTTTTTCAATAACGATGTCTCGTACAATTATTCGAGTGCAATGCTCCGAGTTTTTTATAAATGAATCAGCTTTTTCGACAGCTGGTGCAAGATATTTTTCCACTTCTTGTAGCGGTGAATTAACAGCACTAACCGTAGATCTGAGGGGCGCCCCTGGTTTGTATGTTTTTGGTAACCCATAGAGTTTAGGATATCTGCTCGACTTCTCCCATGGTATGATTTTTTGTTGTATTTCGTGGTTTATTGGTGAACTTTGCAATGCTCCGAGTTTTTTTATAAATGAATCAGCTTTTTCGACAGCCGGTGCAAGATATTTTTCCACTTCTTGTAGCGGTGAATTAACAGCACTAACCGTAGATCTGAGGGGCGCCCCTGGTTTGTATGTTTTTGGTAACCCATGGAGTTTAGGATATCTGCTCGACTTCTCCCATGGTATGATTTTTTGTTGTATTTCGTGGTTTATTGGTGAACTTTTTATTTTATATTTAGTTGTTTTTTCTAGGTATATAGGGATCCCTTGGAACAGGCTTATAACAATTGCCTTTATCGGCTGCAAGGATTGTGATGTATTTATTTTTTCGAAGGTTTGTTAGGGCTTTTTGTTCAGAGGCAATTAGGTTTTGTTCGGTCTCCTTGATCTAAAGTTATTGCCCCTTCTTTTCAAATTTCATCTGCTTTCGTTTCTTTAGAGGAGTCATGGACAACTTCCACTCCAGCTATTTTTTTTAGGGATTCTCTTAGGAGATATCGCAAAATTAAAACCCCACAATATTTTTTATTAAATTGTCGACGTTTCGCTACTCTATTGGTGCATCCTCAGGATGCATATATATATATATATATATATTGTGCGACTAATTAACTTGACTTATCCAGCCAATCCTGAAGAGGGCCAAAAAGACATAAAGCCCGTACTTACAAATTACATGAGAAAAAACCAAGGAGATATAAAAAAATGGACGTACGTAAAACAAGAAATGCAAAAGAATCAAGAAGAAATCACGAGAAAAATGTTGCTTCAACAAACACTGATCAAGGAAGATGTTAAAGAAGAAATAGGACAAATGGAGGAGAAAGTGCAAAAGCAAATTCAGGAGGTTTATAACCAAATGCAGCAAGAAGTCCAAAGTCTATGTTCCCACATGTAGAAATTTGGAAACCAAAGTGAGTTAAAATCTGACGTTGCCTCTTTATCACAAGTGATTAAGCCACCTACGTTTGATGGTAAGGCGCCATGGGTTACTTACCTGAAACAATTTGGTATCTGGGAAATAATTTTTGGAGTTTCTCCGAAAAGAAATTTTTTTAAACGTGTCATATTTTGTTAGAGTATTTTCCGAATAAATATTGTGAACATAATTGGAAATTAAATTTGAATTCAACTAATGTATTCACAATAAAATTAATTAAATTAACTTCCGCTGTTTGCTATTATTTGTATTTAAGGAGTTCGTGGGTGTTGTCATGGTTACGCTTGGAGTGGCATGGATCGTTCAAAATGGCCATCCCAAAACTGCATTTACATATTTAATACACCGGCCGACAAGATTTTTCTAACACAGGCCATCTCATTGTTTTCACAATGGAAATACCCTCCCAATAATAAAAAAAAGATTCGGAAAGCCCTAATACGTAATACTTGTATTTTGGAAAAATTCAAAATAGCCCGATGTATTTTTTTTTTCCAAAAATGTCATCGAAAACATATTTGAACCAGAAACAAAAGAGTTACGCTATGCATAAGGTGTTTTTTAAATGGAATGTATCGTTTTTTATACGATTTTTGGAAAGAGTGATTTTTTTTATGTCCGTTCTGATTAAAAGATTTGATTTTGCGATAGCTGTTTATATTACATTTTAATGTTTTACAAACTAAAATTTTAGCTTCACCTGTTTAAAATATACGATAGATTGGTATAGGTGATCAAGGTAAAATGACGTTTGAATGCTTTGTCAATAAAAATTGACATTATTTTAATTATTGTCGAAGTCTTCACCTAAAAACTATATATTTGACTCTGATCGAAATGAAATACTCTTTGGACGAGAGTCTACAATTGTTATGCTATTTTACAAGTGCCAAGAAAATGCAAGAGAAGCAAGAAGAAGATTTATTGCAAATTTTCATAGAAATATATCCATCAATACAATTCTAAGGATAAAAAAACCTATTTGAGGAAAATAAAACTTTACATGATAGAAAAAGAAATATACAAAGAAGAAGAAATCGAGACCAGGCCATTATAAATTATTTTCAAGTTAATCCAACCAAATCTATTTCGGATGCAGTTCGGGAAGTTCAGTACGGTGGCGGTGTAAGGTGCAGAAGAGTTACCCGAGGGACTGTTCACAGAACTCTGAAAATTCATAAATTTAGGCCTTTTCGTATCCTTCCACTTCAGCACCTAACACCGGCACAAAAAGAACTTCGCTTCCAAATTGTTTCTCAAATGGTAATTCGGCAAGAAAACGAAGACCCTGATTTATTCAAAAATATTGTGTGGACCGACGAAGCTACTTTCACAACATCGGGAGTTTACAACAGACATAATCGTCACCACTGGGCCATTGAAAATCCAAAAAAGTTCCAGACTATTAAATTTCAAGGGAGGAATTCTATTCATGTTTGGTGTGGGATAAAAAACAATAAAATTTTTGACCAATATTTTTTAACGGGACTTTAAATGGGCACAGATATTTTTAGAAAACGAAATTGAAAATTTTTTTGGAAGACTTACCATTGGCAGAATATCAGAATTTAATTTGGCAACATGATGGGGCGCCTCCTCATGCCGTGCATGATGTGGTTCAATTTTTAAATCGGCGCCATAACGAATGGATAGGGCGAAATGGAAAATGCTTGGCCGCCCAATAGCCCCGACCTCTCAGTTTTGGATACATTTCTTTGGGGCCATTTGAAGAACGTGGTATACAGACAACGAAACGAAAATATTCAAAAGATCATGGAAAAAATTGTCGATGAAATAAACCGCCTTAACCAGGAAAATCATATTGTAACAGCAAGTTTAGAAAGGCTACAAAGGGGTTATCGATGTTGGTCACATTATTAGTAGTTTTATTTTATTATTTAATAATTATTTTTTATTGAATTTCTTTTTCTATCATGTAAAGTTTTATTTTCCTCAAATAGGTTTTTTATCCTTAGAATTGTATTGATGGATATATTTCTATGAAAATTTGCAATAAATCTTCTTCTTGCTTCTCTTGCATTTTCTTGGCACTTGTAAAATAGCATAACAATCTGTAGTTTCTCGTCCAAAGAGTATTTCATTTCGATCACAGTCAAATATATATTTTTAAGGTGAAGACTTCGACAATAATTAAAATAATGTCAATTTTTATTGACAAAGCATTCAAACGTCATTTTACCTTGATCACCTATACCAACCTATCGTATATTTTAAACAGGTGAAGCTAAAATTTTAGTTCGTAAAACATTAAAATGTAATATAAACAGCTATCGCAAAATCAAACCTTTTAATCAGAACGGACATAAAAAAAATCACTCTTTCCAAAAATCGTATAAAAAACGATACATTCCATTTAAAAAACACCTGATGCATAGCTAACTCTTTTGTTTCTGGTTCAAATATTTTTTCGATGACATTTTTGGATTCTACAAGAAAAAATACATCGATTGGCTATTTTGAATTTTTCCAAAATAAAGGGAAGATCGAAAATAGGTCCCTGTTCAGTCCTCGTTGGAACACCCTGTACCATTTTTTAATAGCCTGATTAGAACCTTTTATATTGGCAGGTAGCCAATTTTATTGTGAGGCGGCTAAAATGGGTCCAACGGAAAAATTACCTAGACTGAGTTGTTTACAACATTAGACATAAAATAAACGTTAACATCACTCTTCTGTTGTGTTTCGAATTGAGTGGTACTCTGTGTATCGATAAGCCAGTGTATGTGAAGACGAGAAGGTCGAGTCAAACGCGCCGAAGTTGCAAAATTTATTATATTTGTGGAGAATATCTGGTGAAATCACAAGCCAGGCCATTTTTCCGAAAATGTAAAAAAGCCTACTTCAAATATTTTGGTGTGTTACTTGGGGATCAAGATAAGCGGTGGGCTCCCCATGTGTGCTGTGTTAGTTGTAGTGTATCATTGGTGTGGTGGATGAAGGGAAAGAGAAAAAATATGCATTTTGCAGTTCCAATGGTATGGCGAGAACCCACCAATCATTCTGACGATTGTTATTTTTGCGTGACAAAGACTGAAGGTTATTCCAAAAAGGGAAAGCACAATATAGAATATCCAAATTTGCAATCTGCCATACTACCTGTTCCACATAATGCAAATTTGCCAGTGCCGATTGCGCCTTTAAATTGGCAAGCTGGTGATTTGGGAGATAATGGAGATAATACATCATCAGGCACCTGAGAAGAACAGTGCACCGATCCCACTTTTACCACAGGTCCCAGTTCCGGTGAGCCACATTTGATTGTTCAAAGTGAACTAAATGATTTAGTACGTGATTTGGGGTTATCCAAGCAACAGTCAGAACTTCTGGGTTCCCGTCTTAAGAAATGGAACCTATTGGCCAAAGAAACAAAAATTACGAATCTCAGAAAAAGAAATGCTATGTTTTCTGAATTCTACAGTATGGAAAATTCCTTGTACGCGAGTACTCGTATAGACAGTTCAATGCAGGAACTTGATATTGAACATTCTCCCCGTGAGTGGAGCTTATTGATAGACTCATCTAAATATAGCTTAAAAACTGTGTTATTGCATAATGGAAATTTAAAACCCTCTATACCAGTTGCCCATTCAGTTGCAATGAAAGAAAATTATGAAAATATGCACACGATTTTGGATAAAATAAACTACAAT
The DNA here is from genome assembly GCA_030620095.1 of Kuschelorhynchus macadamiae. Classification (NCBI taxonomy): domain Eukaryota; kingdom Metazoa; phylum Arthropoda; class Insecta; order Coleoptera; family Curculionidae; genus Kuschelorhynchus; species Kuschelorhynchus macadamiae. The sequence continues at coordinate 586,019 of JAUTXW010003640.1, forward strand.
AGGTATAAATGGCAGAGGGACTTCAGGGGGATTTACAAAATATTGCTGTTTTCTTTGTATTCAGCATTATGTAACAAAAATTTGGCCAGAAAGAAGCGAATTTCAACCGGGATCTCAAAATGTTAAATTTATACCTCTTGTTTATGTTGAAAACTTTGTGAAGGGTTTGAATAAAGATGGTGATGGATTTAAATACTTAAGACAAGTCTTAAGTCAGTTAGGTGATGCCAAATTTACCAGGCAGGAACTCACTCAGAGCATGGAATTTATTTGTTAATGTAGTAAGAGGATTTTTAGACAACAATATGGGTGAAAATTATGAGCAATTTGTTAATGAACTCTTAGATGCCTATAGAACGCTTGGTACCAGAATGTCATGAAAAATTCACTTCCTCCATTTCCATCTGTCATTTTCCTCTAAAAATTTGGGAGCTGTTAGTGACGAATGAATTCGGTACCAAGGACGATGGGATCCAGCCATGCTGGGTGACTACTATTGGTTTTTAAAGAGAGAAGAAAGGACACTTCATAAACGGAAAAAATAAAGTTTAATTAGTGTTTTAAGTGAATAATTTTTTCTATAGATATTAAGTATCGTATGGTCGATTCGATATGGTTCTACAACTCTAACAAGAGAACCCTACGTTCTATTAGGTTATGCTATTCTGATTTGTGTTACAACAAAAATTTTTTTTGTCGACTAGTGATATTAGCCGTTCTAGATTAACTTATTTGACATTTTAATTCGTTTTTAATTGCGCATTTAATATTTAAAATGTTAAATTGGAAATACGATAATAATTCTATAATAATATATGTCATGTGTACCAAAATCAAAATTAAGCTGATCGTATTTGGGAATGTGAATACAGCTTTATCGGTTTGTCAGGCATTTATAGAAGAGAGATTTGCACAAGTGCTTTTTAACCGAGAAAATTTGTTTTTTGCCACTCAAAAATGAATGGCAACCATGGAAAACTTCTATTGTTTTTGGCTCCAGAGCCGCCACTGTTTCATATATACATTATTAAAAAAATATGACATAATATCTGTAAGAAAGCTGTCTAATAAATTCTTCTTGGTGTCTTCTTCTAAAATTAAATGAAACACGACAATATATCTTACCTTTTTGGCAGAAGCTTTAGCGTTGGTGGCAGATGTGGGCGCTGACCTAGCAAAATCGATAGAATCCAGTAATGGGGAACCAATAAACGCACACTGATTTTCTCCGTCTTGACGACGACCTTGCTGCTGCTGATTTTGACTCTCCACATTACGCGTACTCTGGCTCGCTAGAAAATATGTAAGATTAGGCCAGTTTTTAGAAACAAGAAACATCTTATAATTAGACATTTGATAACAAAGAAGATAGCTGTAGTCGAGAGTTTAAATCACCTGAAACTTACTGTTCGCTTTTTTATAACTTAATTCGTAGTAGGTTAGAGCATGCTTCCTCTATTTAGCACTCTACTCATCAAATGCTTATTGACACATTGGAAAGGGTACAATATTATAATTTTTTTAAGTTAATTGGAGTACAGCTATTATATAATTTCTGGGCCATTCGTACGTCACCTTTGTAAATGGGTTGTCCCAACATTTCTGCGACACACATTTTACATACACGTGGGCTACTTCAATTATCAAGGTCATCTGTCATTGGTGAAATTCACCTGTCAATGTCAAAAGTCACCTGTCAACTGCCATTTGCAAGGTCATATTTTTTTTGTGGGTACAATGCAGGATGACGTCATAAGCATTTTCAAATACACAGCGCTTTTACTAAGAATCAAATTGAATTTCAAAAAGCATCTTAAATTTTTTCTTTAAACTAAAAAAAAGATGTTCCCTTTATGCAAGGCAAACATGTACATTTAGTATCTAGACTTTTGGCCCTACTATGTGTTTCCCCTAAAGCAATATATTTGCTATTAGAAATAGTAAACATACCTTGAACCACTTGATCTTGGCCTATAAAACCACCATCTGGTCCATCCCTCTTATCATGAAATGCCAAAGGATTACATTTGGCCTTGCACTCTAAAATATTATTAAAATATAATGCCTACCTGTAAATTTTAATAAAATTAATATCTTGGTATGCGGATGTTAAAGCTATGAGTTCATTGAAGTTACAGGTGTATACATGGTACATATTTTGCGTTTTTGAATATTCACCTAAATGTTGTGATATTTGATCAGTTAAAAAATATAAATACCAGTTTGTTATATGTTTTACAACCAGTAGAAACAGGAAAACAGAGGCATTGAAAGTGTCAACCCTGAAAATGATAATGTCAGAACTAATGTACTATATTCGGCAATTATTAAAGCCAAAGAAGACACTATTCCTGCAAAAGACGTTATAATAAATGAACTATTATTATTATCTTTTAATTGACGAAATAAAAATAACAGAAGAAAATGGGATTTGTGAAGAAATGAATAACCATTTTATCAAATTTGCACAAAATTTATGTAATAAAATTAGAAGACTACCAATTAGAAGCAGAGCCAGTGCAAGTAAATTGTATGTTTATGGATGAAGCGAGCATAACTAATGTGACTATAGAAGAAATTATTGATAACCTGAATCCAAGAAAATCTAGTGGTCATGATAATATTTCTATAAAAATTATTAAAACAGTCAAAATTCAACTAATTCTAATTTTAGAACATCTAATTCATTTATCTTTTAAAACAGGTATTGTTCCTAAAAACATGAAAACATCTAGAGTTTCGTCAATATATAAAGGAGGAAATGATATTAATGCAAATAATTATAGACCGATATCTGTATTACCAGTTCTATCAAAAATTCTAGAAAAAAAGTAATGCACAATAAATTATCAAATTATTTAGAAATTAAAAATTTACTATTCAGTGGTCAATATGGGTTTCGAAAGTCTAGGGATTAGCGTCTGCAGTTATCGATATTATTACTGATATTCAATTAAAAATTGATCAAAATAAAAAATGTTGTATCTTATCCTTAGACTTATGCAAAGCTTTTGACACAATCGTAATATTTTATTAAAAAAATTATACAATATTGGAATTCGAGAAAATATCTATTATTGGTTTTAAAATTACTTAAATAGTAGACAGCAATATGTCCAAATTGGATATAGTATTATTTCTAGGAAAGAAATATCATGTGGTGTACCTCAGGGTTCAATATTAGGACCTATTTTATTTTTAATATACATAAATTCAATTTCAAAATTAAAACTTCATGGAACTATAAAACTATTTGCGGATGATACAACTATTTTTTATTTTGGAAATAATTTTTCAGAAATTAGATACTACATTGCAGAAGATTTAACAATAATATTCAATTGGCTACAATCTCATAAACTAACATTAAATTTTGAAAAATCTTCTTTTTTGTTTATAAGCAAAAATCATATAAGTAATCAAATGGAACCAATTAAATTCAACCAACAAAATATTAATTATAGTAAATGCATTCAATTTTTGGGACTATACATAGATGAAAATTTAAGTTGGCGGAATCATATAGAATACCTTAGAAAGAGTATATCTCCTCTAGTAGGAATTCTATATAAAATTGGTTGTAATATACCATTAAAATTTATGAAAAATATTTATTTTGCATTAATATATTCAAAATTGCAATATTGGATTTTAGTTTGGGGATCTGCTAATTTAAAAACATTGAAACCTTTATGTTGTTTACAAAATAAAATTATTTAATGTATACATAAACTTCCTTTCCTAGAACCAACAATAAATGTATATACAAAATTTGGTTATTTAGATACTAACCATATTTATAAGTTAAAAACATGCATTTTCATCCATTCAATACTTACAAAAGATAAATTATACAATATAGATTTAGAAAAAAAAACATACTATACATAATCATGGCACACGACAAACAGATTTATTAAATACAACTGATATTCGAAGCAATTTTGCAAAAAAATCTTTTTTATATGGTGGTATGTTAATATATAATCAATTACCAACACATTTACGCAGAATAAAAACTTTAATAAAATTTAAAAAGGAAGTAAAAAAACATTTTTTATCGAAACGTGATTTATAGAAAAAATAATTTTGGCTGTGTTAATATTACTTATTTTGTTCTTTAATTATTATTTATTTTGTTATCTAATATTATTCTTAATTGTTAGTTTGTCATAATATTAGTATTGTTAGAATTCCCTGTAATGAACTTATACAGTTGGTTGGGAATGTTGAAAATGACTGAATGAATGAAGTAAATAAGAAGATTATATTGCTAAGTGAAAAAATTCAATTTCTATCGCATAATAAATTCGTCCAAAACCAGAAAGAAAAATGTAAAGAATAAAACCATAAAACCACTAAATTGACACGATAAAAAAATCGAAGAAAAAAGATCGTTGTAAATTTATTATTCCTTCCGCTTTAGATATTAATATAACTAAAATTGAAGATATGAAAAAAGTAGTAGTTAAAATGTATTGCAATAAGCCGGAAGATTTAGAAAAAATCAAAAATGCAGTTAATACAAATCTAAGTCAACATTATTCAGTAAAAAAGAATGAGAAACTATTTCCAAAAATTAAAATAATTGGGATAGATGTCTGCTGAAGATTTAAAAAATAGTTTGGAGAGTGGAAAATGAGGCCGGTAAACGTATTGTGGAACATTGAGAAATTAGTAGAGTCTGTAGTATATGACCAGTTTGTGGAATTTAAAGTGAAAACAACATTTTGGTACAACATCAAGCTGGTTTTAGAAAAAAACTCTCGACCGAAACAGCTTTGCAGTTCGTAGCTGAAAAATAAAGGAGGAGCTTGGCAATGAATGAAGCAATAATAGCAGTTTTTTTAGACTTTAAACGGACTTTTGCAACCATTGACTGAGAAAGATTATTAAATAAATTATACAAATATGGGATAAGGAACACATATCAAAAAACAAGAGTATCAAATGAAATTTCGAGGCATAAATGTATTAATATAGGTGTTCCTCAAGGTAGTATTTTGAGATCATTACTTTTTATTTTGTATATAAATGATATTTCACCAATTTTAAAACATCCCATATTCAGTTATTTGCTGATGAGACATTAATTTCTATACATATTAGCAGCACAAGATTTTATTAATTTAGATCTAAATGCTTTATCAAATTGGCTTAAAGTAAATAAATTGCCTCATTTATCATTTTTAAATATGAAGAGCCGACGGGAAAAACGATGAAGCTCACAGTTTTATAAATTTTTAAGATAGCAATTTTAAGATACAAAACGGCACTGAATTGATAATAATAGATTTAAAAAAACAGGAAATTAGTTAAAGTCTGAAAAATATTACTATTTTTTTTAAATACAATGCCTAAAACTCCAAACTAACTGGGAAAAAACGATGAAGCTCACATATAGCACACATGCGGTAACAAACTCAATAACATAATGGTAAACGAAATCCCTTATTTTGATTTTATTAATTAATCAATTATTTGATAATATAAAAAAATAACGTAAAGAAAGAACAAAAAACATTACATAATTAAATTATTTCTTATTTTTATGAGGAAGTCCCCAAAAAAACTGTTTTGAATCATCGCTGCAGTATTTGGCTAGTTTGGACAAATCTTGATATTTTTCGGCCGAGAGGGGAATCAAATCTGCAGCAAAAAGTTTAGTGTGAGTGTGTAAGTACTAGGTATTATTTTATTTATATTATTACCTTTATAAAGGGTAGTTCGAGGGCAAAATTCTCCTGTTCTGTTGCTCGATAAGGGTTTTCCTACTATGTCTACAGACTCCCATGTTCAGTTGTACGAGACTCGGTAATAGACCAGTCGTGGATGCTCAATAGAAATTCTTAATTCTTTAATGGGTCTTGATCGAAAGGGGCACTTTTTCCTGTATAGAGGTCGTAAATGTTGCTCCCAGAACCGAAAATATGTTTGCTGGACTTCTTCAACGTCGAATGGACTGGGTTAAACTCACGCTGCCTTCACAACATCACACCAATCACGTGGTTGTTCGGTTCTGGATTTCTGAATAATGATGCCGAAGTCCTTGTCGCACTCTAAATAAGAGTGTCCACGTATAGGAAAAGTCATCTGAATGTTGTCAAGTTTTCGTTCATAATGGACAACGTGGTGCAAGGAGCAGAAAACTGTAAAGTTTTTATTTTGACCTCCGCAGGAATCCGAAAAATCTGTAGGTCTTTTATATTAGGATCTAAGTAGTTATAAATAAAATTATGTAGAAGTGAACAGATATCGTTGCTTCCTTTGTTGCCTGCAGTTTCTGGGTGGCAGTAAAATATACTATGCTAAGTAGCCAAGACGTAAATTTTGAACATGTACAGAGAGAGCTGACGACTATAATACACGTCGTTGGTCGTAATGTTTGGTATCGGTAAATTTTTCGAAAAATCCATACAAATACCCTCAATTGTCACATTTCGTCTTGCTGATAATTTTGCTTGCCTCTTTCTGTCATAAAACGTTTTCGCCTTTCGCAAATGAAGAGCTTTTTCTGCTTTAGGTTTCCTTAATTGAGCAAGATAATCTGATTGTGTTGCGTCTGAGCTATTAGAGGCAGAAGCACTGGCTATTTTTTTTTTCTAAGCTTTTTATCTGAACTTCAATTTCATCACACGTTGAAAATGTGTCTGACCGGGGGTAGCCAAGTTTGAATTTTCTGTCTTAAACAAATTATACATGTTATTTATATTTAATTCCACAGGTAAATAGGTTTTACTAGTTTTCGAAATACCATAATGGCTAGACCTACTCTTAAATGACGAAATGTGGCTGCAAACCAGTTCTTCCGTACTCTTCACAATTTTGTGAGGTCTATTTAAATATAATCCTCTACGATCTTTTAGCGGTATTCTGGTTAATTTAAGTGAATTTTGAATAAATTGCACTCGGCGACCAGTAATACCGTGTAGAGCTGGAAATGCTTTATAACACACTTGAGTTTCTAACGAAGAGCCTTGGCTAATGCACCTTTTTCTGGTTTTTTAGGTCTACGTCTTTTGACGGGAATAACAGAAATTAAACCACCAAGGCATACATTTTGTTCATCATGTGTTTTATAGCCATTAAAGTTTCTTAATATTTCCATCTTATTTTCGTAAGATATTTTTGAAAAATCCTTCAGGCGTTTGCATTGGCAATCAAGACCAAGTTCATGGCTACTTAGTTTAACTTTCTTCCCCACATCAGTTAGTCTGCTAAGTGATCCACGTTTTTTAGTATTCATCTCAATATCGAACCATATACCTAACTAAGTTAATTCACTACTTTTCTATTTCCAACAATTAGTAAACGTCACCATTTATATCACTCCGTATTTTGAAACTACCAAGAATAGCACTAAATGTTAATATTTATATTTAACTGTCTTGGAAACGTCTGATAATTATTTCTTGACTGTTAAATCCAAACTAAAAAAGCAATGCAAGTGAAAAAACCATTGAATTCTCACGTAGGCACACTATGGAAATTTGCGAGCTTCAGCGTTTTTTCGAATTACGCTTGGAACCTTATCATTTCTTCCGAGTAGCCAGATTATTAAAAGACTGAAATATAGGGACCCTTATTTTTATTCGCAGTTTTAAATAGACTAACGCTTTCATCTCTTCGCCACCTACATTTCGATCTGAACAACTTATTTTGACGAAAAAATGGAACCTCATTGTTTTTCTCGTCTACTCTTCATGATATTGCTGATTTTTTTTGTCTTCAAAAAGGTTTTCCAAAAGCAACTGATATACTGAATGTCCCATTAAAAAATTGAAGTTTAATATGCTATGACTTCGTGATGCACCGAGTATGTTTAAAATAATGTTTTTAAGATACTTTCTTCCGATTTCGTACAACAACTGAGATACCAGCTTGTCAAAATGTCATGAGATATCAAAGCAAATCAAATCAAATATATTACGTAGAAAATGTTTACAATATTATTTGAAAGATGATTGCACACCTAGATGTATCATCTGTGTGTGTACAAAAGAGAAGAAATTTTGTTGTAATTACCTATTGCTAAATTCTTAAATTATAACCTATACTAAATAAATGATACTGCGTACAAACTAAGTACGTGGCTAAACTAAAATCATATAATTTCACACTAACATAAGGGATAGAATAAATTTTAAAAATTATAGAATTTAAATAAGACTTATTTGAAGTAAAAATTTGCTATCTACTTAAGGTGCCAGTAAATACGTAAATACCTCGAAGTTTTGTTTCAAGAAAATTGAGATTTTTTTACTAAAAAGGTTTCTGTTCTGTATACGTCGGATATTAAGCTGAAGCAAGTTATAAAGTGTAGGACCAAAGTATGTCAGATATCTTTGGATTCTTGTTCTGGACAGGAAAGGAACACATACGGACTGCACCGATCTGCTTCTGGTATGATAATTATTTAGAATAGGTTGCAGCCTTAGTTCGGGATGTTTGTAAACTATCAAAAGTACTGATTTTATATACAACTGTTGCAAGGTTAAAACTTGGGCTTCTTGATACGGAAGTTCGGTAGAGTATCTGGGTTTTTTTTTGTAAATTACTTTAAGGAGATATCTTTGAGTTACATTTAAAATATTTAGTGTTGTATTAAATGCCCCTCCCCACATTGACAGACCGTATCTAATGACTGATTCAGCTAGTGTGATATATAATAATCGGAGGATATTGATTGGCATGATACTTCTGATTTGATAGAATTTATAAATTAGTTTACTTAGTTTTGAATTTGTACTTTCTATATGTTTATCCCACTTAATATTCTGATCAATTACAACGCCGAGATATCTGATAGATTCAGTTTTATTCAGAAAATCAGTGCAGTGGCACGGTGTCTCATGTGATAAACACTGGAGCGTATGCATTTTTATCTGATTAGCATCAAATTGGTGAGAGTCAAGGATACTGAAACATATAAATTTTGTTTTTTCCATGTTAATTGTCAATCGGTTTTCACCTAACCATTGACGTACCTTTGCAAATTCAGATATGGTGTGCTCCACTGTAGCATTCCAGGTATCCGCCTGTACATGTACAAGAAGAACAGTATCATCTGCATACGAGACCAATTTGTTGGATGTAGTGAGGCAAAGGAGGTCATTAATATACAAAGGAAAATAGGAGTGGTCCAATTACGGATCCTTGAGGAACACCACACTGTACTATTTCAAAACTGCTGTAATCATTTTGTACCCTTACACATTGTTTCCGATGTATCGAAGGCTTTGGCCAAATCCAAGGAGATCGCAAGGGGTTTTTTACTTCTATTAATAGCGTTATAAATAAAGTTTGATACCTCATAAAACGCGTCTTCCGTTGATCTTCCTTGACGAAATCCAAATTGACTCGGAGAAAGAATGTTATGTTTTTCTATGTGGCTTATCATTCTGTCCCTTATACAAACTTCCAATACTTTTGCAATATTATTAATTAGAGATATCGGCCGGTAATTGCCCGGTAAATAAGTCTCTTTACCTTTATGAATAGGTATGACAACCGACTTCTTCAATTCACAAGGAATTATACCCGTCGAAATGGAACAGTTTCCTTTCAGCATTTTACTAGTAATTCCGTCTAATCCAGGTGCAGAGTTATTTTTTAATCCGTTTTTATTTTTTTTTACCTCCTCCTCAGTTACTGGCATTAAAAATATACTCGGATAATTTAGTTGGTTGTTATTATATTTTTTCTCAGAAGGGAGTTTGTCTGCCATGGTTTTACCAATATTTATGAAGTATTTATTAAATATGTCTGCAACTATTTTCTTATTTTGTTGTAAAATATTGTTATCCTCTTTTAGCGAGAGATTTTGGTTATTTTGGATAGTATTTTTATACTGTAGTTCTTCATTTATTATTTGCCACATTTTTTTGGGATTTTGCTTGGTTTTCTCAAATTTGTTTTTAAAGTAGTTTGCTTTAGTTTCTTTTATAAGCTTATTTAGAGTATTTCTATAATTTTTGTATTCACTTATGCAACACTTCATTATTTTTATTTTTTAGAATTTGTTTTTTTAATATGTTCCTATGTCTAATGGATTTTACTAGGCCCGAAGTTATCCAAGGCTTTAGCTTTTTTGTCCTTGCAGTTATTGTGATTTTTTCATGTGAAGATTTAATGGCGTAGTTTAATTTATTACTAAAAAATTCATATGCAGATTCGCTTTGGTTTTTGTTACATACATCATTCCATCGAGTTTTCTCTAATATTTGCTTAAATTTATTATAGTTGAGATGCATGTAGTATCTTTCTTCGTTTTTATAATTTTCATGAATTTTAATAAGGGACTGTATTTTTAAAACAATAGGAAGATGATCTGTTATATCAGATGTAATAATATATGGAATAAACCGAAATGTATCAGTCATTTTCAAGGGGCAGTAAAGAAAAAAATGATCGATACAAGATTCGCATTCTGTTCTTATCCTGATTGGTTTAAAAATTTGGTTAAAAAACCCGTTCTTAGTGACAGTATTTTCATAATCATTTACAGCTCCATTCGGACGCATTAAATTTATATTAATGTCTCCACCAAGAATACACACTGCATTGTTGTTTTTATTTAATAGTATTTCGTAAGGTCGGTAAAAAAGATAGTAACATCGGATGATGGTGGTCTACATAGATATAATGTATAAATAAAATTTAGGACTAGTTACCATTTATTTCTAAATTTCTCTTGATGGTATTGGGACAACTTGGTAATTGACAGCAAGTTATTCCAACAGTGGATGATTGTTTTGATATTTCAATGTTGGTCGCTTGACTCCTGGTATAACTGGCGACTTGAACGCCGGCACTCAAATTGTCTCCTTTCCCTGTTTATAAATTCGATTAAAATTAGGTCGTTGCTCCTTTCACGCTAACGTGAACGAATCGTCGGAAAGTCGGTTCACGTGAAATAAGAAAAACGTGTAAATGACTGCTAACTGCTAATCTAACGGGGTATTCACTTAACCGGATAGATTTTGCTAGAAAAAAATCATTGTCTTTAGATATACTGGGAATTCGGTTGATGCCCTATGGCGCGCTTTCTTTACAACAGAATTAACCAATCCAATTTATTAATTATAAATTTTGTTAAAAAAAATTTTCGTCTTTACTGGGATTCGAACTCACATGCTATATAACGAAGGCTGAGAACCCTACCGCTGCGCTACCAAGCTTCCCGACAAAAAACATATAAATAGCTTATATTAGTTAGCGTGAATGTTATTGACGTCACATTTGGTTTCGCGTGAACCGAAATTTAGAAAGTTCGTTTACGTTAGCGTAAAAGGAGATATAGCGTTAACATTTTCAGGTATACATATTATGCGATAGTCTAGTTAACAAAATAATAACTATCGTAAGGTCTAAAAATCTGTTTGTGTTTTTTTATCATATTAGAAAAATGACGTGTGTTAGACTTGCAAAATAAGAGCGAAGATCATTGATAGTAACACTAACAGCAGGACAATTTAAGAATAATTAAATAGAAAGTATTAATAAAATGAAATTAACAATCAGTTCATCATAATAAAAAATATATTACAGAGCCCGATTATGCTAATCATATTTTATTAAAAAATCCACACTATAAGAATGCCAGAAAATATTTATTGTTGGATTCAAAACTGCTCAAAAACAGACATTAAATTCTCCAAACTGCAAATAATAACGTAAACTTCTGGATCAAAATTATTATGTGACGTACTTTAAGGTACTCAAGGGGCTCCACCAACAAAATATAATTTCTCAGTTTCCAATATCTCTGTGGCTTGAACAAAAATATTAATTTTGTTCATCACTATCTCCAATCCCGCAAGCCTTATATTGTTTTTCATTTCTGGTTCAAATTAGACCTTAATACATCCACTAAATGTATTTGCTTTAATACATCCACTAAATTTATTTTATATCCACCGCTTTCCCTAAACTGATTTTTCTTATGAGTTTTTTGATTTTATTTCTGCTAAATCAGATTTCCTAATGTTTAAATCATCATGCTTCGAAAGATTATCATTAGAGAATTTAACCTTAATAATAAAAAAAGAATAGGGTTTACTAAAACCGATACCCCAGAAGATTTGCAATCGCTTACCAACCTTCTTACCTTTAACCCGTATAACTGGAAGTTAAAGATACCATAATAAAGCTGTCTTCCAAAGTCTTTACTGAAGCAGAAAAATCCGTACTCTCTAAAGGCCAAAACTTTGACATAACCCCGAGGGACATACCCTTAGAGTTATGAGAAGGGCCCCAGCAGAAGAAGCTGATATAATAAGGTATAAAACAGTAAAAATTCTAAGCCGCCCAAGTCGAATCTATTGGTTGCAGAAAAAAATAGCGATAAAGAGATTAAACAACAGTACAGACATTTTGGTCCTTCCAGCAGACAAGGAGAATGCCTCTGTCGTCATGAATAAAACATAATATGTGGAGAAAAGGCAACCGTTTTTGGACGACAGCACCTACAGAAAAATTCAAGCAGATCCGCCCAATAAAGTCGAGATACGGAAAACCAACCTTATAAACGTATTCAACCTGTTAGCAGAGAAGAAGAAGTTAGAAGAAGACATTAAGGCCAAGAAGGTCAAAGATCCCGCGGTTAAACGGACTGCCTAAAATACACAAGGTTAATGTACCACTTCGACATATCGTCAGTGTGATAGGAGCGCCCAATAAGAGAATCGGTAAATATGTTTATTTGAAATAGCCTTAATAATTTTACAGGAAAAACACATTTATATATTCATTTTGTAGAGAAAAAGTTACCTTAGTCAGTTCCGATGTAGAACAGCTATATACGAATAATTCAATTTCAGTATTGACAAACCACTTCTAGATCTGATTGAAGCATGTCTCACGTCAACTAATTGTGTTTTTCGAGGAACTTTTTTTAAACAAACCACAGAAGCAGCCATGGGATCTCCCCTGTCATCCTTGGTAGCCAATATCTTCATGGAAACTTTTGAGGAGGAAGCCTTAGCGTCGTCTCCATTAAAACCAAAATCGTGATTAAGATATGTAGACGATACTTTTGTAATATGGCCGCATGGTCCAGAAAACCTCTCCGTGTTTCTCGATCTTCTGAATCAACAACATCTTAATATAATTTGCAATAGAAATTGAATTATTGAATTGAATTCTTCCAATTATACACGGAACTATAGATACAATTGCAGGGTTACTTCGCCGGGCCAACCTACGTACAATCTTCAATGTACACAAGAAGATTTGACTATGTTTGCGACTGCTAAAGGCCATTATTCCTTTCCAAAGGGAAGAAGTACATGCAATTTCTTGTTCCTATAGCGATGTCTCTATTGGAGATTCGGAGAGATCCATATCGACTAGGCTTAAAGCACATGAACGATGTATTAGTACGAAACAAATTGTATAGTCTAGTGTATCTGAACATTCTACTATACATGTCATAAATGTAAAATATACCAAAGTTGTTGCACCGGTCTCGGGATTCTATAACGGACCTCTTGAAGTTAAAATCTCTAAAGATGCTTCGTGCAATTGAAGACGAAACGTCGGAAAGTGATTCCATTTTAACACGGTCTAATCCCAAGAACCATTATTTCATAATTGACCACAGCTATGAAAGCTCTCGTTCTATGTTAACTGTACGTTCTATGTAGAGTATTGCTACTACAAATTATAGAAAAATAAATGTTATGTCATAAGTTACTCAAAATATTGCAATGGGAAAGAAGTTATAATTATATACGTTATTAATTAAAAAAATAACAAAAACATTTCTAAAAAGAACTCAAAATATTAAAAAATCGCCGAGGTTGTGTTTGTAATTTTATTAAGGATTTGTTTAATATAGCAACTAAAAAATAAAAAAAAAATATATTTTTTTTTAATTTTCGGAGCAATCAAAATTTTGCACTTTCTGGCTTCACACCCTTTACCATAGAAAGCAGGATTTTTTTCTTAAACAATAAGATTTATAACAGATTTCTTTTCGTTACGAAAATATCCGCTTTAAAAAAATCCACTAAATTTTTAATTACCAATTTGATCTGTCTAGCAGTTTATTTATTACAATCCACTTAACATCTTCTAGGCCATGCTAGGACTTACCTAAAGCCGGTTTATTGAGGGGACACGAAGCATTGCGACAACACGTCACGCATTTGTTGACAGTATCTTTGGGCATTTCAAAGTGGATCTGTTTGTCTGCAACCGAGGCTGCCGCTTGTACTTCTGCCTCAAAATTTGGTTCTTTCTCAGCGAAAACTAGAATTAAAACCTTTTTTAGTGAATACAACTATTTGAAAACACTTTGTGTGTATTTTTTATTAGCGGCTTTACGTTCAAAAACAAAAAAATAAATCAGTCTATCGAAAACTATCATGAAAAAATATATATATGAAAAATTAAAACAAACTTCAAAGAATAGTGAAAAATAATATTTTGTTTCATCTTGAAAACTGTAAAGTAGGCACCAATCTTATTCTTGATTACTTAATCACAAAAATATACTTATGTATTGAGGTTTACTAAATAACCACTGAGTTCAGAACATATGAAACATCATGTTATGAAAATTTATACAATGGCAACATACATACTTTTTCTGATATAATGGTGAACGCATATATCGCTCAATGTCGCGTATCGTAAACAGTTTAGAATGGCGCCATTCCGCTATTTTTAATATTTTTTTAATATCCTTGCTTTGGGACCACTCCGGCAATATCCTGAATATTACCCGAAAATTTCGTCCAAATTTTCCACGACCGTGTACTACTTTTTAATAAAAATAATTATTTTTTTTTGTTCAAAAATAAACTTTTGCTTACGTTTTGAGTAAAATTGTTCTTTTTTTCCACACTTAAATAGGAAAATAAATATTAAAAAATACGTAACACCAAAATTAAATTGAATCTTTTTCTTAGCGCTCCGTCTCCTGTCGAAGTTTCGCGATCCAAATGTCAATCATAGTTCTGGAAACTGCTGTTCGAAAAATATCGGTCGATGTACATTGAAACCATCTTCTCAAATCCTTTAACCATGAATTTTGGCGTCTCCCGACTAATCTTTTCCCTTGGATTTTGCCCTCTATGATGACTAAGTATTTCATACTTCCTCCTCTTATTATATGTCCTATATGTTGTGTTTTCCTACATTTGATAGTAAGCACGTGTCTTTGTGTTTGTGCATACGGTTGAGAATCTCAACGTTAGTTATTCTCTGGATCCATGATATGCGCAATATTCTTCGGTATAAGTACATCTCAAATGCTTATATCCTTTTCTCAGTCTCAGGATCAAGGATCCAACCTTCACATCCGTACAATAACATGGAGAAAATGTAGCATCTTAGCATGCGAACTCTTAAATCCAAGCTTAGATCCGTTCTTATAAAGAATTTCTTCATATTTATGAAGGCCCTTCTAGCTTATTCTATTCTTGACCTTATCTCCTTCTTTGGGTCGCATTTTTCATTAACTATAGTTCCCAGGTATTTATATGAGGATACTTGCTCAACGGTACTCCCATCAATTTGCAGATTTGGACGTATTACATTTTTAGAAAACACAAGCGTATTGGTCTTAGATATATTTACGGAGAGAAGTGGTGAAAGCACGCAGCTTTGTCTCACTACTCTCCTGATAGAAACACTTTCCGAAGCTGCTTGCTCTACTCTGACTTCTGATGTTTGGTGCCAATAGAGTTCAGTTATGATACGCAGATCTTCCCTGTCTATCCCTGTGGGCTTCAATATCTCGATCATCTTCTCGTGTTTAACACGATCGAAGGCTTTTCGATAATCTATGAAACATGTAAATATGTCAACCTTCATTTGAGTTAGTAAGAGAAGTCAGAGATTTAATTGAGGCCAGTTTTACGCTGTCATGCCTTATTCCATAAACCAAATATAATATTTCTCTATGAAGGCGTTTTCTAGACATGCTCAAATAAAACAAAATCACCCTGTAGTTCCGTAGCAAAGAATTTTTGATGAAAAAAAACAGGAGATTCTTTCTAATTTTTTTTTAATTAGATCATTTTACAACAAAATTCCGAGTAACATTTTTTCCGTAGAAAGTAAAAACTATCTAAAAATAATAAATCATTTAGAATAAAACCATTAGCGTTGACGTAAACCCTTGGTAAATAAGTTCATTTGACCACGTAGTATCTACGCTAATGCCTTAAAGAATTTTTCTTCTAAAATGCTTATTGCTGCTATTTACCATATATGTATGTTCAAAATGTCATTCATATGCTCTAAATGAATTTCAAAATTAAATAATTAACCACTTTTTGATCAGCCGACCGTTATTTTCTATGAAGCCTTTCTTGAACCTAGGTCGATAAAAATTATTTAATGTTTCTTTTACGCCAAATTACCTCCAGTAATGTTTTATCTTATCATTACAGGACATCCTGTATAACAACCTACCTGCAACTGAAGGTACAATCGCCTTTTCCACCGGCACATATTCCGCAGTTACATTTCCCGCAAAGACACCTTCCATAGGCCCGTTACCCTCGGGTTCAGGTTTCACAGGTGTATCTTTAGGCGAGATATCTTCTTTGGGCTCGTCAAAGGACTCGGAGGATTTGCAAGAGCATATTTCGCAGGAACAGTCTCCGGAGATAAGTTCCGAGGTATTATTGGTCCATGGGCAATTCTCGGACTTAGAACCGCTGGTTTCTTTCTAAAACGGATAGATTTTTTACTACTTCCCTCGTAAAAGAGAGGTATGGAATATAGTAGTACATAGTAGTAGATCTTTACATTTTAGGGTCCCTAAATGTTAAAAAACGTGTTTTCTCAATTCCAAGGTCATATCGGCATGACCTGGTAACATTTTGACAAAAATCCAATGTAGCAAAACAAAATGGCGTCCTACTGAGATATTAGAAAAAATTTTACTAAAAGAACTACTTATCCAATTTTGCTTTGTAACGAAGTTACTAAATTTTTGGGGAACGTATGCCTCGTCCGCCGTTTCTCGGTTTAAGAACATAGTAAAAATACGATTCGTTCAGGAAAATACTCAAAAAAATACGCCCGATATTTCTAAAAATAACCACCTCTGACCGGCGCGAACATTTGGTGGGGTCTACAAATCATTTAAAAGCGCGTTCGCACCGTACATTCGCGAGTCGGTGGAGTTCCACCAGCAGCAGCAGGATGGTAAGCTACCACTACTAGGACCTGATGGAGTAAGTAGCCAGCGTCTCCCCTCACCGACGCCCGCAGCCGTCGCGACGCATTACTAAGCCGCCAGGATGTATGTAGGTATAGGAAAGGTAGTATCAGGTGGTATATTGGTATAGGTGTCTCTCTTGCGCACACACACCTATAGGATATCTCACTCTTACCCATATATCCCATCCTTCAGGCTAGTTACTGGTTTAGTTTTGAACTAGTCTGGTCCCACCTGTCTCTCTCTTACACATACACACACACACAAACACACATATAGGATATCTCACTCCTACTCATATATCCCATACTTCAGGCTAGTTACTGTTTTAGTTCTGAACTAGTCTGGTACCACCTGTCCCTCTCTTATACATACACACACACATATAGGATATCTAACTCTTACCCATATATCCCATCCTTCAGGCTAGTTACTGGTTTAGTTCTGAACTAGTCTTGTCCCACCTGTCTTTCTCTTACACATATAGATTCCATCCTTCAGGCCAGTCACTGGGTCCGAGTTCTGGGCTGGTCTATCCTACCTGTCTCTCTCTTACACACACCCACGTCATTCATAAGTACACATACGAGCAAGTGAGAGATTTCCTATGCTGATCGCCCCGACCTGCGCATGCGTACTAATGAGTGGGAACTAACGTGGCTCCTGAATTGCCGTTCTTCGAAGAGTGGCTCGCTTAAACCGATCCTAATTCCGCCCTGACCGCCACGTCCGTCAAAACCACGTGACTGCCGCGCTCGCCATAATCACATTTATCCGTCTTTCTTTCTCTAAGGCATACATTCTCTTTCTCTCTGTTACTCATTAGGGTTTTACATATGGTTTACTTACGGGGCTAGGCTTAGGCTATTTATGTTGTATGTAATGTAATACATAGGATAATTTCTTTCTTTTCTATATTGGTGTTTTATTTCCCTTTCTATCCCGTCTGCCTTTAGTTATATTGTCTCTATCTTGCGCATTGACCTCTAGTTAACTTTCTCCACTGTATAAAAGCTACCTGTGTGCGGTTGTGGGCCCTTTACCACAGAAATCCAAAAGGTGGCACCCAAGATTTAGCCGATGGATATTTTCAGTACTATAACCGACCGATCGATGTTTACCGAAGATCACCGAAGTCACAGCTTAAATTTTGCACAAAAATCAAGTATTATGTATAAAGCAACTTGCAAAATTTCGGTACGAATTCAAGATGACAGAACAAAACGGCGGCTTCGTGAAAAGAATCATCCCTGAGATATTTTCAATTACAATGGCCGACAAAAATTTTTTTTTTGTTGTAACACAAATCAGAATAGCATAATCTAATAGAATGGACCTATCCAAATATGAAAATGACAAATAGAAAGTTGTAGCACGTAGGATTTTCTTGTTAGAGTTGTAGAACCATATCGAATGTTACGATACTTAATATCTATAGAAAAAATGATTCCAGTAAATTCTTAGCCCTGTTTATTGACTATGTTTACAGTTTTCGCCAATTAAACATACCACACATCTAAGAGAAATGCAAACGAGAAAAATATTAACTTCAAACACTTCCATCTTCAAAAACCAACAGTAGTCACCCATCATGGCTGGATCCCATGGTCCTTGGTACCGAATTTCTATTGTTCTGATAACTTGGTGAAACCTTTCACCCTGCTCGTCACTAACAGCTCCCAAATTTTTGGGAAAAAATGACAGATGGGAATGGAGTAAGCGAATTTTTAATGACATTGTGGCACCAAGAGCTTTATAGGCATCTAAGAGTTCATTAACTAATTGTTCATAATT
The DNA here is from genome assembly GCA_030620095.1 of Kuschelorhynchus macadamiae. Lineage (NCBI taxonomy): Eukaryota > Metazoa > Arthropoda > Insecta > Coleoptera > Curculionidae > Kuschelorhynchus > Kuschelorhynchus macadamiae. Next base: position 604,992 of record JAUTXW010003640.1, read on the forward strand.
TTCATCCACATGGTCCAGCAATTTTCTGATTTGCGGCCCAATAAAAATGTCCTGTTTTAATTTGGCATCACTTAACTGGGGAAAGACTTGTCTTAGGTATTTAAATCCATCACCATCTTTATTCAAAGCCTTCACAAAGTTTTTCACCAGCCCAAGTTTAATGTGAAGAGGAGGCAAAAGGACATTTTTGGGATCAACAAGAGGTATAACTGTCCCATAAACAAAGAAAACAGCAATATTCTGTAAATCCCCCCTGAAGTCCCACTAAAATCGCTATAACTTTTAAGTCCCGACATATCTGCCATTTATACCTATTATAGTTTATTTTATCCAAAATCGTGCGCATATTTTCATAATTTTCTTTCATTGCAACTGAATCGGAAACTGGTATAGAGGGTTTTAAATTTCCATTATGAAATAACACGGCTGTTAAGCTATATTTAGATAAGTCTATGAACAAGCGCCACTCACGGGGAGTGTGGTCAATATCAAGTTCCTGTATTAAACTGTCTACATCAGTACCCGCGCACAACGAATTTTTATACTGTAGAATTCAGAAAATATAGCATTTCTTTTTGTGAAATTCGTAATTTTTGTTTCTTTGGCCAATAGGTTCCATTCCTTAAGACAGGAACCCAGAAGTTCCGACTGTTGCTTGGAAAACCCCAAATCACGTACTAAATCATTTAATTCACTTTGAACAAACAAATGTGGCTCGCCGGAACTGGGACCTGTGGTAAAAGTGGGATCGGTGCACTGTTCTTCTGAGCTGCCTGATGATGCGTTATCTCCATTATCTCCCAAATCAATAGCTTGTCAATTTTAAGGCGCAATGGGCACTGGCAAATTTGCATTATGAGGAACAGATCGTATGGCAGATTGCAAATTTGGATATTCTATATTGTACAGGGTGTTCCAGCGAGGACTGAACAGGGACCTATTTTCGACCTTCCTTGTATTTTGGAAAAATTCAAAATAGCCAATCGATGTATTTTTTCTTGTAGAATCCAAAAATATCATCGAAAAAATATTTGAACCAGAAACAAAAGAGTTACGCTATGCATCAGGTGTTTTTTAAATGGAATGTATCGTTTTTTATACGATTTTTGGAAAGAGTGATTGTTTTATGTCCGTTCTGATTAAAAGATTTGATTTTGCGATAGCTGTTTATATTACATTTTAATGTTTTACAAACTAAAATTTTAGCTTCACCTGTTTAAAATATACGATAGGTTGGTATAGGTGATCAAGGTAAAATGACGTTTGAATGCTTTGTCAATAAAAATTGACATTATTTTAATTATTGTCGAAGTCTTCACCTAAAAAATATATATTTGACTCTGATCGAAATGAAATACTCTTTGGACGAGAGACTACAGATTGTTATGCTATTTTAAAAGTGCCAAGAAAATGCAAGAGAAGCAAGAAGAAGATTTATTGCAAATTTTCATAGAAATATATCCATCAATACAATTTTAAGGATAAAAAACCTATTTGAGGAAAATAAAACTTTACATGATAGAAAAAGAAATATACAAAGAAGAAGAAATCGAGACCAGGCCATTATAAATTATTTTCAAGTTAATCCAACCAAATCTATTTCTGATGCAGTTCGGGAAGTTCAGTACGGTGGCGGTGTAAGGCGCAGAAGAGTTACCTGAGGGACTGTTCACAGGATTCTGAAAATTCATAAATTTAGGCCTTTTCGTATCCTTCCACTTCAGCACCTAACACCGGCACAAAAAGAACTTCGCTTCCGATTTGTTTCTCAAATCGTAATTCGGCAAGAAAACGAAGACGCTGATTTATTCAAAAATATTGTGTGGACCGACGAAGCTACTTTCACAACATCGGGAGTATTCAACAGACATAATAGTCACCACTGGGCCGTTGAAAATCCAGAAAAGTTCCAGAGTATTAAATTTCAAGGGAGGAATTCTATTCATGTTTGGTGTGGGATAAAAAACAATAAAATTTTGGGACCAATATTTTTTAACGGGACTTTAAATGGGCACAGATATTATGGGTTTTTAGAAAACGAAATTGAAAATTTTTTGAAAGACTTACCATTGGCAGAATATCAGAATTTAATTTGGCAACATGATGGGGCGCCTCCTCATGCCGTGCATGATGTGGTTCAATTTTTAAATCGGCGCCATAACGAATGGATAGGGCGAAATGGAACATATGCTTGGCCGCCCAATAGCCCCGACCTCTCAGTTTTGGATACATTTCTTTGGGGCCATTTGAAGAACGTCGTATACGGACAACGAAACGAAAATATTCAAGAGATCATGGGAAAAATTGTCGATGAAATAAACCACCTTAACCAGGAAAATCATATTGTAACAGCAAGTTTAGAAAGGATACAAAGGGGTTATCGATGTTGTTTCGAGAAAAACGGCGGTCACATTGAAAACTTATGTTATTAGTAGTTTTATTTTATTATTTAATAATTATTTTTTATTGAATTTCTTTTTCTGTCATGTAAAGTTTTATTTTCCTCAAATAGGTTTTTTATCCTTAGAATTGTATTGATGGATATATTTCTATGAAAATTTGCAATAAATCTTCTTCTTGCTTCTCTTGCATTTTCTTGGCACTTGTAAAATAGCATAACAATCTGTAGTCTCTCGTCCAAAGAGTATTTCATTTCGATCAGAGTCAAATATATATTTTTTAGGTGAAGACTTCGACAATAATTAAAATAATGTCAATTTTTATTGACAAAGCATTCAAACGTCATTTTACCTTGATCACCTATACCAACCTATCGTATATTTTAAACAGGTGAAGCTAAAATTTTAGTTTGTAAAACATTAAAATGTAATATAAACAGCTATCGCAAAATCAAACCTTTTAATCAGAACGGACATAAAAAAAATCACTCTTTCCAAAAATCGTATAAAAAACGATACATTCCATTTAAAAAACACCTGATGCATAGCGTAACTCTTTTGTTTCTGGTTCAAATATTTTTTCGATGACATTTTTGGATTCCACAAGAAAAAATACATCGATTGGCTATTTTGAATTTTTCCAAAATACAAGGAAGGTCGAAAATAGGTCCCTGTTCAGTCCTCGCTGGAACACCCTGTACCTCAGGGTTCAATATTAGGACCAATTTTATTTTTAATATACATAAATTCAATTTCAAAATTAAAACTTAATGGAACTATAAAACTACTTGCGGATGATACAACTATTTTTTATTTTGGAAATAATTTTTCAGAAATTAGATACTACATTGCAGAAGATTTAACAATTATATCCAATTGGCTACAATCTCATAAACTAACTTTAAACTTTGAAAAAATCTTCTTTTATTTTTATAAGCAAATATCACGTAAGTAATCACATGGAACCAATTAAATTCAACCAACAAAATATTAATTATAGTAAATGCATTCAATTTTTGGGACTATACATAGATGAAAATTTAAGTTGGCGGAATCATACAGAATACGTTAGAAAAAGTATATCTCCTCTAGTAGGAATTCTATATAAAATTCGTTGTAATATACCATTAAAATTTATGAAAAATATTTATTTTGCATTAATATATTCAAAATTGCAATATTTGATTTCAGTTTGGGGATCTGCTAATTTAAAAACATTGAAACCTTTATGTTGTTTACAAAATAAAATTATTAAATGTATACATAAACTTCCTGAACAATAAACGTATATACAAAATTTGGCTATTTAGATATTAACCATATTTATAAGTTAAAAACAGGCATTTTCATCCAGTCAATACCTACAAAAGATAAATTATCCAATATAGATTTAGAAAAAAGACATACTATAAATAATCATGACACACGACAAACAGATTTATTAAAGACAACAGCTGATATTCGAAGCAATTTTCCAAAAAAATCTTTATTATATGTTGGTATATTAATATATAATCAATTACCAACACATTTACGGAGAATAAAAACTTTAATAAAATTTAAAAAGTTAAAAAACTTTTTTATCGGAACGTGATTTATAGAAAAAAAATAATTATGACTGTGTTAATATTATTTATTTTCTTCTTTAATTATTATTTATTTTGTTATTTTATATTATTCTTAATTGTTAGTTTGTTATAATATTATTATTGTTAGAATTCCCTGTAATGAACTTAAACAGTTGGTTGGGAATGTTGAAAAAAAAATAAAAAACATGAAGAAGTAAAAAGTGACCAAGAATGGGGTTTGAGCTAAAAAGTTTTTGGACTATAAATCCAACGAAAGGAGTGGCGGTCTTACCTTAGACGTCGCGGAACTGGGATCTACAGAAACCTGCTGACTCTGTGGGACCGTTTTAGCCTTTCCCGTAATATTGCAGGAGCACGAAACCTCGTGAAGGGTACTGCCCTCCGTCAGGTCGCAACTGCAGGTACTTGTTCGCGACGTTTTGTCCGTCAAGGTATTCTCAGGATCGATAATATTCTCTTGGGTGGATTCATCGTTTTCTCTGGTCGGTGGTTCCAAAGAAGTGGCATCGGTAAGGTTAGGCGTTGTAGTGGATGTGGGAATGGGAGTTGCACTGGACACGGCGTCGGTGGTAGTTTCGGTGGTTGTAGCTAAATTTACGCTAAAAAAAAAATTTGTTGCCATTGTTTACTAGGGTAGTATGGTAGAAGGCGTTGAGATCTGATGTTGCTTTAGAAGTTAAACACTTAAACAAAGTTTCTTGTGATATTATGTCCCTCGTTTCTACTTACTTTTTATTGAGCTAATATAAGAATTTTACATGTTTAAAGCATACAATTCTAAATGTTATATACTACTCTAAACTAGCTTCAGAAACCATACTTTTGTGTTCCTTATCAGCTTTTAAAATAGATTCTTAAATAAATAATCTCTTAAGTTATTTTTAAGTTTTTTATAAGATTTCTGAGACTTTATAATAAATGGTAGTTTGTTATATTGAATAGACCCTTTATGACAGATTGACTTATATGCAACCCCTTTAAAAACATAACTTAAATTTAAGTCTTTGTTTTGTCTCGTTTGGTTCTTCACAGTTTAGATTTATAAATGTTTTTCGGCAACAAATTATTTTTTATTTTATATACAAAAATTTGAACTAAAAAAAATTAAATTACGAACATTTAACCATTCTAATTTTCTTAACATTACAGTAATTTTTGTATATTTATCACAGTTTAGTAAACTCCGCATTACTTTGTTTTGTAAATGATCAAATATTTCCTCGTTTGCCAAATACAAAAATGTAGAACCATATAGAAAATATGGATAGTTAATGGTATTATAAATATTTTTTTTTAGAAAAAACTTAAATTTGTAAAAATTCTTCTAAAATATACAATTTTGCTAATAGTCTTTTCAAAATGTAAGTTAAAATTTAATCTATCATCTATAATTATGCCTAAATATTTAAAGAATTTCCCTATTTCCAAATTTGACCTTTCTAATGAAATATACCAGTTATTAGTGTTTAAATTTTTACCCAAAACCATGCATTTTGTTTTAGATAATTTTAGTTTATTTACTTCAAGAAAATTTGATAAAACAATTAGATCTGAATTAATAAAATCTTGTGCTGCTAATATGTCTCTATCTTATATATGAATTAATGTGTCATCATCAAATAACTGAATATGGCAATGTTTTAAAATTGATGAAATTTAATCTGATACTCTCGTTTTTTGATATCTGTTACTCAAGTAGTTTTTAAACCAATTTAGCACATTATCCCTTATCCCATATTTGTATAACTTATTAAATAATCTTTCCCGGTCAATGGTTTCAAAAGCCCGTTTAAAGTCTAAAAAAACTGCTATTATTGGTTCATTCATTGCCAAGTCAGTTTTAAAAAATATTTGTAATATGGATTGCTAGGACTCTTTTTTCTAATTTAACAAATACGAGGTGTCCTACATCGTAGTTCTTATTCCCAGAACAACCTTAGTAAAACATTTTTTATATGAAAGTATAAAAATGTACAACCACCTACCACAAATATTCAAGTTTCGTGATCTAGGAGTTTTAAGTGTTTTGACTTTTTTTGTCTTCAGAAACGTCTTAAAAGAACACAATATTTTTTAATTTTTTTCTAATTTTTTTTGTCTGATCGGTTAATTCCGAGTTAAATACTAAATAAAAAATTAAATACTACCATAAAAAGAAAAAACAGCCAAACAAAAAACTTTAAATAAAAATGTAAAAAAGATGATTCGATTAAAAAAGAGAGATTTTTATAACCAAATATTTACAACAGGGAATCAGAAAGTATTATGGGAAAATATAAATATTTTACTCCAAGGAAAACCAGCGAAAAAGAAAACACAAATTGACCACCTTTATATTAATAATAAACAAATTGAAGCTGAAGAAGAAATCTGCGAGGAAATGAATAATCATTGCGTTAACGTTGGAAAACGATTAGCAGAACAGATTCCATCTGAAAATTCTCCCGAATACACTGAAAATTCACATTCAATGTTTTTAAACATAGAAGATATACACGAAGAAACAATTGCTGAAATAATAGATTCTTTAGATCCATTTAAATCCTGCGGATATGACTAAATACCAGTAAAAATTATTAAGACTACCAAATGTGAACTTACTCCAATTTTATGTCATCTAATCAAAACTTTTTACGTACAACAATTTTATCCCAACAAATTAAAAATTGCCAAAGTTTTTCCTATTTTTAAAAATGGCCTGAAAAGTGACCCAAATAACTACAGACCTATATCTATCCTGCCAGTTTTTTGAAAAATAATTGAGAGATTTATCTACGATAAAGTAGAAATATTTTTAGAAAATCAGAATATCTTGTTTTTTGATCAGTACGGCTTTCGCAAATCCAAGGACACTGAGGTAGAAGCAATTGATTTAGTAACACAAATTCAACTTACTTTAGATCAGGGGTGCTTAAACGGTCGATCGCGAGTGCTTTTTGAGTAGATCTCGAGAAGAAAACATTTTTTAATAAGTAGGTACTTAACTAAACTACAAAAATTTATTACATAGTAAAATAACACTCTGCTAGCGGCAAAAGGCGGCTTTATCAAAGGAACGCGCGGTTTGACGGGAACATTCGAGACTTTCTTTCACGCCGATATAAATGTTGCGCCTGCAGGAATTGGAGTCATTCTGAATTGCAACTTGAAGGCAATACTATGTCGATACAAAGTTTATTATTAAATAGTACAAAATGAGTGCAGCGAAGAAATCTAAAACGTATCATTTTAATAACGATTGGGAGGAAGAATTTTTGTTTTGTATGGTGAAGGATAAGTGCATTTGTCTTATTTGTCGTGCGTCAGTTGCAATACCTAAGCATGATAACTTAGAGAGCCATCATAAAACGGTTCAGAAAAACTATGAAAAGGATTTTCCGCCAGAGAGTGAATTAAGAAATCGAAAAGTACGTAATTTGATATCTTGTTTGAAAAAAGAACAAGCCATGTTCACAAGACCAGCCAAACAATCAAAAGCTGCTACGATCGCGTCATTTAAAATATCTCATATATTGGCAAAACACAAGAAACCATTCGAAGATGGATCAGTTGTGACGGAAGCATTTATTGAAGCGGGTGAGACTTTATTTGGAGATTTTAAAAATAAAACAGAAATCATGTCTGCTATTAGAGAACTTCAGTTATCTCGTCCCACTGTCACAAGGCATATTGAAGTCATGAGTCAGGACATGGCAGATAAACTAAAAAATGATATCATGGAATGCACATACTTTTCTTTACAGTTCGACGAATCCACCGATATGACAGACACTGTCCAGCTGTGTGTTTTTATTCGGATGGCATTCAATGATATGTTGGCTAAGGAAGAGTTTTTGAGAATCATTCCTCTGAAGGGGAAGACCCGTGGCGAAGATATATATGACGTTTTCTTCAATTTTGTAAAAAGCTACAAGCTACCAATATATAAATTAGTGTGCATTACAACCGATGGAGTACCAGCAATGACTGGAAACAAAAACGGTTTTGTGGCATTGTGTCGAGCTAATGAAGATTTTCCTTAATTTTTTTCAATCTATTGCGTTATACATCAACAAGTTTTGTGTTCAAAAGTTTTAAACACGGAGGAAATTACAAGCATTGCAACAAAAATTGTGAATTCCATCCGTGCACGTAGCTTGCAACGGCGGCTCTTTAAGTTGCAGTTGGAAGATAGGGAGTCAGCTGAACACACTGATTTAGTTCTTCACACGGACGTCAGGTGGTTGAGTCGCGGAAAACTCCTAGAAAGGTTTCAAGAATTATTGCCCGAAATAACAGCTTTTCTAGACGAAAGCGGTGATGACACTCATATGTTGAAAAACGAAAAATGGCTGACTGATTTGGCATTTTTGACTGACATCACAATGCACTTAAACACCATTAACTTGAGGTTTCAAGGTAAAGGAAAAACTGTTATTGAGATGATTAGCGCAGTAAACGCATTTAAAAGTAAATTGCAACTTATGACAGATCAACTGAAAAGAAAGGATCTGAAACATTTTCCGTCTTTGAAACCAAGAATTCCTCAGTTGAATTATGATACGTATGAGGCTGAATTATCAAATATTTTGGGACAATTCGAAATGCGTTTTTTTATGATTGTAGTAAATTGGCAAATGTAGCATTATTTATGAGTTATCCTTTTTCATGTAAAAACATTGAGGAATTAACTACTGAAATAGCAAGTCAGTTTAATATGAACTCATGTTCTGTTGAAAATGAGTTGGTGCAGATTATATCAGATATACATCTCAAAGCTACAGCATCTGATACAAATTTCTGGTGTTTTATATCTGAAGATAAATATCAGAATCTAAGGCAAATCGCCCTTCAACTGACAGCAATATTTGGGTCAACTTACTTGTACGAGTCTGCATTTTCTGAAATGAAGATAATTAAGTCAAAATATCGCAATAGACTAACTCACTCAGTGGTTACGTACCATCTTATAAAAAGTATGCTGAGGACATGCTGTGCCACGCTTCAACATCCAAAGTCACTCCTTAGGTAAGTTTAACACCATATGTAACTCTTTTGTTTTGTAACACCCAATAAACTCGCAATTTTGAATAACTATGAGTTTTTTCATTGATATTGTAGAGAAGAACCTAACTAAAACTAACCCAAACCTTGACTAAAATAATGTATATTGTGCGGAAAACTAATATCTATATATGCTACGGTACACCCTACCTAGGTAGGTAGGGTGTATGTATCGTGTATGTACGACAACCCTGCATCACACATACTTGCAACCTCTCAGAGTCGATCGTAAGTAGTCTAAAAATATTGAGGTAAAACGCCAGCAGTTCAAGTTTGAGCACCCCTGCTTTAGATAGACATGAAAAATGTTGCCTATTATCCCTGGATTTGTGTAAAGCTTTTAATACTGTAGACCATAAAATATTGCCTAAAAACTTGTTTCATATCGGTATAAGAGGTATTATATATAATTGGTTCCAAAATTATTTGTTGGATCGAAAGCAGTTTGTTCAGTTTTGGCAAAAAGCAGTCATCAAAAATTTTTATGTGGAGTGCCTCAAGGATCTATATTGGCTCCAATTTTATTCTTAATATATTATATAAATTCTGTATCTCTGTTAAATTCAGAAGGCTCCATTAAATTATTTGCTGATGATACCACCCTTCTCTATACTTCAGATAATTTTGCAAAAATAAATGTTATTATTAATAAAGACCTAAATTTAATTACTAATTGGTTACAGGCACAAAAATTAACTTTAAACTTTCAGAAATCCTCTTTCATGTATATATCGAATATTATTCAAAACACAGATATTCCGCCAATATTTTTTTCTAATAATCAAATTAATTATTCAAAGTGTATTAAATTTGTAGGCTTATATATAGATCAAAATTTAGCTTGGAAGACACATATAGAACATTTAAGAGTACAAATTTCTCCAATAATAGGAATTTTGTTTAAACTTAAACTTCGTAACTATATTTCTCTTAATTTGTTAAGTATATATATTTTGCTTTCATTTATTTAAAATTACAGTATCTAATATCAGTGTGGGGCGCTGCACGTAAAAAACAATAAAACCATTAGAAAAATTACAAAATAAGTCAATAAAATGTGTTTACCGTTTACCATATCTGGAGCCCACTATTAACCTATATAAGCCTAAAAATCTTTCTATGATGTATAAAACCAAATTATGTATTTTTATTCCTTCATCAGCTAAAAATATGAAAAATACAAATTTAAATTTTATTAGAAATAATAACATTCAGGACCATAATACAAGACAAATCGATTATTTCTCCACCATAAAATTTAAAAGTGATTTTGGCAAACAATGTATATTACACAGTGGGGTTAATTATTACAATAATCTACCAACACGATTAAAAAATATTAACAAAATTAATACTTTTAAAAAACACTTAAAGAAATATTTTCTGAGGAATTAATATCTTCACGTTTGGTATATTTTTTTAATGTTTATAGTTTTTAATTTATTTGTAATTTATAATAATGTTTATACGTTTATGTGTTTTATATTAGTTATTAATTAGTTCTCTGTATTATTTACAGTTTTTAATTTATTCATAATTTATAATAATGTGTATATATTTTTATATTTTTCTATTGTTAATTAGTTCCCTACTATAAACAATATTGTTTCTTGGGAATAAATGATTGATTAAAAAAAAAATCGGCAATCTTGATCTTTTGAGAAAACTAAGATAACAGTTTTCTTTAAGCGAAAACGATACCGAAATCATGTTTCAAATCGTAAAAATTAGGAAACTCGATTCTGACATCCACTGTTACACATTTGGCAGCTGTCAAAAATAATTTTTCAGAATCTAATCAAACCTTTTTTCGTCCGACTCCATGTTTATAGAACGGGCTGTCATAGTTTTCGAGAAATAATGAATATTGTCAAATTTTGACAGGTGACCTCAAATTGGTTCATTTTTTAACCATCAGTACGATGTCTATAAAACCCTAAAGTCGAAAGATTTCCCGACTACTAACATAGCTACGAATTCGCGAGACCAAGACTAAGAAAAGGCTTGTCCAGTCTTGAACTTGGTCTTGAAAAAATAAATGCGGTTTTGGTCTTGTGAGTCAAAACCAAGACAAGACTTAGCACATTTTGGTTTTGAAGTCTTGGCTTTGGTCTTGCTCTTGATCATGAAAAAATGTCCCATATTCGTTGTCATTCGCGATTTCAACAGTTATAATATTAATACTTAAAAATATTCTGAGTTCCTTGGACAGCTGGAGAACAATAGTGGTTTTTGCAAGTAGGTACTTTTGATGCATAATTTTTGTCCCAGATACTTTTGGTGGCGTTGGTGCTAGCGGTTTTTAGTTTCAGTTTCAAGACTAAGACCAAGACAAGAGTTTTGACATGCAGTCTTGTTCTTGGAAGTCAAGTCTTAGTATTGGTCTTGAGACGATTTAAAGGTCTTGGTCTTGATACCAAAACAAAACCAAGATTTTAACAGCTGTCAACAAATTTTCTGTATTTTGTTACCCGCACTTAATTTCCGTTCAGCTCCTCCTTTTATCCAAAAAAAAAAGTGGCAGCTCTAAAAAATGTTCAAGTCTTTTTTCTCCCTCGAGCGAACCCGTTAGGTTTTTTCCAACCAAAAAAATTGACAGCTGTCAAAAATGGACAATTGGCGGTTCAAATCTTTTTCCAGTTCTTTCTTCCCGAAGGCCTCCTTATCCAACCTAATGGCCATAAAGACTTGATGAGGTACTTTAGCCTTATAAATCTAGGACTGACACTCAAATTACAATTGGTACGGCTAAGTCGAATTTTCCCTTAGAGTAAGACCCATTCGTTACCAAATATCTTTTAGCATTTCGTATAAACTAAAGTACTTACTTGGTTGACTTGGCACTGGTGAAGGCACTAGTACACTGACATTTTATAGACAAAATACTCATGGCGTTTTCCATCATTTTCTGAAAAAAACTGCACTGTTGGGTGACCGGTTGCTGATTTTGGATAACTTCGGTCATGGGTCTGGGTGCCGATGGTACGTCCCGTACGGGAGTCTCCGGAAATATTCTCGGTACTGAAGAAGTTTCTGCTGTTGTTTCTTTCTTACCTATTAAAAAAATTAATTAAATATTGACCTAATTGTAAAGGGTATTCCATTTTCGGCACTTTCGCGGGGTATCTCCTTTATTTTTAAAGATAGAAGTTTCCGGTTCTCGTGACAATGTGCTGCTTTTTGGGAAATTGAAGATGGTGCCAGCAGAATTTTGACAGCCCTTAGGGTTTCTGCGATACAGGGCGTTTTTGAAAATATAGTTATAATTTTTACAAGCATTGAGTGTGATATAGAGATAAACTGGTAAAGTTGTGTTACGAATTCAATTCAACGTATAAAAAAGTATAATATGTGTCTCTAAATAATTAAGTTCTGAACTATATTAAGTCACACTTAACTAGTCATAATTAAAAGGAAATATTCATAATGATGGAAGTTCCAGGTAAAGGAAGGAAGGCTTTCAAATTTATCACGGTAATGTTGAAAGTCAAGAAAGCCCAGACAATTTGGCAACCCTGTTTTATCCTCCTATTTCTATTGACGTAATAAGCTATGTTAATTCCTAACACTGGAACCTGTGGTGGAAGATAAATCAAAATACAAGAGTTCTAACCACACTACACCACAACTTGTTACGTTCTGGACGCGCGTCCAAGTTAGCATCATCAGCAGATGATATAAACTAAAGTAACTTATCCTAACCCAGACTATTTATAGGTAAACGTGGTCACACTTGGTTGCGCCCGACTGCACCGTTGTCAAGTAAACAATAGAGGGGACTATAGGGAATAGGGAATAAGATAACAGAAGTAAAAAGTACTTTAAAACAGTGTGAAAACCTTGTGTCCGATAAACTAAAATTCAAACTAACACATAGTAACCCACAGTTATCTAAACTGTATTGCCTTCCCAAAATTCATAAACCTGGGAAGTCCATGAGACCTATTGTTTCAGCTGTTGGATCACCAACGTACAATATTTCAAAATGGTTAGTAGAAGAATTCGGCAAATTAAATATCTCGTATGATAACTTTGAGGTTACTAACTCGTGAGAATTCTTAGATAAAATTAAGAAGGTTCACTTAAAAGAAGGTGAAATTTTAATATCTTTTGATGTAAGCTCATTGTTTCCTAGTGTACCCATACCACTAGCTTTAGAGTACCTAAAGGAACTACTTGAAATCTATAATTTGAAGAAAGAAATTATTGATGAGTATTTACTTCTCACAAAATTATGTATGAATCAAAATTTTTTTCAGTACAACAATAAATATTATAAACAACTAGAGGGAACTGCGATGGGCAATGGCTTATCTCCCTTCCTTGCAAATTTGTTTATGGGCAGATTAGAAACCCAATTCAAAAAAGAACTCAAGTATTTCCCAAGGGTGTGGTATAGATACGTAGACGATATATTTGCTATTTTTGATACTAAAACAGAAAATTTGGACACTTTCTTAGAAACATTAAACAATAAATATCCTTCCATTAATTTTACGTACGAAAAGGAGAACAATGGGCAATTACCTTTTCTCGACACGTTAGTTATTAGAAATAACGATAAATTAGAATTTGATATTTATAGGAAATTTACTAATACTGATAGGTATATAACATCTGACTCATTTCATTGCCGCACAGTGGTGAGGTCTTATGGAGCCACCCGGCCATAACTGTTAACCACCTCTAAAATTGATTTATCATCCATATTTTGCAATTTTTATGAAATAAATGAATGAAACACCAGCGTAGGATGCTCGTTTATTTCAGCATTGCGATATACAGGGTGATACATTAATATTTTGCCTTAAGTGAATTTTTTCCTCAAATTTTGATGATTTCTGTCCTGAATGAATAAAAAAAAATTCCTGTATATACAGGGTGACCCATTTATTTGCGGGTCACCCTCATAAAACGTTTATTATTTGTGCGATTTGGCTCGGGTTTTTTTCAAATTGTAGGGCTTAAAAAACTGCAACTTTTTAGCAAAGATAACCTTGGTCATGGAAAATCCAAGGCCTACTATGCCAGTCTTTAGTAGCAAAATTTCAATAAACCATATTCAGCACCACTGAATTTGGCATCCCTCAAAATGGTCCTATACCAAGTTTTACCAAAAAATATCAATGTGGTTTATTAAAATTTTGCGCCTAGAAACTGGCAAAGTAGGCCTTGGATTTTTTCTGAATTGGAATATCTTTGGTAAAAAGTTGGAGTTTGTCAAGCCCTACAATTTTTAGAAAATCCGAGCCAAATCGCATTAATAATAATAAAGTTTTTTTAGGGTGACCCGAAAACAAATGGGTCACACTGTTTGTGTGCATATGTGGGGTTGCTAGGTGCGTAGGTATATGAAAATCATTCAAAAATTGGTAGTCTGATTGCGATAAAATTTATCAAGGCAGGTCCATGTATCGAGAAGAAAAAATTAAATTATTAGGAGAAAATGGCGGCTATTTATATTTAAATAATATGAACGAACATACATTTTGATTACTTATATTAGGTGTACTTGTAAAATGTTCACTTCAAAATAAAGATTAGTGGTACATATTACATTAAAAAACACTAGAGTCGCAGTCGTGGTCAATTTAGGATAGATAAGACTATATCTGAAAACACATTTTTCCAAGTTTGAGTTCAGTTTAATTTGAATTCGTTGGCATTAAGCGAATTAATCCAATCAATCGAAACTTAACTTAATACAATACATAATTCGGGCTTTCACTGTAACATAGTATACATTTAATTATTAAAAACAATAAGCAAAATCCTACCTTTCACAAAATCAAGAGATATTTTGCTTCTTGTTCTACATCTAAACTTTCCCATTGGTTTCTGGAGTTGGTTAGGTAAGGATCTGAAGAAACAAGTAATGAATGAAGAATATCTTCGTTGGTAGCAGTTCGGGAGCATTTTCGAGAGGACATCTGACGGAATCTTTTAAAGTCTTTATTTCGCGCCTCGGCTGCTTCCTCACTAAGTTGCCCAATTGGAAGACAAGCCGAATCAATTATGCCACTTCCGTGGAGAAGAATTTGGTGTACAGATGAGGGCATGTAGTACCAGTTTTCCTTTGCCACAAATAATTCTGCCGTATTTTGTGCATATAAATCAAATTTATGTGTTTCTACAGCTCTTCCACATGTCAAAACTTGTAAAATAATAGAAAATTTTTTGATTAGATCTTCATCCACACCTGTTACCTCTGCTACTATTTCTGGACTCCGGAAAAACCTTCTTGCAGTGTTACCATCGTTGGAGGTTCCACTACCCCGTCGAGGCACATCAACAAATATGCCCAGTCTTTGTTTAAGTTCGTTTTGAACATGTTTTTTTCTTGCTTTCACTAACTCTTTTTCAGCATCAGTCCTGGCACTCCACTTTTTAAAATCAAGTCTATACGATATATTAAGAATACACTCCATGAAACGAAGTAAGGCATGTAAACTAGAGAGGCCATATTTATAAGAGTCGATATCAACTTTTTTTTTTTCGAATTTCTTGTAAATTGTTCATTTCTTTCGGTTTGGCTTTACATATTGCACAACATGCAGCCGAGGAGGTTTGTGTTAAAACTTGTCGTACTTTTCCATCCAACATGGTAAAAGCTAAGTTATGTGAAATTTTAATATTTCGATGTTTTCTAGATACTTCGGTCTCAACCAGTTTTTTAATTTCGTTGTCATATTTGTCGGCAATAACTCTGGTAAGTTCAGGCGTCTCTTTTGAAAATTCAAAAAATATTGGTCTACAATAATTTGTCGAGGATGGATGCGGATTTTGCCAGACTATTTCATTATTTTTTGAAACAAGTTGCAATGGAACCAAAGAAGCCATAAAAATAGAATTATCCACAATTTTAACGTCGTTAAAATTTTGTTTATAGCAGCTATTTCCTGAGGAACCATCACAACCCCATTTAGTGTGTAATGAAAATGTGTTTGATTCACTACTCTCTATTTTTTTCAATACATTAGGAACTTTAAGCAACCTTTTTGTGGTATGGTCTAATAGTTGTTGCATTGGAATGGAACCGCCTCTTTCGTTAACTTGAATAGAATCAGGATAGCATTCTACTTTTGCCTTAAATATTTAGCAACACCAACTGAACGAGTTAGCCACATA